>OZ022335.1:45804477-47004477 GCA_963989225.1 Dromius quadrimaculatus
CCATATCATATTTATTGCTATATTTGACCCTCTAATTGGGCGTTTTAAGGGATGAAAAGTATATTTTTGTATAGAATAAGGTCCATACAATCAGAATATGAAGAGATCGATCCAGATTACTTGATAGTTTCTAGAGTATGCGCCTATTAACATTTCGAAGGGGTGTTTCATCCCTTGAATAATTTTTTTAAATTGATTTTACTCCATTTATCAAAGAATAGATTCTTAGAGAGCTTGTATACGAAATTTGAACAAAATCAGAGAGAAAGTCCTTTTTTGCTTGAAAAAACACCAAGACTATAGTCTTGGTGTTTTGAAATGAATAATAAAAATATAAAAAAATGTGTTACACATGTCATCCCCTTAATTCAACCCTCTAGAATCCAAATCTACAATCCAAAATTGAATAAATGCTCTAGTTCTTGCATAATTCGCATTTTAAATGTCATTTTTAGGCAAATTCCATATCATATTTATTGCTATATTTGACCCTCTAATTGGGCGTTTTAAGGGATGAAAAGTATATTTTTGTATAGACTAAGGTCCATACAATCAGAATATGAAGAGATCAATCCAGATTACTTGATAGTTTCTTGAGTATGCGCCTATTAACAATTCGAAGGGGTGTTTCATCCCTTGAATAATTTTTTTAAATTGATTTTACTCTATTTATCAAAGAATAGATTCTTAGAGAGCTTGTATACGAAATTTGAACAAAATCAGAGAGAAAGTCCTTTTTTGCTTGGAAAAACACCAAGACTATAGTCTTGGTGTTTTGAAATGAATAATGAAAATATAAAAAACTGTGTTACACATGTCATCCCCTTAATTCAACCCTCTAGAATCCAAGTCTACAATCCAAAATTGAATAAATGCTCTAGTTCTTGCATAATTCGCATTTTAAATGTCATTTTTAGGCAAATTCCATATCATATTTATTGCTATATTTGACCCTCTAATTGGGCGTTTTAAGGGATGAAAAGTATATTTTTGTATAGACTAAGGTCCATACAATCAGAATATGAAGAGATCAATCCAGATTACTTGATAGTTTCTAGAGTATGCGCCTATTAACATTTCGAAGGGGTGTTTCATCCCTTGAATAATTTTTTTAAATTGATTTTACTCTATTTATCAAAGAATAGATTCTTAGAGAGCTTGTGTACGGAATTTGAACAAAATCAGAGAGAAAGTCCTTTTTTGCTTGAAAAAACACCAAGACTATAGTCTTGGTGTTTTGAAATGAATAATAAAAATATAAAAAAATGTGTTACACATGTCATCCCCTCAATTCAACCCTCTAGAATCCAAATCTACAATCCAAAATTGAATAAATGCTCTAGTTCTTGCATAATTCGCATTTTAAATGTCATTTTTAGGCAAATTCCATATCATATTTATTGCTATATTTGACCCTCTAATTGGGCGTTTTAAGGGATGAAAAGTATAATTTAGTATAGACTAAGGTCCATACAATCAGAATATGAAGAGATCAATCCAGATTACTTGATAGTTTCTAGAGTATGCGCCTATTAACATTTCGAAGGGGTGTTTCATCCCTTGAATAATTTTTTTAAATTGATTTTACTCCATTTATCAAAGAATAGATTCTTAGAGAGCTTGTATACGGAATTTGAACAAAATCAGAGAGAAAGTCCTTTTTTGCTTGAAAAAACACCAAGACTATAGTCTTGGTGTTTTGAAATGAATAATAAAAATATAAAAAAATGTGTTACACATGTCATCCCCTCAATTCAACCCTCTAGAATCCAAATCTACAATCCAAAATTGAATAAATGCTCTAGTTCTTGCATAATTCGCATTTTAAATGTCATTTTTAGGCAAATTCCATATCATATTTATTGCTATATTTGACCCTCTAATTGGGCGTTTTAAGGGATGAAAAGTATATTTTTGTATAGACTAAGGTCCATACAATCAGAATATGAAGAGATCAATCCAGATTACTTGATAGTTTCTAGAGTATGCGCCTATTAACATTTCGAAGGGGTGTTTCATCCCTTGAATAATTTTTTTAAATTGATTTTACTCTATTTATCTAAGAATAGATTCTTAGAGAGCTTGTATACGAAATTTGAACAAAATCAGAGAGAAAGTCCTTTTTTGCTTGAAAAAACACCAAGACTATAGTCTTGGTGTTTTGAAATGAATAATAAAAATATAAAAAAATGTGTTACACATGTAATCCCCTTAATTCAACCCTCTAGAATCCAAATCTTCAATCCAAAATTGAATAAATGCTCTAGTTCTTGCATAATTCGCATTTTAAATGTCATTTTTAGGCAAATTCCATATCATATTTATTGCTATATTTGACCCTCTAATTGGGCGTTTTAAGGGATGAAAAGTATATTTTTGTATAGAATAAGGTCCATACAATCAGAATATGAAGAGATCGAAACAGATTACTTGATAGTTTCTAGAGTATGCGCCTATTAACATTTCGAAGGGGTGTTTCATCCCTTGAATAATTTTTTTAAATTGATTTTACTCTATTTATCAAAGAATAGATTCTTAGAGAGCTTGTATACGAAATTTGAACAAAATCAGAGAGAAAGTCCTTTTTTGCTTGAAAAAACACCAAGACTATAGTCTTGGTGTTTTGAAATGAATAATAAAAATATAAAAAAATGTGTTACACATGTCATCCCTTTAATTCAACCCTCTAGAATCCAAATCTACAATCCAAAATTGAATAAATGCTCTAGTTCTTGCATAATTCGCATTTTAAATGTCATTTTTAGGCAAATTCCATATCATATTTATTGCTATATTTGACCCTCTAATTGGGCGTTTTAAGGGATGAAAAGTATATTTTTGTATAGACTAAGGTCCATACAATCAGAATATGAAGAGATCAATCCAGATTACTTGATAGTTTCTAGAGTATGCGCCTATTAACATTTCGAAGGGGTGTTTCATCCCTTGAATAATTTTTTTAAATTGATTTTACTCCATTTATCAAAGAATAAATTCTTAGAGAGCTTGTATACGAAATTTGAACAAAATCAGAGAGAAAGTCCTTTTTTGCTTGAAAAAACACCAAGACTATAGTCTTGGTGTTTTGAAATGAATAATAAAAATATAAAAAAATGTGTTACACACGTCATCCCCTTAATTCAACCCTCTAGAATCCAAATCTACAATCCAAAATTGAATAAATGCTCTAGTTCTTGCATAATTCGCATTTTAAATGTCATTTTTAGGCAAATTCCATATCATATTTATTGCTATATTTGACCCTTTAATTGGGCGTTTTAAGGGATGAAAAGTATATATTTGTATAGACTAAGGTCCATACAATCAGAATATGAAGAGATCAATCCAGATTACTTGATAGTTTCTAGAGTATGCGCCTATTAACATTTCGAAGGGGTGTTTCATCCCTTGAATAATTTTTTTAAATTGATTTTACTCTATTTATCAAAGAATAGATTCTTAGAGAGCTTGTATACAAAATTTGAACAAAATCAGAGAGAAAGTCCTTTTTTGCTTGAAAAAACACCAAGACTATAGTCTTGGTGTTTTGAAATGAATAATAAAAATATAAAAAAATGTGTTACACATGTCATCCCCTTAATTCAACCCTCTAGAATCCAAATCTACAATCCAAAATTGAATAAATGCTCTAGTTCTTGCATAATTCGCATTTTAAAGTCATATTTAGGCAAATTCCATATCATATTTATTGCTATATTTGACCCTCTAATTGGGCGTTTTAAGGGATGAAAAGTATATTTTTGTATAGACTAAGGTCCATACAATCAGAATATGAAGAGATCGATCCAGATTACTTGATAGTTTCTAGAGTATGCGCCTATTAACATTTCGAAGGGGTGTTTCATCCCTTGAATAATTTTTTTAAATTGATTTTACTCCATTTATCAAAGAATAGATTCTTAGAGAGCTTGTATACGAAATTTGAACGAAATCAGAGAGAAAGTCCTTTTTTGCTTGAAAAAACACCAAGACTATAGTCTTGGTGTTTTGAAATGAATAATAAAAATATAAAAGAATGTGTTACACATGTCATCCCCTTAATTCAACCCTCTAGAATCCAAATCTACAATCCAAAATTGAATAAATGCTCTAGTTCTTGCATAATTCGCATTTTAAATGTCATTTTTAGGCAAATTCCATATCATATTTATTGCTATATTTGACCCTCTAATTGGGCGTTTTAAGGGATGAAAAGTAAATATTTGTATAGACTAAGGTCCATACAATCAGAATATGAAGAGATCAATCCAGATTACTTGATAGTTTCTAGAGTATGCGCCTATTAACATTTCGAAGGGGTGTTTCATCCCTTGAATAATTTTTTTAAATTGATTTTACTCTATTTATCAAAGAATAGATTCTTACAGAGCTTGTATACAAAATTTGAACAAAATCAGAGAGAAAGTCCTTTTTTGCTTGAAAAAACACCAAGACTATAGTCTTGGTGTTTTGAAATGAATAATAAAAATATCAAAAAATGTGTTACACATGTCATCCCCTTAATTCAACCCTCTAGAATCCAAATCTACAATCCATAATTGAATAAATGCTCTAGTTCTTGCATAATTCGCATTTTAAATGTCATTTTTAGGCAAATTCCATATCATATTTATTGCTATATTTGACCCTCTAATTGGGCGTTTTAAGGGATGAAAAGTATATTTTTGTATAGACTAAGGTCCATACAATCAGAATATGAAGAGATCAATCCAGATTACTCTATAGTTTCTAGAGTATGCGCCTATTAACATTTCGAAGGGGTGTTTCATCCCTTGAATAATTTTTTTAAATTGATTTTACTCTATTCATCAAAGAATAGATCCTTAGAGAGCTTGTATACGAAATTTGAACAAAATCAGAGAGAAAGTCCTTTTTTGCTTGAAAAAACACCAAGACTATAGTCTTGGTGTTTTGAAATGAATAATAAAAATATAAAAAAATGTGTTACACATGTCATCCCCTTAATTCAACCCTCTAGAATCCAAATCTACAATCCAAAATTGAATAAATGCTCTAGTTCTTGCATAATTCGCATTTTAAATGTCATTTTTAGGCAAATTCCATATCATATTTATTGCTATATTTGACCCTCTAATTGGGCGTTTTAAGGGATGAAAAGTATATTTTTGTATAGACTAAGGTCCATACAATCAGAATATGAAGAGATCAATCCAGATTACTTGATAGTTTCTAGAGTATGCGCCTATTAACATTTCGAAGGGGTGTTTCATCCCTTGAATAATTTTTTTAAATTGATTTTGCTCTATTCATCAAAGAATAGAGCCTTAGAGAGCTTGTATACAAAATTTGAACAAAATCAGAGAGAAAGTTCTTTTTTGCTTGAAAAAACACCAAGACTATAGTCTTGGTGTTTTGAAATGAATAATAAAAATATAAAAAAATGTGTTACACATGTCATCCCCTTAATTCAACCCTCTAGAATCCAAATCTACAATCCAAAATTAAATAAATGCTTTAGTTCTTGCATAATTCGCATTTTAAATGTCATTTTTAGGCAAATTCCATATCATATTTATTGCTATATTTGACCCTCTAATTGGGCGTTTTAGGGGATGAAAAGTATATTTTTGTATAGACTAAGGTCCATACAATCAGAATATGAAGAGATCAATCCAGATTACTCGATAGTTTCTAGAGTATGCGCCTATTAACATTTCGAAGGGGTGTTTCATCCCTTGAATAATTTTTTTAAATTGATTTTACTCTATTTATCAAAGAATAGATCCTTAGAGAGCTTGTCTACGAAATTTGAACAAAATCAGAGAGAATGTCCTTTTTTGCTTGAAAAAACACCAAGACTATTATAGTCTTGGTGTTTTGAAATGAATAATAAAAATATAAAAAAATGTGTTACACATGTCATCCCCTTGATTCAACCCTCTAGAATCCAAATCTACTATCCAAAATTGAATAAATGCTCTAGTTCTTGCATAATTCGCATTTTAAATGTCATTTTTAGGCAAATTTCATATCATATTTATTGCTATATTTGACCCTCTAATTGGGCGTTTTGAGGGATGAAAAGTATATTTTTGTATAGACTAAGGTCCATACAATCAGAATATGAAGAGATCAATCTAGATTACTTGATAGTTTCTAGAGTATGCGCCTATTAACATTTCGAAGGGGTGTTTCATCCCTTGAATAATTTTTTTAAATTGATTTTACTCTATTCATCAAAGAATAGATCCTTAGAGAGCTTGTATACGAAATTTGAACAAAATCAGAGAGAAAGTCCTTTTTTGCTTGAAAAAACACCAAGACTATAGTCTTGGTGTTTTGAAATGAATAATAAAAATATAAAAAATGTGTTACACATGTCATCCCCTTAATTCAACCCTCTAGAATCCAAATCTACAATCCAAAATTGAATAAATGCTCTAGTTCTTGCATAATTTCGCATTTTAAATGTCATTTTTAGGCAAATTCCATATCATATTTATTGCTATATTTGACCCTCTAATTGGGCGTTTTAAGGGATGAAAAGTATATTTTTGTATAGACTAAGGTCCATACAATCAGAATATGAAGAGATCAATCCAGATTACTTGATAGTTTCTAGAGTATGCGCCTATTAACATTTCGAAGGGGTGTTTCATCCCTTGAATAATTTTTTTAAATTGATTTTACTCTATTTATCAAAGAATAGATTCTTAGAGAGCTTGTATACGAAATTTGAACAAAATCAGAGAGAAAGTCCTTTTTTGCTTGAAAAAACACCAAGACAGTCTTGGTGTTTTGAAATGAATAATAAAAATATAAAAAAATGTGTTACACATGTCATCCCCTTAATTCAACCCTCTAGAATCCAAATCTACAATCCAAAATTGAATAAATGCTCTAGTTCTTGCATAATTCGCATTTTAAATGTCATTTTTAGGCAAATTCCATATCATATTTATTGCTATATTTGACAATCTAATTGGGCGTTTTAAGGGATGAAAAGTATAATTTAGTATAGACTAAGGTCCATACAATCAGAATATGAAGAGATCAATCCAGATTACTTGATAGTTTCTAGAGTATGCGCCTATTAACATTTCGAAGGGGTGTTTCATCCCTTGAATAATTTTTTTAAATTGATTTTACTCTATTCATCAAAGAATAGATTCTTAGAGAGCTTGTATACAGAATTTGAACAAAATCAGAGAGAAAGTCCTTTTTTGCTTGAAAAAACACCAAGACTATAGTCTTGGTGTTTTGAAATGAATAATAAAAATATAAAAAAATGTGTTACACATGTCATCCCCTTAATTCAACCCTCTAGAATCCAAATCTACAATCCAAGATTGAATAAATGCTCTAGTTCTTGCATAATTCGCATTTTAAATGTCATTTTTAGGCAAATTCCATATCATATTTATTGCTATATTTGACAATCTAATTGGGCGTTTTAAGGGATGAAAAGTATAATTTAGTATAGACTAAGGTCCATACAATCAGAATATGAAGAGATCAATCCAGATTACTTGATAGTTTCTAGAGTATGCGCCTATTAACATTTCGAAGGGGTGTTTCATCCCTTGAATAATTTTTTTAAATTGATTTTACTCTATTTATCAAAGAATAGATCCTTAGAGAGCTTGTATACGAAATTTGAACAAAATCAGAGAGAAAGTCCTTTTTTGCTTGAAAAAACACCAAGACTATAGTCTTGGTGTTTTGAAATGAATAATAAAAATATAAAAAAATGTGTTACACATGTCATCCCCTTGATTCAACCCTCTAGAATCCAAATCTACAATCCAAAATTGAATAAATGCTCTAGTTCTTGCATAATTCGCATTTTAAATGTCATTTTTAGGCAAATTCCATATCATATTTATTGCTATATTTGACCCTCTAATTGGGCGTTTTAAGGGATGAAAAGTATATTTTTGTATAGACTAAGGTCCATACAATCAGAATAAGAAGAGATCAATCCAGATTACTTGATAGTTTCTAGAGTATGCGCCTATTAACATTTCGAAGGGGTGTTTCATCCCTTGAATAATTTTTTTAAATTGATTTTACTCTATTTATCAAAGAATAGATCCTTAGAGAGCTTGTATACAAAATTTGAACAAAATCAGAGAGAATGTCCTTTTTTGCTTGAAAAAACACCAAGACTATTATAGTATTGGTGTTTTGAAATGAATAATAAAAATATAAAAAAATGTGTTACACATGTCATCCCCTTAATTCAACCCTCTAGAATCCAAATCTACAATCCAAAATTGAATAAATGCTCTAGTTCTTGCATAATTCGCATTTTAAATGTCATTTTTAGGCAAATTCCATATCATATTTAATGCTATATTTGACCCTCTAATTGGGCGTTTTAAGGGATGAAAAGTATATTTTTGTATAGACTAAGGTCCATACAATCAGAATATGAAGAGATCAATCCAGATTACTTGATAGTTTCTAGAGTATGCGCCTATTAACATTTCGAAGGGGTGTTTCATCCCTTGAATAATTTTTTTAAATTGATTTTACTCTATTTATCAAAGAATAGATTCTTAGAGAGCTTGTATACGAAATTTGAACAAAATCAGAGAGAAAGTCCTTTTTTGCTTGAAAAAACACCAAGACAGTCTTGGTGTTTTGAAATGAATAATAAAAATATAAAAAAATGTGTTACACATGTCATCCCCTTAATTCAACCCTCTAGAATCCAAATCTACAATCCAAAATTGAATAAATGCTCTAGTTCTTGCATAATTCGCATTTTAAATGTCATTTTTAGGCAAATTCCATATCATATTTATTGCTATATTTGACAATCTAATTGGGCGTTTTAAGGGATGAAAAGTATAATTTAGTATAGACTAAGGTCCATACAATCAGAATATGAAGAGATCAATCCAGATTACTTGATAGTTTCTAGAGTATGCGCCTATTAACATTTCGAAGGGGTGTTTCATCCCTTGAATAATTTTTTTAAATTGATTTTACTCTATTCATCAAAGAATAGATTCTTAGAGAGCTTGTATACAGAATTTGAACAAAATCAGAGAGAAAGTCCTTTTTTGCTTGAAAAAACACCAAGACTATAGTCTTGGTGTTTTGAAATGAATAATAAAAATATAAAAAAATGTGTTACACATGTCATCCCCTTAATTCAACCCTCTAGAATCCAAATCTACAATCCAAGATTGAATAAATGCTCTAGTTCTTGCATAATTCGCATTTTAAATGTCATTTTTAGGCAAATTCCATATCATATTTATTGCTATATTTGACAATCTAATTGGGCGTTTTAAGGGATGAAAAGTATAATTTAGTATAGACTAAGGTCCATACAATCAGAATATGAAGAGATCAATCCAGATTACTTGATAGTTTCTAGAGTATGCGCCTATTAACATTTCGAAGGGGTGTTTCATCCCTTGAATAATTTTTTTAAATTGATTTTACTCTATTTATCAAAGAATAGATCCTTAGAGAGCTTGTATACGAAATTTGAACAAAATCAGAGAGAAAGTCCTTTTTTGCTTGAAAAAACACCAAGACTATAGTCTTGGTGTTTTGAAATGAATAATAAAAATATTAAAAAATGTGTTACACATGTCATCCCCTTAATTCAACCCTCTAGAATCCAAATCTACAATCCAAAATTGAATAAATGCTCTAGTTCTTGCATAATTCGCATTTTAAATGTCATTTTTAGGCAAATTCCATATCATATTTATTGCTATATTTGACCCTCTAATTGGGCGTTTTAAGGGATGAAAAGTATATTTTTGTATAGACTAAGGTCCATACAATCAGAATAAGAAGAGATCAATCCAGATTACTTGATAGTTTCTAGAGTATGCGCCTATTAACATTTCGAAGGGGTGTTTCATCCCTTGAATAATTTTTTTAAATTGATTTTACTCTATTTATCAAAGAATAGATCCTTAGAGAGCTTGTATACAAAATTTGAACAAAATCAGAGAGAATGTCCTTTTTTGCTTGAAAAAACACCAAGACTATTATAGTATTGGTGTTTTGAAATGAATAATAAAAATATAAAAAAATGTGTTACACATGTCATCCCCTTAATTCAACCCTCTAGAATCCAAATCTACAATCCAAAATTGAATAAATGCTCTAGTTCTTGCATAATTCGCATTTTAAATGTCATTTTTAGGCAAATTCCATATCATATTTAATGCTATATTTGACCCTCTAATTGGGCGTTTTAAGGGATGAAAAGTATATTTTTGTATAGACTAAGGTCCATACAATCAGAATATGAAGAGATCAATCCAGATTACTTGATAGTTTCTAGAGTATGCGCCTATTAACATTTCGAAGGGGTGTTTCATCCCTTGAATAATTTTTTTAAATTGATTTTACTCTATTTATCAAAGAATAGATTCTTAGAGAGCTTGTATACGAAATTTGAACAAAATCAGAGAGAAAGTCCTTTTTTGCTTGAAAAAACACCAAGACAGTCTTGGTGTTTTGAAATGAATAATAAAAATATAAAAAAATGTGTTACACATATCATCCCCTTAATTCAACCCTCTAGAATCCAAATCTACAATCCAAAATTGAATAAATGCTCTAGTTCTTGCATAATTCGCATTTTAAATGTCATTTTTAGGCAAATTCCATATCATATTTATTGCTATATTTGACCCTCTAATTGGGCGTTTTAAGGGATGAAAAGTATATTTTTGTATAGACTAAGGTCCATACAATCAGAATATGAAGAGATCAATCCAGATTACTTGATAGTTTCTAGAGTATGCGCCTATTAACATTTCGAAGGGGTGTTTCATCCCTTGAATAATTTTTTTAAATTGATTTTACTCTATTTATCAAAGAATAGATCCTTAGAGAGCTTGTATACGAAATTTGAACAAAATCAGAGAGAATGTCCTTTTTTGCTTGAAAAAACACCAAGACTATTATAGTCTTGGTGTTTTGAAATGAATAATAAAAATATAAAAAAATGTGTTACACATGTCATCCCCTTAATTCAACCCTCTAGAATCCAAATCTACGATCCAAAATTGAATAAATGCTCTAGTTCTTGCATAATTCGCATTTTAAATGTCATTTTTAGGCAAATTCCATATCATATTTATTGCTATATTTGACCCTCTAATTGGGCGTTTTAAGGGATGAAAAGTATATTTTTGTATAGACTAAGGTCCATACAATCAGAATATGAAGAGATCAATCCAGATTACTTGATAGTTTCTAGAGTATGCGCCTATTAACATTTCGAAGGGGTGTTTCATCCCTTGAATAATTTTTTTAAATTGATTTTACTCTATTTATCAAAGAATAGATCCTTAGAGAGCTTGTCTACGAAATTTGAACAAAATCAGAGAGAATGTCCTTTTTTGCTTGAAAAAACACCAAGACTATTATAGTCTTGGTGTTTTGAAATGAATAATAAAAATATAAAAAAATGTGTTACACATGTCATCCCCTTAATTCAACCCTCTAGAATCCAAATCTACAATCCAAAATTGAATAAGTGCTCTAGTTCTTGCATAATTCGCATTTTAAATGTCATTTTTAGGCAAATTCCATATCATATTTATTGCTATATTTGACCCTCTAATTGGGCGTTTTAAGGGATGAAAAGTATATTTTTGTATAGACTAAGGTCCATACAATCAGAATATGAAGAGATCAATCCAGATTACTTGATAGTTTCTAGAGTATGCGCCTATTAACATTTCGAAGGGGTGTTTCATCCCTTGAATAATTTTTTTAAATTGATTTTACTCTATTCATCAAAGAATAGATCCTTAGAGAGCTTGTATACGAAATTTGAACAAAATCAGAGAGAAAGTCCTTTTTTGCTTGAAAAAACACCAAGACAGTCTTGGTGTTTTGAAATGAATAATAAAAATATAAAAAAATGTGTTACACATGTCATCCCCTTAATTCAACCCTCTAGAATCCAAATCTACAATCCAAAATTGAATAAATGCTCTAGTTCTTGCATAATCCGCATTTTAAATGACATTTTTAGGCAAATTCCATATCATATTTATTGCTATATTTGACCCTCTAATTGGGCGTTTTAAGGGATGAAAAGTATATTTTTGTATAGACTAAGGTCCATACAATCAGAATATGAAGAGATCAATCCAGATTACTTGATAGTTTCCAGAGTATGCGCCTATTAACATTTCGAAGGGGTGTTTCATCCCTTGAATAATTTTTTTAAATTGATTTTGCTCTATTCATCAAAGAATAGATCCTTAGAGAGCTTGTATACGAAATTTGAACAAAATCAGAGAGAAAGTCCTTTTTTGCTTGAAAAAACACCAAGACTATAGTCTTGGTGTTTTGAAATGAATAATAAAAATATAAAAAAATGTGTTACACATATCATCCCCTTAATTCAACCCTCTAGAATCCAAATCTACAATCCAAAATTGAATAAATGCTCTAGTTCTTGCATAATTCGCATTTTAAATGACATTTTCAGGCAAATTCCATATCATATTTATTGCTATATTTGACCCTCTAATTGGGCGTTTTAAGGGATGAAAAGTATATTTTTGTATAGACTAAGGTCCATACAATCAGAATATGAAGAGATCAATCCAGATTACTTGATAGTTTCCAGAGTATGCGCCTATTAACATTTCGAAGGGGTGTTTCATCCCTTGAATAATTTTTTTAAATTGATTTTGCTCTATTCATCAAAGAATAGATCCTTAGAGAGCTTGTATACGAAATTTGAACAAAATCAGAGAGAAAGTCCTTTTTTGCTTGGAAAAACACCAAGACTATAGTCTTGGTGTTTTGAAATGAGTAATAAAAATATAAAAAAATGTGTTACACATGTCATCCCCTTAATTCAACCCTCTAGAATCCAAATCTACAATCCAAAATTGAATAAATGCTCTAGTTCTTGCATAATTCGCATTTTAAATGTCATTTTTAGGCAAATTCCATATCATATTTATTGCTATATTTGACCCTCTAATTGGGCGTTTTAAGGGATGAAAAGTATATTTTTGTATAGACTAAGGTCCATACAATCAGAATATGAAGAGAACAATCCAGATTACTTGATAGTTTCTAGAGTATGCGCCTATTAACATTTCGAAGGGGTGTTTCATCCCTTGAATAATTTTTTTAAATTGATTTTACTCTATTCATCAAAGAATAGATCCTTAGAGAGCTTGTATACGAAATTTGAACAAAATCAGAGAGAAAGTCCTTTTTTGCTTGAAAAAACACCAAGACAGTCTTGGTGTTTTGAAATGAATAATAAAAATATAAAAAAATGTGTTACACATGTCATCCCCTTAATTCAACCCTCTAGAATCCAAATCTACAATCCAAAATTGAATAAATGCTCTAGTTCTTGCATAATTCGCATTTTAAATGACATTTTCAGGCAAATTCCATATCATATTTATTTTTGACCCTCTAATTGGGCGTTTTAAGGGATGAAAAGTATATTTTTGTATAGACTAAGGTCCATACAATCAGAATATGAAGAGATCAATCCAGATTACTTGATAGTTTCCAGAGTATGCGCCTATTAACATTTCGAAGGGGTGTTTCATCCCTTGAATAATTTTTTTAAATTGATTTTGCTCTATTCATCAAAGAATAGATCCTTAGAGAGCTTGTATACGAAATTTGAACAAAATCAGAGAGAAAGTCCTTTTTTGCTTGGAAAAACACCAAGACTATAGTCTTGGTGTTTTGAAATGAATAATAAAAATATAAAAAAATGTGTTACACATATCATCCCCTTAATTCAACCCTCTAGAATCCAAATCTACAATCCAAAATTGAATAAATGCTCTAGTTCTTGCATAATTCGCATTTTAAATGTCATTTTTAGGCAAATTCCATATCATATTTATTGCTATATTTGACCCTCTACTTGGGCGTTTTAAGGGATGAAAAGTATATTTTTGTATAGACTAAGGTCCATACAATCAGAATATGAAGAGATCAATCCAGATTACTTGATAGTTTCTAGAGTATGCGCCTATTAACATTTCGAAGGGGTGTTTCATCCCTTGAATAATTTTTTTAAATTGATTTTGCTCTATTCATCAAAGAATAGATCCTTAGAGAGCTTGTATACGAAATTTGAACAAAATCAGAGAGAAAGTCCTTTTTTGCTTGAAAAAACACCAAGACTATAGTCTTGGTGTTTTGAAATGAGTAATAAAAATATAAAAAAATGTGTTACACATGTCATCCCCTTAATTCAACCCTCTAGAATCCAAATCTACAATCCAAAATTGAATAAATGCTCTAGTTCTTGCATAATTCGCATTTTAAATGTCATTTTTAGGCAAATTCCATATCATATTTATTGCTATATTTGACCCTCTAATTGGGCGTTTTAAGGGATGAAAAGTATATTTTTGTATAGACTAAGGTCCATACAATCAGAATATGGAGAGATCAATCCAGATTACTTGATAGTTTCTAGAGTATGCGCCTATTAACATTTCGAAGGGGTGTTTCATCCCTTGAATAATTTTTTTAAATTGATTTTGCTCTATTCATCAAAGAATAGATCCTTAGAGAGCTTGTATACGAAATTTGAACAAAATCAGAGAGAAAGTCCTTTTTTGCTTGAAAAAAACACCAAGACAGTCTTGGTGTTTTGAAATGAATAATAAAAATATAAAAAAATGTGTTACACATGTCATCCCCTTAATTCAACCCTCTAGAATCCAAATCTACAATCCAAAATTGAATAAATGCTCTAGTTCTTGCATAATTCGCATTTTAAATGTCATTTTTAGGCAAATTCCATATCATATTTATTGCTATATTTGACCCTCTAATTGGGCGTTTTAAGGGATGAAAAGTATATTTTTGTATAGACTAAGGTCCATACAATCAGAATATGAAGAGATCAATCCAGATTACTTGATAGTTTCTAGAGTATGCGCCTATTAACATTTCGAAGGGGTGTTTCATCCCTTGAATAATTTTTTTAAATTGATTTTGCTCTATTCATCAAAGAATAGATCCTTAGAGAGCTTGTATACGAAATTTGAACAAAATCAGAGAGAAAGTCTTTTTTTGCTTGAAAAAACACCAAGACTATAGTCTTGGTGTTTTGAAATGAGTAATAAAAATATAAAAAAATGTGTTTTACCCATGTCATCCCCTTAATTCAACCCTCTAGAATCCAAATCTACAATCCAAAATTGAATAAATGCTCTAGTTCTTGCATAATTCGCATTTTAAATGTCATTTTTAGGCAAATTCCATATCATATTTATTGCTATATTTGACCCTCTAATTGGGCGTTTTAAGGGATGAAAAGTATATTTTTGTATAGACTAAGGTCCATACAATCAGAATATGAAGAGATCAATCCAGATTACTTGATAGTTTCTAGAGTATGCGCCTATTAACATTTCGAAGGGGTGTTTCATCCCTTGAATAATTTTTTTAAATTGATTTTGCTCTATTCATCAAAGAATAGATCCTTAGAGAGCTTGTATACGAGATTTGAACAAAATCAGAGAGAAAGTCCTTTTTTGCTTGAAAAAACACCAAGACTATAGTCTTGGTGTTTTGAAATGAGTAATAAAAATATAAAAAAATGTGTTACACATGTCATGCCCTTAATTCAACCCTCTAGAATCCAAATCTACAATCCAAAATTGAATAAATGCTCTAGTTCTTGCATAATTCGCATTTTAAATGTCATTTTTAGGCAAATTCCATATCATATTTATTGCTATATTTGACCCTCTAATTGGGCGTTTTAAGGGATGAACAGTATATTTTTGTATAGACTAAGGTCCATACAATCAGAATATGAAGAGATCAATCAAGATTACTTGATAGTTTCTAGAGTATGCGCCTATTAACATTTCGAAGGGGTATTTCATCCCTTGAATAATTCTTTTAAATTGATTTTACTCTATTTATCAAAGAATAGATTCTTAGAGAGCTTGTATACGAAATTTGAACAAAATCAGAACGAAAGTCCTTTTTTGCTTGAAAAAACACCAAGACTAAGTCTTGGTGTTTTGAAATGAATAATAAAAAATATATAAAAATGTGTTACACATGTCATCCTTTTAATTCAAACCCTCTAGAATCCAAATCTACAATCCAAAATTGAATAAATGCTCTAGTTCTTGCATATTTCGCATTTTAAATGTCATTTTTAGGCAAATTCCATATCATATTTATTGCTATATTTGACCCTCTAATTGGGCGTTTTAAGGGATGAAAAGTATATTTTTGTATAGACTAAGGTCCATACAATCAGAATATGAAGAGATCAATCCAGATTACTTGATAGTTTCTAGAGTATGCGCCTATTAACATTTCGAAGGGGTGTTTCATCCCTTGAATAATTTTTTTAGATCGATTTCACTCTATTTATCAAAGAATAGATTCTTAGAGAGCTTGTATACGAAATTTGAACAAAATCAGAGAGAAAGTCCTTTTTTGCTTGAAAAAACACCAAGACTATAGTCTTGGTGTTTTGAAATGAATAATAAAAGTATAAAAAAATGTGTTACACATGTCATCCCCTTAATTCAACCCTCTAGAATCCAAATCTACAATCCAAAATTGAATAAATGCTCTAGTTCTTGCATAATTCGCATTTTGAATGTCATTTTTAGGCAAATTCCATATCATATTTATTGCTATATTTGACCCTCTAATTGGGCGTTTTAAGGGATGAAAAGTATATTTTTGTATAGACTAAGGTCCATACAATCAGAATATGGAGAGATCAATCCAGATTACTTGATAGTTTCTAGAGTATGCGCCTATTAACATTTCGAAGGGGTGTTTCATCCCTTGAATAATTTTTTTTAATTGATTTGACTCTATTCATCAAAGAATAGATTCTTAGAGAGCTTGTATACGAAATTTGAACAAAATCAGAGAGAAAGTCCTTTTTTGCTTGAAAAAACACCAAGACAGTCTTGGTGTTTTGAAATGAATAATAAAAATATAAAAAAATGTGTTACACATGTCATCCCCTTAATTCAACCCTCTAGAATCCAAATCTACAATCCAAAATTGAATAAATGCTCTAGTTCTTGCATAATTCGCCTTTTAAATGTCATTTTTAGGCAAATTCCATATCATATTTATTGCTATATTTGACCCTCTAATTGGGCGTTTTAAGGGATGAAAAGTATATTTTTGTATAGACTAAGGTCCATACAATCAGAATATGAAGAGATCAATCCAGATTACTTGATAGTTTCTAGAGTATGCGCCTATTAACATTTCGAAGGGGTGTTTCATCCCTTGAATAATTTTTTTAAATTGATTTTACTCTATTCATCAAAGAATAGATCCTTAGAGAGCTTGTATACGAAATTTGAACAAAATCAGAGAGAAAGTCCTTTTTTGCTTGAAAAAACACCAAGACAGTCTTGGTGTTTTGAAATGAATAATAAAAATATCAAAAAATGTGTTACACATGTCATCCCCTTAATTCAACCCTCTAGAATCCAAATCTACAATCCAAAATTGAATAAATGCTCTAGTTCTTGCATAATTCGCATTTTAAATGTCATTTGTAGGCAAATTCCATATCATATTTATTGCTATATTTGACCCTCTAATTGGGCGTTTTAAGGGATGAAAAGTATATTTTTGTATAGACTAAGGTCCATACAATCAGAATATGAAGAGATCAATCCAGATTACTTGATAGTTTCTTGAGTATGCGCCTATTAACATTTCGAAGGGGTGTTTCATCCCTTGAATAATTTTTTTAAATTGATTTTGCTCTATTCATCAGAGAATAGATCCTTAGAGAGCTTGTATACGAAATTTGAACAAAATCAGAGAGAAAGTCCTTTTTTGCTTGAAAAAACACCAAGACTATAGTCTTGGTGTTTTGAAATGAGTAATAAAAATATAAAAAAATGTGTTACACATGTCATCCCCTTAATTCAACCCTCTAGAATCCAAATCTACAATCCAAAATTGAATAAATGCTCTAGTTCTTGCATAATTCGCATTTTAAATGTCATTTTTAGGCAAATTCCATATCATATTTATTGCTATATTTGACCCTCTAATTGGGCGTTTTAAGGGATGAAAAGTATATTTTTGTATAGACTAAGGTCCATACAATCAGAATATGAAGAGATCAATCCAGATTACTTGATAGTTTCTAGAGTATGCGCCTATTAACATTTCGAAGGGGTGTTTCATCCCTTGAATAATTTTTTTAAATTGATTTTGCTCTATTCATCAAAGAATAGATCCTTAGAGAGCTTGTATACGAAATTTGAACAAAATCAGAGAGAAAGTCCTTTTTTGCTTGAAAAAACACCAAGACTATAGTCTTGGTGTTTTGAAATGAGTAATAAAAATATAAAAAAATGTGTTACACATGTCATCCCCTTAATTCAACCCTCTAGAATCCAAATCTACAATCCAAAATTGAATAAATGCTCTAGTTCTTGCATAATTCGCATTTTAAATGTCATTTTTAGGCAAATTCCATATCATATTTATTGCTATATTTGACCCTCTAATTGGGCGTTTTAAGGGATGAAAAGTATATTTTTGTATAGACTAAGGTCCATACAATCAGAATATGAAGAGATCAATCCAGATTACTTGATAGTTTCTAGAGTATGCGCCTATTAACATTTCGAAGGGGTGTTTCATCCCTTGAATAATTTTTTTAAATTGATTTTGCTCTATTCATCAAAGAATAGATCCTTAGAGAGCTTGTATAGGAAATTTGAACAAAATCAGAGAGAAAGTCCTTTTTTGCTTGAAAAAACACCAAGACTATAGTCTTGGTGTTTTGAAATGAGTAATAAAAATATAAAAAAATGTGTTACACATGTCATCCCCTTAATTCAACCCTCTAGAATCCAAATCTACAATCCAAAATTGAATAAATGCTCTAGTTCTTGCATAATTCGCATTTTAAATGTCATTTTTAGGCAAATTCCATATCATATTTATTGCTATATTTGACCCTCTAATTGGGCGTTTTAAGGGATGAAAAGTATATTTTTGTATAGACTAAGGTCCATACAATCAGAATATGAAGAGATCAATCCAGATTACTTGATAGTTTCTAGAGTATGCGCCTATTAACATTTCGAAGGGGTGTTTCATCCCTTGAATAATTTTTTTAAATTGATTTTGCTCTATTCATCAAAGAATAGATCCTTAGAGAGCTTGTATAGGAAATTTGAACAAAATCAGAGAGAAAGTCCTTTTTTGCTTGAAAAAACACCAAGACTATAGTCTTGGTGTTTTGAAATGAGTAATAAAAATATAAAAAAATGTGTTACACATGTCATCCCCTTAATTCAACCCTCTAGAATCCAAATCTACAATCCAAAATTGAATAAATGCTCTAGTTCTTGCATAATTCGCATTTTAAATGTCATTTTTAGGCAAATTCCATATCATATTTATTGCTATATTTGACCCTCTAATTGGGCGTTTTAAGGGATGAAAAGTATATTTTTGTATAGACTAAGGTCCATACAATCAGAATATGAAGAGATCAATCCAGATTACTTGATAGTTTCTAGAGTATGCGCCTATTAACATTTCGAAGGGGTGTTTCATCCCTTGAATAATTTTTTTAAATTGATTTTGCTCTATTCATCAAAGAATAGATCCTTAGAGAGCTTGTATAGGAAATTTGAACAAAATCAGAGAGAAAGTCCTTTTTTGCTTGAAAAAACACCAAGACTATAGTCTTGGTGTTTTGAAATGAGTAATAAAAATATAAAAAAATGTGTTACACATGTCATCCCCTTAATTCAACCCTCTAGAATCCAAATCTACAATCCAAAATTGAATAAATGCTCTAGTTCTTGCATAATTCGCATTTTAAATGTCATTTTTAGGCAAATTCCATATCATATTTATTGCTATATTTGACCCTCTAATTGGGCGTTTTAAGGGATGAAAAGTATATTTTTGTATAGACTAAGGTCCATACAATCAGAATATGAAGAGATCAATCCAGATTACTTGATAGTTTCTAGAGTATGCGCCTATTAACATTTCGAAGGGGTGTTTCATCCCTTGAATAATTTTTTTAAATTGATTTTGCTCTATTCATCAAAGAATAGATCCTTAGAGAGCTTGTATAGGAAATTTGAACAAAATCAGAGAGAAAGTCCTTTTTTGCTTGAAAAAACACCAAGACTATAGTCTTGGTGTTTTGAAATGAGTAATAAAAATATAAAAAAATGTGTTACACATGTCATCCCCTTAATTCAACCCTCTAGAATCCAAATCTACAATCCAAAATTGAATAAATGCTCTAGTTCTTGCATAATTCGCATTTTAAATGTCATTTTTAGGCAAATTCCATATCATATTTATTGCTATATTTGACCCTCTAATTGGGCGTTTTAAGGGATGAAAAGTATATTTTTGTATAGACTAAGGTCCATACAATCAGAATATGAAGAGATCAATCCAGATTACTTGATAGTTTCTAGAGTATGCGCCTATTAACATTTCGAAGGGGTGTTTCATCCCTTGAATAATTTTTTTAAATTGATTTTGCTCTATTCATCAAAGAATAGATCCTTAGAGAGCTTGTATAGGAAATTTGAACAAAATCAGAGAGAAAGTCCTTTTTTGCTTGAAAAAACACCAAGACTATAGTCTTGGTGTTTTGAAATGAGTAATAAAAATATAAAAAAATGTGTTACACATGTCATCCCCTTAATTCAACCCTCTAGAATCCAAATCTACAATCCAAAATTGAATAAATGCTCTAGTTCTTGCATAATTCGCATTTTAAATGTCATTTTTAGGCAAATTCCATATCATATTTATTGCTATATTTGACCCTCTAATTGGGCGTTTTAAGGGATGAAAAGTATATTTTTGTATAGACTAAGGTCCATACAATCAGAATATGAAGAGATCAATCCAGATTACTTGATAGTTTCTAGAGTATGCGCCTATTAACATTTCGAAGGGGTGTTTCATCCCTTGAATAATTTTTTTAAATTGATTTTGCTCTATTCATCAAAGAATAGATCCTTAGAGAGCTTGTATACGAAATTTGAACAAAATCAGAGAGAAAGTCCTTTTTTGCTTGAAAAAACACCAAGACTATAGTCTTGGTGTTTTGAAATGAGTAATAAAAATATAAAAAAATGTGTTACACATGTCATCCCCTTAATTCAACCCTCTAGAATCCAAATCTACAATCCAAAATTGAATAAATGCTCTAGTTCTTGCATAATTCGCATTTTAAATGTCATTTTTAGGCAAATTCCATATCATATTTATTGCTATATTTGACCCTCTAATTGGGCGTTTTAAGGGATGAAAAGTATATTTTTGTATAGACTAAGGTCCATACAATCAGAATATGAAGAGATCAATCCAGATTACTTGATAGTTTCTAGAGTATGCGCCTATTAACATTTCGAAGGGGTGTTTCATCCCTTGAATAATTTTTTTAAATCGATTTCACTCTATTTATCAAAGAATAGATTCTTAGAGAGCTTGTATACGAAATTTGAACAAAATCAGAGAGTAAGTCCTTTTTTGCTTGAAAAAACACCAAGACTATAGTCTTGGTGTTTTGAAATGAGTAATAAAAATATAAAAAAATGTGTTACACATGTCATCCCCTTAATTCAACCCTCTAGAATCCAAACCTACAATCCAAAATTGAATAAATGCTCTAGTTCTTGCATAATTCGCATTTTAAATGTCATTTTTAGGCAAATTCCATATCATATTTATTGCTATATTTGACCCTCTAATTGGGCGTTTTAAGGGATGAAAAGTATATTTTTGTATAGACTAAGGTCCATACAATCAGAATATGAAGAGATCAATCCAGATTACTTGATAGTTTCTAGAGTATGCGCCTATTAACATTTCGAAGGGGTGTTTCATCCCTTGAATAATTTTTTTAAATTGATTTTGCTCTATTCATCAAAGAATAGATCCTTAGAGAGCTTGTATACGAAATTTGAACAAAATCAGAGAGAAAGTCCTTTTTTGCTTGAAAAAACACCAAGACAGTCTTGGTGTTTTGAAATGAGTAATAAAAATATAAAAAAATGTGTTACACATGTCATCCCCTTAATTCAACCCTCTAGAATCCAAATCTACAATCCAAAATTGAATAAATGCTCTAGTTCTTGCATAATTCGCATTTTAAATGTCATTTTTAGGCAAATTCCATATCATATTTATTGCTATATTTGACCCTCTAATTGGGCGTTTTAAGGGATGAAAAGTATATTTTTGTATAGACTAAGGTCCATACAATCAGAATATGAAGAGATCAATCCAGATTACTTGATAGTTTCTAGAGTATGCGCCTATTAACATTTCGAAGGGGTGTTTCATCCCTTGAATAATTTTTTTAAATTGATTTTGCTCTATTCATCAAAGAATAGATCCTTAGAGAGCTTGTATACGAAATTTGAACAAAATCAGAGAGAAAGTCCTTTTTTGCTTGAAAAAACACCAAGACTATAGTCTTGGTGTTTTGAAATGAATAATAAAAATATAAAAAAATGTGTTACACATGTCATCCCCTTAATTCAACCCTCTAGAATCCAAATCTACAATCCAAAATTGAATAAATGCTCTAGTTCTTGCATAATTCGCATTTTAAATGTCATTTTTAGGCAAATTCCATATCATATTTATTGCTATATTTGACCCTCTAATTGGGCGTTTTAAGGGATGAAAAGTATATTTTTGTATAGACTAAGGTCCATACAATCAGAATATGAAGAGATCAATCCAGATTACTTAATAGTTTCTAGAGTATGCGCCTATTAACATTTCGAAGGGGTGTTTCATCCCTTGAATAATTTTTTTAAATTGATTTTGCTCTATTCATCAAAGAATAGATCCTTAGAGAGCTTGTATACGAAATTTGAACAAAATCAGAGAGAAAGTCCTTTTTTGCTTGAAAAAACACCAAGACTATAGTCTTGGTGTTTTGAAATGAGTAATAAAAATATAAAAAAATGTGTTACACATGTCATCCCCTTAATTCAACCCTCTAGAATCCAAATCTACAATCCAAAATTGAATAAATGCTCTAGTTCTTGCATAATTCGCATTTTAAATGTCATTTTTAGGCAAATTCCATATCATATTTATTGCTATATTTGACCCTCTAATTGGGCGTTTTAAGGGATGAAAAGTATATTTTTGTATAGACTAAGGTCCATACAATCAGAATATGGAGAGATCAATCCAGATTACTTGATAGTTTCTAGAGTATGCGCCTATTAACATTTCGAAGGGGTGTTTCATCCCTTGAATGATTTTTTTAAATTGATTTTACTCTATTCATCAAAGAATAGATCCTTAGAGAGCTTGTATACGAAATTTGAACAAAATCAGAGAGAAAGTCCTTTTTTGCTTGAAAAAACACCAAGACTATAGTCTTGGTGTTTTGAAATGAATAATAAAAATATAAAAAAATGTGTTACACATGTCATCCCCTTAATTCAACCCTCTAGAATCCAAATCTACAATTCAAAATTGAATAAATGCTCTAGTTCTTGCATAATTCGCATTTTAAATGTCATTTTTAGGCAAATTCCATATCATATTTATTGCTATATTTGACCCTCTAATTGGGCGTTTTAAGGGATGAAAAGTATATTTTTGTATAGACTAAGGTCCATACAATCAGAATATGGAGAGATCAATCCAGATTACTTGATAGTTTCTAGAGTATGCGCCTATTAACATTTCGAAGGGGTGTTTCATCCCTTGAATAATTTTTTTAAATTGATTTTACTCTATTCATCAAAGAATAGATCCTTAGAGAGCTTGTATACGAAATTTGAACAAAATCAGAGAGAAAGTCCTTTTTTGCTTGAAAAAACACCAAGACTATAGTCTTGGTGTTTTGAAATGAATAATAAAAATATAAAAAAATGTGTTACACATGTCATCCCCTTAATTCAACCCTCTAGAATCCAAATCTACAATCCAAAATTGAATAAATGCTCTAGTTCTTGCATAATTCGCATTTTAAATGTCATTTTTAGGCAAATTCCATATCATATTTATTGCTATATTTGACCCTCTAATTGGGCGTTTAAAGGGATGAAAAGTATATTTTTGTATAGACTAAGGTCCATACAATCAGAATATGGAGAGATCAATCCAGATTACTTGATAGTTTCTAGAGTATGCGCCTATTAACATTTCGAAGGGGTGTTTCATCCCTTGAATAATTTTTTTAAATTGATTTTGCTCTATTCATCAAAGAATAGATCCTTAGAGAGCTTGTATACGAAATTTGAACAAAATCAGAGAGAAAGTCCTTCTTTGCTTGAAAAAACACCAAGACTATAGTCTTGGTGTTTTGAAATAAGTAATAAAAATATAAAAAAATGTGTTACACATGTCATCCCCTTAATTCAACCCTCTAGAATCCAAATCTACAATTCAAAATTGAATAAATGCTCTAGTTCTTGCATAATTCGCATTTTAAATGTCATTTTTAGGCAAATTCCATATCATATTTATTGCTATATTTGACCCTCTAATTGGGCGTTTTAAGGGATGAAAAGTATATTTTTGTATAGACTAAGGTCCATACAATCAGAATATGGAGAGATCAATCCAGATTACTTGATAGTTTCTAGAGTATGCGCCTATTAACATTTCGAAGGGGTGTTTCATCCCTTGAATAATTTTTTTAAATTGATTTTACTCTATTCATCAAAGAATAGATCCTTAGAGAGCTTGTATACGAAATTTGAACAAAATCAGAGAGAAAGTCCTTTTTTGCTTGAAAAAACACCAAGACTATAGTCTTGGTGTTTTGAAATGAATAATAAAAATATAAAAAAATGTGTTACACATGTCATCCCCTTAATTCAACCCTCTAGAATCCAAATCTACAATCCAAAATTGAATAAATGCTCTAGTTCTTGCATAATTCGCATTTTAAATGTCATTTTTAGGCAAATTCCATATCATATTTATTGCTATATTTGACCCTCTAATTGGGCGTTTAAAGGGATGAAAAGTATATTTTTGTATAGACTAAGGTCCATACAATCAGAATATGGAGAGATCAATCCAGATTACTTGATAGTTTCTAGAGTATGCGCCTATTAACATTTCGAAGGGGTGTTTCATCCCTTGAATAATTTTTTTAAATTGATTTTGCTCTATTCATCAAAGAATAGATCCTTAGAGAGCTTGTATACGAAATTTGAACAAAATCAGAGAGAAAGTCCTTTTTTGCTTGAAAAAACACCAAGACTATAGTCTTGGTGTTTTGAAATGAGTAATAAAAATATAAAAAAAATGTGTTACACATGTCATCCCCTTAATTCAACCCTCTAGAATCCAAATCTACAATCCAAAATTGAATAAATGCTCTAGTTCTTGCATAATTCGCATTTTAAATGTCATTTTTAGGCAAATTCCATATCATATTTATTGCTATATTTGACCCTCTAATTGGGCGTTTTAAGGGATGAAAAGTATATTTTTGTATAGACTAAGGTCCATACAATCAGAATATGGAGAGATCAATCCAGATTACTTGATAGTTTCTAGAGTATGCGCCTATTAACATTTCGAAGGGGTGTTTCATCCCTTGAATGATTTTTTTAAATTGATTTTACTCTATTCATCAAAGAATAGATCCTTAGAGAGCTTGTATACGAAATTTGAACAAAATCAGAGAGAAAGTCCTTTTTTGCTTGAAAAAACACCAAGACTATAGTCTTGGTGTTTTGAAATGAATAATAAAAATATAAAAAAATGTGTTACACATGTCATCCCCTTAATTCAACCCTCTAGAATCCAAATCTACAATTCAAAATTGAATAAATGCTCTAGTTCTTGCATAATTCGCATTTTAAATGTCATTTTTAGGCAAATTCCATATCATATTTATTGCTATATTTGACCCTCTAATTGGGCGTTTTAAGGGATGAAAAGTATATTTTTGTATAGACTAAGGTCCATACAATCAGAATATGGAGAGATCAATCCAGATTACTTGATAGTTTCTAGAGTATGCGCCTATTAACATTTCGAAGGGGTGTTTCATCCCTTGAATAATTTTTTTAAATTGATTTTACTCTATTCATCAAAGAATAGATCCTTAGAGAGCTTGTATACGAAATTTGAACAAAATCAGAGAGAAAGTCCTTTTTTGCTTGAAAAAACACCAAGACTATAGTCTTGGTGTTTTGAAATGAATAATAAAAATATAAAAAAATGTGTTACACATGTCATCCCCTTAATTCAACCCTCTAGAATCCAAATCTACAATCCAAAATTGAATAAATGCTCTAGTTCTTGCATAATTCGCATTTTAAATGTCATTTTTAGGCAAATTCCATATCATATTTATTGCTATATTTGACCCTCTAATTGGGCGTTTTAAGGGATGAAAAGTATATTTTTGTATGAACTAAGGTCCATACAATCAGAATATGGAGAGATCAATCCAGATTACTTGATAGTTTCTAGAGTATGCGCCTATTAACATTTCGAAGGGGTGTTTCATCCCTTGAATGATTTTTTTAAATTGATTTTACTCTATTCATCAAAGAATAGATCCTTAGAAAGCTTGTATACGAAATTTGAACAAAATCAGAGAGAAAGTCCTTTTTTGCTTGAAAAAACACCAAGACTATAGTCTTGGTGTTTTGAAATGAATAATAAAAATATAAAAAAATGTGTTACACATGTCATCCCCTTAATTCAACCCTCTAGAATCAAAATCTACAATCCAAAATTGAATAAATGCTCTAGTTCTTGCATAATTCGCATTTTAAATGTCATTTTCAGGCAAATTCCATATCATATTTATTGCTATATTTGACCCTCTAATTGGGCGTTTTAAGGGATGAAAAGTATATTTTTGTATAGACTAAGGTCCATACAATCAGAATATGAAGAGATCAATCCAGATTACTTGATAGTTTCTAGAGTATGCGCCTATTAACATTTCGAAGGGGTGTTTCATCCCTTGAATAATTTTTTTAAATTGATTTTACTCTATTTATCAAAGAATAGATGCTAAGAGAGCTTGTATACAAAATTTGAACAAAATCAGAGAGAAAGTCCTTTTTTGCTTGAAAAAACACCAAGACATAGTCTTGGTGTTTTGAAATGAATTATAAAAATGAAAAAAAATGTGTTACGCATGTCATCCCCTCAATTCGACCCTTTAGAATCCAAATCTACAATCCAAAATTGAATAAATGCTCTAGTTCTTGCATAATTCGCATTTTAAATGTCATTTTTAGGCAAATTCCATATCATATTTATTGCTATATTTGACCCTCTAATTGGCCGTTTTAAGGGATGAAAAAAATATTTTCGTATAAACTAAAGTCCATACAATCAGAATATGAAGAGATCAATCCAAATTACTTGATAGTTTCTTGAATATGCGCCTATTAATATTTCGAAGGGGTGTTTCATCCCTTGAATAATTTTTTAAAATTGATTTTACTCTATTTATCAAAGAATAGATCCTTAGAGAGCTTGTATACGAAATTTGAACAAAATCAGAGAGAAAGTCCTTTTTTGCTTGAAAAAACACCAAGACTATAGTCTTGGTGTTTTGAAATGAATAATAAAAATATAAAAAAATGTGTTACACATGTCATCCCCTTAATTCAACCCTCTAGAATCCAAATCTACAATCCAAAATTGAATAAATGCTCTAGTTCTTGCATAATTCGCATTTTAAATGTCATTTTTAGGCAAATTCCATATCATATTTATTGCTATATTTGACCCTCTAATTGGGCGTTTTAAGGGATGAAAAGTATATTTTTGTATAGACTAAGGTCCATACAATCAGAATATGAAGAGATCAATCCAGATTACTTGATAGTTTCTAGAGTATGCGCCTATTAACATTTCGAAGGGGTGTTTCATCCCTTGAATAATTTTTTTAAATTGATTTTACTCTATTCATCAAAGAATAGATCCTTAGAGAGCTTGTATACGAAATTTGAACAAAATCAGAGAGAAAGTCCTTTTTTGCTTGAAAAAACACCAAGACTATAGTCTTGGTGTTTTGAAATGAGTAATAAAAATATAAAAAAATGTGTTACACATGTCATCCCCTTAATTCAACCCTCTAGAATCCAAATCTACAATCCAAAATTGAATAAATGCTCTAGTTCTTGCATAATTCGCATTTTAAATGTCATTTTTAGGCAAATTCCATATCATATTTATTGCTATATTTGACCCTCTAATTGGGCGTTTTAAGGGATGAAAAGTATATTTTTGTATAGACTAAGGTCCACACAATCAGAATATGAAGAGATCAATCCAGATTACTTGATAGTTTCTAGAGTATGCGCCTATTAACATTTCGAAGGGGTGTTTCATCCCTTGAATAATTTTTTTAAATTGATTTTGCTCTATTCATCAAAGAATAGATTCTTAGAGAGCTTGTATACGATATTTGAACAAAATCAGAGAGAAAGTCCTTTTTTGCTTGAAAAAACACCAAGACTATAGTCTTGGTGTTTTGAAATGAATAATAAAAATATAAAAAAATGTGTTACACATGTCATCCCCTTAATTCAACCCTCTAGAATCCAAATCTACAATCCAAAATTGAATAAATGCTCTAGTTCTTGCATAATTCGCATTTTAAATGACATTTTTAGGCCAATTCCATATCATATTTATTGCTATATTTGACCCTCTAATTGGGCGTTTTAAGGGATGAAAAGTATATTTTTGTATAGACTAAGGTCCATACAATCAGAATATGAAGAGATCAATCCAGATTACTTGATAGTTTCTAGAGTATGCGCCTATTAACATTTCGAAGGGGTGTTTCATCCCTTGAATAATTTTTTTAAATTGATTTTGCTCTATTCATCGAAGAATAGATCCTTAGAGAGCTTGTATACGAAATTTGAACAAAATCAGAGAGAAAGTCCTTTTTTGCTTGAAAAAACACCAAGACTTATAGTCTTGGTGTTTTGAAATGAATAATAAAAATATAAAAAAATGTGTTACACATGTCATCCCCTTAATTCAACCCTCTAGAATCCAAATCTACAATCCAAAATTGAATAAATGCTCTAGTTCTTGCATAATTCGCATTTTAAATGTCATTTTTAGGCAAATTCCATATCATATTTATTGCTATATTTGACCCTCTAATTGGGCGTTTTAAGGGATGAAAAGTATATTTTTGTATAGACTAAGGTCCATACAATCAGAATATGGAGAGATCAATCCAGATTACTTGATAGTTTCTAGAGTATGCGCCTATTAACATTTCGAAGGGGTGTTTCATCCCTTGAATGATTTTTTTAAATTGATTTTACTCTATTCATCAAAGAATAGATCCTTAGAGAGCTTGTATACGAAATTTGAACAAAATCAGAGAGAAAGTCCTTTTTTGCTTGAAAAAACACCAAGACTATAGTCTTGGTGTTTTGAAATGAATAATAAAAATATAAAAAAATGTGTTACACATGTCATCCCCTTAATTCAACCCTCTAGAATCCAAATCTACAATCCAAAATTGAATAAATGCTCTAGTTCTTGCATAATTCGCATTTTAAATGTCATTTTTAGGCAAATTCCATATCATATTTATTGCTATATTTGACCCTCTAATTGGGCGTTTTAAGGGATGAAAAGTATATTTTTGTATAGACTAAGGTCCATACAATCAGAATATGGAGAGATCAATCCAGATTACTTGATAGTTTCTAGAGTATGCGCCTATTAACATTTCGAAGGGGTGTTTCATCCCTTGAATAATTTTTTTAAATTGATTTTACTCTATTTATCAAAGAATAGATTCTAAGAGAGCTTGTATACGAAATTTAAACAAAATCAGAGAGAAAGTCCTTTTTTGCTTGAAAAAACACCAAGACATAGTCTTGGTGTTTTGAAATGAATTATAAAAATGAAAAAAAATGTGTTACGCATGTCATCCCCTCAATTCGACCCTTTAGAATCCAAATCTACAATCCAAAATTGAATAAATGCTCTAGTTCTTGCATAATTCGCATTTTAAATGTCATTTTTAGGCAAATTCCATATCATATTTATTGCTATATTTGACCCTCTAATTGGCCGTTTTAAGGGATGAAAAGTATATTTTCGTATAAACTAAAGTCCATACAATCAGAATATGAAGAGATCAATCCAAATTACTTGATAGTTTCTTGAATATGCGCCTATTAATATTTCGAAGGGGTGTTTCATCCCTTGAATAATTTTTTAAAATTGATTTTACTCTATTTATCAAAGAATAGATCCTTAGAGAGCTTGTATACGGAATTTGAACAGAATCAGAGAGAAAGTCCTTTTTTGCTTGAAAAAACACCAAGACTATAGTCTTGGTGTTTTGAAATGAATTATAAAAATGAAAAAAAATGTGTTACGCATGTCATTCTCTCAATTCGACCCTCTAGAATCCAAATCTACAATCCAAAATTGAATAAATGCTCTAGTTCTTGCATAATTCGCATTTTAAATGTCATTTTTAGGCAAATTCCATATCATATTTATTGCTATATTTGACCCTCTAATTGGCCGTTTTAAGGGATGAAAAGTATATTTTTGTATAGACTAAGGTCCATACAATCAGAATATGAAGAGATCAATCCAGATTACTTGATAGTTTCTAGAGTATGCGCCTATTAACATTTCGAAGGGGTGTTTCATCCCTTGAATAATTTTTTTAAATTGATTTTGCTCCATTCATCAAAGAATAGATCCTTAGAGAGCTTGTATACGAGATTTGAACAAAATCAGAGAGAAAGTCCTTTTTTGCTTGAAAAAACACCAAGACTAGTCTTGGTGTTTTGAAATGAATAATAAAAATATAAAAAAATGTGTTACACATGTCATCCCCTTAATTCAACCCTCTAGAATCCAAATCTACAATCCAAAATTGAATAAATGCTCTAGTTCTTGCATAATTCGCATTTTAAATGTCATTTTTAGGCAAATTCCATATCATATTTATTGCTATATTTGACCCTCTAATTGGGCGTTTTAAGGGATGAAAAGTATATTTTTGTATAGACTAAGGTCCATACAATCAGAATATGAAGAGATCAATCCAGATTACTTGATAGTTTCTAGAGTATGCGCCTATTAACATTTCGAAGGGGTGTTTCATCCCTTGAATAATTTTTTTAAATTGATTTTACTCTATTTATCAAAGAATAGATCCTTAGAGAGCTTGTATACGGAATTTGAACAGAATCAGAGAGAAAGTCCTTTTTTGCTTGAAAAAACACCAAGACTATAGTCTTGGTGTTTTGAAATGAATTATAAAAATGAAAAAAAATGTGTTACGCATGTCATTCCCTCAATTCGACCCTCTAGAATCCAAATCTACAATCCAAAATTGAATAAATGCTCTAGTTCTTGCATAATTCGCATTTTAAATGTCATTTTTAGGCAAATTCCATATCATATTTATTGCTATATTTGACCCTCTAATTGGCCGTTTTAAGGGATGAAAAGTATATTTTCGTATAAACTAAAGTCCATACAATCAGAATATGAAGAGATCAATCCAAATTACTTGATAGTTTCTTGAATATGCGCCTATTAATATTTCGAAGGGGTGTTTCATCCCTTGAATAATTTTTTAAAATTGATTTTACTCTATTTATCAAAGAATAGATCCTTAGAGAGCTTGTATACGGAATTTGAACAGAATCAGAGAGAAAGTCCTTTTTTGCTTGAAAAAACACCAAGACTATAGTCTTGGTGTTTTGAAATGAATTATAAAAATGAAAAAAAATGTGTTACGCATGTCATTCCCTCAATTCGACCCTCTAGAATCCAAATCTACAATCCAAAATTGAATAAATGCTCTAGTTCTTGCATAATTCGCATTTTAAATGTCATTTTTAGGCAAATTCCATATCATATTTATTGCTATATTTGACCCTCTAATTGGCCGTTTTAAGGGATGAAAAGTATATTTTCGTATAAACTAAAGTCCATACAATCAGAATATGAAGAGATCAATCCAAATTACTTGATAGTTTCTTGAATATGCGCCTATTAATATTTCGAAGGGGTGTTTCATCCCTTGAATAATTTTTTAAAATTGATTTTACTCTATTTATCAAAGAATAGATCCTTAGAGAGCTTGTATACGGAATTTGAACAGAATCAGAGAGAAAGTCCTTTTTTGCTTGAAAAAACACCAAGACTATAGTCTTGGTGTTTTGAAATGAATTATAAAAATGAAAAAAAATGTGTTACGCATGTCATTCCCTCAATTCGACCCTCTAGAATCCAAATCTACAATCCAAAATTGAATAAATGCTCTAGTTCTTGCATAATTCGCATTTTAAATGTCATTTTTAGGCAAATTCCATATCATATTTATTGCTATATTTGACCCTCTAATTGGGCGTTTTAAGGGATGAAAAGTATATTTTTGTATAGACTAAGGTCCATACAATCAGAATATGAAGAGATCAATCCAGATTACTTGATAGTTTCTAGAGTATGCGCCTATTAACATTTCGAAGGGGTGTTTCATCCCTTGAATAATTTTTTTAAATTGATTTTGCTCCATTCATCAAAGAATAGATCCTTAGAGAGCTTGTATACGAAATTTGAACAAAATCAGAGAGAAAGTCCTTTTTTGCTTGAAAAAACACCAAGACTAGTCTTGGTGTTTTGAAATGAATAATAAAAATATAAAAAAATGTGTTACACATGTCATCCCCTTAATTCAACCCTCTAGAATCCAAATCTACAATCCAAAATTGAATAAATGCTCTAGTTCTTGCATAATTCGCATTTTAAATGTCATTTTTAGGCAAATTCCATATCATATTTATTGCTATATTTGACCCTCTAATTGGGCGTTTTAAGGGATGAAAAGTATATTTTTGTATAGACTAAGGTCCATACAATCAGAATATGAAGAGATCAATCCAGATTACTTGATAGTTTCTAGAGTATGCGCCTATTAACATTTCGAAGGGGTGTTTCATCCCTTGAATAATTTTTTTAAATTGATTTTGCTCTATTCATCAAAGAATAGATCCTTAGAGAGCTTGTATACGAAATTTGAACAAAATCAGAGAGAAAGTCCTTTTTTGCATGAAAAAACACCAAGACTATAGTCTTGGTGTTTTGAAATGAATAATAAAAATATAAAAAAATGTGTTACACATGTCATCCCCTTAATTCAACCCTCTAGAATCCAAATCTACAATCCAAAATTGAATAAATGCTCTAGTTCTTGCATAATTCGCATTTTAAATGTCATTTTTAGGCAAATTCCATATCATATTTATTGCTATATTTGACCCTCTAATTGGGCGTTTTGAGGGATGAAAAGTATATTTTTGTATAGACTAAGGTCCATACAATCAGAATATGAAGAGATCAATCCAGATTACTTGATAGTTTCTAGAGTATGCGCCTATTAACATTTCGAAGGGGTGTTTCATCCCTTGAATAATTTTTTTAAATTGATTTTACTCTATGCATCAAAGAATAGATCCTTAGAGAGCTTGTATACGAAATTTGAACAAAATCAGAGAGAAAGTCCTTTCTTGCTTGAAAAAACACCAAGACTATTAGTCCGTGAGACAGCGCCTAAATTTTTTGTTGATTACCGCTCATTTGAAATTTTGTGAGTGGCTTCATTGTGATGAGTCCGACAACTTTTTCATTTAGCAAAATTCTAGATTTGGGGGCGTTTACCCGCGAGGGCTAATTAATTGAAAGAATATTACCGTAATACTGATCTTTACACTAATCGAAAGATTTTTTGATGATAAAATGAAGGAAAAATATTGTCCGACATGAATATTGAAGCTACCGGTGAATCCGACAAGCCGCACTTGTCATAAGTATGTTGGTACTAATGGTAAGTATGTTGGTACTTATGACAAGTCGGACTCACCGGTAGCCTCAATATTCATGTCGGACAATATTTTTCCTTCATTTTATGATCAAAAAATCTTTCGATTAGTGTAAAGATCAGTATTACGGTAATATTCTTTCAATTAATTAGCCCTCGCGGGTAAACGCCCCCAAATCTAGAATTTTGCCAAATGAAAAAGTTGTCGGACTCATCACAATGAAGCCACTCACAAAGTTTCAAGTGAGCGGTAATCAACAAAAAATTGATGCGCTGTCTCACGGACTATATAGTCTTGGTGTTTTGAAATAAATAATAAAAATATAAAAAAATGTGTTACACATGTCATCCCCTTAATTCAACCCTCTAGAATCCAAATCTACAATCCAAAATTGAATAAATGCTCTAGTTCTTGCATAATTCGCATTTTAAATGTCATTTTTAGGCAAATTCCATATCATATTTATTGCTATATTTGACCCTCTAATTGGGCGTTTTAAGGGATGAAAAGTATATTTTTGTATAGACTAAGGTCCATACAATCAGAATATGGAGAGATCAATCCAGATTACTTGATAGTTTCTAGAGTATGCGCCTATTAACATTTCGAAGGGGTGTTTCATCCCTTGAATGATTTTTTTAAATTGATTTTACTCTATTCATCAAAGAATAGATCCTTAGAGAGCTTGTATACGAAATTTGAACAAAATCAGAGAGAAAGTCCTTTTTTGCTTGAAAAAACACCAAGACTATAGTCTTGGTGTTTTGAAATGAATAATAAAAATATAAAAAAATGTGTTACACATGTCATCCCCTTAATTCAACCCTCTAGAATCCAAATCTACAATCCAAAATTGAATAAATGCTCTAGTTCTTGCATAATTCGCATTTTAAATGTCATTTTTAGGCAAATTCCATATCATATTTATTGCTATATTTGACCCTCTAATTGGGCGTTTTAAGGGATGAAAAGTATATTTTTGTATAGACTAAGGTCCATACAATCAGAATATGGAGAGATCAATCCAGATTACTTGATAGTTTCTAGAGTATGCGCCTATTAACATTTCGAAGGGGTGTTTCATCCCTTGAATAATTTTTTAAATTGATTTTACTCTATTTATCAAAGAATAGATCCTTAGAGAGCTTGTATACGAAATTTGAACAAAATCAGAGAGAAAGTCCTTTTTTGCTTGAAAAAACACCAAGACTAGTCTTGGTGTTTTGAAATGAATAATAAAAATATAAAAAAATGTGTTACACATGTCATCCCCTTAATTCAACCCTCTAGAATCCAAATCTACAATCCAAAATTGAATAAATGCTCTAGTTCTTGCATAATTCGCATTTTAAATGTCATTTTTAGGCCAATTCCATATCATATTTATTGCTATATTTGACCCTCTAATTGGGCGTTTTAAGGGATGAAAAGTATATTTTTGTATGAACTAAGGTCCATACAATCAGAATATGGAGAGATCAATCCAGATTACTTGATAGTTTCTAGAGTATGCGCCTATTAACATTTCGAAGGGGTGTTTCATCCCTTGAATAATTTTTTTTAAATTGATTTTACTCTATTCATCAAAGAATAGATCCTTAGAGAGCTTGTATACAAAATTTGAACAGAATCAGAGAGAAAGTCCTTTTTTGCTTGAAAAAACACCAAGACTATAGTCTTGGTGTTTTGAAATGAATAATAAAAATATAAAAAAATGTGTTACACATGTCATCCCCTTATTCAACCCTCTAGAATTTAAATCTACAATCCAAAATTGAATAAATGCTCTAGTTCTTGCATAATTCGCATTTTAAATGTCATTTTTAGGCAAATTCCATATCATATTTATTGCTATATTTGACCCTCTAATTGGCCGTTTTAAGGGATGAAAAGTATATTTTTTGTATGGACTAAGGTCCATACAATCAGAATATGAAGAGATCAATCCAGATTACTTGATAGTTTCTAGAGTATGCGCCTATTAACATTTCGAAGGGGTGTTTCATCCCTTGAATAATTTTTTTAAATTCTATTGCTCTATTCATCAAAGAATAGATCCTTAGAGAGCTTGTATACGAAATTTGAACAAAATCAGAGAGAAAGTCCTTTTTTGCTTGAAAAAAACACCAAGACTAGTCTTGGTGTTTTGAAATGAATAATAAAAATATAAAAAAATGTGTTACACATGTCATCCCCTTAATTCAACCCTCTAGAATCCAAATCTACAATCCAAAATTGAATAAATGCTCTAGTTCTTGCATAATTCGCATTTTAAATGTCATTTTTAGGCAAATTCCATATCATATTTATTGCTATATTTGACCCTCTAATTGGGCGTTTTAAGGGATGAAAAGTATATTTTTGTATAGACTAAGGTCCATACAATCAGAATATGAAGAGATCAATCCAGATTACTTGATAGTTTCTAGAGTATGCGCCTATTAACATTTCGAAGGGGTGTTTCATCCCTTGAATAATTTTTTTAAATTGATTTTGCTCTATTCATCAAAGAATAGATCCTTAGAGAGCTTGTATACGAAATTTGAACAAAATCAGAGAGAAAGTCCTTTTTTGCTTGAAAAAACACCAAGACTATAGTCTTGGTGTTTTGAAATAAATAATAAAAATATAAAAAAATGTGTTACACATGTCATCCCCTTAATTCAACCCTCTAGAATCCAAATCTACAATCCAAAATTGAATAAATGCTCCTGTTCTTGCATAATTCGCATTTTAAATGTCATTTTTAGGCAAATTCCATATCATATTTATTGCTATATTTGACCCTCTAATTGGCCGTTTTAAGGGATGAAAAGTATATTTTTGTATAGACTAAGGTCCATACAATCAGAATATGAAGAGATCAATCCAGATTACTTGATAGTTTCTAGAGTATGCGCCTATTAACATTTCGAAGGGGTGTTTCATCCTTGAATAATTTTTTTAAATTGATTTTGCTCTATTCATCAAAGAATAGATCCTTAGAGAGCTTGTATACGAAATTTGAACAAAATCAGAGAGAAAGTCCTTTTTTGCTTGAAAAAACACCAAGACTATAGTCTTGGTGTTTTGAAATAAATAATAAAAATATAAAAAAATGTGTTACACATGTCATCCCCTTAATTCAACCCTCTAGAATCCAAATCTACAATCCAAAATTGAATAAATGCTCCTGTTCTTGCATAATTCGCATTTTAAATGTCATTTTTAGGCAAATTCCATATCATATTTATTGCTATATTTGACCCTCTAATTGGGCGTTTAAGGGATGAAAAGTATATTTTTGTATAGACTAAGGTCCATACAATCAGAATATGAAGAGATCAATCCAGATTACTTGATAGTTTCTAGAGTATGCGCCTATTAACATTTCGAAGGGGTGTTTCATCCCTTGAATAATTTTTTTAAATTGATTTTGCTCTATTCATCAAAGAATAGATCCTTAGAGAGCTTGTATACGAAATTTGAACAAAATCAGAGAGAAAGTCCTTTTTTGCTTGAAAAAACACCAAGACTATAGTCTTGGTGTTTTGAAATAAATAATAAAAATATAAAAAAATGTGTTACACATGTCATCCCCTTAATTCAACCCTCTAGAATCCAAATCTACAATCCAAAATTGAATAAATGCTCCTGTTCTTGCATAATTCGCATTTTAAATGTCATTTTTAGGCAAATTCCATATCATATTTATTGCTATATTTGACCCTCTAATTGGCCGTTTTAAGGGATGAAAAGTATATTTTTGTATAGACTAAGGTCCATACAATCAGAATATGAAGAGATCAATCCAGATTACTTGATAGTTTCTAGAGTATGCGCCTATTAACATTTCGAAGGGGTGTTTCATCCCTTGAATAATTTTTTTAAATTGATTTTGCTCTATTCATCAAAGAATAGATCCTTAGAGAGCTTGTATACGAAATTTGAACAAAATCAGAGAGAAAGTCCTTTTTTGCTTGAAAAAACACCAAGACTATAGTCTTGGTGTTTTGAAATGAATAATAAAAATATAAAAAAATGTGTTACACATGTCATCCCCTTAATTCAACCCTCTAGAATCCAAATCTACAATCCAAAATTGAATAAATGCTCTAGTTCTTGCATAATTCGCATTTTAAATGTCATTTTTAGGCAAATTCCATATCATATTTATTGCTATATTTGACCCTCTAATTGGCCGTTTTAAGGGATGAAAAGTATATTTTTGTATGGACTAAGGTCCATACAATCAGAATATGAAGAGATCAATCCAGATTACTTGATAGTTTCTAGAGTATGCGCCTATTAACATTTCGAAGGGGTGTTTCATCCCTTGAATAATTTTTTTAAATTGATTTTGCTCTATTCATCAAAGAATAGATCCTTAGAGAGCTTGTATACGAAATTTGAACAAAATCAGAGAGAAAGTCCTTTTTTGCTTGAAAAAACACCAAGACTAGTCTTGGTGTTTTGAAATGAATAATAAAAATATAAAAAAATGTGTTACACATGTCATCTTCTTAATTCAACCCTCTAGAATCCAAATCTACAATCCAAAATTGAATAAATGCTCTAGTTCTTGCATAATTCGCATTTTAAATGTCATTTTTAGGCAAATTCCATATCATATTTATTGCTATATTTGACCCTCTAATTGGGCGTTTTAAGGGATGAAAAGTATATTTTTGTATAGACTAAGGTCCATACAATCAGAATATGGAGAGATCAATCCAGATTACTTGATAGTTTCTAGAGTATGCGCCTATTAACATTTCGAAGGGGTGTTTCATCCCTTGAATGATTTTTTTAAATTGATTTTACTCTATTCATCTAAGAATAGATCCTTAGAGAGCTTGTATACGAAATTTGAACAAAATCAGAGAGAAAGTCCTATTTTGCTTGAAAAAACACCAAGACTATAGTCTTGGTGTTTTGAAATGAATAATAAAAATATAAAAAAATGTGTTACACATGTCATCCCTTTAATTCAACCCTCTAGAATCCAAATCTACAATCCAAAATTGAATAAATGCTCTAGTTCTTGCATAATTCGCATTTTAAATGTCATTTTTAGGCAAATTCCATATCATATTTATTGCTATATTTGACCCTCTAATTGGGCGTTTTAAGAGATGAAAAGTATATTTTTGTATAGACTAAGGTCCATACAATCAGAATATGGAGAGATCAATCCAGATTACTTGATAGTTTCTAGAGTATGCGCCTATTAACATTTCGAAGGGGTGTTTCATCCCTTGAATAATTTTTTTTAAATTGATTTTACTCTATTCATCAAAGAATAGATCCTTAGAGAGCTTGTATACGAAATTTGAACAAAATCAGAGAGAAAGTCCTTTTTTGCTTGAAAAAACACCAAGACTATAGTCTTGGTGTTTTGAAATGAATAATAAAAATATAAAAAAATGTGTTACACATGTCATCCCCTTAATTCAACCCTCTAGAATCCAAATCTACAATCCAAAATTGAATAAATTGCTCTAGTTCTTGCATAATTCGCATTTTAAATGTACATTTTAGGCCAATTCCATATCATATTTATTGCTATATTTGACCCTCTAATTGGGCGTTTTAAGGGATGAAAAGTATATTTTTGTATGAACTAAGGTCCATACAATCAGAATATGGAGAGATCAATCCAGATTACTTGATAGTTTCTAGAGTATGCGCCTATTAACTTTTCGAAGGGGTGTTTCATCCCTTGAATAATTTTTTAAATTGATTTTTACTCTATTCATCAAAGAATAGATCCTTAGAGAGCTTGTATACAAAATTTGAACAAAATCAGAGAGAAAGTCCTTTTTTGCTTGAAAAAACACCAAGACTATAGTCTTGGTGTTTTGAAATGAATAATAAAAATATAAAAAAATGTGTTACACATGTCATCCCCTTAATTCAACCCTCTAGAATTTAAATCTACAATCCAAAATTGAATAAATGTTCTAGTTCTTGCATAATTCGCATTTTAAATGTCATTTTTAGGCAAATTCCATATCATATTTATTGCTATATTTGACCCTCTAATTGGGCGTTTTAAGGGATGAAAAGTATATTTTTGTATAGACTAAGGTCCATACAATCAGAATATGGAGAGATCAATCCAGATTACTTGATAGTTTCTAGAGTATGCGCCTATTAACATTTCGAAGGGGTGTTTCATCCCTTGAATAATTTTTTTAAATTGATTTTGCTCTATTCATCAAAGAATAGATCTTAGAGAGCTTGTATACGAAATTTGAACAAAATCAGAGAGAAAGTCCTTTTTTGCTTGAAAAAACACCAAGACTATAGTCTTGGTGTTTTGAAATGAGTAATAAAAATATAAAAAAATGTGTTACACATGTCATCCCCTTAATTCAACCCTCTAGAATCCAAATCTACAATCCAAATTGAATAAATGCCCTAGTTCTTGCATAATTCGCATTTTAAATGTCATTTTTAGGCAAATTCCATATCATATTTATTGCTATATTTGACCCTCTAATTGGGCGTTTTAAGGGATGAAAAGTATATTTTTTGTATAGACTAAGGTCCATACAATCAGAATATGGAGAGATCAATCCAGATTACTTGATAGTTTCTAGAGTATGCGCCTATTAACATTTCGAAGGGGTGTTTCATCCCTTGAATGATTTTTTTAAATTGATTTTACTCTATTCATCAAAGAATAGATCCTTAGAGAGCTTGTATACGAAATTTGAACAAAATCAGAGAGAAAGTCCTTTTTTGCTTGAAAAAACACCAAGACTATAGTCTTGGTGTTTTGAAATGAATAATAAAAATATAAAAAAAATGTGTTACACATGTCATCCCCTTAATTCAACCCTCTAGAATCCAAATCTACAATCCAAAATTGAATAAATGCTCTAGTTCTTGCATAATTCGCATTTTAAATGTCATTTTTAGGCAAATTCCATATCATATTTATTGCTATATTTGACCCTCTAATTGGGCGTTTTAAGGATGAAAAGTATATTTTTGTATAGACTAAGGTCCATACAATCAGAATATGGAGAGATCAATCCAGATTACTTGATAGTTTCTAGAGTATGCGCCTATTAACATTTCGAAGGGGTGTTTCATCCCTTGAATAATTTTTTTAAATTGATTTTACTCTATTCATCAAAGAATAGATCCTTAGAGAGCTTGTATACGAAATTTGAACAAAATCAGAGAGAAAGTCCTTTTTTGCTTGAAAAAACACCAAGACTATAGTCTTGGTGTTTTGAAATGAATAATAAAAATATAAAAAAATGTGTTACACATGTCATCCCCTTAATTCAACCCTCTAGAATCCAAATCTACAATCCAAAATTGAATAAATGCTCTAGTTCTTGCATAATTCGCATTTTAAATGTCATTTTTAGGCCAATTCCATATCATATTTATTGCTATATTTGACCCTCTAATTGGGCGTTTTAAGGGATGAAAAGTATATTTTTGTATGAACTAAGGTCCATACAATCAGAATATGGAGAGATCAATCCAGATTACTTGATAGTTTCTAGAGTATGCGCCTATTAACATTTCGAAGGGGTGTTTCATCCCTTGAATGATTTTTTTAAATTGATTTTACTCTATTCATCAAAGAATAGATCCTTAGAGAGCTTGTATACGAAATTTGAACAAAATCAGAGAGAAAGTCCTTTTTTGCTTGAAAAAACACCAAGACTATAGTCTTGGTGTTTTGAAATGAATAATAAAAATATAAAAAAATGTGTTACACATGTCATCCCCTTAATTCAACCCTCTAGAATCCAAATCTACAATCCAAAATTGAATAAATGCTCTAGTTCTTGCATAATTCGCATTTTAAATGTCATTTTTAGGCAAATTCCATATCATATTTATTGCTATATTTGACCCTCTAATTGGCCGTTTTAAGGGATGAAAAGTATATTTTTGTATGGACTAAGGTCCATACAATCAGAATATGAAGAGATCAATCCAGATTACTTGATAGTTTCTAGAGTATGCGCCTATTAACATTTCGAAGGGGTGTTTCATCCCTTGAATAATTTTTTTAAATTGATTTTGCTCTATTCATCAAAGAATAGATCCTTAGAGAGCTTGTATACGAAATTTGAACAAAATCAGAGAGAAAGTCCTTTTTTGCTTGAAAAAACACCAAGACTAGTCTTGGTGTTTTGAAATGAATAATAAAAATATAAAAAAATGTGTTACACATGTCATCCCCTTAATTCAACCCTCTAGAATCCAAATCTACAATCCAAAATTGAATAAATGCTCCTGTTCTTGCATAATTCGCATTTTAAATGTCATTTTTAGGCAAATTCCATATCATATTTATTGCTATATTTGACCCTCTAATTGGCCGTTTTAAGGGATGAAAAGTATATTTTTGTATAGGCTAAGGTCCATACAATCAGAATATGAAGAGATCAATCCAGATTACTTGATAGTTTCTAGAGTATGCGCCTATTAACATTTCGAAGGGGTGTTTCATCCCTTGAATAATTTTTTTAAATTGATTTTGCTCTATTCATCAAAGAATAGATCCTTAGAGAGCTTGTATACGAAATTTGAACAAAATCAGAGAGAAAGTCCTTTTTTGCTTGAAAAAACACCAAGACTATAGTCTTGGTGTTTTGAAATAAATAATAAAAATATAAAAAAATGTGTTACACATGTCATCCCCTTAATTCAACCCTCTAGAATCCAAATCTACAATCCAAAATTGAATAAATGCTCCTGTTCTTGCATAATTCGCATTTTAAATGTCATTTTTAGGCAAATTCCATATCATATTTATTGCTATATTTGACCCTCTAATTGGCCGTTTTAAGGGATGAAAAGTATATTTTTGTATAGACTAAGGTCCATACAATCAGAATATGAAGAGATCAATCCAGATTACTTGATAGTTTCTAGAGTATGCGCCTATTAACATTTCGAAGGGGTGTTTCATCCCTTGAATAATTTTTTTAAATTGATTTTGCTCTATTCATCAAAGAATAGATCCTTAGAGAGCTTGTATACGAAATTTGAACAAAATCAGAGAGAAAGTCCTTTTTTGCTTGAAAAAACACCAAGACTATAGTCTTGGTGTTTTGAAATGAATAATAAAAATATAAAAAAATGTGTTACACATGTCATCCCCTTAATTCAACCCTCTAGAATCCAAATCTACAATCCAAAATTGAATAAATGCTCTAGTTCTTGCATAATTCGCATTTTAAATGTCATTTTTAGGCCAATTCCATATCATATTTATTGCTATATTTGACCCTCTAATTGGGCGTTTTAAGGGATGAAAAGTATATTTTTGTATGAACTAAGGTCCATACAATCAGAATATGGAGAGATCAATCCAGATTACTTGATAGTTTCTAGAGTATGCGCCTATTAACATTTCGAAGGGGTGTTTCATCCCTTGAATGATTTTTTTAAATTGATTTTACTCTATTCATCAAAGAATAGATCCTTAGAGAGCTTGTATACGAAATTTGAACAAAATCAGAGAGAAAGTCCTTTTTTGCTTGAAAAAACACCAAGACTATAGTCTTGGTGTTTTGAAATGAATAATAAAAATATAAAAAAATGTGTTACACATGTCATCCCCTTAATTCAACCCTCTAGAATCCAAATCTACAATCCAAAATTGAATAAATGCTCTAGTTCTTGCATAATTCGCATTTTAAATGTCATTTTTAGGCAAATTCCATATCATATTTATTGCTATATTTGACCCTCTAATTGGCCGTTTTAAGGGATGAAAAGTATATTTTTGTATGGACTAAGGTCCATACAATCAGAATATGAAGAGATCAATCCAGATTACTTGATAGTTTCTAGAGTATGCGCCTATTAACATTTCGAAGGGGTGTTTCATCCCTTGAATAATTTTTTTAAATTGATTTTGCTCTATTCATCAAAGAATAGATCCTTAGAGAGCTTGTATACGAAATTTGAACAAAATCAGAGAGAAAGTCCTTTTTTGCTTGAAAAAACACCAAGACTAGTCTTGGTGTTTTGAAATGAATAATAAAAATATAAAAAAATGTGTTACACATGTCATCCCCTTAATTCAACCCTCTAGAATCCAAATCTACAATCCAAAATTGAATAAATGCTCTAGTTCTTGCATAATTCGCATTTTAAATGTCATTTTTAGGCAAATTCCATATCATATTTATTGCTATATTTGACCCTCTAATTGGGCGTTTTAAGGGATGAAAAGTATATTTTTGTATAGACTAAGGTCCATACAATCAGAATATGAAGAGATCAATCCAGATTACTTGATAGTTTCTAGAGTATGCGCCTATTAACATTTCGAAGGGGTGTTTCATCCCTTGAATAATTTTTTTAAATTGATTTTGCTCTATTCATCAAAGAATAGATCCTTAGAGAGCTTGTATACGAAATTTGAACAAAATCAGAGAGAAAGTCCTTTTTTGCTTGAAAAAACACCAAGACTAGTCTTGGTGTTTTGAAATGAATAATAAAAATATAAAAAAATGTGTTACACATGTCATCCCCTTAATTCAACCCTCTAGAATCCAAATCTACAATCCAAAATTGAATAAATGCTCTAGTTCTTGCATAATTCGCATTTTAAATGTCATTTTTAGGCAAATTCCATATCATATTTATTGCTATATTTGACCCTCTAATTGGGCGTTTTAAGGGATGAAAAGTATATTTTTGTATAGACTAAGGTCCATACAATCAGAATATGGAGAGATCAATCCAGATTACTTGATAGTTTCTAGAGTATGCGCCTATTAACATTTCGAAGGGGTGTTTCATCCCTTGAATGATTTTTTTAAATTGATTTTACTCTATTCATCTAAGAATAGATCCTTAGAGAGCTTGTATACGAAATTTGAACAAAATCAGAGAGAAAGTCCTATTTTGCTTGAAAAAACACCAAGACTATAGTCTTGGTGTTTTGAAATGAATAATAAAAATATAAAAAAATGTGTTACACATGTCATCCCTTTAATTCAACCCTCTAGAATCCAAATCTACAATCCAAAATTGAATAAATGCTCTAGTTCTTGCATAATTCGCATTTTAAATGTCATTTTTAGGCAAATTCCATATCATATTTATTGCTATATTTGACCCTCTAATTGGGCGTTTTAAGAGATGAAAAGTATATTTTTGTATAGACTAAGGTCCATACAATCAGAATATGGAGAGATCAATCCAGATTACTTGATAGTTTCTAGAGTATGCGCCTATTAACATTTCGAAGGGGTGTTTCATCCCTTGAATAATTTTTTTAAATTGATTTTACTCTATTCATCAAAGAATAGATCCTTAGAGAGCTTGTATACAAAATTTGAACAAAATCAGAGAGAAAGTCCTTTTTTGCTTGAAAAAACACCAAGACTATAGTCTTGGTGTTTTGAAATGAATAATAAAAATATAAAAAAATGTGTTACACATGTCATCCCCTTAATTCAACCCTCTAGAATTTAAATCTACAATCCAAAATTGAATAAATGCTCTAGTTCTTGCATAATTCGCATTTTAAATGTCATTTTTAGGCAAATTCCATATCATATTTATTGCTATATTTGACCCTCTAATTGGGCGTTTTAAGGGATGAAAAGTATATTTTTGTATAGACTAAGGTCCATACAATCAGAATATGAAGAGATCAATCCAGATTACTTGATAGTTTCTAGAGTATGCGCCTATTAACATTTCGAAGGGGTGTTTCATCCCTTGAATAATTTTTTTAAATTGATTTTGCTCTATTCATCAAAGAATAGATCCTTAGAGAGCTTGTATACGAAATTTGAACAAAATCAGAGAGAAAGTCCTTTTTTGCTTGAAAAAACACCAAGACTAGTCTTGGTGTTTTGAAATGAATAATAAAAATATAAAAAAATGTGTTACACATGTCATCCCCTTAATTCAACCCTCTAGAATCCAAATCTACAATCCAAAATTGAATAAATGCTCTAGTTCTTGCATAATTCGCATTTTAAATGTCATTTTTAGGCCAATTCCATATCATATTTATTGCTATATTTGACCCTCTAATTGGGCGTTTTAAGAGATGAAAAGTATATTTTTGTATAGACTAAGGTCCATACAATCAGAATATGGAGAGATCAATCCAGATTACTTGATAGTTTCTAGAGTATGCGCCTATTAACATTTCGAAGGGGTGTTTCATTCCTTGAATAATTTTTTTAAATTGATTTTACTCTATTCATCAAAGAATAGATCCTTAGAGAGCTTGTATACGAAATTTGAACAAAATCAGAGAGAAAGTCCTTTTTTGCTTGAAAAAACACCAAGACTATAGTCTTGGTGTTTTGAAATGAATAATAAAAATATAAAAAAATGTGTTACACATGTCATCCCCTTAATTCAACCCTCTAGAATCCAAATCTACAATCCAAAATTGAATAAATGCTCTAGTTCTTGCATAATTCGCATTTTAAATGTCATTTTTAGGCCAATTCCATATCATATTTATTGCTATATTTGACCCTCTAATTGGGCGTTTTAAGGGATGAAAAGTATATTTTTGTATGAACTAAGGTCCATACAATCAGAATATGGAGAGATCAATCCAGATTACTTGATAGTTTCTAGAGTATGCGCCTATTAACATTTCGAAGGGGTGTTTCATCCCTTGAATAATTTTTTTAAATTGATTTTACTCTATTCATCAAAGAATAGATCCTTAGAGAGCTTGTATACAAAATTTGAACAAAATCAGAGAGAAAGTCCTTTTTTGCTTGAAAAAACACCAAGACTATAGTCTTGGTGTTTTGAAATGAATAATAAAAATATAAAAAAATGTGTTACACATGTCATCCCCTTAATTCAACCCTCTAGAATTTAAATCTACAATCCAAAATTGAATAAATGCTCTAGTTCTTGCATAATTCGCATTTTAAATGTCATTTTTAGGCAAATTCCATATCATATTTATTGCTATATTTGACCCTCTAATTGGGCGTTTTAAGGGATGAAAAGTATATTTTTGTATAGACTAAGGTCCATACAATCAGAATATGGAGAGATCAATCCAGATTACTTGATAGTTTCTAGAGTATGCGCCTATTAACATTTCGAAGGGGTGTTTCATCCCTTGAATAATTTTTTTAAATTGATTTTGCTCTATTCATCAAAGAATAGATCCTTAGAGAGCTTGTATACGAAATTTGAACAAAATCAGAGAGAAAGTCCTTTTTTGCTTGAAAAAACACCAAGACTAGTCTTGGTGTTTTGAAATGAATAATAAAAATATAAAAAAATGTGTTACACATGTCATCCCCTTAATTCAACCCTCTAGAATCCAAATCTACAATCCAAAATTGAATAAATGCTCTAGTTCTTGCATAATTCGCATTTTAAATGTCATTTTTAGGCAAATTCCATATCATATTTATTGCTATATTTGACCCTCTAATTGGCCGTTTTAAGGGATGAAAAGTATATTTTTGTATGGACTAAGGTCCATACAATCAGAATATGAAGAGATCAATCCAGATTACTTGATAGTTTCTAGAGTATGCGCCTATTAACATTTCGAAGGGGTGTTTCATCCCTTGAATAATTTTTTTAAATTGATTTTGCTCTATTCATCAAAGAATAGATCCTTAGAGAGCTTGTATACGAAATTTGAACAAAATCAGAGAGAAAGTCCTTTTTTGCTTGAAAAAACACCAAGACTAGTCTTGGTGTTTTGAAATGAATAATAAAAATATAAAAAAATGTGTTACACATGTCATCCCCTTAATTCAACCCTCTAGAATCCAAATCTACAATCCAAAATTGAATAAATGCTCTAGTTCTTGCATAATTCGCATTTTAAATGTCATTTTTAGGCAAATTCCATATCATATTTATTGCTATATTTGACCCTCTAATTGGGCGTTTTAAGGGATGAAAAGTATATTTTTGTATAGACTAAGGTCCATACAATCAGAATATGGAGAGATCAATCCAGATTACTTGATAGTTTCTAGAGTATGCGCCTATTAACATTTCGAAGGGGTGTTTCATCCCTTGAATGATTTTTTGAAATTGATTTTACTCTATTCATCTAAGAATAGATCCTTAGAGAGCTTGTATACGAAATTTGAACAAAATCAGAGAGAAAGTCCTATTTTGCTTGAAAAAACACCAAGACTATAGTCTTGGTGTTTTGAAATGAATAATAAAAATATAAAAAAATGTGTTACACATGTCATCCCTTTAATTCAACCCTCTAGAATCCAAATCTACAATCCAAAATTGAATAAATGCTCTAGTTCTTGCATAATTCGCATTTTAAATGTCATTTTTAGGCAAATTCCATATCATATTTATTGCTATATTTGACCCTCTAATTGGGCGTTTTAAGAGATGAAAAGTATATTTTTGTATAGACTAAGGTCCATACAATCAGAATATGGAGAGATCAATCCAGATTACTTGATAGTTTCTAGAGTATGCGCCTATTAACATTTCGAAGGGGTGTTTCATCCCTTGAATAATTTTTTTAAATTGATTTTACTCTATTCATCAAAGAATAGATCCTTAGAGAGCTTGTATACGAAATTTGAACAGAATCAGAGAGAAAGTCCTTTTTTGCTTGAAAAAACACCAAGACTATAGTCTTGGTGTTTTGAAATGAATAATAAAAATATAAAAAAATGTGTTACACATGTCATCCCCTTAATTCAACCCTCTAGAATCCAAATCTACAATCCAAAATTGAATAAATGCTCTAGTTCTTGCATAATTCGCATTTTAAATGTCATTTTTAGGCCAATTCCATATCATATTTATTGCTATATTTGACCCTCTAATTGGGCGTTTTAAGGGATGAAAAGTATATTTTTGTATGAACTAAGGTCCATACAATCAGAATATGGAGAGATCAATCCAGATTACTTGATAGTTTCTAGAGTATGCGCCTATTAACATTTCGAAGGGGTGTTTCATCCCTTGAATAATTTTTTTAAATTGATTTTACTCTATTCATCAAAGAATAGATCCTTAGAGAGCTTGTATACAAAATTTGAACAAAATCAGAGCGAAAGTCCTTTTTTGCTTGAAAAAACACCAAGACTATAGTCTTGGTGTTTTGAAATGAATAATAAAAATATAAAAAAATGTGTTACACATGTCATCCCCTTAATTCAACCCTCTAGAATTTAAATCTACAATCCAAAATTGAATAAATGCTCTAGTTCTTGCATAATTCGCATTTTAAATGTCATTTTTAGGCAAATTCCATATCATATTTATTGCTATATTTGACCCTCTAATTGGGCGTTTTAAGGGATGAAAAGTATATTTTTGTATAGACTAAGGTCCATACAATCAGAATATGAAGAGATCAATCCAGATTACTTGATAGTTTCTAGAGTATGCGCCTATTAACATTTCGAAGGGGTGTTTCATCCCTTGAATAATTTTTTTAAATTGATTTTACTCTATTCATCAAAGAATAGATCCTTAGAGAGCTTGTATACAAAATTTGAACAAAATCAGAGAGAAAGTCCTTTTTTGCTTGAAAAAACACCAAGACTATAGTCTTGGTGTTTTGAAATGAATAATAAAAATATAAAAAAATGTGTTACACATGTCATCCCCTTAATTCAACCCTCTAGAATTTAAATCTACAATCCAAAATTGAATAAATGCTCTAGTTCTTGCATAATTCGCATTTTAAATGTCATTTTTAGGCAAATTCCATATCATATTTATTGCTATATTTGACCCTCTAATTGGGCGTTTTAAGGGATGAAAAGTATATTTTTGTATAGACTAAGGTCCATACAATCAGAATATGAAGAGATCAATCCAGATTACTTGATAGTTTCTAGAGTATGCGCCTATTAACATTTCGAAGGGGTGTTTCATCCCTTGAATAATTTTTTTAAATTGATTTTGCTCTATTCATCAAAGAATAGATCCTTAGAGAGCTTGTATACGAAATTTGAACAAAATCAGAGAGAAAGTCCTTTTTTGCTTGAAAAAACACCAAGACTATAGTCTTGGTGTTTTGAAATGAGTAATAAAAATATAAAAAAATGTGTTACACATGTCATCCCCTTAATTCAACCCTCTAGAATCCAAATCTACAATCCAAAATTGAATAAATGCTCTAGTTCTTGCATAATTCGCATTTTAAATGTCATTTTTAGGCAAATTCCATATCATATTTATTGCTATATTTGACCCTCTAATTGAACGTTTTAAGGGATGAAAAGTATATTTTTGTATAGACTAAGGTCCATACAATCAGAATATGGAGAGATCAATCCAGATTACTTGATAGTTTCTAGAGTATGCGCCTATTAACATTTCGAAGGGGTGTTTCATCCCTTGAATGATTTTTTTGAATTGATTTTACTCTATTCATCAAAGAATAGATCCTTAGAGAGCTTGTATACGAAATTTGAACAAAATCAGAGAGAAAGTCCTTTTTTGCTTGAAAAAACACCAAGACTATAGTCTTGGTGTTTTGAAATGAATAATAAAAATATAAAAAAATGTGTTACACATGTCATCCCCTTAATTCAACCCTCTAGAATCCAAATCTACAATCCAAAATTGAATAAATGCTCTAGTTCTTGCATAATTCGCATTTTAAATGTCATTTTTAGGCAAATTCCATATCATATTTATTGCTATATTTGACCCTCTAATTGGGCGTTTTAAGGGATGAAAAGTATATTTTTGTATAGACTAAGGTCCATACAATCAGAATATGGAGAGATCAATCCAGATTACTTGATAGTTTCTAGAGTATGCGCCTATTAACATTTCGAAGGGGTGTTTCATCCCTTGAATAATTTTTTTAAATTGATTTTACTCTATTCATCAAAGAATAGATCCTTAGAGAGCTTGTATACGAAATTTGAACAAAATCAGAGAGAAAGTCCTTTTTTGCTTGAAAAAACACCAAGACTATAGTCTTGGTGTTTTGAAATGAATAATAAAAATATAAAAAAATGTGTTACACATGTCATCCCCTTAATTCAACCCTCTAGAATCCAAATCTACAATCCAAAATTGAATAAATGCTCTAGTTCTTGCATAATTCGCATTTTAAATGTCATTTTTAGGCCAATTCCATATCATATTTATTGCTATATTTGACCCTCTAATTGGGCGTTTTAAGGGATGAAAAGTATATTTTTGTATGAACTAAGGTCCATACAATCAGAATATGGAGAGATCAATCCAGATTACTTGATAGTTTCTAGAGTATGCGCCTATTAACATTTCGAAGGGGTGTTTCATCCCTTGAATGATTTTTTTAAATTGATTTTACTCTATTCATCAAAGAATAGATCCTTAGAGAGCTTGTATACGAAATTTGAACAAAATCAGAGAGAAAGTCCTTTTTTGCTTGAAAAAACACCAAGACTATAGTCTTGGTGTTTTGAAATGAATAATAAAAATATAAAAAAATGTGTTACACATGTCATCCCCTTAATTCAACCCTCTAGAATCCAAATCTACAATCCAAAATTGAATAAATGCTCTAGTTCTTGCATAATTCGCATTTTAAATGTCATTTTTAGGCAAATTCCATATCATATTTATTGCTATATTTGACCCTCTAATTGGCCGTTTTAAGGGATGAAAAGTATATTTTTGTATGGACTAAGGTCCATACAATCAGAATATGAAGAGATAATCCAGATTACTTGATAGTTTCTAGAGTATGCGCCTATTAACATTTCGAAGGGGTGTTTCATCCCTTGAATAATTTTTTTAAATTGATTTTGCTCTATTCATCAAAGAATAGATCCTTAGAGAGCTTGTATACGAAATTTGAACAAAATCAGAGAGAAAGTCCTTTTTTGCTTGAAAAAACACCAAGACTAGTCTTGGTGTTTTGAAATGAATAATAAAAATATAAAAAAATGTGTTACACATGTCATCCCCTTAATTCAACCCTCTAGAATCCAAATCTACAATCCAAAATTGAATAAATGCTCTAGTTCTTGCATAATTCGCATTTTAAATGTCATTTTTAGGCAAATTCCATATCATATTTATTGCTATATTTGACCCTCTAATTGGGCGTTTTAAGGGATGAAAAGTATATTTTTGTATAGACTAAGGTCCATACAATCAGAATATGGAGAGATCAATCCAGATTACTTGATAGTTTCTAGAGTATGCGCCTATTAACATTTCGAAGGGGTGTTTCATCCCTTGAATAATTTTTTTAAATTGATTTTACTCTATTCATCAAAGAATAGATCCTTAGAGAGCTTGTATACGAAATTTGAACAAAATCAGAGAGAAAGTCCTTTTTTGCTTGAAAAAACACCAAGACTATAGTCTTGGTGTTTTGAAATGAATAATAAAAATATAAAAAAATGTGTTACACATGTCATCCCCTTAATTCAACCCTCTAGAATCCAAATCTACAATCCAAAATTGAATAAATGCTCTAGTTCTTGCATAATTCGCATTTTAAATGTCATTTTTAGGCCAATTCCATATCATATTTATTGCTATATTTGACCCTCTAATTGGGCGTTTTAAGGGATGAAAAGTATATTTTTGTATGAACTAAGGTCCATACAATCAGAATATGGAGAGATCAATCCAGATTACTTGATAGTTTCTAGAGTATGCGCCTATTAACATTTCGAAGGGGTGTTTCATCCCTTGAATGATTCTTTTAAATTGATTTTACTCTATTCATCAAAGAATAGATCCTTAGAGAGCTTGTATACGAAATTTGAACAAAATCAGAGAGAAAGTCCTTTTTTGCTTGAAAAAACACCAAGACTAGTCTTGGTGTTTTGAAATGAATAATAAAAATATAAAAAAATGTGTTACACATGTCATCCCCTTAATTCAACCCTCTAGAATCCAAATCTACAATCCAAAATTGAATAAATGCTCCTGTTCTTGCATAATTCGCATTTTAAATGTCATTTTTAGGCAAATTCCATATCATATTTATTGCTATATTTGACCCTCTAATTGGCCGTTTTAAGGGATGAAAAGTATATTTTTGTATAGACTAAGGTCCATACAATCAGAATATGAAGAGATCAATCCAGATTACTTGATAGTTTCTAGAGTATGCGCCTATTAACATTTCGAAGGGGTGTTTCATCCCTTGAATAATTTTTTTAAATTGATTTTGCTTTATTCATCAAAGAATAGATCCTTAGAGAGCTTGTATACGAAATTTGAACAAAATCAGAGAGAAAGTCCTTTTTTGCTTGAAAAAACACCAAGACTATAGTCTTGGTGTTTTGAAATAAATAATAAAAATATAAAAAAATGTGTTACACATGTCATCCCCTTAATTCAACCCTCTAGAATCCAAATCTACAATCCAAAATTGAATAAATGCTCCTGTTCTTGCATAATTCGCATTTTAAATGTCATTTTTAGGCAAATTCCATATCATATTTATTGCTATATTTGACCCTCTAATTGGGCGTTTTAAGGGATGAAAAGTATATTTTTGTATAGACTAAGGTCCATACAATCAGAATATGAAGAGATCAATCCAGATTACTTGATAGTTTCTAGAGTATGCGCCTATTAACATTTCGAAGGGGTGTTTCATCCCTTGAATAATTTTTTTAAATTGATTTTGCTCTATTCATCAAAGAATAGATCCTTAGAGAGCTTGTATACGAAATTTGAACAAAATCAGAGAGAAAGTCCTTTTTTGCTTGAAAAAACACCAAGACTATAGTCTTGGTGTTTTGAAATGAATAATAAAAATATAAAAAAATGTGTTACACATGTCATCCCTTTAATTCAACCCTCTAGAATCCAAATCTACAATCCAAAATTGAATAAATGCTCTAGTTCTTGCATAATTCGCATTTTAAATGTCATTTTTAGGCAAATTCCATATCATATTTATTGCTATATTTGACCCTCTAATTGGGCGTTTCAAGGGATGAAAAAGGCGAAAAATAGTGACTATTTGGCATATTTATCTATACCAGAGATTTCTGGATATTCTATTGCAATGATATTAGATACTTTCAAGTAATTAGAATGATGAAAAAAAGATTATTTAGAAAATAATTTTTTGTTAGCATCTATTGACAGATGCTGCCGCTTGCGGAGAATTTATGAACTTTACTCTTGACGTTTGACTTTAAACTAGAATAAAATACAAACATAAAATTTATTGTAATAATATATTCAAATTTCAACAATTCAATTCATATTTACTTCAAAAATTGAATACACAGGACTTGAAATTATTTTACAAACTAATTAAAAAAGTATCATTAACCCTGAAAACAATTCAAATTGTATTTACATCAAAAATAAAAATACAAGTTATTATTGAATTTAATTTATTTTGCAAACTATTCAACAATACATTTAATTTCCTAACTACACCTGAAAACAATAAAAATAGGTTTTAGAAATAAATACAACAGTAAATTTTGGGGAAATGATTTTATTTTGGAAATTAGGAAAGGGTACAAAGGTTCGAAGATTAATTGTTGAATACTCGATGCTGTTGTGATGTTGGAAGTCTTCTTCACGATGCTGTTGCGTTGTTGTAAGCCTTGTTCGCCCCCAGGCAATGACTAAGGGGAAAGAGACGAACTCTTCTCCAGGAATTCTCCCTATGAGTCTAGGAAAACCCCAGCGAAACCTAGACCAGAGAAGTGGCTTCTTCGCGTGCTGCAACTAAAACAACAAAATAATTATCACAAGTCGGAAAATTTAAAAAGGAATTGAACTCACTTGAACTTTGCAAGCGGCGGACTTGAATTAATCAGCTGACTTGAAGTTGAAGTTGAATCTGGGGACAGGAACAGCTGTTACTGATGTACTGATCTTCTGCAACTATTGGAGGACTTCTTTGACGGCTGCTGGGCTCTGGTTCTGTTACTGGGCTCTGATTTTGCTGTTGGGCTCGGGTTCTTGTGCAGGGCTCTGTTTCTGATTCCACTGCTGGGCTCTGAAGTCTGGTTGTTACTGCAGCTGCAAGTTGCCATCTCCTGGACTCTAAATTTAAATTATAAATTCGAATATTAGACAAATTATTTCAGCAGTAATTAAAAACAGTTATAAAATGAGTAATATTATATTACCTAGCTGATGATGCGATGATGTTCCGACGATGATGACCGCCAACCTGAAACAGAAACTTAAAACAAATTTTGGTGAATCATATTCAACAAAACAAATATTGAAAGTTGATTTTGGCTGCTGGGCTCATCCTCAGCTCCTCCCACGATGTCCATTCCTTCGATGTCCATTCCCTCGTTGTCCACCTCATCAGCTGGGCTCATCCTCTGCAAATGATCTGAAAAATACAAATTAATTAGAAATCAGCGAAAAAATAATAAATAATAGCTGAAAAAAAAATTGATTAGAGCCTGAAAAGCAAAGTTTATTAGTCAACTTACGTCCTGTTGTTAATTTGTTGGAGGTGGTAATGATGAATTGAAGAAGCTGAAAGGGAATTTTTTATTAAATACATTCATTCAACATTCGTTCAACATTCAAACGTTTTTGTGTGTGTGTGTGTGTTTGGCGCCTTTTCAACGAAGGTATTTATTCGGAGAGCTAGTTAACGCGAATGATTGTTGCTTTTTTAATTTCGCGAGATTATTTAAAAGTGTTCGGTTATATTATGCTACTGATTGACTCTACTTTACTACCCCAATGAGTGCCTGAGCGCTCAGACACCCAAGCACCGGTGTGCTCGTCGTTTGCAAACAAAAAAAATACGTTGTTAGAATACGTGGCCAATGCATATTCCGAGGCCCGCGATACCGCCTAATTACGCGATATGGTAACCTTAAGTATCGGTCTCAGCTAATGTCGTTTCTTGAACTTAATCAAGGACCCCCGCCAGCTACCATATTTTACCGACTTCCGATAGGTACATATCGAGAGTATGCCGTTACTCCCTAATTAGATCGCTCGTTCGCCCTAGAACTCATTGCAACCCCACGCGGTGGTGTTCATCAGGGGGGGTGCCTCTCGTAGCGGTACCTACGTGTGCACCGATTCCCACGTTGGACCTTTCATTACAGGCCTTTGCAAAAAAAACCAAGACATTTTATTTATTTATTACATAATAAAAGCAAAGACTAACATCGCAAATACGTGCCCCTAACGGACACGCAATGCGGAACAAATTCACCCCAATTTACATATTTAAATACACAAAATTTTGATCTCTACGTTAATAAGCAATATTTAAAACCCCAAATATAACACTTGAACACTTTTAAAGTATTTTAAATCAACGATTTGTTCACGAGTCACGCGACGTACATGCGAACAGTACGAATTTTAAAGCAACAATGCCATATCGCATATACAAAGCACTGTACGCTGGCCTGAACACCTGCAGCCAAGCAAGTTGAAACTTCGTTACGAATTAAATCCAAATTAAACAAGAATGTTTTAATCAATAAATTTGTATTCAGATGTACTTTTAAAATAAAATAGCCAATATATGACCTCCCGTTTTTAATATTCAGCAATATTATTCATTTTTTTTATAAAATAAGGGTTCAAATCGATTTGAAAATAATTTTTAAGGAGTAAAATGTCTTCTAAAATGTTATAATAATTTATTCCTTAGAAATAATGGAAATTTTATTCCCATGTTATTATTTTACGGACGAAAATATATTTTTCATGGGGTGGAACACCCCTTCGAATGAAATTCATAAATAGCTTCCAAAAATTCTAAAATATCTGATTTACTCTTGAATTATAAACATTGGAAAAATTAAAATTACACCACTATACCCAATTTCAATCCTTAAATTAAGGGTAGTACTGTAGCAGCATATCGTTTCCCAAGTCCTAGAATTTTTTTCCAGTAAAATGAATACAAATAGCCAGTTAAAATATATTGCATCATTCGAGATTAAATAATTGTTTCTGTGTAAACCAGAGGTGCCCAAACTTTTTAAATTGTGCGTAGGTTTATTGAAAAATAGCATCAATTATTTATTGTGATTTACAGGCTTCAGAATTAAATATTTCAAAAAACAAATACCACAAAATTTTAATCAAGTACGACAACTAGATCAGTCATAAGAAATCTATTTTGAAGGGACGACCGATACAAATACAAATCTCAATACTTCGTGAATATGAAATAATCGATACTTGATTTTAGTTCTGCAATTAGTCTAGCCCTTATTTCATAGTTTAATAAAATTCCATTGACCTACGACAACTAGATATATATATACCTAATAAAAAAAAAATTTTGACGGTAGGATCAAATACTTGTTAATTATTAATTCAATAACTCATGAACCAACAAAAAGAAAAAATTGTTTTTTGTTTTACAATTAGACCAGTTCTTTTTTTATATTTCAACAAAGTTTCACTGACCTACGATTACTGGATAAATGAAAAAAAAAATATTTTGATGCCATGAACAAATATTATTTATTAATAATTTGCCTGTTAATAACTCATGAACGCCTCAAGTATCATCATTTACTTTAATTCTAGAATTAGTCCAGTTTTTCTCCTATATTCTTATTGAATTTCATTGAGCTACGACAACTAGATCAGTAATAAAAAATTTATTTTGAAGGGAGGACCTAAACAAATTATAAAGTCACTAATTCATGAACATAAAATGTTAGACATTTGATTTTATTTCTGTAAATACTAATTAGTCCAGTCCTTATTTCATATTTCAATAGAGTTTTATTGACCTACGACAACTAGATAAATAATTAAAAATTATTTTGACGCCAAGATCAAATACCTGTTGTCAATTCGTCGGTCAATAACTCATGAACGCAACAAGAATAACAATTTATTTCAATTCGACAATTACTTCAGTCCTTCTTCTATATTTTAACAAAGTTTCATTGACCTACGACAACTAGATAAATAATTAAAAAATAATATTGACGCCAAGATCAAATATCTGTTTATTGTCAATTCGCCGATCAATAACTCATGAACGCAGCATGAATAATAATTTATTCTAATTTTGCAATTAGTCCAGTTTCTCTTATATATTTCTACTGAATGTCATTGAGCTAAGGCAACTAGATCAGTAATAAAAAAAATATTTCGACGGCAGGATAAAATACTTGTTTATTATCAATTCGCCGGTCAATAACGCATGAACGCAGCACGAATAATAATTAATTCTTATTCTGCAATTAATTTCACCCTTTTTCTATATCAATAAAACAATTTATTGACCTACGACAACTAGATCAGTCATAAAAAAAAATTGTTTTGAAAGGAGGACCAATACAAATACAAATTTCAATAACTCGTGAACCTACGGTAAATGACATCCGAATTGTATTCTACAAGTAGACCAATTCTTCTTTCATATTTTAACAAAGTTCCATTGACATACTACCACTAGATAAATAATTAAAAAATTATTTTGACGCCAAGATCAAATACCAATTAATTAACAATTCGCCTGTCAATAACTCATGAACGCAGCAAGAATAATAATTTATTTTAATTCTGCAATTAGTCCAGTCCTTTTTCTATATTTCAACACAGTTTCATTGACCTACGACAACTAGATAAATAATTAAAAATTAATTTTGACACCAAGATCATATACTTGTTTATTATCTATTCACCGATCAGTGATAAAAAATTAATTTGAAGGGATGATCCAAATAAATTATGAAGACCACTAGATAAATAATAAAAAAATACAAGTCGTAAATTAATTATTCGTATCCAATATGTTTGAGGGTTATACAAATAAATCAATTTGAGGGTTTTTGCGTCTAGTTGCGGTTAAAGGCCCAACATTTAACGTGCATGATGGATGAGAGTTGCGGTTCCTGTCCCCTGTTTGGGGCGACCAGTGGCCGCAGCCCCAAAGGACCCATCCTTATATTTTGATAATTGAAATCCGATGTTACGCAACGTAAGCAAGATTTAGATTTTTATTCAAAACATTTGCATTCAGTATTTTGCAGCACCCTTGAATGCATTATGGGTCACTACCCCCTGACACTTGAGCCGCATCCTTGAGCCGGACGTCGGAAAGCAATAATGATTCAGGCCCTGGAGGGATTTAGTTAAGTTGGGTATTAACGTAAGTGAATGTGTTGTGAAGATGCTGGCGAGGTTGAGCCCTTAAATTGCATCTCCCGAATATCGCTTACACTTCCGGCTGAATTCATCGATTTAACAAAAAAAAAATGTATATAAAAGAAGTGTTCCTTTATTTCCTCTCATGAAATACAACGTCATTTCGTTTTTTGTCAATATAAAAGAGTTTCCATATCGCATACGTTTTGTATTGTATAGTAAGAGAAAAGTTATTACATGTGCCCCTTTGTAGGATGCGCTGTTTGACCGCGCGCCACTGAACTTTTATTATATTTCTGCAGAAAAATGCTTTGTGCACGAAAAGAGTCGCTTTGAATATATACAGGGTGCATTCAAAACCAACTCTGCTTTTATTTTAATTACAAACGGTTCAGTCCATTAGGGTAATTAATTTGTGCCTATCAATACATTAGGTGATGAACTGTAATCACAATTTAACCCTCACATAAAATAAATACAAAAAAAAGTATTAAAATCAACGACAAAAGTCCAAAATGAACATCTAAGCTATATTTCAGTTAAACCAAATATTAGTTTTGCATATAATTCTCAATATTACAGCCGACTGGAGCTTTCATCAGTTTTCATTAGCTTGAATCCCACGCGATCAGCCGGCAACTTTGGAAATTCAACGTTTACAAGAGATTTATCACAATAAATACAAAAAAAATTATTTAATATCTTTGACATTAGTCAAATGGTATTAAATATAATTTGATTGGTCATTCTAAATACGTCACCACAAATGCACAAATCTGATTGGTTTGCCAATACGTCACATACTCATGAAAACAAATGGAAGCGCTATGTAAACGTAGTGCAATATTTGAGTAAATTCGCTCTTCCAAAACGCCAGTTTCATGTTTATTGAAAGACAGAGCAAAGCAGACGCTTTATTGGAGATTCTGCAACTGTTGGAATACATTTCAGACGAAATAACGAGCCAAAATACACAACTAACCTAACCTTTACTTACAGTACACATCATTTACGTATTAATAATAATAAAAACGATTTGGCAGCCCAATTATTATAAATTATTGTTTATTAAGCAAAAATACAACAATAAATCACACACAGTTCGTTAAAAATATTTTAATTATCAATTTTGCACATCTGTCAGCTGTCACATGTCATTGCAAGTGCTGCAAACTTAACCCCACAAAACTCTTTTACGTCAAAATTAATTTATAATTTATTAAAATTATTAACAAATAGATGAATTTGTGCTCTGTTTGTGTGCATATATCAAATAAATAACAAAATTTTCTCTTCAAATTGCATTTTAATTTGACTTCGTTCAACGTCTTATTGAATTTCACGCTATTTAAGTATTTTCAAAAGACTCATTCACCTAATTATAATTCTACATCAAGCAAATTTCGTTTATATTCATTAAAAGACTGGAAAAGATTATTTTAGGAACACGAAATTCATATAACAAAATTTTTTTAATAAAATTCAGCCAATCAGAAGCCTCCTAGTAACAACTAGAGATTAAAACCAGTAAGGCAATATGAATTTACTACATATAGCTTTACACACACACAGCCATCTTTGTGACGTCACATCCGCTTCTGCTGTGCTGTAAGTTGTTTAGTTTTTGCGAGGCAAGATTGCCTGATCTCATTTATAAAAGCCCAAGGGCCTTATTTTGCATAATACTCATTTTAAAATAACTATATTTAACCTCAAAAAAGTAAAAAACAAATGAGATCGCTTTTAAGCTAAATTTACTAGATTTGTCTGTTCTGTATATTAATATCACGCCTGCAGGGCCCTGATTACAAGTACTTCAATTATTTTTGAAGGTTATGATTACCGACTGAGCTGCCGATCTTAAAAATACAAAATATTATTCAAATAAAAACCAGTTAATTATTTGAAATGAATCGTGTTCTTATAAATCAATACATATTTGAATATACAGCGAGATTTGTGCTGCCATCTTGTGACAGTTCCAAAACGGGCTAGACGCTGCCATCTAGTGACAAGCTAATTAACTATCAAATGAATTCAATTTTGATTATCGGTTGAATTTTTAATGAATTAATACAGGATCTAGCTTCAAATCCATTTCGAGGAATCAACATTTTATCAATTGGAAAAGAAAAAATTTTGACGTTCTCTCGCGAGTTGAAAATAGTAATTCATATGTTCCAATAGATTAGATAGAACCCATTAAATCAATAATATGCTCCATAAATCAAGCTAAAACGCCAAAAAGTCAATATTTTCGAATGACAGGTCTTAAATGTGCCATCTTACGGCACATCAACTAACTACAGAACAAATATAATTCATGTCTAATATTTTGATTCAATCATTACACAATAGATTATATTGAACCTTTAAAATCAATGATATGCTCTATAAATCAAGCTAAAACCTCAAGAAGTCGATATTTTTGAATGACAGTTCTAAAATGTGCTAAGGCTGCCATCTTACGGCACGTCAATCAACTACAAAATAAATTTAATTTTCAATGTCGAATTTTACTATTTAATTAGTACACAATAAATCACAATGGACCTATAAAATAAAAAAATATATTTTATAACTCAAGCTAAAACCCTAAAAGTCGATATTTTTTAATTACAGTTCTATAATGTGCCAAGTACTGCCATCTTACAGCACGTCAATCAACTACAAAAAAATTAAATTCATATTGTCAGATATTTCTATTCAATTGATACACAATTGACTATATTGAACCTATAAAATCAAAAATATATGACATAAATCGAGCTAAAACCCTAAAAGTCGATATTTTCAGATAACAGTTTTGAAATATGTTATGTGCTGCTATCTCACGGCACGTCAATCAACTACAAAATAAATTAATTCCGTAATGTCAAATATTTTTATTTAATTAATACACAATCTTGTTTCAAATTAATTTTAATTGATTTTATAATACTTTCGCGACATAATCAATTTTTTAAATGATATTTGTGATGTTAACTTGCCTGTTTAAAATCGTAATTCATTTGTTTAAACAGGTATTGTTTAGCGTAACGTTTACAAGCATCCAGGATCAATAAATTCATATTTATCATTAAATATATTACAAATCCAATGCTAATTGATATTAAAATCGTTTGTTCGAATTGTTATCAATCGATTGTGATATACATTTAATTAAATGTCTGTGTTGTGTTTAATAGCAATTTTAATGAATATAAATCGTGGAACTTGTGTGCAATTCAATAAAAAGTGTATCCTGATCGAAGGAATAATTGATCCAGAAGAATTATGGTGAGTCAATAATTTATATAATTAAATAAAGTGGCAAGACCCAATTATTTAATAAATAAATCATGAAACGTGCTAGGTGCTGCCATCTTACAGCATAACGCTGAACTACCAATAAACCAAATATTGAAAATTAATTATATTTGTGTTTTAAATACCAAAACCTGTCTTCTATTGATTTTTAATTAAGTATTGAGCTTTCTACAATATTGAAAACGTTCAATTAATATTTGACATTTTTATTCCGCCTATTAAAAATCGTAATTCATTTGTTATTGTTTACTGTTTACTAAGCGTCAGTTGCTCTTTTTATTAGCATTTTTCGTTGAATAAAGTGATATTAAGTGTTGAATTGTTTAAAATCAATAGATAAAAACAAAATTTGATCGATTGTGACCGGGTTGTGACAGTTATTTCAAGTGAAAGTGTTCAAAAAATGTTTTACTCGATGATTGACTTTTGGTATCAAATATTTATACTCATGCCCGGAGGGATAATTAATTACAGATGAATTATGGTGAGTCAATAATATATATAATTAAATTAAGTGGCAAAACACAATTATTTTATGAATAAATCATAAAACGTGCTAGGTGCTGCCATCTTACAGCATAATGTTGAACTACCAATAAAACCATATAATAAAAATTATTTATATTTGTGTTTTTAATACTAAAACCTGTCTTTTATTGATTTTCAATTGAGTATTGAGCTTTCTAGAATATTAAAAACGTTTTATTAATATTTGCCATTTTTATTTCGCCTATTAAAAATCGTAATTCATTTGTTATTGTTTACTGTTTACTAAGCATCAGTTGCTCTTTTTATTAGCATTTTTAGTTGAATAAAGTGATATTAAGTGTTGAATTGTTTAAAATTAATAAATAAAAACAAAATTTGATCGATTGTGACCGGATTGTGACAGTTATTTCAAGTGGAAGTGTTCAAAAAATGTTTTATTCGATGATTGACTTTTGGTGTTAATTCACACTTAAATGATTGGAAATCATTTAAATATTCATAAGTAAATGATTGGAAATTAACCAAAAGGAATATATTAGTGCAGTGATGAATAATCGTAAGTTGTTCCAATATTTTATTTAATTTATTGAGACAGTGGTTTGGCTATTGGCCGTAAGATGGCAGCACCTAACACGTTTTGTATGTTTATTGCCTGTATTTGACATTTAGTGCTAATATTAATAATTGTTTGATCAAAAATTGAATTAAAAGAGTTTTTTGGTCCAGTAATGAATAATTAAAGAATATTTCAACCAATTTGTATATTATAAAATTATATTTTTATAATTAAACTGTGAATTTTAAATATTTAAGTCATTTTTAAAGAAATAATAAAATTTTACACTTAGTACAGTATATTTATAATAAATTAAGTTACTAGTACAAAGTTTATAGAATAAATCTGTACAGGGTGTGCATAAATTGCGGATGATATATGATTTATACAAACAATTCTCAAAACGCATAAAATGATGAGAAAAATATTTAACATAGAAAATTGTTTGCAGTTTTCATTCCGGAACTGTTTAAATTTTTTATAGATTTTGCAAACGAACTGAAAAACAAATTTTAATAATTAAAAACTGTAAAATCAATAAATTGTAAGAATACTGTACAAAAAAACAGTTCCGTCTGTAAACTCAATCATATTTTGTACAAAATTAAAATACCAAAAAACAAATAAAATGAAGTAAAATTTTGAAATAAAAATATCGATAAATAAATAAATTGATTGATAAAAGACAGTCGAGCGGTGTTACGATTGCGCCTCAGCGAGATTCTGTGCTTCTTTTGTTTGACGCTTATCGCATTCCTCCATATATCTTATCACTTTATCCGTGTCTTTTATTTGACAAATTGATGCTTCAGTCTGAAAATTAAACAAATTAATAATAGAACAAAAATAAATCATTAACTCACCGAAGCGGTCAAATTCATAAAACTGAAAAACTTCTTTAAAATCTCCACCATATCTGCAAAAGTGTTCCCCTGTAAAAAGTTCCGCACCTTTTCTTCATACTCCGGATTTTCCATTACTAAAAATCCGACGAGCATTGCAATATATGAAGCTAGGAACGTGTATTCCATATGAATTCCGGCCTTCTGTAACACTAAAATAATTTTTTATAATTATTTGATTGTTAATATTTATTAATAATTACATTTTGTGACTGTTTCTTCAATGAATTCATCGTGCGATTTTGGTTGAGATTTGGCTTCTGAGTCTTTCTCGCCGTCCAAAATAGCGTCCGTCCTCTTTTCAGCTATTCGGGCAAGCTCTTGACAGTGGTAAAATTCTTTCATAAGTACTTCTAACGCACTTTTATCACCTGAAATTCAAAAAAAATTGTTATTTGTTCTTCGAAATCAGTAAAAATACTTACAAGGGAAAATACTTTCGAAATTAGCAGGTGCTTTTGCATTTATAAATAACTTTTTATTATCATCGTCTTGGATTAAATTGATTAGCAACATTAATACCTGAAAACAGAAAATTTATTATAATTTGCATTTTACAATGGCCATAAGTGCTGACAATCGAAAAAATTATTCAAGTTTCTACTGAGCTTTAAATTAATACCAAACTGAACATAATTTAAATAATTTGTAAAAAAAACAATTGACAATCGTGCACTTTATTTCATTATTATTTATTTTCATTACGATCGACTGAACCGAAAATGTACTTTACTTGAAACATTTTTTAAATTTTTGCCTAAATCCAAAACAGCTTAACGTACAATGTTGGAATTTGGTATTTGAGATCACTATACTTTTCAGATGTTTATATTCTATTTTCATTGCGATCGACTGAACCAAAAGCGCACTTTACTTGAAGCATTTTTTGAATTTTTGCTTAAATTCAACACGGTTAAACGTAGAATGTTGCAATTAAATATTTGAAGCAGTTGTTCCCAAATGTTCATACCCTGTTTTCATTACGATCAGCTGAACCGGAATTGCACTTTACTTGAAGCATTTTCTGGATTTTTTCCCATAAATACAAACGGTTAAACGTAGTGCAATTAAATATTTTAGACAACTGTGCCATCCAAATGCTCATATCCTGTTTTCATTACGATCGACTGAACCAAAAGTGTACTTTAAATAAAACATTTTTTGATTTTTCTGCATAAATCCCAAAGAGTTCAACGCAAAAGGTTGCAGTCATATATTTAAGACAACTGTATCATCCAAATGCTCGTATTCTATTTTCATGACGATCGACTGAACCGGAAGTGCACTTTACTTTGAACATTTTTTGATTTGTTTGTATAAATATATAAAATTTAATAATTGAAACAACTGTACTACCTGAATACTCATATCTTATTTTCATTGCGATCGACTGAACCGGAAGTGCAAGACTCCAAAACAGTCAAACGTAGAATGTTGGAATTAATTATTTGAGATCACTATACTCTCCAGATATTTATATCCTATTTTCATCACGATCGACTGAACCGGAAGAGCATTTTACTTTAAAAATTTATTGAATTTTTTGCATAAATCTAAAACGGTTAGCCGTAGAATATTGCAATTAAATATTTGAGACAACTGTACTACTTGAATACTCATATTTTATTTTCGTTGCGATCGGCTGAACCGAAAGTGCACTTAACTTGACAGACTTTTCGATTTTTTCGGATAAATTCTGAACAGCCAAACATAGACTGTTGGAATTTAGTATTTGAAACCACTACACTGTCCAGATGTTTATATTCTATTTTTATTGCGATCGACTGAACCGGAATTGCACTTTACTTGAAACATTTTTTGAGTTTTTTGCATAAATCCAAAACGATTAAACTTAGAATGTTGCAATTAAATATTTAAGACAACTGTACTACCTAAATGCTCATATCCTATTTTCATAACGATCGACTGGACCGGAAGTGCACTTTACTTGAAACGTTTTTTGATTTTTTCGCATGAATCCAAAACAGCCAAACATAGAATGTTGGAATTTTATATTTGAAACAAATATACTACCCAAATACTCATATCCTATTTTCATTGCGATCGACTGAGGCGTAAGTGCACTTTACTTGACCGACTTTTCAAATTTTTCGCATAATTTCAAAACAGTTGAATGTATAATATTGTAATTCAGTATTTGAGATGTATATACTCTCCAAATATTTATATTTTATTATCATTGCGATCGGCTGAATCGGAAGTGCACTTTACTTGATTTTTTTTTCAATTTTTCGCATAAATTCAAAACAGTCAAACGTAGACTGTTGGAATTTAGTAATTAAGACAACAATATCTTCCAGATATTCATATCCTATTTTCATTACGATCGACTGAACCAGAAGTACACTTTACTTGAAACATTTTTTGATTTTTACGCATAAATCCAAAACAGTTGAACATAAAATATTGGAAATCAGTATTTGAGTCTAGTATACCATCCAGATGTTCATGTCGTATTCTCATTGCGATCGACTGAACCGTAAGTACACTTTACTTGAAACATTTTTTGCTTTTTTTGCATAAATCCCAAACGGTTGGATGTAGAATGTTGCAATTGAATATTTGAAGAAACTGTACTACCCAAATGCTCATTCCCAATTACGATCGACTGAATCGGAAGTGCACTTTATTTGACAGACTATTCGAATTTTTCGCATAAATCCAAAATAGTTGAACATAAAATATTAAAACTTAGTATTTAAGTCTAGTATATCATTCAGATGATCATGTCGTATTTTCATTGCGATCGACTGGAACAGAATCGCACTTTACTTGAAACATTTTTTGAATTTTCCGCATAAATTTAAAACAGTTGAATGTATAATATTGGAATTTAGTATTTGGGATTAATATACTTTCCAGATATTTATAGTTTATTATCATTGCGATCGACTGAATCAAAAATGCACTTTACTTGAAACATTTTTTGAATTTTCGCATAAATCCAAAACAGTTGAACAGAAAATATTGAAATTCAGTATTTGAGTCTAGTATACCATCCAGATGTTTATGTCGCATTTTCATTGCGATCGACTGAACCGGAAATGTACTTTATTTGAAATATTATTTGAATTTTTCGCATAAATCCAAAACAGTTGAACATAAAATATTGAAACTCAGTATTTGAGTCTAGTATACCATCCAGATGCTCATGTCTTATTTTCATTGCGATCGACTGAACCGGAAATGTACTTTACTTAAAATATTATTTGAATTTTTTGCATAAATTCAAAACAGTTGAATTTTCATAACAATCGACTGAACCTGAAGCGCACTTCAGTTTAATTTTTTTGAAGCGGAGCTTCTTTCGCGACGTGATGATTTGTCGCATGAGCAATAAATGACGAAAACCGACAGATTTTCGAATGACACCAGTTCTTCTCCCCACCAAATAGCCTCGATTCTTGGATGACGTAATTAAATTTTCCCTAAGGGCTGTAGTTCAATTTCTGCTCTCCTGATACTATTTTTCGATCATCAGGCGATTATCTTTAGAACCAGAGGTTTTAGAGACAAATGTTTCAAATAAAACTTACATAACTTTTTACGCTCTACAAGATTTATTTGAAAGAATTTTTTGTAGGGGTTATAGTTATTGAGAAACGGTATGCTACTACCCTTACTTTAAGGGTAGGTAGTAAATTTAATTCATCTTTTTGATAGCCCTTTTAAAACTGCATACGGTGATATAATAAAAAAAAATGCTTTTTTGATTTCTGTTCTCCTGATACTATTTTAGTGAATAAATACTTACAAGAACTCCTAATTCAAACTTCTTTTGTTCCGGTATATAATGTGGAATTTGCAGCAGTAAATGTAAGCTAGCTTCAATAATTCCGGGCTTTTTACCAATTAAAGAGCTTCCGTTTGCTGCAATCAATTAATTTAGTACAATAAAAAAAAAAAAATAGTTTTACTTACATTTTTTGTTGAAATGATGTGTCAAATTGATTAATACTTTAAGTGTGACAAGTAAAGCTTCTCTAACAACAAATCCTGTTGAATCTTTGTCGCTCATATCAGTTGAGGGGTATAATGGAATTTCAGAGTCGCAAAGTCGGTATAATTTGACTAATGTGTCTAAAATTATACCGTCGTTATATTGCAGTAAATATGTTTGATTTTGCTCGTTGTTTTGGGTGACGTTTTCCAGCACACGCATACACCTATCAACTTTTCTTAATTTATCTAATAATTCGTCCGTCCAAACGACAACATAATCAGAAACTTGGCGACAGCATTCGCAAATAGTTTCCATAATATGCTGCAAGCCTCCTAATTCTCTTAATTCTTCTTTGAACCATTCGCCCGCCCGTTTAGACGTTAAAGATAATAAAGTTTCCATTGCTAATTGCCCAACCGTAATATTATCTAAATTAAGATGCATTGCATGTCCTTGGCTTTGAATATCGGCGCACAATTCTTTAACTTTCATTTTGTTTTTGTGCAATTGCACTGAAGTCAGCCCCGATTTATCAAGTGCTTTTTGGTAACTAACATCTGATTCCAACAAATTGAGCATCAATTCAAGGCAGTCCCGATCCAAATCCATATTTAAACGATCTTGACTTAAAACAAACATGACGGTGGCTGTGCAAAGCCCCAAACTTTGATCTTTTGTGGCGTCGTGCAGCGCTTTAAAAAATTTAGCGACGATTCCGTGGGCGCGCACGTGCATTCTAAACGCCGGAGCCATACATTTTGTTGCTAATGTAATAGCGGATAAACAACGAGTCCCAGTTGGGTTATTATCTTGCAGGGCGTCCAAAATATACTCAACATCGTCATTAAATTCTTGAAACTCGCCGATTTCTTGAATTTGGTGCGCTTTTTTCACGTTCCGAACAACCGTGTAATACTGAAATTGAAAATAAAATTATATTTGGAAGTAATTGGGCTAAAAACTTACATCTTTGTCGGTTTTAGCACATTTTACGCTTGTTACTGAGTCAGCACCGTCTGCGTCATACTCGCTTGATGCAGACCGAGTTATTCGGGTTAAGGGAGCCTCTTCGAAACCGAATTCGTCATATTGGGATGAATCTCCTGCAGAGGCTTTCTTGTCCGCATTTCCGTCGCCAGCTCCCTTCTAAATTAACAACAAAAATAATAAATCAAAAAAACTCTCTTCTAGTACTAGGTACAATTTCAACTGTTTTGAACCACTGGTTTAAGAGATAATGATTTTTTTCTGTTCGAAGAACAACTAAATTTTAGTGATTTCAGGATTCATTGATTAATAAATCATTAACAAAAATAGTTGGAAAATTGTTGCTTTCGTCACTTGTTCTTCTGACTCTCTTCTCCTACTAGGTACAATTTCAATTTTTTTGGGCCACTGGTTTAATAAATAATTAATTTTTTGTCTTCAAAAAACAACAAAATTTTAATGTTTTCTGAGTTTATTGATTTATAGATCATTAACAAAAATAGTTGGAAAATTGTTGCTTTCGTCACTTAAACTCCTGACTCTCTTCTACTACTAGGTATAATTTCAACTGTTTTGGGCCACTGGTTTATAAGCAAGTGATTTTTTTGTCTTCGAAGAACAACCAAATTTTAATGTTTTCTGAGTTTATTGATTTATAGATCATTAACAAAAATAGTTAGAAAATTGTTGCTTTCGTCACTTGAACTCCTGACTCTCTTCTACTACTAGGTACAATTTCAACTGTTTTGAGACACTGGTTTAAAAGATAGTGACTTTTTTGTCTTCGAAGAACAACCTAATTTTAGTGTTTTTTGAGTTTATTGATTTATGGATCATTAACAAAAACAGTTGGAAAACTGTTCCTTTCGTCGCTTGAACTCCTGACTCTCTTCTACTACTAGGTATAATTTCAACTGTTTTGGACCACTGGTTCAGAAGATAGTGAATGTTTTATCTCAAGAGAACAACAAGATTTTAGTGTTTTCTAGATTTATTGATTAATAAATCAATAACAAAAATAGTTGGGAAATTGTTGCTTCCGTCACTTGAACTTCTGACTCATTTCTACTACTAGGTACAATTTCAACTGTTTTGGGCCACTGGTTCAAAAGATAATGATTCTTTTCTGTTCGGAGAACAACAAAATTTTAGTGTTTTCAGGATTCATTGATCAATAAATCAATAACAAACACAGTTGGAAAATTGTTGCTTTCGTCACTTGAATTCCTGACTCACTACTACTACTAAGTACAATTTCAACTGTTTTAGGCCACTGGTTTAAAAGATAATGACTTTTTTGTCTCAAAAGAACAATCAAATATTAATGTTTTCTGGATTTATTGATTAATAGATCATTAACAAAAATGGGTGGGAAATTGTTGTCTTCATTACTTGAACTCCTGACTCTCTTCTACTACTAAGTACAATTTCAACTGTTTTGGGCCACTGGTTTAAAAGATATTGAATTTTTTGTTCCAAAAGATCAACCAAATTCTAATGTTTCTAGGATATATTGATCAATAAATCAATAACAAAAATAGTTGGACAATTGTTGCATTCGTCACTTGAACTCCTGACTCTCTTCTACTACTAGGTACAATTTCAACTGTTTTTAACCACTGGTTTAAGAGATAATGAATTTTTTGTCTTCGAAGAACATCAAAATTTTAATGTTTTCTGAGTGTATTGATTTATAGATCATTAACAAAAATAGTTGGACAAGTGTTGCTTTTGTCAATTGAACTCCTGACGCTGTTCTACTACTAGGTACAAGTTCAACTGTTTTGGGCCACCGGTTTAAAAGATATTGATTTTTTTGTCTTCGAAGAACAACAACATTTTAATGTTTTCTGAATTTACTGATTAATAGATCCTTAACAAAAATAGTTGGCAAATTATTGCTTCCGTCACTTGAACTCCTGACTCTATTTTACTACTAGGTATAATTTCAAATGTTTTGGGCCACTGGTTTAAAAGATAGTGAATTTTTTTGTCTTCGAAGAACAACCAAATTTAAGTGTTTTCTGGATTTATTGATTAATAGATCAATAACAAGAATAGTTGGGCAATTGTTGCTTTTGTCACTTAAACTCCAGACTCTCTTCCACTACTAGGTATAATTTCAACTGTTTTGGGCCACTGGTTTACAAGATATTGAATTTTTTGTTTCAAAAGAACTACGAAATATTAATATTCCCAGTATCTATTGATTAATATATCAATAACTGAAATGGTTGGAAAATTGTTGCTTTCGTCACTTGAACTCCTGACTCTCTTCTAATACTAGGTACAATTTCAACTGTTTTGGGCCACTGGTATAAAAGATAGAGAATTTTTTGTCTCAAAACAACAACAAAATTTTAATGTTTCTAGGATATATTGATTAATAAATCAATAACAAAAACAGTTTGAAAATTGTTGCTTTCGTCACTTGAACTCCTGACTCTCTTCTACTACTAGGTTCAATTTCAACTGTTTTGGGCCACTGGTTTAAAAGATAGTGAATTTTTTGTTCCAAAAGAACAACCAAATTTCAGTATTTTCTGGATTCATTGATCAATAAATCATTAACAAGAATAGTTGGAAAATTGTTGCTTTCGTCACTTGAACTCCTGACTCTCTTCTACTACTAGGTACAATTTCAAATGTTTTGGGCCACCGGTTTAAAAGATAATAATTTTTTTCTCTTCGAAGAACAACAAAATTTAATGTTTTCTGGATTTATTGATTTATAGATCATTAAGAAAAATAGTTGGACAAGTATTGCTTTTGTCAATTGAACTCCTGATTCTCTTCTACTACTAAGTACAATATCAACTGTTTTGGGCCACTGGTTCAAAAGATATCAAATATTTTGTGTCAAAAGAACAACAAAATTTTAATTTTTCCACGATCTATTGATCAATAAATCAATAACAAAAATAGTTGGAGAATTGTTGCTCCCGTCACTTGAACTCCTGACTCTTCCTGACTGCTAGGTACAATTTCAACTGTTTTCGGCCACTGGTTTAAAAGATAGTAAATTTTCTGTCTTCGAAGAACAACAAAATTTAAATGTTTTCTGGACTTATTGATCAATAAATCAATAACAAAAATAGTTGGAAAATTTTTGATTTCGTCACTTGAACTCCTGACTTTCTTCTACTACTAGGTACAATTTCAACTGTTTTGGGCTACTGGTTTTTGTGTCAAAAGAACAATCAAATTTTAGTGCTTGAAGGATTCATTAATTAATAGATCATTAACAAAAATGATTACGTAGTCATTGCTTCAATCATTTATGCAATTTTGAACTATAATTGTATGTAGGAAAACGATTACATCATTTTGTTTCAAGTATATTATTTCTACGTCCTCCTCCATCGCACTTCGATACATGTCAATATAGGGTGTTGACTTTGACCCAACTTCTAAACGATACATACTTCAACACTGAAATTTATAACACACATAGGCCTTGACAAACATTCTAATATAAAACCACTCGCATCCCGATACATTGCAATATAGGGTGTTGACTTTGACCTAACTTTTAAACGGTACATACAACAACGCTGAGATTTGTAATGCACATAGGCCTTGACAAACACTCTAAAATAAAATCACTCGCATTCCGATACATTGTAATATAAGGTGTTGACTTTGATCTAACTTTTAAACGGTACATACAACAACCCTGAAATTTATAATATGTATAGGCCTTGACAAACACTCTAAAATAAGATCACTCGCATTTCGATACATTGCAATATAGGGTGTTGACTTTGACCTAACTTCTAAACGGTACATACAACAACCTTGAAATTCATAACACACATAGGTCTTGACAAACACTCTGAATTAAAATCACTCGCAACTTGATACATTGCAATATAAGGTGTTGACTTTGACCTAACTTCTAAACGGTACATACAACAACCTTGAAATTCATAACACACATAGGTCTTGACAAACACTCTTAATTAAAATCACTCGCATCTTGATACATTGCAATATAGGGTGTTGACTTTGACCTAACTTCTAAACGGTACATACCACAACCCTAAAATTTATAATATGTATAGACCTTGACAAATACTCTAATGTAAAACCACTCACATTTCGATACATTGTAATATAAGGTGTTGACTTTGACCTAACTTCTAAACGGTACATACTTCAACGCTGAAATTTATAACACACATAGGCCTTAACAAACACTCTGATATAACATCACTTGCATTTCGATACACTGCAATATAGGGTGTTGACTTTAACCTAACTTGTAAACAGTAAATATAACAATTTTGAAATTTATAATACGCTTAGTCCTTGACAAACAATTTAATATAAAATCACTCGCATTTCGAAACATTGCAGTATAGGGTGTCGACTTTGACTTGATAACAGAATAAGGAATATCGAACGAACAAACGATTTTTCGACTGAAAAGATTGAAACAAGAAAAATAAAAATGTGACTTACTTCTTTATCATCGCACCATTTGTGTTTGTACAACACGCGTCTTTTTTTAGTCCCTTCAGGCACCATGGACCTGCTTTTAAAGATGCTCCCCTTTTTCTTGGAAATAACCAATTTAACAGCCGGCGCATCAACCGGCTTCTCTAAAATCTTGTCCATAATTTCATCCTTGTGCTTTTCCAGCGCATTGAGATCAACCGGAAGCGGAGTGGACGCCGGTTGACTTGATTCACTATCACTGTCGCTAAACGACTCAACAGACGCTTCCGATTTCTTTGGTTCCGGTGCACTACATTCAACATTTGTACTTTCAACAGTTTCGATTAAATCAGGCTCTTTTTCAATTGTTTCAATTGATGAAAATTCTTGCGAGGCGTAACCGCTCGTACTATCAGTTTGTAACTCTTCGGAATTGACTTCAACGGATATTGCAACGCGGGGCGGAGAGGAAGGCCCTAAAAGGTTGTCGTAAACTGCTTTTCTTTCTAACTCAAATTTTTCGGGGGGGATGTATTCTGGTGATAAAAGAGACGCAAATGAATCGGTTGGGGTTTCGGCTGTTGCGGGGCTGCTCCCCGAATCTTGCTGCATGCTTCGCCGGGTGGATCTTGTCACCCTACGTGGGGATGTTGCGCTTGCAGCCGGCGTCGGGGTGCTTTCCGATTCATCCGAATCGCTCAACAATCGCGATTTTCCTCTGCATATTCGCAAAACAATCGGCGGTTTGCTTTCATCCCTTTTGGGGATGGTTTCAGTTGGACTTGGAGACCGTTTCGAATGGAAAAACTTTTTAGCATTACAGGATTTATGTCTTTTGTTGCTAGATGCATCACTAAAATGTTTTTTATCGCGCACTTCTTCTAACGGTTGTACATCGCGACTTTTAAAGAACTTTTTGGGCTTGACTGTTTGAATGTTTGTTTTGTTTTTGTCGGATAAACCTTGCTCGAACGAAAAAGGATCCTTTTTGACGCTCTCTTCATTTTTAGTTAAGCGCGGCTTCTTGGAAGCGATTTCGCTGTATTGTCCACCCCCAAAACCTTAAAAATAAAAAATTTGACGTCAATCGTTTTGGATTTACTCAAGAGATTCTAAAAATCTGTCAAGAAGTGCACTTCCGGTTCAGTCTATTGTTATGAAAATAGTAGGCAATCATTCAGATGCTACAGCAGACTGAAATACCAAATTTCAATATTCTACACCTGATCGTTTCGAATTTATGCGAAAAATTCCAAAAGACTGTCAAGTAAAGTGCACTTCCGGCTCGGTAGATCTCAATAAAAATAGGATATGAGCATCTAAACAATATAATCGTCCTAAATACTGAATTCTAACAATCTACGTTCAATCGTTTTGGATTTATGCGGAAAACTCAAAAAATGTTTCGAATAAAGTGCACTTCCGGTTCAGCCGATCGCAATCATAATGCAAGGTGTACAACTAGATATTATAAAAGTGCCTAATACAAAATTTGAATATTCTACGACTGATTGTTTAGAATTTATGCGGAAAATACAAAAAGTCTGTCAAACAAAGTGCACTTCCGGTTCAGCCGATTGTTACACAGAAGATGACCATTAAGATGCTACAGCAATTTCAAATGCTAAATTTTAGTATCCTATGACTGATCATTCTGAATTTATGCGGAAAATTAAAGTAAATCAAGTAAAGTGCACTTTCGGTTCAGCCGATCGCAATCATAATGTACAATAATATATTATAGAAGTACTTAATACGAAATTTCAATATGCTACGTCTAATCATTCTAGATTTATACAAAAAAATCAAAAAAAGTTTCAAGTAAAGTGCACTTCCGGTACAGACAATTGTAACCATAATGCGAGGTACATAACTAGACCATATACCAGTCTTAAATACAAAATTTCAACAGTTTTGAGTTTTGCACGGACATACGTACCGACATCAAGCCGAAAATAGTCAAAATGGATTCAGGGATGCTCAAAACGGATATTTCCATAAAAATCTCGATATTTTGTACAAGTAAATAAAAATTATTAATTTTAAATAAAGTTATTACGTGACAGCACGCTGCGCGTTGCCTGTTTTGAAAGGTTCGTTGATGCAAACAGCATACAACTGATTTAGTTTTCAGTTTGTTTTGTAGTGCTACACATCTTTCCTATCTGTGAATGTTTATTTTGTGTTATTGTGATACTATTTCGGACTAAAATTTATTTTCAAGTTCAGAACAAACATTAATCGATAAATAGGCCTTCATAGGTGAGTTTTTCTTCAAATATAATTTTTTTTAGTGGTAAGACACCATAAGAAGCAATAAATGTGTAAAGTATTTCTTTAGAACAACGAAAAATTGTCCAAAACTGTTTTGTTTAACACAATTACATAAATTTTAGATTCTGTTTAATATTAAGGAAGTATTTAATTCTCAATGACTTGAAATATTTATAACACTTCCAAACAAATAATAAATTAATTATTATTGAACTAGAGGCCCTACAGAAACAAGAAATGACGAAAATCGACAGATTTTAGAACGACACTGATTTTCCAGCACCCCTCAAAACAAATTAATAATTTATGACTAAATCAAAGCCTGTAGAAATTTCAAATTTTGTACATGTACTGAAAATAATATTAGTTACATATAATTTTTGGTGCACGAGCTGTAGGCTTGCAAATCGGACGAAACAAACTAATATATTATGGATAAATCAATGATTCCAGAAATTTCTAATAATAAACACGTAATTAAAATAAATGAAATGACTAAAGCCGACAGATTTTCGAACGACGCCGACTGGAAAATGTTCTTTGTATTGGTAAAATGAGTACAAACTTCACTTGTTTCGGGGAGCCCGTGGCTTCTTTATTTGTTTCTTATGATTTTCTTTTATATATATATATATATATATATATATATATATATATATATATATATATATATATATATATATATATATATATATATATATATATATATATTTGTTTTTGACTGCTTTAAGAAGTATTTAGGCCAATAAAAACGCTTCCAAACAATTATTTACAATAAATATTTCCATTTAAATAATGTATAATATTTTCTTCATTATTTAAATTATCTAAAAATTACAGCGGAAATTCTACGTTGTATAGACAACGTGGAATTTCCACCAATAAACTTCAGACAGCATAAATAGATAAAACCTGTTTTGTTTGTGTTGTAAATTAGAAACGTCAAAGTCAAGCTCTGTTTTTGATTGTACTACAAGTCATTTAAGTTAAAACGGTCCAAAGGTTCTATGGGACTACGATTTAAGTCTTCTGAATGGCCGATTCACACACACTAAATGCAGGGAATAAAACAAACTGCCTGAAAATGAATTCAAGAAATAAAATCAGCAATTCACATATTACCTGAATAAATATAAATTTAAATCTACTAATGGTCGTTCAGTGATCGAAATTCGACCGTGAATCATTATGTTGCTAATTTTGAATGTTATTGAGTTTATCTTCTATCACCAGGAGTTCTAGGTAAAATTAATTTGATAATCAATGCTCCACCAGAATCTAAAATAAGGATTAGTGGTTCCCATTTAAAATTTTAAAGTGACTTCTTCTGCTAACCCTCGGAATTGTTTTTTCTTTAGCCATTTTCCCATTCGGTGCATATTTCTCGCATTTTCATCGGTAAATTACAAATTAGAGTATATAATTGGAGCTTTCTGCACTCCTTCTCCATATAAATTTCAAGTATGTTGAATCTCACATTCCTTCAAGCGCATGGTATAAATTAAAATAGGACACCCTGTATATAATTTTAGCTCCTAACACTTCTCCACGTGAACTTCAAGTATGCCAAATCTCACATTCCTTCGTGTTTGCAATATGCTTTTAATCATCTACACCCTGATTAATATATAGACTAGTGGTCGCCCAGTGGTCGAAATTCGATTCTCTTTATTCTAAATGAATCTAAAATGAAAATATAGTTGTTTTCAGCCCCTCGGGGAGAGAGAAAATCCTTAAATTTTTAATTGAATCTAGACATTTCTCGGTAAATTCAAATGATACATCCTGTATATACTTCTAGATCTGAATAATGAAGGAAAAATCTCTTCAGAACTCATTTTTATTTGGATAAGTTCTGCATATAAAAATGATTAGAAACACAACGTTTCGATAGAAAAGTGCTACCTTTTTCAAGTGTAGAGAAATATGAAAATAAATTTATTTTATTATATATTTATTATAATTAAATAAATTTATTTTCATATTTCTTTACACTTGAAAAAGGTAGCACTTTTCTATCGAAACGTTGTGTTTCTAATCATTTTTATATGCAGAACTGTATATAATTTCAGATTTCTGCACTCCTTCGCCATATAAACTTCAAGTATGTAAAATCTCACATTCCTTTGTGTGCGCGGTACAAAGTATTCTCTTCACGTTAAATTAAATAGGTCACCTGTATATAATTAAAGCCTTCTGCACCTCTCTATATTAACTTCAAGTATGCCAAATCTAACATTACCTCGTGCGCGCGGTACAAAATTTTCTCTTCATGCAAAATAAAAATGGAACGCCGTGTATATAATTTCTGCTTTAAGCATTTCTCCTTTATATAAACTCTAAATATGTCAAACCTTAAATATAATTTCAGCTTTCTGCACTCCTCCATATACTTAAAACTCAAGTATGCCAAGTTTTTCATGCCTTCGTAAAATCAAAATTAGACGCACTTGATATAATTTCAGTTTTCTGCAGTCCTTTTCCATATAAACTTCAAGTATATTTAATCTTACATTCCTTCGTGCGCGCAGTACGAAATTTCTTTCCACGTAAAATTGGAATTGGAATTGGAAGGCACTCTTCCATGTAAACTTTAAATATGCAAATTCTTTTGTGCGCGCAATGTTTCAAAACGGGTACAAAATTTTTTTTCCATTTATTAAAATATATTAAAAATTGGCCACTTTCTGCACTTCTTGTCCATATAAACTTTGAATATGCCAAATCTCACATTTCTTTGTACAAGCAAAATGTTTAAAAAAGCGATGTTCACGTATTAATATACAGATTAAAATGGGACACCCCGTATATAATTTTCGCTTTCTGCACTCCTTCTCCATATTAACTTCAAGTATGTCAAATCTCATTCCTTCGTGCATGCAATAGCTTAAAAAGGGGGCCGAAAGTTTTCTCTTCAATCAGAAGGCTCGAATCGTAGTATCATAAGAACACTTGGACCGTTTTTAACTGAAATGAACTATTTTCTAATCATTTAAAAGAACGACCTTTCGGTATAAGTTTTATTTTGTCTACAATATTTATCTGAATTTAAATAATTAAGTATTCAAACTCGAAAATTTAATGAATTACGGTCGAATTTCGACCACTGGACGATCAGTAGTTAAAAATTCACGTCATAAATTGAAGAAAAAATCAAATAAAAAAATAGAATTGAAGCCTTGATGAAAATAGCGGCGTTTCTATTTTCGTACGATTTTTTAGGACAACTTTAGGAATAATTTAATGTTGTCATCGTAGAAGACTGTCTTTTAGAAGGGTGTCAATTTTTGGCATTTATAAGTAATCAAATGATAACAGTAGAACAAAATTTAATTACAGAAAAATGAATAATCATGAATTGAATTTGATTTGAAGCATCGTCCGTACTTAATATTCAAGTACCTATTAATGTAGCTATGTCGTGACTGAAAAAAATCTTTCTTTAAAGAAATTTATTGTCTGGGCGGGGCTTTTCGTACTGTTTGTTTCGTATTGCGTCGCACCGCCCGGTTTGTATATAAGGGAAAGCAAACGACCTGACAGGGAACTGTGAACAATAAAACAGTGAAATAGTGAGTGGTCAGTGTAATAAATAAATAATTTGCGGGCCTGCAGATATTTATAATTTGTTATATTTCAAGATTTTTGAGCATCCCAAATTCATTTTGACTATTTTCGGCTTGACGTCAGTACGTGTGTGTATGTCGCAAATCTCAAAGCCCGTCAAATGTATAAAGTTGAAATTTTGTATTTGAGATTAGTATAAGATCTAGTTATGTACCTCCCATTATAGTTACGATCGACTGTACCGGAAGTGCACTTTACTTGTGAAACATTTTTTGAATTTCTTGCTTAAATCCAAAACGATTAAACGTAGATTGTTAGAATTCAGTATTTAAGACGATTGTACCATCTAGATGCTCATATCCTATTTTCATTGAGATCGACTGAGCCGGAAGTGCACTTTACTTGACAGTCTTTTGGAATTTTTCGCATAAATTCGAAACGGTCAGGTGTAGAATATTGAAATTTGGTATTTCAGTCTGCTGTAGCATCTGAATGATTGCCTACTATTTTCATAACAATAGACTGAACCGGAAGTGCACTACAGTAGGAATTTTTTAATTTTGCGCATTAATTCAGATCTGTTGGTAGTCGTAGAATTTTGGAAATCATTATTAAAACAACGCTTCTAAAACAGCTAAAAGGTTTTGAAATCTGTCACCAACTGAATTGTTTTACGCAGTTACATCACAAACCCTGAAGGAGGAATAAAATAAGCCATAATTAATGGAGTAAAAATGGTAGTAATTCAATAAAATTAGATTGCAAATGAAAGTAAATACCTAAAAACAGAAATAAATTCATTTTAGAAGCGTTTTAAGACAATAAAATATTCCAAATGCTTACCATTTGAGCTTCGTATGGAAGTAAAGGAAGTTATTCCCCATTTTCCGACTGTGCCAGCCGACCTTGCTGCCGATGGTCGATTACTATTTTCTTTATATAATTTATCAAACTGAATACTGGCATGAGGATATCCTTTTCTGTATGATTTACCATACCCCCTAGACATCATGTATTTTGTGTTGTTGCCTACAATTAACTGGACGATTTTAAATCATTAAACATAATTAAAATGCAATACTAACCTGAAATTTATATTAAATAATCATAAATCATAAAAATTCGGTGAAAGCATGACTTATATCAAAATATTTAATAATGATCGCCATTTTCAGGTAACATATCAATAACGTATTATTTTTCACACACTGAATTCATCACTCGACAGTACATAAAATTAAAACATTTTTGTACACCTACATGCTTAATTAAATAAGTTTTTATTATTTGAATTTGAAACTACCACAGTTTGATAGCAAAAGTACTACAAACACAAGTCCTGCAACGATAAATAACAAACGTCAGTTTAGTAACCGCTCAGACAACATAAAGCAACATGGCGCCTGGAACAAATGCGTTCAGTCAACATATTTAAAATATATTTTATTTGTATAATTAATCACAAAACAATTTTTTGCGTAAACAGTCAACATTTTTTACATAATCAGCTCCACTTTTGTCCGGCATTCTTTTATATATTTTGCGGTCTCCAATTGGTTGGGCTGCCCGAAAATTATTCGACATTGATCCGTTTCTTGCGTTTTTTAATGTGTGGAACTCGTTAATCTAAATCAAAACACTGTAAACAATGAAAATTAAAAACAAATTACAGACCTGTTTTGGCGATATTAAAATAGGATCCGGAAAAAGAATCCAAGTGACAGATTCCGAGCATGGGGGCGTGGTTAACGACCCTGTATAAATATAAAAAAGGTCCATATCTCGCGGCATTAAAGTTATCAGCTCCAAAGACCCAACCGAAGTTGAAGAATTAACTTTAGTAATTGTTTTTAGTTTATCCAAAATAATATTTAACGGTTTATATTCCTTTTCTCTCAACTACAAAACAAATTCAATAACATCAATTAATTAAATTGAGGTTATGTACCTCAAAGAAAATGGCTAACACAACCAAACCATCCCGCTTTTTTGTGGCTTCTGCACGTTTATATTTTTTATTACGGTGAACCATGTGTAATTCTAAAGGATATTGGATGTTGTTTAAAATGTGCTCACTGCCGCGGTTGTTTTTTGTGCCCCAATGAAAATGTAATTCATTGAAAATATAATCCCCAGGTAACATTGCTCCAAAAATGTAAGGCGGAAGCACATTTGTTTCTTCGTTTTGCGTTAATGACAATGAAACTATAAATTATTAAAATTAGTGACAGTGGAAAATTTGAGAATAAAATTACCTGAGTGTCCATTGTTAATCAATTTAGAAGCATTTGACAGCATATTATGGTACCGTATCATTTCCAAACAAGGCAGGGCAATTGGAATAGTGTTCAAACTGTAAATTTCAATTGGTGATTGGTGATGGCCGCCGCAATCGTGCGATATTTTACTCCATTGCTTTTGTTCTTTGGCTGTATATCCATACTCAATTGCTGATACAAACTTCAATGAAAGATTCAAAATAATAATTGTGTAAAAAAATTCCATGCACGGAATTAAATATTTATAAATAAGTGTCAAATTTGCATAGCAACGCTTTCAAATTTATTTACCCCCATTTTCAAGATTTGTTCGATAGATGGCGCTACTATTAAAGCCACATTTACAATGCTATTCGTTATTAAAATTAAATATAGATGTCAGTACTGCCAATTACATTTTTTAAGTTAGTTTAAATCAAACGATTTATTGATACAATTGTTGCCAACAAACTAAAAATAACTGTTTTTGATCTGCTGCTTCCATTTTGACTATTTTATTAAAATTAAAAACTTGGCTGGATCGGTATTCCCTCTCGTCATTTCAATCGCATTTTTCTCAATATTTTTATTATGTTAGGATATGAAATGAATATATGGTTGAATTAAAAAAAATATATATTATCGAATGGGCCTAAAAAATATATAGCATATCGTTTAAAAAAATACAGCTTTGTGCTGTAGCTTGAGAACCACTGGTTTAAAAAAATATCTTTTGCCATAATTGGATGCCCCCCTCAGTCCTGCGTAAGATTGTCTTGAAATATTTTTTTGTATCTTCACTAATATAGAAGATACAGCGCCGTGAATATATATATATATATATATATATATATATATATATATATATATATATATATATATATATATATATATATATATATATATATATATATATATATATATATATATATATATATATATATATATATATATATATATATATATATATATATATATATATATATATATATATATATATATATATATATATATATATATATATATATATATATATATATATATATATATATATATATTAAAAACACGGGCATAACTGTTCGCTCCGCAGCTTCTCGTGTAATCCTAGTTATTATTGACTGACCAAGTCAATGTTCAATTGTCGGTTACTAGATGTTCGGTGGCTGCCAGGCATCAACTGTTGGACAATTGAATGTCGGCCCATTGTTGGATTAGGTATATAAGAGCGTAAGTGGTATATACAAAAACAACCAAAACAGAAAACAAACAAAGTGGTGGAGCCAAGAAACAAAAGAAGAAATCAAATTTAAGAAAGAAAAAGGGAAAATATACCTTTGTAATAAAACGTCAGAAAATTATGAAAAATACAAAGAACAAAGGAAAAGAATATATATAATATATGATCGCTTAAAAACACGGGCATAACTGTTCGCTCCGCAGCTTTTCGTGCCCTGGCCCACTCTTTGAAAACACAAGACCGTCCAGGCACTTAAAAGGCCTAGTTTGTGCACCGATCCCTTGTTGAATCCTTCACAGAAGGGCCTTGCCTCGCCTAACCGAGAAAACTTTGCAAAAAAAAATAAAACTGAAATAATTTGACTTCATTTAAAATGACATTTATTGCAAATAATTTTTTTACCAACATTCATGCAAAAAAAAAACGATTTTTCAAAATTTTATAGTGTAACTTTTACAATAAATAATATTTTCTTTGTTTTTTTTTCTTTGCGTCCTGATGAAGGGTTCAAATAAAGGCCGAAAGCTCAACATAAATTGGAAGAGAGCTCTTTTATTTTTGCCATGCCTACAAAAATTTGTTTTGGCAGCTTTTTGCCAATAGTTTCTGTTACTATTGCAAAGGTTTACAACCTACTACCAGTGATAACAGTTCAACAATTTATATATATATATATATATATATATATATATATATATATATATATATATATATATATATATATATATATATATATATATATATATATATATATATAAATAGGCCGATATCCAATTGTCTAACAGTTGATGCCTGGCAACCACCGAACATCTAGTAACCGACAAATGAACATCATCGACTTGGTTAATACTAACTAGGATTACAGTTATAGTGAATTCATATAAATAATTATGTAAGCTACTCACTTAAAATATTACACATTTTTGACTATTTTCGGCTTGACGTTGATATGTATATAAATACGCGCAAATCTCAAAACCTGTCGAACGTATGATGTTGAAATTTTGTATTTAAGACTGGTTTGGGGTCTAGTTGTGCACCTCGCATTATGGTGCAATCGTCTGCTCCAGAAGAGCAATTTATTTGAAACTTTCTTTTGAATTTTTCGCTTAAATTTGAAACAGTTGAACGTAAAATGTTGGAGTTGAGTATTTAAGACGATGCTCATATCCTATATTCATTGAGATCGGCTGAACCGAAAGTGCTCTTTACTTGATAATCTTTCCGGATTTTGTGACAAATTGGTGTCAGAAGTGGGACCCAATCAACTAATAAAAGTTATAGTTAGCGATTTCATTCGTCATATGATTTCAAGGTCATCCAAGGGTTTAAATAGTTTCAAAAATAAGTCTGGGAGACTAAACTTGAGGAAATCACCTCGAAGGGTGAACTAAACTATATATATATATATATATATATATATATATATATATATATATATATAAACTTCAAAACCTATCTAACATATAATGTTAAAATTTTGTATTAAAGACTGGTTTAGGGTCTAGTTGTGCACCTCGCATTATGGTTGCGATCGTTTGAACTGGAAGTGTACTTTACTTGAAATTTTTTTTGATTTTTTAGCATAAATTCAAAACCGTTGAATATAAAATGTTGAAGTTAAGTATTTAAAACGTTTGTACTATTTAGATGCTCCTATCCTATTTTCATTGAGATCGACTGAACCGCAAGTGCACTTTATTTGACAGTCTTTTAGAGTTTTGTGACAAATTGGTTTCAGAAGTGGGATCCAATCTATTAGTAAAAGTTAAAGACAGCGATTTTATACGTCATATTATTTCATGATCATCCAAGGGTTCAAATAGTTTCAAAAACAATCCATTGTATTAAATGAATAAATAATTTCAAGGTCATCAAAGGGTTTTCTTCATTTGTTACTATTTTTCCCATATTTATAATTTTTTAGATGATTTTTGCACAGTGTCATCCATTTTGGACGTTTGACAGTTTGACCTTAACTTTTTATTGATGAAACGCAGCACAAGATGTCTACTTTTTTCTCTCTCACATCCATGTACTTCTTAAGGGCGCGAGAGAGAAAACCGACGATTTTTGGAGTTTTATTGAGAAAGTTTCGTCGTCGAACGACTAGTATTATATTATTAGTAACCGTCACTCCCAACAATTCAATGTTGTACGTGAATTTTAACAATAGTTTACTTATTTATTTAATTACAATAAAATTTGTGATAAATTGGTGTCAGAAGTGGGATCCAATCAATCAGTAAACATGATAGGCAGCGATTTTTTACGTTATATGTTTCCAAAAGTATCCAAGGGTTCAAATAGTAGAAACAACCTCGAAGGGTAAACTAAACTCCTCAATATTGGACTGTAATCCATTGCATCAAATAAATAATTGATTTCAAGGTCATCAAAGGGTTTCCCTCATTTTTTACTAGTTTTTCCGATATTTGTACTTTTTTAAGTGATTTTTGCACAGTTTCTTCCATTTTAGACAGTTTTTAATGATGCAAGCCGATCTCTAGATTAAAATACATTGGTTGTCTTTTTTCTCTCTCATATCCATGTACTTTTTATGAGCGCGGGAGAAACCCGACGATTTTTGGAGTTTTATCAAGAAAGTTTCGTCCTCGAACTATCAATATCATACTATTAGTAGCCGCAACTGTTGACAATTCAATTTTGTCCGTGAATATTAACAAATGTTTAATTATTTATTTGATCACAATAAAATTTGTGACAAATTGGTGTCAGAAGTGGGATCCAATCAATCAGTAAAAGTTATAAGCAGCGATTATATACGTCATATGATTTCAAGGTCATTTAAGGGTTTAAATATTTTTAAAAATAAGCCTGTGGGACTCGAAGGGTGAACTAAACTCTTCAATATTGGCCTGAAATCCACTGTATTAAATAAATAATTGATTTTAAGGTCATTCAAGGGCTTCCCTCACTTGTTACTATTTTTCCCATATTTGTAATTTTTTAGGTGATTTTTGCACAAAGTTTTATCTATTTTGGATTAATGGAAGCGCAGCACGAGATCTCTAGATTAAAATACATTGATTGTTTTTTTCTCTCTCACATTCATGTACTTTTTATGAGCGCGAGAGAGAAAATCGACGATTTTTTAGAATTTTATCGAGAAAGTTTCGTCGTCGAATGACCAGTATTATAGTATTAGTAACCGTCACTCTCAACAATTCAATTTTATTCGAGAATTTCAACAATAGTTCAGTTATTTATTTAATCACAATAAACATTGTGACAAATTGGTGTCAGAAGTGGGATCCAATCAATTAGTAAAAAAATTATAGTTAGCGATTTTGTTATTATAAATTGAAAGATTCTACTGTGGTTTGTAATATTATTTCATCACAATAAAATTTGTGACAAATTGGTGTCAGAAGTGGGATCCAATAAATCAGAATAATTTATATCTAACAATTTTGTTATTGTGCGATGAATTGTACATTGAAAAATTTACCTGTGATATTATTCAATCACAATAAAATTTGTGACAAATTAGTGTCAGAAGTGGGATTCTGAAAAATTAAGTGAAATTAATTTTGGATCCGGGACGGTTCGAATGAACAATGAAATCAGTATTTAGGAATATTGTAGCATAATAATGATGAATTACTGTTTCCATAGCAACCGCACTTTACTTGACAGATTTTTAGAATTTTTTGAATAAATCCAAAACGATTAGCCGTAGAAAGATGAGATTTTGTACAATATATCCAATCTAAACTTTGGAGGAATTATAGACGTTACAATTTAGTCAGTAATAGAACTCGATGGGAGCAACAATAGGAAAAAGTTTTATCACTGGTTAAAATTAATTTCTAATGAAAGGAATATTGAATAAAACAAATAAAATATTTGCAAATATGTTTTATTTTATATTTATTTAGAGTACACATTATGGAAAACCTTTTTTTTTTATTAATTTTATAATAAAAATAAAATTTGTAAAGCTGAACAATAGGGAAAAAATACGTCGCGTGAATTAAAAGTGCGAAACGGAACAAAAATTAAAACCAAGTGATGTGACTAGTGTAAATTAAACAACAAAACATAAAAAATATAGATCATAATTCATTTGTTCTTTACATTTTAAAGCTAAGCATCAATTTTTTCAACTTCAGGGATAAAATTTGCATAAAATATACCTCAAAAACATCAACAATTATTGTTAGTATAAAAATTGTTCAAGCTTTCAGGCGCAAAGTTTCAATTTTACTTTTGACAAGCTCACGCATTGCCGCATCCGGAATTATAATAATTTTTCCGTTATCTTGTGACCCAAAAAAGCCTAAAACTTTTTTCTTGGTTTCTCCGGCTTGGATTTGGACGCCTTTATCGACCACTTTAGCTGGGCCCGAAATTTCTGTCCATGTGTACGACCATTCCACCTTAAAAAAATCAATTGTTTCATTGAAAATTCAATCAAGTTATTATTGTTTTTTACCTGCCACCCTCCAAATATGTCATTATGAACAACATACGCAATTCGTTTGTCAGTTAGTAAAAGAATATCCTTATTTTCAATAATCCACATGTGAAATGCGTAAACATCTGTGTTTGCATATTTTCCTTTTTCTAATTCGCGTAAAAGTTTATACCCTTCCGCTTCTTGTTTAATATATGGTCGAACAAGACCATCAGCTCGCATGTAACGTGGCGCCCTCAAACGGTGCACATCGTCGCCCATTTCGGCCGCCCTTTTAACCGCATCCAAAGATCCACTCGCAAAATCGACAACTCCAGCTGTAGGTCTAGTAATAAGCCCAACAGCGCCTTTCCCCAACCCTTTAAAAAACCCTTCAACCCCCTGTTCCTTAGCTCCGGAAATAGGTTTAGTAAAAACGCCGGTAACGCCATCTACAACTCCCATAACGAGACCTTTCCCGCCTCGAGCGATACCTTCTTGTAAATTGGCCGGCTTTTTGTTGATTTGATTGCGACGCTTACGTTGGTAATCTTTATCGAATGTCAAAGCGGCGATTCCTTTACCCATCGCGCCGGTTATTCGAGATACGGCGCCGGCTGCGCCGCCTACAGTATGGCCGAAAAGACTGCGCACGCCAAGCACCAAACCTTCCGCAAACTCGCCTGGGCCTTGAATTGCACCCTAAAAATATTTATTTATAAAAAAATTAATCAATAATTGATGTTTTTACCTGAAACGGTTCATAAAACAAATCTTCAACCCCTTTAGATATTCCGAGGACTAACCCATAAGGGTTCCCAATTACATCCAAACCCAGAACTAGGACGTAAAGTTGTTTTACTGCTTGGCCAACGTAATGAGACGTCGCTTCGCTTGTCAACTGTTTTTGGGTCAAAAATGAATATTCTCGCTCAAAATACGCCAACCTGACAAAAAACAATTTATTTATATATATCCCTCTTAACAAATTACGAGCTGCGTCTAGCCGGGCAGCCGAATGGTTGCTTACAAACACGGGCATAACTGTTCGCTCCGCAGCTTCTTGTGGTGTTGATCCCCTGGCCCGCTCTTTGAAAATACGAGTTATGCATTATATATATATAATATATATAATTTTTTATATATATAATTTTTTATATATATATATATATATATCATGCATAACTCGTATTTTCAAAGAGCGGGCCAGGGGACCAACACCACGAAAAGCTGCGGAGCAAACAGTTATGCCCGTGTTTATAAGCAACCATTCGGCTGCCCGGCTAGAAGCAGCTCGTAATTTGCTGAGAGATATATAAATGAATTTTTTTAAGAATAAAGGAAAGAGATGAAGCTAGTTGCAGAATAGAAATAAATTATTATTCATGTTACGTTCATGAGTTATTGACATATGAAAGGTATTTGATCTTGGCGTCAAAATAATTTTTTTATTATTTATCTAGTGACCGTAGATCAATGAAACTTTGTTAAAATATAAAAAAAGGACTGAACTATTTATTAATTAAAAATCAATTGTAAACCATTTCATGTTCACGAATTATTGAAATTTGTATTTGTATTTTTTTATGACTTATCTAGCTGTCGTACTTCATTGAATTTCTCCAGGAATATTGACAAGAGATCAAACTAATTGTAGAATAAAAATAAATTATTATTTTTGCTGCGTTCATGAGTTATTGACCGACGAATTGACAACAAACAGGTATTTGATCTTGGCGTCAAAATAATTTTTAATTATTTATCTAGTTGTCGTAAGTCAAAAGAACTTCATTGAAATATGAAATAAGGACTGGACTAATTAGTAATCACAGAAATAAAATCAAATGTCTAACATTTTATGTTCATGAATTATTGACTTTATAATTTGTTTGGGTCCTCCCTTCAAAATAATTTTTTTATTACTGATCTAGTTGTCGTAGCTCAATGAAATTCAGTAGGAATATAAAAAAAAACTGGACTAATTGTAAAATTAAAATAAATTTTGATTCTTGATGCGTTCATGAGTTATTGACCATCAAATTATTAATAAATAACATTTGTTCCTGGCGTCAAAATATTTTTTTTATTATTTATCCAGTAGTCGTAGGTCAATGAAACTTTGTTAAAATATAAAAGAAGAACTGGTCTAATTGTAGAATATTTTTTTTTTGCAGCGTTTATTAGTTATTGACAGGCGAATAAATAATAAACAAGTATTTAATCCTGCCGTCAAAATTATTTTTTTAATTATATATCTAGTTGTCGTAGGTCAATGGGATTTTATTAAATTATGGAATAAGGACTGGACTAATTGCAGAATTAAAATCAAATATCGATTATTTCATGTTCATGAAGTATTGAAATTTGTATTTCGGTTCAAAATAATTTTTTTATGGCTGATCTAGTTGTCATACTTTATTTAATTTCCCCAGAAATATCGAAAAGGAATTAAACTAATTGTCAAATAAAAATAAACTATTACTCTTGCTGCGTTCATGAGTTATTGACCGGCAAATTGATAATAAACAGGTATTTGATCTTGGCGTCAAAATAATTTTTTAATTATTTATCTAGTGGTCGTAGATCAATGAAACTTTGTTGAAATATAGAAAAAGGACTAGACTAATTGCAGAATTAAAATAAATTATTATTCTTGCTGCGTTCATGAGTTATTTACAGGCAAATTGTTAATTAATTGGTATTTGATCTTGGCGTCAAAATAATTTTTTAATTATTTATCTAGTGGTCGTAGGTCAATGGAACTTTGTTAAAATTTGAAAGAAGTATTGGACTAATTGTAGAATGAAAATCGGATGTCATATATTGTAGGTTCACGAATTATTGAAATTTGTATTTGTATTGGTCCTCCCTTCAAAACAATTTTTTTTGTGACTGATCTAATTGTCGTAGGTCAATGAACTGTTCTAGTAATATAGAAAAAGGACTGGACTAATTGCAGAATAAAAATTTATTATTATTCATGCTGCGTTTATGAGTTATTGACCGACGAATTAATAATAAACAAGTATTTTATTCTGCCGTCAAAATAATTTTTTTATTACTGATCTAGCTGCCTTAGCTCAATGAAATTCAGTAGGAATATAGAAGAAAAACTGGATTAAATGCAGAATTAAAATAAAGTGTTATTCATGCTGCGTTCATGAGTTATTGACCCACGAATTGACAACAAACAGGTATTTGATCTTGGCGTCAAAATAATTTTTAATTATTTATCTAGTTGTCGTAAGTCAAAAGAACTTCATTGAAATATGAAATAAGGACTGGACTAATTAGTAATCACAGAAATAAAATCAAATGTCTAACATTTTATGTTCATGAATTATTGACTTTATAATTTGTACCGGTCCTTTTTTATCACTGATCTAGTTATCGTAGGTCAATGAAATTCAGTAGGAATATAAAAGAAAAACTGGACTAATTACAGAATTCAAATTAGTTATTATTCTCACTCTGTTCATGAGTTATTGGCAGGCAAATTATTAATAAATAACATTTGTTCCTGGCGTCAAAATATTTTTTTATTATTTATCCAGTAGTCGTAGGTCAATGAAACTTTGTTGAAATATAAAAGAAGGACTGGTCTAATTGTAGAATAAATTTTTTTTTTGCTGCGTTCATGAATTATTGACAGGCGAATTAATAATAAACAAGTATTTAATCCTGCCGCCAAAATTATTTTTTTTATATATCTAGTTGTCGTAGGTCAATGAAATGAATACTTCATTAAATTTTCCCAGAAATATCGAAAAGGAAAACTAATTGTAAAATAAAGATATTATTCTTGCTGCGTTTATGAATTATTGACCGGCAAATTTGATCTTGGCGTCAAAATAATTTTTTAATTATTTATCTAGTTGTTGTTAGTCAATGGAACTTTATCAAAATATAAAATAAGAAATAGACTAATTGCAAAATTAAAACCAAATGTCTAACATTTCATGTTCATGAATTATTGATTCTGCCGTCAAAATAATTTTTTTATTATTTATCTAGTAGTCGTAGGTCGATGAAACTCTGTTAAAATATGGAAGAAGGACTGGACTAATTGCAGAGTAAAAATCAAATGTCATTTGTTTTACGGGCAGGATTTATTGAAAATAATTTTTTTATGACTGATCTAGTTGTCGTAGATCAAAGAATTTTTTTGAGAATATGGGAAAGGGATGAGAATAAATTATTATTCATGCTGCGTTCATGAGTTATTGACAGGTGAATTGTTAATAAACAGGTATTTGATCTTGCTGTCAAAACAATTTTTAATTATGCATCTAGTAGTCGTAGGTCAATGAAACTCTATTGAAATATGAAATAAGGATAGGACTAATTGCAGAATTAAAATCAAATGTCTAAGATTTTATGTTCATGAATTATTGACTTTATAATTTGTTTGGGTCCTCCCTTCAAAATATTTTTTTATGACTGATCTAGTTGTTGTAGGTCAATGAACTTTTGTGGGAATATGGAAGAGGAACTAGACTAATTACAGAATAAAAATAAATTATTATTCATGCTGCGTTCATGAGTTATTGAATTGATAATAAACAGGTATTTGATACTGTCGTCAAAATATTTTTTTTATTATTTGTCTAGTAATCGTAGGTCAATGAAACTTTGTTGAAATATAGGAGAAGAATTGAGCTAATTATAAAATAAAAATCAAATGTCAATCATTTAATGTTCACGAATTATTTAAATTTGTATTTGTATTAGTCCTCCCTTCAAAATAGATTTTTTATGACTCATCTAGTTGCCGTAGGTCAATGAATTTTTTTAAGCACGTATAAATACAATTTCGCGCAAAGTTACTCATATTAAATTACCGACTTAATGAATTCCTCTCCTAGCTCATGCTCTTATATACCTAAGCCGACAATGGACCAACATTCAATTATTATATATATATATATATATATATATATATATATATATATATATATATATATATATATATATATATATATATATATATATATATATATATATATATATCCTATTGGGAATGCTTCGTGTCTCGTGTTTTCAAAGAGCGGGACAGGGGAACATCACGAGAAGCTGCGGAGCGAACAGTTATGCCAGTGTTTGTTAGCAACCATTCGGCTGCCCGGCTAGACGCAGCTCGTAAATTTGTTTTCTATTTCATGGAAGTTTTGATTCAAAAAAATTATCAATGAACATCTCTGTAATTTTATTGGTTCCTAGCAAAGTAAAATTGAAAATATTAGTATCAAAAAATGCAGAATTCTTTCTTCTACAATAAACTAGTTAACTTTTTTGATGTAAAATAAGTAGGGAAGCCAATAATTGAACATTTTATTTCGGTTTAATCAGAAATTAGCCTTAACTTCTTTAAAGTCTGCTTTATAAAAGACTGTTTTCATATTATGATAATTTGAACTCGTTCCTAAGATACAGCGTTTTTAAGATGTGCCGGTTTTAAGACAAAAAATTCAACAATAAATGATACAATAAAAAATAGGATATTCCAATTAAAATGAAAGTGTTTATTCCATTACATAATTTGGAAAAGCAGGACGTGTATCGACGGCTGCTTTATTTTGTGTCTCTACACTAGTGGAAAGATAGTGAATTTAATCGAATTCACTGCATTGGAACTCAGATTAAGACAGAAATTTGCAAAATTGTAAGAACAGCATACACGAAAATTAATTGTAACAAGTTTTGAAAGGGAAATAATAGAAGAAAAATCAAAAAAGTTATAAATGAACAAGAAAAGGAATAAATAAGACGAGCAGGCAATGTGAAAAATCAACGAATAAATGAACAAATGTAAATAAAAAGTATAAAAAATCAGTATTTCCCGTAACGACACCGGCATATAGTCTGACGATTCCGTCTTCTCCGTCGTTCAGGAAGGGGGTGTCTCCTGAGCTATATGAACGAATGCCGAAATAAAAATATTAATTACCTGAAAACGACGTCTTGCATGTCAGTTAGGGTGACTCCCAACCCTTGCAGCAACACATTTAAAAATTCAGGGGTAGAACTTTGTACAGCATTTCCATTTGCTGCATTAGCGGAGCCACTTTGCGGCGCAGCCGCCAATGAAAAACTTATATGAATTTTTAAGGGTGAAAAATGTAACAAATCGTAGAAGTTTTTCTGTTCTAGTTGAGATTGGGTTGACACGTGCGACATTAGGGGTTCGTCTACTAGCTTCATATCTTTTATGAACAGTTCTTTCTGGAAAAAAAATAAATTGAATAATTGAAGAATTTTGTGATTATTGACTTACCTCGTCGTTTTCGGATGGATTTTTGGCTTCAAAGACAGCCATCAAAGCATTAACAAACCCTAAATCAACCTTAATATGAAACTCTTGTATCAGGACCTTAAAATATTTATATTGTTTGACGGAACTGTGCGTCATTATCCTTTGTACAATACTCAATTCCACAAAAGGTTTTAAGACGCACGAGGCTGCGACACTTTTCGGGGGCGGAACTGGCGCTAAAATAACCGGAAATATACAATCATACATTTGATTATCTATTTGAACGCGGTTTATTTTTGCGTGTAATTGCATTTGATTTGGGGATGTTTTTTGTTGGAGCCATAAACCGGTTTGGAAGGCGCGCCGGAGGTGGCGCTTATTAGGGCGGAGCATCATTTCGTTTTTGAAATCGATGACTGTTTTTGGGTCGATTGTTACAGGGCCTAAATCATCCCCGCTTTGTAAATAATGTTGATAAGCTGCCTCGATTAGGGCGCATTCGCGGAATGTTAGTTGTTTGTAGCGCTTGGAATTTAATTTGCATATTTCCCAAATAATTCCGGAACTGAAACAATTTTATTAATAATTTTTTTGGGTAAAATTGTTGACTTACCTAGCAATTCCAATGTACATAATTTCTTGCCCAATCAAATTATTTATTAAAGACAAACCTACTCCATGAATAGAAACCGTAATTTCTTTATCAACTAACTCCAAATCCCCCGCGCTTTGCGCGTCTCTCGCAATTGCCGTGTCTTCAGTAAATAACAGCACTCGCTGCATGCCATCCAAAAAAGAAACCCAATAAATACTTGAATTTTTATCCATTGTAAATTCTCCAAGCCCATCTTTCCGCAAATCATCTTCGATTTCTTTTTTTTTACCAGTTTCCCAAACGACATTTCGGGGCCCTGTCGGGTTTTCCCAAGTGTGTAAAATTTGGTGCTTTGGTAATAAATTTTTAACATTAACAGACTCTTTTTCCCAGAATTTTATTGCTTGATCTGTGTGGTTTATTATCAAAACGGGCGCTAAACCAGGCTGGTATTGAGTAAAAGTTACAATAATGCCGCCTTCTGTCACTTGGACATCCACATTCACCCCGCCAAACTAAAAATTTATAATTATTTTTGTTGTTGTTGTTTAAAAAAATAAAAACTCACCTTGTTTGGTAATTTCAGTAATATTGTATGCACTTCCGTTATTAAAAATGGCGCCGATAGTTCAGTGGTGCCACCTATACGAATTTTTAGTAATTTATCGTCGCGTTCACTTCGGGGCCACAAAGGCGTGCAAGAATTCGATTCCACAACTATCCATGGATCGGCGGGACGCTCCAATTCTTGACACTCAATTATAAATGGCGCTTGATTCATCAAAACGAAAAATGGCGTAAAGGTGACTTGTTTTGTTAGGCCATTATAAGTTAATTGATTGTGTACGCCAATCTACAAAACATTTTTTTATTATTGGCTTACATAATTATTTATTTGTCGGACGTGATTGACAGCCTACGGTTACTAGATGTTCGGTGGTTGCCAGGCATCAACTGTTAGACAATTGAATGTTTGCCTATTGTTGGCTTAGGTATATAAGAGCGTGAGCTAGGAAAGTGATTCATTCAATAAGAGTAACTGTGAGCGAAATAGTGATCAAACGAGTTTATAAAATATTTGTACTGCAACCTGTGATTATAAATTAATTACAATAAAATTTGTGACAATATATATACTTAGAAACGTTTAAAAGTGTTCGAGAAGGTTCTGGAATGTTTCAGCATAATCTCAAATATTCTAGAATGCCTCAAAATGTTCCAGAACACTTCAGAACGAACTAAAACAAGCTTAACACACTTCAGGACAGTAAAATATTGTTTCAAAATGTTTTAGAACGCTTTCAAAGGTTACAAAATGTACCAGAATGCTTTAAAATGTTTCAAGTGAATTCTAAAATATTTGAAATTGTTTAATAATGTTTCAGTACACTCTAAAATACTCCAGAACACTTAAAAACATTTCAAAATGTTCTAAAATGTTTAAAGAAAGTTCTGAAAAGTTTCAGCATACTGTCAAATATTTTAGAATGCCTCAAAATGTTCCAGAACGTTACAGAATACTTCAGAATATACTAAAACAGTTTGAAACACTTCAGGACAGTAAAATATTGTTACAAAATATTCTAGAAATGTTTTAAAGCACGCCAGAACGTTCTAATTTATTCCAGAATGCTTTGAAATGTTTCAAAAAAATACTAAAACACTTGAAATCATCTTACAATATTTTAGAACACTCTAAAGTATTCCAGAACACTTGAAAACGGTTCCAATTGTTCCAGAATGTTTTAAGAAAGTTTTAAAATGATTGAAAATGCCCCAAAATATTCTAGAACATTTCAGAACGTACTAAAACAATTTAAAACACTTCAGCACAGTTGAACAATCGTTACAGAAAGTGCCAAAATATTTCAGAATATTTTAGAACGTTCTGAATCATTCCAAAATGCTTTGAAATGTTTCAAGAGAATTCTAAAACACTTCAAATCATTTTACAATGTTTCAGAACACTCTGAAATATTTCAGAACACTTAAAAAACAATTGAACAAACAATTGAATGTTGGCCCATTGTTGGATTAGGTATATAAGAGCGTGAGTGGTATATACATGAACAACCAAAACAGAAAACAAACAAAGTGGTGGAGCCAAGAAACAAAAGAAGAAATCAAATTAAAGAAAGAAAAATGGAAAATATACCTTTGTAATAAAACGCCAGAAAATTATGAAAAATACAAAGAACAAAGGAAAAGAATATATATATATATATAGTATATAATCGCTTAAAAACACGGGCATAACTGTTCGCTCCGCAGCTTTTTGTGGTTGGATCCCTGGCCCGCTCTTTGAAAACACAAGACCGTCCAGGCACTTAAAATATATATATATATATATATATATATATATATATATATATATATATATATATATATATATATATATATATATATATATATATATATATATATATCATAACTGCAGCAAGTTAATCGCGGGTCCCACCTGCGATAGCCCTGTGCTATAGATATTTTGTGTTGTTTTATCTTAGGGTTAATCAATCTAACTGATTTTCTCTCGAAAATATTGTCACAAATTTCATTTAGAATAATTTATTTACACAGGTTACAGTGCCAATATTTACTTTAAACACAATATCGCGCACAGTTACTAATACAGAATCACTGACTTACTGACTTCCTCTCCTAGCTCGCGCTCTTATTTATCTAAACCCGACAATGGGCCTACATTCAATTTTCTAACAGTTGTTGTCTGGCAACCACCGAACATCTAGTAACCATAGGCTGTCAATCACGTCCGACAATTGAACATCGACTTGGTCAATACTAACTAGGATTACAGTTACAGCGAATTCAAATAAATAATTATGTTTAATTATATTTCGATATTTTCTATTGTTTCATCTAAGGGTTGATCAATTTAATTGACTTTTTCTTGAAAATATAATAATTGACTACAGCACCCGAAATAAAGCGGGCTACACCCGCGATTATTTTTAAAAATAAATGAAAAAACATTAAAAAAATTGACGGTAGCACTGGGACAACCGGTAGTTCTGTGGTATATATATACTTGTTGCTGTTTTATTCTAGAGTTAAGCAATAAAATTGAATTTTGTCCACTTTACACGGTTATAAATATACATGTAATTTTACAAAATCTACTTATTCAATGATATTTGATGATGTAAAGCAGCAGAAATTTATAGAATATATTAGATGATATTCCGAGAATATTTGATCGTGTAAAATGCAGCTATTGCCTACTTTACACGATCATATTTTTACATACAATTTTACATGTATTTCTTGTCATATTCAACAATTATTTACGTAAAATTGTATGTAAAAATATGATCGTGTAAAGTGGGCAATAGCTGCATTTTACACGATCAAATATTCTCAGAATTGATAGCATGACAGTGACAGCTGATATATTTGTGGTGGCAATACTTCACACTTGAAGCAACGAACAACTTCATTTGTTTTTTTGTTTTGTATAAATTTATTAGACATTTGATAAAGATTTGATTTTTTTCCGTACAACATAATTAATTTCAATGTATTTTCTTGATTTCACATCTTTTAAAATAGTTTCTCACAAAAACAAGAAAGATTTTAACATTAACAGCTGCTTGAGTTATAAAAGTCAAATACTGAACGTGATTCACACAAGCCAGCAACTACGAACTCTAAAATCCCTAAATATCACCAAAATTTGATGAAAATGGCCTTAAATAATTTGAATATCTTCTATTGCAAATATTTTTACAACTTCATATTGAACAAAGTCATTCTGTAAATTTCTGTCGCTTTACACAATCAAATATCATTGAAAATGAATATTTATAACCGTGTAAAGCGGGCACAAGAAAAACATGTAAAAATATGATCGTGTAAAGTGTCTCCCTTAGGAATGAAATTTGCAACTACTTTTATTGGTCTAGGTTCAGCGGTTTGGTTTTTTTGTTGTATTTTGAAAAATAAGTATTATGTAGATAGTCGAATGAACGATGCGCGAACAAATAGCTATCCGATTGCACGCCACCTATTGTACATTAATAGTACTGTAAATGTAAGAAAGTTTCACGCAAGTACAAATTGTACAAAATTTCAAATCAATTGGATGAACGATACGCGAACGAACAAAAACGATTTGTGCGTCACTTATTGTATATTGATGATAAGTCAGAAATCTTTAAGCAAATGCAATTTAAGCAAATATACAATCGGATAAATGATGCGCGAACAAACGCACCTCTCCCACCCTTTAACTTGCTTTTGAGGCCCTTCAGCGATTGGTTGAAACTAGGGAGGTAACAAACAAAGTAAAATCCATCACAACAAGGCTATCAAAACGGGTGGCGGACGCAAGTTTTACATTGCAGTGACGGCTAAAGGCCAAGCGACATTCGAGAATAACGTAGAAACTTTCTGGATGTTTGGTTTCTGACAGAATAAAATCAATTAATTTGTAATTCAACATTAATTACTTGGTAAAAATTAAAAATTTCCTGTAGACCAGTGGCACTAAAAATGTACTTTTCTTGAAGAACCCCATAATTTTGCGAAATTCGAAAAAATTCTATTTACCCTTTTTTTTAATACCCTGTAAATGGGCAAACTGAGGAATAGGGAAATAGTGAATATCCAGTGAATGATCAGTGTAATAAATAAATAAGTTGTTGAAAATAAATATTTGTGGCTCTGTTGTTGAAGTTTAATAGCACAACTGATATGTGTCAAGGACGTGGTGACGTCGTCTTAACAAATGGAAATTTGTCGAAAGATTTTAATAAACAGTATGGAAGACAGCGAGTGAGTTAGGAAACAGGAGAAATTGGAGCGCGTAAAAATAATATTGGTTGGTTGGTTACGGAAGCGCGCAAAAGTAAATGAGTGGAAATAAATATATGTTAAAATTTAAGGGTGGCGTACCTGATAAATCATGTTATTGGCCTTGCAAACGACAGTTCCGGAAGAGCCAGCGACATCTAGCGAGAATTTGTCGGACCATTCTCCAGTTTCAATTCGGACTGAGGCTTTTTTCTTGCCAAAAAAGTTTTTAGCATTAAATGAAAATAAAATTGGTTGCTTGTAATCTTCTGGATGGTGCAGCACATTTATATTAGCCTCAGAATTCTGAAATATTATTAATATTTTTTACATAATTCCTAAAAATATTTACACACAAAAAAATTGAAGCAAAATAATTAGATCATGCCATAAAGCACTAAAAACATATTTTCCACAATTGTACCTTAGCTGGACTGCCCGCGAAATTACTTTTCTCTTTGCTAGATTTCTGTGAGTAAATATTTCAGTAAATACATTATAAATTATAAATATTTAGTACTCACCCTGTAACTGAGCATTAGGCCCGTTTTATTTAACATCCAAAATGGGCAATATAAGGAGGAAATAATTGAGCCGTTTTTATTTACGCAATGCATTCCGAGATCCAAGGACATTTTTACTGTACTATCGTGGGACTCGAAGCTCCAGACGGAAAATTCAGGAGGCGGGGGGATTAAATCATGTTTGCAGGACCATTCTTTTTCCAAATAGTTTATTAACTAAAAAATATGTATTAATACTTGAAAGGAAATAATGTTTTGACTTACTCGTATAACAATACTGGATGTTCCAGGAATTATAGTAGGCATGTGTAATTGTTCACCTGGTTGCACAATAAATTCATCAACACTTCCTTCCGACACACAAACAACCGGAACAGGTAAACAGTTTTTAAAAATGACGGCTGGTTTTAAATGAATATTATAACAAGTGCTGACCATTGTGTGTTTGGTTGTATTTTCGAAAAATATTTGCTCAATATCGCCACACACCTAAAATAACTTCAAGTTGAAAAAAAAATTTTTTTCTTTTTTTTTCTTCTTTTTTTTTGCATAAACTTTGTTACCAATAATTTGTGACATCTACTTTATAAAAAAAAAAATTTTTTCTTTTTTTTCTTCTTTTTTTTTTGCATAAACTTGGTTACAAATAATTTGTAACATCTACTTTATAAGAAAAAACCTTTTTTTTTGTTTTTACTTACTTGTAATATAAAAGGACGCACAGCAGTTTTAGTTTCCGAGGGGCAAGATAAAGTCCTGCTCATGCAAAGGTTATGTTGCAAGTCCTTCCAAATAAAAGGCGCAACGGAAACGCAATGCCCTTTAACACTAAAGAATAATTCGTTGGTTAAAGTGTAAACTGCGTGCAACGGCACATTACAAAACGAATCAGGCGGAATTTCTTTTATTATTTCCAATTCATTTCCGCGATTGGTCATGTAATAAATATTTACGGGATGATGGAAATGATTGTGAACCTAAAAATTTGAACATTACAAATTGTAAACAATTTTTGAAACATTTTACCTGTAACATGCTTCTTAATGTTATTATAGTTTCGGCCGCTTCAACTTTAATATCCGAAACTAATCCCCACGCGTCTTTATTTTCCCCGCGGTAATTTAAAGGAAAATATCTTTTATCCGCCCGTTCAACCGGAATTTTCAACGTACAGTTCATATTTCTAACCTAAAACACTCAAATCAAACAATAATCACACTAATAATAATTAATTACCGTCACAATAATATATTTTTCTTCAATTGAAAACATATTACTGTAAGATGATTGACTTTTAGCAATAGTTATATTTTTTTCTTCAGCTGAACTTAACTCCAATTGCACTTCCGTTCCACTTTCCAGCAATATTTCCCTAAAATTAAATATTTATTACAATTACCCCAAATTTTTCTTCAATACGAACCCATAATTGTCTTCCTTTTTATTCCCATACAATTGAAAAATACTGTTTTGTAATAAAATGTTTACTTTGAGCCCCGTATCGTTGATAACTCGATACGGCGCCATATCCGGTTCTTTGGCAGGGATGCCAACTTTATACGCATCTTGAAAAGCTTTCCCTAAATTGGCCAACACTTCCAATAAAGTTTTTGTGATAACAAGCTCCAAATTCACGTTTGAAAATATGTTTATGCATAAAGATGGTTGGGTGAATGATATTTCTTCAATTGATTCGATTTCTGATTGCGGACTGGCTACAAATTGGTCTTCTTGGTCGTTTTTACTCATCTACAAATACTAAAATAACAAAATTTACTTTAAAAAAATTATTTTTACCTCGACTTTTAGTTCCCACGGCGAGTAAACAACCTTATTCCCCTTAAACTCCTGTACAGGCTCAATTAAAGGTTCCCAAAGTGCTAATCTACTATTAAAATACGCCATTTGTACTGTAAGAGACCCATCAATATGTAACTACAAAAAATACAATTAATAATAATTTATAAAAATTAGAGAAAAATACTTTTGAGCTCCAGTCATGAACAACTGCTTGAAAACTGGTTTCCAGTAACAATAAAGGTAAAGTTTTGTTCCCTACACCGGCTTCTACACTCAATGAAATGGAAGTTATGGCAACGTTGCATATTTCTTTTAGAATAACACGTCTTTCTTCCACGACTGCTGTAGCGTCTCCTACTGTTTCCACTGCTTCTTGAGCCTCTTCTGCAATATTAACATTTGAAAACAATAAAATAGTTCAGTCGATCGCGATGAAATGAATATCTAAATACTAAATTTGGATATTCTACGTTAAACTATTTTGTATTTATGCAAAAAATTCGAAAAATGTTTCAAGTAAAGTGCACTTTCAGTTCAGCCGATCGCAATGAAAATTGGATATAAATATCTGGATGATAAAATAGTCTTATATACTAAATTGCAACATTCTACGTTTGACTATTTTGGATTTATTCCGGTTCAGTCGATCGCAATGAAAATGGGATATGAGTATCTGGATGGTATAGCTGTCTCAAATACTCAATTTCAATATTCTACATTCAACTGTTTTGAATTTATGCGTAAAATTCAAGAAAAGTTTCAAATAAAGTGCACTTCCGGTCCAATCGATCGTTATGATAATAGGATATGAATATCTGAGTAGTACAGTTGTTTTAAATACTAAACTACAATATTCTACGTTTGACAGTTCTAGTTTAACGCGAAAAATTCAAAAAATGGTTCAAGTAAAGTGCACTTCTGGTCCAGTCGATCACGATGAAAATAGAATATAAATATCTGGATAATATAGCAATCTCAAATACTAAATTCCAACATTCTACGTTTGGCTGTTTTGGATTTATTCAAAAAATTCAAAAAACGTTTCAAGTAAAATGCATTCCTTTTTCAGTCGATCGCAATGAAAATACAACATGAACAACTGGATGATATAGCAGTCTCAAATACTAATCTTCAATATTCTACGTTGGACTGTTTTGAATTTATGCGAAAAATTGAAAAAACGTTTCATGTAAAGTGCACTTCTAATTCAGTCGATCGCAGTGATAATGAAATATTAATATCTGGATAGTGTAGTAATCGCAAATACTGAATTCTAACATTCTACGTTAAACTGTTTTGGATTTATGCGAAAAATTCAAGAAATATTTCAAGTAAAGTGCATTTCTGGTCCAGTCGATCGCAATGAAAATAGAATATGAATATCTGGATGGTATTGTTGTCTCAAATATTAAACGTCAACATTCTACGTTCAATTGTTTCGGATTTATGCGAAAAATTCAAGAAACATTTCCAGTAAAGTGCACTTCCGGTTCAGTCAATCGCAATGAAAATAGGATATAAATATTTGGATGGTATAGTTATTCAAAATACTGAATTTCAATATTTTATGTTCAACTGTTTTGGATTTATGCGGAAAATTCAAAAAACATTTCAAGTAAAGTACACTTGCGGTCCAGTCGATCGTTATGAAAAAAGATATGAATAACTGGATGATACAATTGTCTCAAATACTGAATTTCAACATTCTAAGTTCAATTATTTTGGATTTATGCAAAAAATTGGAAAAAAGTTTCAAGTAAAGTGCACTTCCGGTCCAACCGATCGCAATGATAATAAAATATAAATATCTGGATGATATTACAGCCTTGATTATTAAATTCCAACATTCTATGTTCAACTGTTTTAAATTTATGATAAAAATTCAAAAATTGTTTCAAGTAAAGTGCACTTCCGGTTCAGTCGATCGTCATGAAAATAGGATATGAATATCCGGATGGTACTGTTGTCCCAAATATTAAATGTCAACATTCTACGTTCAATTGTTTCTGATTAATGCGACAAATTCAAGAAACATTTCAAGTAAAGTGCACTCCATATTCAGTCGATCGCGATGAAAATAAAATATGAGTATCTGGATGAGAGTATAGTCTTAATTACTAAATTCCAACATTCTACGTTCATCTGTTTTAAATTTATGCAAAAAATTCAAAAAACGTTTCAAGCAAAGTGCACTTCAGGGCCAGCCGATCGTTATGAAAATAAGATATGAATATCTGTATAATACAGTTGTCTCAAATGTTGAATTCCAATATTCTACGTTCAACTGTTTCGGATTTATGCAAAAAAAATCAAAAAAAGCTTCGAGTAAAGTGCACTTCCGGTCCAGCCGATCGTTATGAGAATAAGATATGAATATCTGGATGATATAGTTGCTTCAGATACTAAATTTCAATATTCTACAGTTGACAGTTTTAGATTTATGGGAAAAATTCAAAAAATGTTTCAAGTAAAGTGCATTGCCGGTCCAGTCGATCGTTATGAAAATAGTATATAAACATCTGAATAGTACAGTTGCATCAAATACTAAATTTTAATATTCTACGTTCAACTGTTTTGAATTTATGGCAAAAATTCAAAAAAAGTTTTAAGTAAAGTGCACTTCTAGTCCAGTCGATCGTTATGAAAATGAGATATGAATAATTGGATGGTACATTTGCCTCAAGTACTGAATTCCAATATTTTACGTTCAATCGTTTTAGCTTTATGCGAAAAATTCAAAAAATGAGTCAAGTAAAGTCGACTTCCGGTTCAGTCGATTGCAATGAAAATAGGATATGAAAATCTGGATTGTACAGTTGTCTCATATATTAAAAGTCAACATTCTACGTTCAATTGTTTTGGATTTTTGCAAAAAATTCAAGAAATGTTTCAAGTAAAGTGCAGTTTAGGTCCAGTCGATCGTTATCAAAATAAAATATGAACATCTGGATGGGATAATAGACTCAAATATTGAGTTCCAATATTTTACGTTTGACTGTTTTGGTTTTAAGCGAAAAATTCGAAAAATGTTTGAAGTGGACTAATGGTTCAGTCGATCGCAATGAAAATATAATATAAAATTCTTGATAATACACTTGTCTTGAGTACTGAAATGAGACATTCTACGTTTTCAGATTTATGCAAAAAGTTCAAAAAATATTGCAAGTAAAGTGCACTTCAGGTTCAGTCGATCGCAATGAAAATAATATATAAATAGTTGCAGATTGTAGTACTCTCAAATACTGAATTCCAGTATTTTATATTTGAAAGATGTGTCAAATAAAGTGCACTTTCGGTTCAGCCGATCGCAATGAAAATATAATTACCTGTTTTGAGGAACCAAAAATCAGAGTCTTTAAAAGGTTTAGCGTCCCACAAATGTGCAAAATACATGGTAGCAACCCCTTCGCCTGCTGTTCTCACATCCGTTGCGTTCATTGTTGTTTGAATTGTACTCAACAACTCAATAATAGCTAAAATCACATAACAATCAAAAAATATTAAATAACAATGAGGAAAAAATAATACCAGGTGATACAGAAATGCGAATTTCGGATAAACTAACATCCAAATGTAGGCCTTGATTCAATGGGGTCGTTCCAACAACAACAATATTACAGGGCCGTAATAGATGACATTTAGTGTCATTTCGTTTTTCAGGATTGAAACAGCAAACGTATAGTTGTAAATTGTTGATTGAGCCGCGGATGTTTTTATTTTCGCCGGCCAGGCGAACATTAAGAAGCACTTCAGTCTAAAAAAATATTTGATTAAATTTGGTTAATTGAAGGGTTGAAATATTACGTTTAAAATTAAAGCGCGAGTATCGATGTTGTCCATTTTTTCAACAAGAATAATATCCGGTTTTTCTATTTTTAAATTGAGGGTCATGTTCATTTCCGCTGCTTCTGCTACTAAATTTGATTTATCAATTTGTTTTGTTTCGATTTTTGGTTTGACTGGAGGTTTTTTTTGGGCGCCTTCTTCGGGGGAAAAAAAGGTAGCGATTTTGAGGAGGTAATCTATGCTCAAAATTAGGTTAAAACTGTACACACGAACATCAACTGCAAAAATAATTATTTAGTGATTAATTTGGGGGGTTTATTGGAGGTTGGTACCAAATTTGTCGTTGTCTTTTTGTTGGAACGTTAGGTCAATCATGCTGCGAGTTATTGGCTCGCTTGAGTTGGTAATTGCCGCTTGATCTTTTTTGCGCTCCATTAAGCGCGTTAATTTTCCCTCGCGGCCTTGACGAGTGTCGTCCAGCAAACAATCAAGCAACTACAATCAAATAAATTAATAATTTATTAACCGCTGGCGCCCGAGGATCAAATTACCAAAATGGAAGTTGTAATACTATTGTCCGTCATAATTCTGCCTTTTAGGGAAAATACTAGAAGAGTAAATTGGGCTAAACCGTCTTTTGGCGCGTGGTTCATGGCAGACCAATCCAAATCTTCATCAAACTAAAAAAATAATTTAATAAAACAACCACAAAAAATTATTAAAATATTAAATATTTTTTTGGTTTTAATTCTGTATATTTAATCTTATTTTTGACGTTTCGACTCTCAAGACAAAATGATACAAAAAATGTTATTTTTAATTTTTACATTTTTATTTTATTTTTTTTATTTTTTTCATCATTTTTAATTTTTTATTTTTTTCTATTTTTTCATTTTTTTTCTATTTTTTTTTCTATTTTTTATTTTTTTCTATTTTTTATTTTTTTTTATTTTTAAAAAAAAATATTTTTTATTTTTTTTTAATTTTTTTAAAAAAATTTTATTTTTTGTTTTTTTATTATTTTTTTAATTTTTGATTTTTTACATCTTTTTTTATTTTTTTTTTCAATTTTTTTATTTTTTTTATAATTTTTTTTGTTTTCAATTTTTTTATTTTTTTTGTTTGTTTTATTATTTTTTTTAATTTCTAATTTTTTTTATTTATTTTTTTATTTTTTTTTTCAAATTTTTTTTTGTATCATTTTTTCAAAAAAAGTCTATTCATTATGATATAATTTTGAAAGTATGTTTAAGTATTATTAAAATATTACCGTTTTGGGTCCTCCTTTAAATAAATTAATTATCAAACTTTTCATAGTAAATTTAAATCTCAAAAAAGAGTGTGGCTGTTTTTCTTGTTGGGCAAATTTGGCAAGCGCTTCCATGCTGCTTCTGAAGCTCTGCCCCCGTTTTTTGGGGTCAACTGCAAGACTGGTCCGCACTTGTTTTTTTTCCGGTGGCTCCACACTTCCGGGTATTTTTTCCGTCAAATTTTCGGACAAAACTTGCATCAATTTTTGATAATCAGCTTCGCTGAGCATCAATTCAATTGTTTCCATCTCTCCTGCAATATCCAAATCCGGAATATTATTATACCACGATGCACTCAAATTCCTTTTAATATTCAAGGAACAACTCAAAGGTTTTAAAAGCAAACATTCGACTTTTTTGTCCAAATGGGAGTCCAACAAAATTCGGGATAATTTTAAATCTTTCAAACGGAGGCTTAATTCGTCTACGACTGCCGTGTGGTTTTGTTCATCAACGACTTCTAAATTATTAAAGCGATTCGTTAACATAACATTGCCTAAATCAAGCATTATTCCATCGTAGCTCGTAGAATTAGCGGGAATGATAATAACAGGCGCTTTTATGTTTATGTTCATGCTAATTCGGGTTGCGTTTTCGTAAGCGTTTTGCATATTTGCGCGGGCGGTTTCCGCCGCCGCTGCTGAAGCTTCTTTGATTTTTTCTTGGGCTTGTTGGAATTTATTGAGGAAATCCTAAAAAACAAATAATTTAAATTTAATTTTAATATTATTTGTGTTATACTTACAAGTATAGAAGACGTGAACAAATTCAAGAATGTTATTCTCAAACAGCTCATGGTCAGACCAACGGACATGTCAATATCATCCGATCCTTTGATATTATAAAGCAATATTTGTGCGTCTATTGCATTTTCTACTCCTGTTCTACATATTATCTAAAATAAATAAAAAAATCAAATACATCCTTCGCTTCATTCAAATTTTTTAATTTGATTACAATGTCCCAAATAAAGCTCTAAAATGTTCCAGAATTCTCCAGAAATGTCGCAAAGCACTTTAAAACAATTCTGAACAACTTTACAATTTTTTAGAACAATCCTAAAAGTTTTACAACGCTTCCAATATTCAAGAACACTTCAAAATGTTTTAGAAAGCGTAAAAACGCTACAAAGAATGTTATAAAATGCGTAAAATGTTTGAAAACGCTTCAGGTTATTGTAAAGCATTCCAAAATGTTTAATGAAGCCTCAGGATGTTGTACAATATGTTTAAGAATGTTCCAGAATGTTTAAGAATGCTTCAAAAAATTTTACGAGGCTTCACAATGTTCAAGAACACTTCAAAATGTTTCAGGACGCTCTAAAATGTTTTAAAATGTTCTAGAAAGTGTAAGAACGCTAAAAAATATTTAAGGATGTTATAAAATGCTTAAAATGTTGAAAACGGATGTAAAAAATGCTTCAGGTTGTTGTAAAGTATTTCAAAATGTTTAAGAATGCTTCAGGATGTTTTAAAATACTCAAAAATGTTTAATAAAGCTTCAGGATGTTGTACAATATTTCAGAATGTACAAGAACGCCCTAAAATATTTCAAAAAGTTTTAGAAAGTATAAAAACGCTCCACAATGTTCAAGAACACTTCAAAATGTTTCAGGACGCTCTAAAATATTTTAGAATGTTCTAAAAAGTGTAAGAAAGCTTCAAAATGCTTCAGAATATATTAGAAGGATCTAAAATGTCCTAAAACGTTTCAGAATTCTCCAAATCACTTGAGAAAATGTTGCAGAACACTCTAAAATAAGTCTGGACAACTTTAGAACGCTTAAAATGTTGAAGAAAGTATTTAAATGTTTGACAACGCTTTAGAATGCTCCAGAACAATATGTCATATGCCAGAACGCTCTAGAAGACTCCAAAACATATTTGAGAACGTTATAAAAAATTTTAAAACATTTTAAAAGCTCTGAAATGCTCCAGAACACTTCGAAACGTTTTTTAATATTTCAAAATATTTTTAAATGTTCTTTAAAGTTTCTAAATATTCTAAAACATTTAAGACTGCTCCAGAATGTGATAAAATATTCCAAAACACTTCATATAATTCCAACAATTTTCAAAAACGTTTCGGGATATTAAAAATGTTCTACAATAGTTCCAATAATTACTAAAACGTTTCAAAATATTTAAGAACATTCTGGAATGTTCCAAAAAGTTCCAGAATGCTCCAGAACATTCTAAGATCACTCCAGACAACTTCAACATGTTTTAGAACGTCCCAGAAAGTTTCATAACGTTCCAGAATATTCTAAAACGTTCCGGAATCCTTTAGAACACTTTGGATGGTTTTAGAACTAACCAATACACTTTAAAATATTTCAAGACGGTCCAGAAAATTTTACAACCCCTCACAATATTCAAGAACACTTCAAAATGTTTTAGAATGTTCTTAAAAGTGCAAGAATGCTCCAAAAAATGTTTAGGAATGCTCCAGAATGTTATAAAATGCTTTAAATGTTGAAGAAGATTCTAAAATATTAAAAAATAGCTCCAAAAATCCTAAAAGGTTTCAAGATATTTAAAAACACTTCAGAATGTTCTGAAATGCTCCAGAATACTCCAGAATACTTCAGAAAATGTTTTAGGGTGCCTCAGGAAGTTTTACAACGCTCCAAAATGTTTAAGAACGTTTCAAAATGTTTAAGAATGTTTTAAAACGCTTCAGATTGTTGTAGAATATTTCAAAATATTTCAGAACGTTTTACGATGTTCTGGAATACTCCAGAATGTTTTAGAAGGATCCAAAATATTATAAAACGTTCTAGAATTCTTCAGAACACTTGGTAAAATATTGCAGGATACTCTAAAACAACTGCAGATAACTTCAAAATGTTTTAAGATGCCCCAAAATGATTTAAGACGCTCCACAATGTTCAAGAACATTTCATAATGTTTCAGAACGTACTAAAATGTTTTGGAATGTTCTAAAAAGTGTAATAACGCACCAAAATGTTTAGGAATGCTTCAAAATATTGTAGAAAATAACTACAAATAGTTCCAACTATTTTTGAAACGTTTCAAAGTATTTAAGAACACTTCGGAATGTTCTAAAACGTTCTAGAATGCTTCAGAACACTTCAGAACATGTTCCATAACACTCTAAGACAACTTCAAAATGTTTTAGGATGTCTCAGGAAATTTTGTAACACTCCAAAATGTTTAAGAATGTTTCAGAATGTTACAGAATGCTTTAAAATATTATAGAAGGCTTCAAAATATTTAAGAACGCTTCAGATTGTTGTAGAATATTCCAGAAGGATGCAAAATGTTATAAAACGTTCCAGAATTCTCCAGAATACTTGGTAAAATATTGCAGAATGCTCTAAAACAGCCCCAAGCAATTTCAAAATGTTTTAGGAGGCCCTAGAAAGTTTTACGACGCTCCACAATGTTCAAGAACACTTCAAAATGTTTTAGGACGCTCTAAAATATATTAAAATATTCTAAAAAGTGTAACAATGCTCCAGAATGTTATAAAATCCTTAAAATGTTGAAGAAGCATTCTAAAACGTTTTAAGATTCACAGAACACTTTAGAAAATGTTCCAGAATATTGTAAGACAGCTTCAGACAACTTCAAAATGTTTTAGAACGCCCCAAAAAGTTTAACAACGCTTCAAAATATTTGAGAACGCTTTAAAATGTTCAAGAACGCTTTAAAATGTTTAAAAATGCTTCAGAATGTTATAGAAAGCTTCAGAATATTGTAGAAGCCTTCAAAATGTTTAACAATATTTCGAGTTGTTATAAAGTATTCCAAAATGTTTAAGAACACTTCAAGATGTTTTAGAATGCTCTAAAATGTCTTAGAAGGCTCCTAAATGTTTAATAAAGCTTCAGGATGTTGTAGAATATTCCAGAATAATAAAAACGCTTCAGATGTTTTAAGATGCTTCATAATGTTGTAGAACATTTGAGAAACAACTCTAAAACAATTCAAAATATTTCCAACAATTTCTAGAACGTCCAATAATGTTTTAGGACGCCCCAAAAAATTTCACAACGTTTCAAAATGTTTAAGAACGCTTCAAAATGTTTAAAAATGCTTCAGAGTGTTGCAGAATGCTTTAGAATGTTATAGAAGGCTACAAAATGTTTTAAAACTGTTCAGATTATTGTAAAATGTTCTAAAACATTTTAGAACATTTCACACTGTTCTAGAATACTCCAGAATGTTTTACAAGCATCCAAAATACTCTAAACCAACTCCAGGTAACTTCAAAATATGCTAAGACACCCCAGAAAGGTTTACGACATCCACAATGTTCAAGAACACTTCAAAGTGTTTCAAAATGTTTTAAAAAGTGTAAAAACGCTTCAAAATGTTTGAGAATACTTCGGAATGTTCCAAAACGTTCCAGAATGCTCCAGAACACTCTAAGATAACTTCAAAATGTTTAAGGACGCCTTAAAAAGATTTACGCCCTCCACGATGTTCAAGAACACTTCAAAATGTTTCAGGACGCTCTAAAATGTTTTAAAAAGTGTACAAAGGCTCAAAAATGTTCAAAAAAGTTCCAGAATATTATAAAATTTTCTAGAATGCTTCAAAACATTCTAAGATAACTACAGACAACTTCAAAATGTTTTAGGACGTCCCACAAAGTTTTACACTGCTCCATAATGTTTGAGAACACTTCAAAATGTTTCAGGACGCTCTAAAATGTTTTAGAATATTTTAAAAAGCGTACGAACGTTCAAAAATGTTCTAGAAATCTCAAGAATGTTATAAATTATTCCAGAATACTCCAAAACACTGTAAGATAACTCCAGAAAACTTCAAAATGTTTTAGGACGCCCCACAAAGTTTCACAACACTTCAAAATGTTTGAGAACGCTTTAAAATATTTAAGAATACTTTAAAATGTTTTAGAATAATCCAAAATATTCTAAAACATTCCAGAACTCTCCAGAATGTTTTAGGACAGTTCAGAAACACCCCACAATGTTCAAGACACTTCAAAATGTTTTAAGACGCTCTAAAATGTTCTAAAAAGTGTCAGAACGCTTCAAAATGTTTCAGGACACTCTAAAATGTTCTAAAAAATGTAGGAACGTTCCAAAATTTTTAAGAATGCTTCCTACGGCTGATAAAACATCAATCAATTTACTGAGTGCACTATAAGTGTCTGCCACACCCGAAACGAGTAAAAGGCGTGATTGATATTTACTTAGAATGTTATAAAATGTTGAAGAATGTTCCAAAATGTTTAAGAACGCTTCAGGATGTTGTAGAATATTCCAAAATGATGTAGAACATTTGGAAAACAACTATAAATAGCTCAGACAATTTTTAAAACGTTTCAAGATATTGAGGAACATTTCGAAATGTTCTAAAAATGTTCCAGAATGCTCCGGAACACTCTAAGACAACTCCAGACAATTTCAAAATATTTTGGGACGCTCCAGAAAGTTTTATAACCCTCCAAAATGTTTAAGAATGCTTCAAAATGTTTAATAACGCTTCAAAATGTTTTAGGATGCCCGAGAAAGTTTTACAAGCTCCAAAATATTTAAGAACGCTTCAAAATGTTTTAAAATGCTTCAGAATGTTGTAAAAGGCTTTAAAATGTTTTAAAACGCTTCAGGTTGTATTAGAATACTCCAGAAATGTAGGGAATAATCTTTGATATTTACCTTACTATGAATAGACTGAGGGTTAGGATCCAAGACAATAATGTCAGTCAAAGTGGCAGTTATTTGTGTGTACGATTTTTTCATAATAATATCAGCTTTAATCCCTCTCACGGCAAAATTAGCCAACTGCCGGGCGTCATTAGCCATCAGCACATCCAATTCGCCTAAATTCGCCGCCAATTTGAACAAAATAGTCTCAACAACCATTCTGGTAGCTTTTTTTCGCGCCGCTTGCTTTGTAGGCAATTTTTTCGACACATTTTCTTCTATCACCGACAAATTTCTTCTTAATTTCACAGCAATAATTTTTTCCTTTTCTGGAGATTTTTTTTTGATATTTTCAAGACTTGTTTGAAAAGAATCCGCGAATTTTAAAATTTCTTGCAGACCTTCCTGATGTAATTGAAGTTGGAGGTTAGAGAATGTTAATTGGAGACGTTGCTCGCAAGAACCGTACTTTGAATGGAATTCAGGCGAGTTTGTGTTGACCTACAATTGGGACTTTAATAAAAATTGATCAATTTTGTTTTAAATTAGTTACTTGAGAAAATTGGACAATAAAAAGATATTGGTCGTGCCCTTTCGGCTGCGGGGTGTTAATAATTTGCAACTGCCCTAAGGGCCTAAATTGGGTCAATCCAATACTGCCCAATCGGACGACAACGTCCATATTGAAAGTTTGTTGGACCATTTCTAGTTCAAACATGTTACAACTGAATTGAACAACTTTTTTTTGGTCGTTTTTTTCTTTGCTTGAAACAGTTACAATTAATTCTGCAAAAGAAATTAATGAGTTTTTAAGTATTTTTCGGGACAAAAAGTACCTTTCATATCAAATTTGACTTCCAGGTTGGTTAATTGCGTGAAATTAGTGTCCTCCAGCTGTTTAGGTTTTATTGGTCGTTTGTCCAATGATTTGGATATGCCTCCGGCCAAAGAATAAATAGAAGATGATCTCTGTGAATATAATATTTATTAATCTCTAACCGAAAGTCTTCATCAGAAAAAATGAAAAAAAAATTAAAAATGATGAAAAAAAATTTAAAATAGATTAAAAACAAAAAAAAAAATTTAAAAAAATGAAAAAAAATTAAAAAAAAATTAAAAAAAAATTGAAAAAAAATTAGAAAAACGAAAAAAAAATTGAAAAAACTTAAAAAAATTAAGAAAATGAAAAAAAAAATTTAAAAATGTAAAAAAATATACAGAATTAAAACCAAAAAAGTCTAATTATTATAATATTTATAAATTTCATGAGGCTTCGCCTCTTGTTAACTTACGCTAAGACTGCGTCCGAATTCTTCGATTGGATTTTCGTCTTCATTAGAAAACGGAATACTTGAAACTAAATCCAATAATCCAACAACTCGATCATCGCTAACATTTAAAGCAATTGAAGGTAATTCACCCGTCACTTTGATTTTTGGTAATCGGGGATCATCTGACACTAAACATTTACTAATACCAACTATGCAATTAACAGGTTGTACAATATGCATTGGGGATTTGGTTTTTTCTAGGATGCAAGTCCTCCATTGCTCGTTTTCGTTTGCCATAAGCACTTGTAAATCGGATAATTCCAGCATGAAATTATCGTAGCTTTGTGTCATCATTTCCTTTAAAATTTCGTTTTCTTTTGTGCCTTCTTTAAACATTTTTCGGACATTCAGGGCGGAAGTTGTGCGAGGAACTGATTTAATCTTCATGTTACCCAAATTTATTACAAGTACAGCCTTTGAACTAAAAAATTAAATAAAAATAATAATGATTAATTAATAAAATTGTTACTTACGCGGAATAAAGTCCACCATGAGGAATAATAATATAAGGAGCAGAAAGTCTTATATCCAGATCCATAATAGAGCTTTTATCTATAGCGTGTTGCATTCCGGTTGCCGATCTTTCTTTTAAATCAGCCAGCTTACTTCCAGCAGCTGCCTGCAATCTAAAATCCAATAAATATTATTTAAATAAAATTTAGGAACGGCATTTCATCCCTTAAATATATTTTTTTTCAAGATTTGTCCTGACAAATCAAAAAGTACTGACTTAAAGACGCTGTGTATCAAATTTGATCAAAATCGGACAGATATGCCAATATTGGCCCAAAAAATATTGGGGCCCACCCTCCCCAATTGCAACTTAAAAAAAATTATAAGCATTTTGCTGGTAGAACCTTAATATGAAAAAAGAATTTGGTTATCACCAACAGTTTTTGATTAATTAATTATTTAAACTTTAAGGGCTGCATTTCACCCCTTAAATATTTTTTTTTGAACGATTTGCTTTTATATTTCAAGGGGCACTGGCTTAAAGACGCTGTATATTAATTTTGAATGAAATCGGAGTGATGGGCCAATATTGGCCCAAAAAATATTGGGGTTGTAATACACCCCCTAAATACACAATAAAAATTTTAAAAAATAGATGACATGTTATTTATTTTAAATTTAAATGCTTAAGAATGTTGTAAAAAATCAATTAAAACGCTTCAGATTGTTGTAGAGTGTTCCAAAACATTTTAGAACGCTTCACGTTGTTCTAGAATACTCCAGAATGCTTTAAAAGGATTAAAAATATTATAAAACATTGGTAAAATATTGCAGAGCACTCTGAAACAGCTCCAGGCAACTTCAAAATATTTTAGGACACCCCAGAAAGGTTTACGAGGCTCCACAATGTTCAAGAACACTTCAAAATGTTTCAGAACGCTCTAAAATGTTTTTGAATAATTTAAAAAGTGTAAAAACGCTCCAAAATGTTCAAAAATCCTCGAGAATGTTATAAAATGTTCCAAGGTAACTCCAGACAACTTCAAAATGTTTTAGGACGCTTCAAAAAGTTTTACGCTGCTCCATAATGTTCCAGAACACTACAAAATGTTTCAGGACGCTCTAAAATGTTTTGAAAAGTGTATGAACGCTCAAAGATGTACTAGAATGTTATAGAATGTTCCAGAATACTTCAAAACACTCTAAGATGACTCCAGACAACTTCAAAATGTTTTAGGACGCCCCAAAAAGTTTCACAACACTTCAAAATGTTTGAGAACAGTTCAAAATGATTAAGGGTACTTTAAAATGTTTTAGAATAATCCAAAATATTCTAAAACATTCCAGAACTCTCCACAAGAGTACTTCAAAATGTTTCCGGACGCTCTAAAATGTTTGAAAAAGTATACGAACGCACAAAAATGTTCAGAAATGCTTCAGAATGTTATAAAATGTTCCAGAATGCTTCAAAACATTCTAACAAAACTCCAAACAACTTCAAAATGTTTTAGGACACCCCAGAAAGTTTCACAGCACTCCAAAATGTTTGAGAACACTTCAAAATGTTTCAGGACGCTCTAAAATGTTTTACAATGTTCTAAAAAGTGTAAGAACGCTTCAAAATGTTTCAGAATGCTCTAGAATGTTATAAAATGTTTCAGAATGCTTCAAAACACTCTAAGATAACTCCAGACAACTTCAAAATGTTTTAGGACGCCCCACAAAGTTTCACAACACTTCAAAATGTTTGAGAACGCTCTAAAATGTTTTAAAAAGTGTACGAACGCTCAAAAATGTTCAAAAATCCTCCCGAATGTTATGAAGTGTTACAGAATACTTCAAAATACTCTAAAGTAACTCCAGACAACTTCAAAATGTTTTACGCTGCTCCATAATGTTCCAAAACACTTCAAAATGTTTCAGGACGCTCTAAAATGTTTTAAAAAATGTACGAACGCTCAAAAATGTTCAAAAATGCTACAGAAAGTTTCAGAATGCTTTAAAACACTATGAGATAACTTCAGACAACTTCAAAATGTTTTAGGACGCCCTAGAAAGTTTTACGCTGCTTCATAATGTTTGAGAACACTTCAAAATGTTTTAGGACGCTCTAAAATGTTTTAGAATGTTCTAAAAAGTGTAAGAACGCTTCAAAATGTTTCAGAATGCTCCAGAATGTTATAAAATGTTTCAGAATGCTTCAAAACACTCTAAGATAACTCCAGACAACTTCAAAATGTTTTAGGACGCCTCACAAAGTTTTACAACACTTCAAAATGTTTGAGAACGCTTTAAAATGTTTAAGAATATTTTAAAATGTTTTAGAATGGTCCAAAATTTTCTAAAACATTCCAGGACTTTCCGAATGTTTTAGGATACTTAAGAAACACATTACAATATTCAAGAACGCTTCAAAATGTTTTAAGGCGCTCTAAAATGTTCTAAAAAGTGCAGAACGCTTCAAAATGTTTCAGGACACTTTAAAATATTCTAAAAAGTGTAAGAATGTTCCAAAATATTTTAAGACAACCCAGAAAGGTTAACGACGTTCCATAATATTCAAGAACACTTTAAAATGTTTCAGAATGTTCTAAAATGTTTTAGGATGTTCTACAATATGTAAAAACGCTCCAAAATGTTTAAGAATGCTCCAGAATGTTATAAAATGTTCCACAATGCTTCAGAACAGTCTAAGATAACTTCAGACAACTTCAAAATGTTTTAGGACGCCCCAGAAAGTTTTACGCTTCTCTATAATGTTCCAGAATACTTCAAAATGTTTCAGGACGCTCTAAAATGTTTTAAAAAGTGTACGAACGCTTAAAAATGTTCAAAAATCCTCCAGAATGTTATAAAATGTCCCAGAATACTTCAAAACACACTAAAATAACTCCAGACAACTTCAAACTGTTTTAGGACGCCCCAGAAAGTTTTACGCTGCTCAATAATGTTCCAGAACACTTCAAAATGTTTCAGGACGCTTCAAAATGTTTTAAAAAGTGTACGAACGCTCAAAAATGTTCAAAAATGCTCCAGAATGTTTTAGAATGCTTCAAAACACTATGAGATAACTTCCGACAACTTCAAAATGTTTTAGGACGCCCTAGAAAGTTTTACGCTGCTCCATAATGTTCCAGAACGCTTCAAAATGTTTCAGGACGCTCTCAAATATTTTAAAATGTTTTGAAAAGTGTAAGAGCGCTCCAAAAAGTTTAAGAATGCTCCAGAATGTAATAAAATATTCCAGAATGTTCCAGAACATTCTAAAATAACTCCAGACAACTTCAAAATGTTCTAAGACGCCCCAGAAAGTTTCACAACGCTCCAAAATGTTTAAAAATGCTTTAAAATGTTTTAGAAGGATCCAAAATGTACTAAAACATTTCAGAATTCTCCAGAACATTTGCTAAAATTTTGCAGAGCACCCTAAAACCCTAAAACAACTCTGGACAATTTTAAAAAACACTAATGCGTTTTAGAATATTTTAGGACTCTTCAGAAAGTTTTACGACACACCACAATTTTCAAGAACATTTCAAAATGTTTTAGGGCACTCAAAAATGTTCTAAAAAGTTTCAGAACGCTTCAAAATATTTTAGGACACTCTAAAATGTTCTAAAAAGTTTCAAGAACGCTTCAAAATATTTCAGGACACTCTAAAATGTTCTAAAAAGTATAAGTACATTTCAAAATGTTTAAGAATGCTTCCTACAACTCCAAATAACTTCAACAATTTATAAAACGTTTCAAAACACTTTTAACATAATTAATTATTTGAACTTCAAGGGCTGCATTTTAGCCCTTAAATATATTTTTTGAACGATTTGTTTTTATATATCAAGAAACACTGGCTTAAAGACGCTGTATACTAAATTTGAATGAAATCGGAGTGATAGGCCAATATTGGCCCAAAAAATATTGGGGTAACATGTTATTGAATTTAAATAGAGGCTGTAGTTTACGCGTTATTATTTTTTGAAGTTTAGGACTGTAGTTCACGCAGAATTAATGTTTTAAAGTTTGTCCAATTTATTAGTTTTTATTCACCCTTATTACTATATTTAAGGGATGAAAAGTATATTTTCGTATATATTTCAATAATTTGATCCAAATAAAAATTTAATTAAAAAAATTCTCAACAGTATTTGAGCAATAAATTATTTAAATATTAGGGGTAGCATTTCATCCATTAACTTTTTTTTTATTGTGTCACCCATGTTCGTATTATAAATCAACCCTGTAGATTCTGAATCTGTCATTTAAATTTAATTTAGGATTGTAGTTTACGTGTAAAAATTTTTTTAAAGTTTGCCCAATTTATTAATTCTTATACACCCTTATTACTATATTTAAGGGATGAAAAGTTTATTTTTATATATATTTCAATCCATTTAATCCAAATAAATATTAAAATAAAAAAATTCGCAACAGTATTTGAGCAATGAATTATTTGAATATTAGGGGTAACAAATCATCCCTTAATTATTTTTTCTTTAATGTGTACGTATTATAACTCAACCCTGTAGATTCCAAATCTGTCATTTAAATTTAATTTAGGACTGTAGTTCACCCGTAATTAATTTTTTAAAGTTTGCCTGATTTATTAATTTGTATACACCCTTATTACTACATTTAAGGGATGAAAAGTATATTTTCATATAAATTTCAATGCATTCAATCCAAATAAAAATTTAATTGAGAAAATTCTCAATAGTATTTCAACAATAAATTATTTAATTATTAAGGGTAGCATTTCATCCCTCAATTATTTTTTCTTGAATGTGTCACCCATGTTCGTATTATAACTCAACCCTGTAGAGCCCGAATCTGTCATTTAAATTTAATTTAGGACTGTAGTCCACGCGTAATTAATTTTTTTTAATTTGTCTAATTTATTAATTTTTATACACCCTTATTACTATATTTAAGGGATGAAAAGTATATTTTCGTATATATTTCAATACATTTAATCCAAATAAAAATTTAAATGAAAAAATTCCCAATAGTATTTGTGCAATAGATTATTTAAATATTAGGGGCAGCAAATCATCCCTTAATTATTTTTTCTTGAATGTGTCACCCGTGTACGTATTATAACTCAACCCTGTAGATTCCGAATCTGTCATTTAAATTTAATTTAAGACAGTAGTTCACGTGTATTTTAAAGTTTGTCCAATTTATTAATTTTTTTACACCCTTATTACTATATTTAAGGGATGAAAAGTATATTTTCATATATATTTCAAACCATTTAATCCAAATTATAATTTAAATAAAAAAATTCCCAACAGTATTTAAGTAATAAATTATTTAATATTAGGGGTAGCAAATCATCCCTTAATTATTTTTTCTTAAATGTGTCACCCATGATTGTATTATAATTCAAACCTGTAAATTTCGAATCTGTTATTTAAATTTTAATTGGGACTATAGTTCACGCGTAATTAATTTTTTTTACATTCTTATACACCCTTATTAATATATTTAAGGGATGAAAAATATATTGTCGTATATTTAAATGTGTCACCCATGTTCGTATCATAATTTGACCCTGTAGATTCCGAATCTGTCATTTAAATTCAAATTGGGATTGTAATTCACGCGTAATTAATTTTTTGAAGTTTGCCTAATTTATTAATTTTTACACACCTTATTACAATGTTTATTTTATTTCAAATACGTTCCAAATAATAAAATAAATGCCCTGAATTTATTATTCATTTTTCTAAAAGAATTATTTGAATGATTTTTATACGAAAATTAATTTGTACTTCAATGACTTTCAAAGAAACTATTTGTAAAAAAAATCAGTATTTTAATTAGGTAAAAATAATTTTCAAAAATTTTTTTTTTAAATTTGTGACCCGATTTCGGTTACTGACTAGCCATCATCAGAACCGCAAAACTGAACAAAAAATTAAATACTGTCATCAATTCAAAAAAAATTGAATAAATCATGATTAATCAATTTTTTAAAATAAATAGTCGCCAATAAATTAGTGGTTATCACAGTACTTTCCCGATTATAAATTTTATAGCCAGTTTCATTGCTCCTTCATTAATTAAGTCGAAGTGGCATATTTTACAATGGCCATAAGTGCTTTAAATTGATACCAAACTAGACATCATTTGAATAATTTATAAAAAAACAATTTTTAAATTGTTTTTTGGGTTTAGTAATCTAAAGATTTCTTACTCGTCAAATCCAATTGCTTCTGGAACTTTGAAGATTTCTTGTATTTTAATGATTGTTTGAGCATCAAAAATAACTTTAAGCGGATTTGATTTGACATGTAATCTTTGATCACACGATTTATCAATCGGATTAGTTTCGAATAAAACATCCAATAAAGTTCCTCCTTCGCTAAAATCTTCCGAACTGACCAATTGGGGGATTACGTCGCCTTGTTGGACCCCAAATATTGTGAATTGGTCGATTTTTACTGCAGCCCTAAAAGTAAATATTTAATTTTGGAGCAAACTAATTTAGAAAAATTTATTACTGGAGGGCGCTTGCAGCCGGCCTCTGTTGCAATCTGCAATTAACTCCCTTAAGTTCGACGTTTAATACACGGAACATGTTTAATAAATCGTCTCTTATTTCTATTTCCAAGCTGCGCAAAACAAAGGCACAATTAGTTGCGATAAAAGTTTCAGGGTACTCCGCCGGGGCGGAATTTTCCTGGTAATCAATTGCTGAATATAATTTAGATTTTTCGTCTGCGGTCATTGCTTGCTCGAATTTTTTCACTGCAAAAAAAGTAATTAATTTTTTACTTGTTTGAGGATGATTACGTACTTATGTCAGCAGCAGTGTTGAAATCTTTATCATCCGCTGCAGCTGGTTTCCCCCACCACCCGGAAAACCAACTAGAACTCTTGCTTTTTTCTTCTGCAATTATTGACAATCTTTTTACTTCCATTTCAATTCGTTGGCGGATAATAACTAAATTAAACAAATCGAGTATTTTTTCACCTTCGGCTATTTTCTTGTCGACTTCAGTTGGGACCTAAATTAGGTAATTATTAAATAATAATTTTTTAGGGTGTTGTCAGACCTTTTTGCTTTGTAATTTGATTTGGTAGGCTTGTGCGTAATCTTTACATAAAGCTCTGTGTTTGCTAATGTGTTGCCAGTTCCAATTTCTGCGCCTTCGGCGCACTTCCGTTTCCAAAACGCAAGTGTAAGCGAATTTCCACCATTCTTTATAATGCCCGCGGTAGGATGTCACAAAGGGGCGGTATTTTCTGTAAGGTATTCCACGGGACATGCGTTGCATTGAGTCAACCAAAAGCATTACATCTTGAAACTGACTTTTGGTCAATCCTAATAAGCATATTATTAGATAAAATAGTTTAAACAGTCGATTGTTTACCGATTGCAAGTTTCTCCATATCCAAATTTAGCAAAATTTTGGATGTTGAAAACGGTTCGTCATCATTTTCAGGTTTTGGGTTCATGCGCAAGCGGGCCGAAGAATTAATCGGGCCCAAAACTAACAAAAAAATTAATTAATAACAGTTTAATAAAAAAATTTGGACTTACTGTAAGTGTAGTCAACAGGTTTGAAGTCCCTCGTTGCGATATTGTTTTCAAAGTATCCTTGTATGTCAGCAGAATTTAATTTTGAGTAAAGTGTGCAGTTGCAGTTCCAATAAACGGCCAAAGCGTCCAAATTAAGTACCTTATATATTTTGGAAAGCATGTCACTAACAATTGCAGCCTTCCATTGATCGTCAGTTGTTTCTACTGACAAATTACTCAAAGTGATTCCTAAAGCGAACGGCTTTTCAGGGTTCGTAACACTGTCTTCATATCTAATGTGAATATCTTTTATTTTAACCTGCACGTTTTTGATTATTTGGGTGGTTAATTTTTCCACAAAAGTGTCATCAACTTTCTTCTTCCCTAATTAAAACAAGTAAAAAAATTAATTATTAATAAAATTATTTGCATTACCTTGTTCTTCCAGCTTTTTTTGCGCCTCCTCAATGCGTTTCAAACCGGCAACTTTAATATCCTGTTCATACTTTTCCTCTTTTACGGGGTCGTACTTTACTTCTTGATTTGGGGCCACCAGTAAATACAAACGTTCCACAGAAGCCTCCACTGGAGCTCCGTACAGATTTTTCCATGGTATTTTAAGCACTAATTTGCCCAGTTGCCCGTAAACAGTTTGAACCGGAAGATCTAAATCCTCGAGGGCGCTTTGCTTCAATACAAGATTTTGTAAGACGACATCACCTTAAAATAAACATTATTAACCAATTCAAACATATTTTGATTAATTACCTCCCCAAATTCCAATTGACAGCTGCTTCCGATCAAGATTTTCAATATAATCCCCGAGGATTTTATTTAAAACTTCTGCAACTATTGACTCGAAAACCATTTTGCCAACAATTAATAACTCCCACCCAGAAATTTGTCTATATTAGTCGATGACATCAACATTATCAAAATATCAAATAATGAAGGTTAGGTTTAAATAGGTTAAAAGCTTAATCAATAAAAAGCAATAAACTTTTTAGCACACGTATTATTAATGCAACAAATTTATCACGAAAATCGGAAAATGTCACTTTCTCAGAACTGGTACGAAGTTAGATAATTATTAACAAATTATTTGACCTTTTGTAAAAAACTGTACAGGGACACTTTGTACATATTTAAAATAAATCGTCTAATTATCTTTGATGATTTAAGCGCCGGCAATACTTTGATAACAGAATATTTAGGTTATCACACAAAACATAGACCAACTCAGTCAGACTGGACACTTGTGTTAATTTTCATTTACTTTAATTTCAAAATGTAACATCAGATGTCAGTAGTTCCAATTAACAACTATTCTGCTTTATTATTATTATTAGAATTATGACAAATATCTATTCAATCTAACATTTCAAACTTGTGTTCATCTGAATTATTTATTTAGTAAACAAAATTAAATTTATTTGCTACCAATTTTATTCGGCTGTCAATTCAATTATAATTAAAACCCAAATATCTATTTGCTCCATATTTTAAACGATTTAAACTTAAATTTGTCTAATATATTCATTGAATATTTATTAAAAAGCAGAAATTAATTATAATTATTCATCTGCTCTAACTTTTTCCGGTTGGCAACACTGGCTGTCACTGGCAGTAACAATAAGATGGCTGACTTACGTGTTGAGCTTATTGTGACATTTAGCAATTTTGTGATAAAATACGGCAAATTTAAAGTGAATTTGTTGAAATTGTGAATATTTGAAGTCTAAATAATGTGTGTTCAATAATTTTTGACATTTTAAATGCGAGGAGGTGGATATAAATGACTGGGTATGCTCCAAAATTTAAAAAAAAGTGTTTTAAACCAATATATGAATATAAATTGATATATTATCAAATTCTGCACATTTTTCGTAAGTAAATCCTTGAAATTATTCAACCTAACTTGAATTTAAATCGATTTATTCATTGATAGATGTTCATAACCTAACAAATATTCAAAAAGTTGATGAATTTTGTTCAATATTTGAGAATACACAGATCAATATTTGTTATTTGATTCTTCATGATTTGTTCGGCATAAGAATATTGTTTTTGAGTTATGATATTTAGAATTATTTTTATTTCAGAACATTCAGAATGACAAGAAACGATTCAAGCAAAGTGACAGCAAGTTTCTGGACAACTAGATCAAAGATGGAATTGCAGAAAAGGCGATATATGGAATAACAAAATGGTGAGATTGTAATTTCATTTTTTCTTAATCTGCAAACAAAATTTGAACTGGTTTATTAATATTTAATTATTCTTAAGCTAGATTAATGATTCTGATTGATTTTATTATGAAAATTACATAATTAAAACTAAAATTCAGATAACAACCGCCTTTTCGGCTTACAAATAATTCAATTTTATTTGTTTCCGGAACTCTACCATACCAAAATGTCATTAAAATAATTAAATAAAACATCTTGATGATCAAAGCGCATTTTTTGCAGTTCATGAATGTCAATTCAAGCATTTTGGACAGTTTCAAGCTCTGATTATTTTATACTTAACTTGTGCACGTATAAACTCAAAATAACCTTTTAGCCTTCATTGTTTAGTTATTGACTGACGGTAGGTCATAAATTGTACCCTAAAATGATAATTGGCTGGCCCAAATTGATCATAAAAACAAAATTTCAATTCATTCTGATACTAACATCAAAAACCGCATGCCAATATTTTGTGTAACTCGCGAGATATTGGATTAATTGGAAATTTAAGGTGTAGAATTTAATTAACAGCAATTCAGAGTAAATAATATAGCCAAAAATATTTTTAACGTCCTCATTTACATTTGAAAATATTTATTTTTCTATATAAAACACGTTTGGCTACTAAAACAATTGATTTTTCATTAAAATACATATGTCAAAATTCGTCCCGGATTATGTAAGCTGTATGTACAACTTCATGCTAGCGTTGCGCTAGGGCAAGTGCACGAATTTCTTTGCAAAGTCCCTGCACATTTGGCACGCCATCTCTGACCACAACCGTGAACTATTTACCATTCAGTACAGGCAACTGTTGTTAACTTTACCGACTCGCTACTACTGAAATTACTTGGCGCTTTGTCTCACAGATGGCTCTCGAATCAGTTTTAAAATTACAGTTCGCTTTATTATCAATCATTCACGAAATGGCGACGGTTAGTCATGTAACGAGACGAAGTTTCAAGCTTGTAGCTGAGTTTTAAGCATTAAATATGAGATAAATTGAAGTGAAATGTTATTATATTTGCTCTGAATTGTGTTTTATTGAATTTGAAGTGATAATGTGGCCATACAAAGTGATTTCAGTTTAAAAATAAGGTAAATTGTAATAAAATTTTATTCAATTTGTTCTGGGTTGTGGGCTTCAATTCGTACACTTGATTCTGTAACACAATCGATAATTTTGTCAAACTTTAATTATTAATGGACATTATTCATGTATTTCAATTGAAAAATATTGTACTTTTAATTATCGAGTGTATGTTAAAAATTTATTTATTACGTGTTATTACGTCATGGCGTTGCTTCTTCCAGCAGTTGCTGCGTGAATATTTGTAATACGTAATCATTCTGAACAACGAAAAATGCGTTAAAAAGATGTTTATTTCATGAAATAATACAAAATTAGTGTGAATATTCATATTTTAAGCTCATAAATAGTGTGTTCATGTGAGTAATAGACTGAATTTCTTTTACAGTGATCTTTATAACCTAATTTCTTCAAACAACGCTTCGTGAAGAACCCAACGTGATTTAGTTATTGAAAGTGGAACTACAAGTGAAATTACAGCTTCCTTAGAAGATATGCAGTCATCAGAATTGGCATCATAATGCGAACTCGCAGTTCTCCTCCGGATTGGAAACTTGATTTGGAGTCCTAAAAACGGTATGTACGTCTCGTTTTTATTTTGAATTCTAAACTTCTGTATTTCATTTCTCTAATATTTTGAGTAATACTTTTATTTATGCGTTCACAGATGCCTTGAAACATTTTTCATCATGGATCGAGTCAATAACCTATTGCATCAAAATGAATTGAGAGTGTAGCAGCCCTTGCAGCCCGTCTCGAGAAGCCTTCCAATTTCGAAGCTTAAGAGTGAGTTATTTATTCCTATTTTTCTCTAGTCAACTTTTAAATGAATAATCTTATATTATTGACCTTTTCGAGAATTTCTGCACATTAAAGTTGGTCCAATTGACAAAAATATATCTGGATTTAAAGTGAAATAATGTTTTCCAACATTCAATCGAAATGTCAACGTTTCAAATAAAATATACAGAATTTTCGGGATATATTGATCAATAAATCATTAACAGAGACAGTTGAGGAATCCTCCTTTCTGTTTACTCAAGTTACCAATTCTATTCTAACAGTAACTACATTTTAAGACTGCTAGTACCACTGGTTTACGAGATGATAAACTTTTCGTCTTCGGAAACAAATAAATTTAAATATTTTTAGGATCTATTTATCAATAAATCATTAACAGAAATAGTTAGGGAATCGCTCTTTCTGTCACCCGAACTACTGATTCTATTTTACCAGTAACCACACTTACAGACTTTTAGAATCACTGGTTTAAGGGATAAAAAAATTTTGTTCCGGAAGAATGAATAAATCTAAGTGTTTCTAGGATTTATTTATCAATAAATCTTTAACAAAGATAGTTAGAGAATTCCTTTTTCTGTTAATTAAACTATTGACTGTTTTGTACTAGTATCCAGATTTTTACACTTTGAGAATCACTGGTTTAAGAGATACAAAACTTTTTGTCCCGGATGAACGAATAAATTTTAGTGCTCCTAGGATCTATTGATCAATAAATCATTAACAAATATAGTTAGAGAATCCCTGTTTCTGTCACCTAAACTACCGACTGTTTTGTACCAGTAGCCAAATTTTCAGTATTTGAGAATCACTGGTTTAAGAGATAAAAAACTATTTATCCCGGAAAAATAAATAAATTCTAGTGTTCCTACTAGGATCTATTGATCAATAAGTCATTAATAGAAATGGTTAGCGAATCGCTTCTTTTGTCACTTGAACTGTCAACTCTATTGTATCAGTATCTACACTTTCAGACTTTTAGAGCCACTGGTTTAGGTGATAATGAAGTTTTTGTCTTCAATAACAAATAAATTTAAATATTTTCGAGATATATTGATCAATAAATCATCAACAGAGATAGTTGGAGAATCCTTCTTTCTGTAACTCAAACTACTAATTCTATTTTAACAGTAACCACATTTTCAGACTTCCAGTACCACTGGTTTAAGAGATAATAAACTTTTCGTCTTCGGAAACAAATAAATTTAAATATTCTTAGGATCTATTGATCAATAAATCATTAACAAAGATAATTAGAGAATTCCTGTTTCTGTCACTTAAACTATCAACTGTTTTGTACTAGTATCCAAATTTTTAGATTTTGAGAATCACTGGTTTAAGAGATAAAAAACATTTCGTCTTCGAAGAATTAATAAAATTTGGTGTTTATAGGATCTACTGATCAATAAATCATTAGCAGAAATAGTTAGAGAATCGCTTTTTCTGTCACTTGAACTGTTGACTCTATTATACCAGTATCCACATTTTCAGACTTTTAGAGCCACTGGTTTACGAGATAATAAATTTTTTGTCTTCGGAAACCAATAAATTTTAATATTTTCGAGATCTATTGATCAATAAATCATTAACAAAGATAGTTTGAGAATCCCTGTTTTTGTCACTTAAACACTCGACTTTTTTATACCAGTATCCACATTTTCAGACTTTGAGAATCACTGGTTTAAGAGATAAAAAAGTTTTTGCCTCCCAAGAATGAATAAATTTCAGTATTCCTAGGATCTATTGATTAATAAATCATTAACAAAGATAGTTACAGAATCCCTTTTTCTGTCACTCAAACTACTGACTATTTTGTATCAGTATCCAAATTTTCAGACTTTGAGAATCACTGGTTTGAAAGATAATAAACTTTTTGTCTCCCAAGAATGAATAAATTTCAGTGTTCATAGGATTTATTGATCAATAAATCATTAACGGAGATAGTTTGAGAATCTCTTTTTCTGTCACTTGAGCTACCAATTCTTTTGTACCAGCATCCATATTTTCCGACTTTTAGAACCACTGGTTTAGGAAATAATGGGCATTGTTCTTCCGAAAACAAATAAATTCTAGTATTTTTAGGCTGTATTGATCAATAAATTGTTGAAAGAGACAAATTGAAATTTGAACATTCTGACTATATTCTATAAATGACCGCACTTTGAAATATTTTAAGCCACTGGTTTCAGAAATTCAGTATCTATATTTGAATATAATTATTCCAATCTTTTTGTGCTTGTTTAGTATGATAATACATATAAATGAATATTATAACTATTAAGAAAACTATTTTCCCATACAAAAACAAGTATATTAAAATATACCTTTCGCTCGCCATCTCTGAACACATACGTGAACTATTTACCATCTAGTACAGTTCACTGTTGTTAACTTTACCGACTTGTTCAGAAAGACATAGCTACTCAAATTACTTGGCACTTTGTCTCACAGATGGCTTTTGATTTACAGTACACATCATTATCGACATTGTCGTTTCAGTTTGTACATGTAATGGCGACGAATTCTGATCGTCACATAACGAAAGCAAGTTTGTTGGTTGTAGTTAGTTATAAACATTGAAATATATTGCAATCAAGTTGAATATGAGATGAATTTAAGTGAAATGCTATTATATTTGCTCCGGATTGTGTGATTAATTGAATTTGAAGTGATAATGTGATGGTACAGAGTAATTAGGTAGATTTCAGTTTACAGTTCAGTTTATAACATTGAAACTCGTTGTGATCATGTTAAATACAAGGTAAATTTGGATAAAATTTTATTCTATATGCTTTGAATTGTGTGTTTGTTCAATTAGTATAAAATTTATTGTTATCCTACAAATATTTCAATCAATTATTACGTGATATTACGTCATAGCGTTCTTTCATTTCACTATTTGCTTTATCAATGTTTGTAATGCGTAATTCTTTCTGAGCAACTAAAAATACGATAAAAAGATGTTTATTTCATTTAATAATACAAAATTAGTGTGAATATTCATATTTTAAGGTTATAAACAGTTTGTTCATGTAAGTAATGGACTGAATTTCTTTTACAGTATTCTTTGCTAATTCCTTCAAGAACGTCTCCAGAAGAAGCCAGCAAGAACGTCAATCATTTAGTCATCCAAAGTGGAACTACAAGCAGATTTTTCAGCAAGTATCCAATCATCAGATTCTACTTGACATCATAATGCGCAGCCCTTGGTTATGGAGTTGAGTCAATCCCCTATTGGATTAAAAAGGATGAAGAGTGTAGCAGTCTTTGCATTCTGTTTCGAGAAGCCTTCCAACATCCAATCTTAAAAGTGAGTGATTTATTTTTATTTTTCCATAGTTTCATTACAAATTAACAATTGCTTTTATTCTTAATATCAATTTGATTTGCAATCATTTCAACTATCAGATCATAACTACATAAATGTTTATGATTATACCAACAATAATTGACAAAAAAATATCTACTTTCGACGTATTAAATCTTATTTTGAGTAATAAATAAAAATTTATTACTACTTTACACTTCCTTGATACGTCACACAAAGTGAAATTGCTAGTAATTTCTTGGAGACGAGCATACAACTTGTGAACGGTTTTTGCGGGCTATAATCTAAACTTCTTGTTACAAGATTTTAATTGGCGAAAAATCTAGACAGTTTAACTAGAAAAATTGTAATACTATTTAACTGATCGAATTCTTTTATGATAATTCATAGTTCCCGAAGATGACACAAGTGGTGTCGAAACTAGTAGAAATTCAAAAATAATTATTCACTGACTGTATTTCAAAAGTTTTCCTATCCATTATAAATAATAAATATCATTCATGAATTGATTTTATTCATTTATTGAATACATATTTGGGCCTGGTTGTACAATCGAAATATTTCTACAGTTTAGTTACACTAGGTTCATCTGGTATAGTAACAATTATTTCAGCAATTGTAACTATAGTAAATAAGCTTAGATTGTACAATTGAGCCTTACAATGATAAAAATAAATTAATACTTTATTTTTTGTTCAGCTCCTGGAGGACATCGAAATTCATCAACAGTTTTGGTCGGACAGCAGTAGCGAAACATTTGGACAAATGGATGGATAATAAATGGAACAACACACCGCAATTGAGATGGCAGTTTCTTCAGCAAATACCTCAACTGGACTTCGAAACATGAGCTGCCTTATAAGTGTATTCTACAAACATTTCGTTGATTAGGAACTGACTATTCAAACATTCCTCCCCTTTCATTGTTCTTTTTCTGAAATAAATACTTTGAATATATTTAAATGATACAAATAAGTATGTTATAAGTTATATTTAAGTCATTATGTAAATTGCTGTGTTATATCTTGTGTTCCTCGCGTTTATTACTTCGGTTTTGAGTAGTTTTCAGAAATGCTGTAAATATATTGGGGTTTTGTACACAATCGCGTTGTAACGTAGAGATCAAAATGATTTTAGAATTAAATTGGGATTTAAATTCGCGCATCATAGTTTTTGGGCAGTCTGCTCTCGGGCGTATTTATCCGTTTTGAATTTCCGTTTTGCTTTTTCTTTTGGATATTAAATAATTGTCTTGATTTTTTTTTTTTAAATTTTTGATGTCCTTGTTCCGTGACTTGGGCCAACGATGGATTATTATCGGTACACGACCATATAGCTTTGGAAACACCCCCTCCCTAAACGACGGGACAGACGGAATTTTCAAACTATATGCCGGTGTCGTTACGGGAAACGTACGGACGCGCGTTTTTGTCGGCGACGGTCCGGATCTTGGTGGGATCAGTGAACAAACAATATTCACACGTTATGTGTAAATATTGTTGTTCAGTGATGCCATGAAGACTCCGACTTCTCGAGATGACGCTTAGTCGGCAACCGTACTCGCGTAATTAGGCGGAAACATCCGGGTCTCGGCTGGACAGACCACGAATTGATTAGAGTCAATTTTGTTTTTGCTAAAACGAGCACAATCGGCTGCTTGTGGGTTCAAGTATTAGAATCAGTAGTATAATATATTACAGCATTTCTCCAAACAACTCTGCAATAAAAGTACTTATAATAGTACTGAAATTAATATATAATATAACACAGCAATCAATAAAGTAGCTAGTTTTAATAGTAGGTTGCATAACACATTATTTTAGGGCACACGAAATAATTTTTAATTGTTTAATGAACAAATGTCCTTAAATGTCTCACTATTCAAGTATTTGAGTACGTGCCCACAATTTGAACTTTCTAGAACCTCTGGTTCACTCAGAAGTAATAAGTTTGTTAATAGTATTCGAAATATTAAATTCTCAAGTCTGTAGCTCGTACACCAATAACAATTAATACTTTCCCTTAATATATACTCACAATTTGAATGTTCTAGAACCCCTGATTCACTTGAAGTTGATAAATTTGTAACTAGCTTTTTAAATATCCAATTCTCGAGCCTGCAACTCATATCCCAATAATTACCATTAATAAAAAAGAAAGAAAGTTCAAAATGTGAGTACATACTTACAATTTGAACTTTTTAGTACTTCTGGTTCATTCAGAATCAAAAAGCTTTTTATTAGCTTTGAAAATATTCAATAACAATTAGTAGTTCATATTATTTTTGCATAAGCTTACATTCTTTTTAAGTACGTATTCATAATTTTAATGTTTCAGAGCCTCTGGCTCATTCATAAATGATAAATTTGTAACTAGCTATTGAAATATTCAATTCCCAAGCCTACAACTCGTACACCAATAACAATTAATAGCCAGCAGTGAAGAAAGTAACTAGCTTTAGATTATTTTGTAATTTTTAAATTAATTAGGCCCAGTTTCATAATGCACTGTTTACACATTATTCAATTAAATTTTTTTAATGACGTTCATTGAACAGAAAACAAGTTGTAAGAATAATTTAAAATAGTATGGAATATTTAAATAATAATTTACAGTAGAGTCATTGTAGAATCACATACAAAAATATAATTAGTATTTTAATGTCAAATAAATAGATTAAAAACACAGAGTCAAAAATTTGACAATGTGATTTTAATAAGGTTTAATGCAACTAGGCCTAGTTGTTAACTATTCATGTTTATATTAGAGAAAGATTAATTTTACTGTAATATTTAGTATCTAATGTCATTTCAAAAGTAATTTACTCTGAAATCTCAGAAAGAAACTACTACAATTTGTTTATATAGTATATACAATATTATTAATTATATTTTTATTATTCCTATATAGTTGTATTTTTTTACAAACTTTCATTATGTATATCAATAATGTAATAATAATAGTATACCTTTATTGAATCCAGTTCCAAAATTTCCCATCAGGCGGATCTATTGATGAAAAAGAGGAATATCTGATGCATTTCTCCTTCCAACCCCTAATTTTGAACCCTTATTTATATACTGTTATAAATATATTGTAAAATATTTAATCGTTGACACTGTCCATATATTTATTGATAATAGTATCCATTGTATGTAATTAAAGAGCAAATAAAGTTCTATAAAATAAGTTATTGTTGCATCATTTTCTCCCTGTCGAATTTGAATTTCAGGAAATTAATCCAAAATTTGTATTAGGGAAGCAGAAAAAAAAGGAGCTCTTCGAAATAATCTGAAATACCTCCTAAACTTTTGCTACCCTAATACTTTTGCGATGAGTTTTGAGTTCTTCGAAAAATACCAAAATTTGTATTAGGGCAGCAGAAAAAAAAGAGTTCACCGACAAATTTGAAATACCTCCTAAACTTTTGATCCCCTAATACTTTTGCGATGAGTTTTGAATTCTTCGAAAAATACCAGAATTTGTATTAAGGCAGCAGAAAAAAAAGGAGGTCTCCGAAAAAATCTGAAATACCTCCTAAACTTTTGCTCCCCTAATACTTTTTGGATGAATTTTGTGTTCTTCGAAAAATACCAGAATTTGTATTAAGGCAGCAGAAATAAAAGGAGTTCTTCGAAAAATCTGAAATACCTCCTAAACTTTTGCTACCCTAATACTTTTTGGATGAGTTTTGAGTTCTTCGAAAAAACCCAAAATTTGTATTAGGGCAGCATAATACGTAGGAGAAATTTCAGATTTTTTTTGAAAGTGTTTTTCTTGATTTACTCCTGAACTATAGCCCTTAGGGCAAATTCAATTACATCGCTGTACACAGCTTCAAAAGAGCTATCGAAAAGATAAATAAACATTTGGCCCTAAACCCTTGAGTTATCTAATTAATTTCATGAATTTGCTCTTCAAGATCCTGCTACCTTAATACAAATTTTCGATTTTTCGACGATCACAAAAATCATCTCAAAAGTATTAGGGGAGCAAAAGTTTAGGAGGTATTTCAGATTTTTCGGTGAACTCTTTTTTTTTCTGCTGCCTTAATACAAATTCTGGTATTTTTCGAAGAACTTAAAACTCATCGCAAAAGTATTAGGGGATCAAAAGTTTAGGAGGTATTTCAGATTTTTTCGGAGAGCTCCATTTTTCTCTGCTACCCTAGTACAAATTTTGGGTTTTTTAAACACACAAAATTCATCATGAGATGATTGCTAATTGGTCTTATTGACAGGTGCTGCCCCCTGGCGGCAACTTTTAGAACTATGTACGTGTGACGAGGAATTAGGGGTTGTATTTTAAACAGAGAAATAAAAGGCATATATTTTTTAACATAACATTATTTAATTATGCAATAATAAATACAACAACATATAAATACAGTGTAAGCCATTATTACAGTATAATATAATACAATTCGTGATTAAGTACAGTTCATAGTGCATATTTTATTGTTAACAAATTAAAAACAATATTATATAGATAAATAAACAAATACAAACAGAATTAACACTTTAAGGGATGAAAACCCAGTTGTAATGTTATTAAAATTAATTTCTGGGAAACGGCTGCTGATTTTTATTTTATGTTTCCAGATTTAGGTTCTACAGATCATAATCATTCAGAAAATATACATTTAATCCCTTAAATACTCTTATTAGGAAGTATTTTGAGTGTTTTAAGGGATGAAATATCATTTAAAATGTTATTGGAATTAATTTCTCGCAAACGGCTGATAATATTTGTTTTTTGTTTTTAAATTTGGATTCTACGAGCATGAATCTATTCGAAAATGTTCTTTTCATCCCTTAAATACTCTTATTAGGGTATATTTTGAATGTTAAAGGTCCGGTTCCACCAAACTCAGTTAAATTTATCGAGAGGTTATTTTGAGTCAGTAACTATGGTTACAATTGTATCAACAGTACTTTTCGTATAAAATAACCTTTGGATAAATTTAACTAGCGTTGGTGAAACTGGGCCTAAGGGATAAAATTTAAAATTGAATAGTTATCTTATGAATAAATATAGAAGTTATTATTATTATTATTATTATTTAGTAATACAATTAATTATCCTAACTACTCCTGAAAACAATAAAAATAGGTTTTAGAAATAAAAACAACTGTAAATTTTGGGAGAATGAGTTTATTTTGGGGATTAGGAAAGGTTACAAAGGTTCGAAGATGAATTGTTGAATACTTGATGCTGCTGTGTTGTTGGGAGTCCTGTTTGCGATGCTGTTGCGTTGTTGTAAGCCTTGTTCGTCCCCAGGCAATGACTAAGGGGAAAGAGACGAACTCTTCTCCGGGAATTCTCCCTTTGGGCCTAGGAAAACCCCAGCGAAACCCAGACCAGAGAAGCGGCTTCTTCGCTCGCTGCAACTGAACAACAAAATAATTATTACTACAAGTCCGAAAATTTGAAAATAAATTAAACTCAAAAAGAAAACTACTTTTGATTTTGAATTCTATATATTTAATTGAAGTTTTGACGTTTCGATCCTTTGAAGAAGATCCTTTGCCAAAGTTTCAAATAAATATACAGAATTTAAAATCAAAAGTCGTTTTTATTCAATAAAATTTTGAAAAATGTATAGATTATTAAATTGAACTCACTTGAACTTTGCAAGCGGTGGGCCTAAATTAATCAGATGACTTCTTTGAAAGTTGAATCCGAGGACAGGAACGGCTGCTGGGCTCTGTTTCTGCTGCTGGGCTCATCTGATTTTGCTGCTGGGCTCTAATTCTGCTGCTGGGCTCTGGTTCCACTGCTGGGCTCTCATTCCACTGCTGGGCTCTGGTTCCGCTGCTGGATGGCCTAAAAACATAAAAATACACATAAATTAATAAATTGAAAGTTAGTAAAGTTTTTCATAATTATTTCGAATAAATCTTACGTGTTGATGTAGTAACAATGATTTTGAGCTGAAAGGGAAGGTTTGGATTAATTCGGCGGGGCGCTCCCCCGGTGGATGATTGTTAGCAGCTGGGCTTAAAGATGAAAACTGGTGGGCCACTTCCAACGACGGAAGGCTGCTACTTGAAGCTTGAAGCTTGAAGTTTTGATGTGAAGATGATGATGCTGAGCTGAAAGGGAATGTTTTGATTAGTTCGGCGGGGTGCTCCCTCGGTGGACTATTGCAAGCTGCTGGGCTTAAAGATGAAGCTGCTGGGCCACTTCCAACGACGGAAGACTGCTACTTGCTACTTGAAGCTTGAAGTCCTGCAATCATAAAATACACACACAAATTAATTAAACTGTCAGAATTATAAACTATTGAACAAAAATATTACCTGTCCACTATCCAGCGACCTGTAAAACATAAAAAAAAAATAGATTAGAAACCTGTAAAAAATATTTTATTAGTCAACTTACGCCCTGTTGATGATGATGTACTGAAAGGGAATTTTGATTAAGCATTCATTCAACATTCATCACACACACCATTCAAACCCCCAATTCGCAATTCGCAGTTCACGAGCTAATTAAAAAAAAAAAGAACTAACACCGCCGCGTGTTTGTTCAGAGTTTACGTGGGTCCCTGCCGAACCCCGGTGTTTAACGCCTAAAACGCGACCTATACCCGCCACGTAGCGGCTACTCCTCGGTTTCCCCCTGGCTATAGATCTATCACATGATTGCATGCTTCAGGCACTTCCACACCCACCCTTCGGCCAGGAGTCACCAGGGGTACTACCTCTAGAGTGAAGGCCTACGGATGGCGGCGACCGAGTATAGGATTCCCGGCAAAAAACCCGGCGAGGGAAAGTAGCCAGGCATCTTCGGCTACCCCCCTAGTTTGCGCACCGCTTAGTCCATCGCGAATTTAACAAAATGCCTTCCCAAAACTAAAGCGCTTTTTATTATTAATGCAAAATTAATCACGGATTTAATTAAATACGTTGGCTCCGCAGAGCTGCGCTTTTAACGTCGTACAAAATCACCGAACGTGAATTTAAATTTAAACTAAAAACAAAAACTAAACGGACGAAGGATGCTAATCATCCTAACCCACGAATGGGTCACGAACAACCCCATTTACAACCCTAAGCCTTAATTGAAACACAAAAGCAAACGCCCGTGGACTACACAGCACAACGGCCGGGCTGTGAGTCAACGAAGAAACACATTCCAACCGGCATAACGATTTATAATGAATCTCAGACCTACGTTCATTCGCCCATAACAAGCAATGTGTTAGAAAGGATACACAATATAAAGAAGCTACGTCGTAGCGCTCTAACAAATAAACTTGTTACCGCACGGATCAATTAATAAATATCTAATAGAATCAAGTTTGGCATTGAAATATATTAAAGAATAATGAATAAAACAGTATTTTGTACAATATTTGAGCATTCAAAAATAAATATTATTTTAACAATTGAAATATAATATAAATAAACAATTCTAAAGAATATAATTTGTATTTAGAAATTCAATTCGAAATTGTTTATTATCAATCTGATAGGGGTGTAATATATTCCAATAAATAAGGGATGAAACGTTACCTCAAATGATTCAATAATTTATTTTTCGAAGACTGTTGACAAATCTGAATGTATTACCACATAAATTCATTATATAAACCAAAATATAATGTACATGTAATATAGTTATCATCCCTTAAAAATCTTGACTAGATTTCTAGAACTGTTTACTCAAAATAAATCGTTCTTTAATATTTAATTAGCTATTTAAATATTTAATATTGTTTTAAAAAACTGAGTTACACATGTCATCCCTTTAATTCGACCCTCTAAAATCCGAATCTGCAATCAAAATTCAAATAGGGGCTCTAGTTCTTGCATAATTCGTATTTTATATAACCCGATTTCATGACCTATTTATTCGTTTATTTAATCCTCTAATTGGAAGTTTTAGGGGTTGGAAGTTGAAGGGTTGAAACAAGTTCCATGATAAAGGGCATGCATGAGCCTTCAATTAGCATCGGGTATATTATTCTACAATTATTATTTTAATAGAAATGAACATCCAAATTGTGACTGTTTTCGTTGCATTATTAAGCCCCTTTTACCGCTAGGGTAGAAAGATGAAAGACTACAACTGAATAAAAAAAGTGTTAGAGACTCAAGATGCAAAAGCAATGATTTTCCAACTATCTCCGTTAATGATTTATTGATCAATAGATCCAAGAGATACTAAATAATTATGTTCTTGGAAGATAAAATAATCATTATTTCCTAAACCAGTGGTTCAAAAAATTTTAAAATATGGCTACTGGAAGTGTATTGTTAGAGGCTCAAGATACAAAAGCAATGACTTTCCAACCGTCTCCGTTAATGATTTATTGATCAATAGATCCAAGAGATACTGAATATTCATGTTCTTGGGAGATAAAATATTCATTATTCCGTAGACCATTGGTTCAAAAAATTTAAAAATATGGCTACTGGAAGTGTATTGTTAGAGGCTCAAGATACTAATGCAATGACTTCCCAGCCATCTCTGTTTATGATTTATTGATCAATAGATCCAAGAGATACTAAATATTTATGTTCTTGGAAGATAAAATATTCATTATTCCGTAAACCAGTGGTTCAAAAAATTTAAAAATTTGGCTACTGGGAGTGTATTTTTAGAGGCTCAAGATACTAAAGCAATGACTTTCCAGCCATCTCTGTTCATTATTTATTGATCAATAGATCCAAGAGATACTGAATATTTATGTTCTTGGAAGATAAAATATTCATTATTCCGTGAACCAGTGGTTCAAAAAATTTAAAAATATGGCTACTGGAAGTGTGTTGTTAGAGGCTCAAGATACTAATGCAATGACTTCCCAGCCATCTCTGTTTATGATTTATTGATCAATAGATCCAAGAGATACTAAATATTTATGTTCTTGGAAGATAAAATATTCATTATTCCGCAAACCAGTGGTTCAAAAAATTTAAAAATATGGCTACTGGAAGTGTATTGTTAGAGGTTCAAGATACTGAAGCAATGACTTCCCAGCCATCTCTGTTTATGATTTATTGATCAATAGATCCAAGAGATACTAAATATTTATGTTCTTGGAAGATAAAATATTCATTATTCCGTAAACCAGTGGTTCAAAAAATTTAAAAATATGACTACTGGAAGTGTATTGTTAGAGGCTCAAGATACTTGAGCAATGACGCTTCAGCCATCTCCGTTTATGATTTATTGATCAATAGATCCAAGAGATACTAAATATTTATGTTCTTGGCAGATAAAATATTCATTATTCCGCAAACCAGTGGTTCAAAAAATTTAAAAATATGGCTACTGGAAGTGTATTGTTAGAGGCTCAAGATACTAATGCAATGACTTTCCAGCCATCTCTGTTTATGATTTATTGATCAATAGATCCAAGAGATACTGAATATTTATGTTCTTGGAAGATAAAATATTCATTATTCCGTAAACCAGTGGTTCAAAAAATTTAAAAATATGGCTACTGGAAGTGTATTGTTAGAGGCTCAAGATACTAAAGCAATGACGCTTCAGCCATCTCCGTTTATGATTTATTGATCAATAGATCCAAGAGATACTAAATATTTATGTTCTTGGAAGATAAAATATTCATTATTCCGCAAACCAGTGGTTCCAAAAATTTAAAAATATGGCTACTGGAAGTGTATTGTTAGAGGCTCAAGATACTAAAGCAATGACTTTTCAGCCATCTCTGTTTATGATTTATTGATCAATAGATCCAAGAGATACTAAATATTAATGTTCTTGGAAGATAAAATATCCATTATTCCGCAAACCAGTGGTTCAAAAAATTTAAAAATTTGGCTACTGGAAGTGTATTGTTAGAGGCTCAAGATACTAAAGCAATGACTTTCCAGCCATCTCTGTTCATTATTTATTGATCAATAGATCCAAGAGATACTGAATATTTATGTTCTTGGAAGATAAAATATTCATTATTCCGCAAACCAGTGGTTCAAAAAATTTAAAAATATGGCTACTGGAAGTGTATTGTTAGAGGATCAAGATACTAAAGCAATGACTTTATAGCCATCTCTGTTTATGATTTATTGATCAATAGATCCAAGAGATACTAAATATTTATGTTCTTGGAAGATAAAATATTCATTATTCCGCAAACCAGTGGTTCAAAAAATTTAAAAATATGGCTACTGGAAGTGTTTTGTTAGAGGCTCAAGATACTAATGCAATGACTTCCCAGCCATCTCTGTTTATGATTTATTGAACAATAGATCCAAGAGATACTAAATATTTATGTTATTGGAAGATAAAATATTCATTATTCCGTAAACCAGTGGTTCAAAAAATTTAAAAATATGACTACTGGAAGTGTATTGTTAGAGGCTCAAGATACTTGAGCAATGACGCTTCAGCCATCTCCGTTTATGATTTATTGATCAATAGATCCAAGAGATACTAAATATTTATGTTCTTGGAAGATAAAATATTCATTATTCCGCAAACCAGTGGTTCAAAAAATTTAAAAATATGGCTACTGGAAGTGTATTGTTAGAGGCTCAAGATACTAATGCAATGACTTTCCAGCCATCTCTGTTTATGATTTATTGATCAATAGATCCAAGAGATACTGAATATTTATGTTCTTGGAAGATAAAATATTCATTATTCCGTAAACCAGTGGTTCAAAAAATTTAAAAATATGGCTACTGGAAGTGTATTGTTAGAGGCTCAAGATACTAAAGCAATGACGCTTCAGCCATCTCCGTTTATGATTTATTGATCAATAGATCCAAGAGATACTAAATATTTATGTTCTTGGAAGATAAAATATTCATTATTCCGCAAACCAGTGGTTCCAAAAATTTAAAAATATGGCTACTGGAAGTGTATTGTTAGAGGCTCAAGATACTAAAGCAATGACTTTTCAGCCATCTCTGTTTATGATTTATTGATCAATAGATCCAAGAGATACTAAATATTAATGTTCTTGGAAGATAAAATATCCATTATTCCGCAAACCAGTGGTTCAAAAAATTTAAAAATTTGGCTACTGGAAGTGTATTGTTAGAGGCTCAAGATACTAAAGCAATGACTTTCCAGCCATCTCTGTTCATTATTTATTGATCAATAGATCCAAGAGATACTGAATATTTATGTTCTTGGAAGATAAAATATTCATTATTCCGCAAACCAGTGGTTCAAAAAATTTAAAAATATGGCTACTGGAAGTGTATTGTTAGAGGATCAAGATACTGAAGCAATGACTTTATAGCCATCTCTGTTTATGATTTATTGATCAATAGATCCAAGAGATACTAAATATTTATGTTCTTGGAAGATAAAATATTCATTATTCCGCAAACCAGTGGTTCAAAAAATTTAAAAATATGGCTACTGGAAGTGTTTTGTTAGAGGCTCAAGATACTAATGCAATGACTTCCCAGCCATCTCTGTTTATGATTTATTGAACAATAGATCCAAGAGATACTAAATATTTATGTTATTGGAAGATAAAATATTCATTATTCCGTAAACCAGTGGTTCAAGAAATTCAAAAATTTGGCTACTGGAAGTGTATTGTTAGAGGCTCAAGATACTAAAGCAATGACTTTTCAGCCATCTCTGTTTATGATTTATTGATCAATAGATCCAAAAGATACTGAATATTAATGTTCTTGGAAGATAAAATATCCATTATTCCGCAAACCAGTGGTTCAAAAAATTTAAAAATTTGGCTACTGGAAGTGTATTGTTAGAGGCTCAAGATACTAAAGCAATGACTTTCCAGCCATCTCTGTTCATTATTTATTGATCAATAGATCCAAGAGATACTGAATATTTATGTTCTTGGAAGATAAAATATTCATTATTCCGCAAACCAGTGGTTCAAAAAATTTTAAATTATGGCTACTGGAAGTGTATTGTTAGAGGATCAAGATACTAAAGCAATGACTTTATAGCCATCTCTGTTTATGATTTATTGATCAATAGATCCAAGAGATACTAAATATTTATGTTCTTGGAAGATAAAATATTCATTATTCCGCAAACCAGTGGTTCAAAAAATTTAAAAATATGGCTACTGGAAGTGTATTGTTAGAGGCTCAAGATATTAATGCAATGACTTCCCAGCCATCTGTGTTTATGATTTATTGATCAATAGATCCAAGATATACTAAATATTTATGTTCTTGGAAGATAAAATATTTATTATTCCGCATACCAGTGGTTCAAAAAATTTAAAAATTTGGCTACTGGGAGTGTATTTTTAGAGGCTCAAGATACTAAAGCAATGACTTTCCAGCCATCTCTGTTCATTATTTATTGATCAATAGATCCAAGAGATACTGAATATTTATGTTCTTGGAAGATAAAATATTCATTATTCCGTGAACCAGTGGTTCAAAAAATTTAAAAATATGGCTACTGGAAGTGTGTTGTTAGAGGCTCAAGATACTAATGCAATGACTTCCCAGCCATCTCTGTTTATGATTTATTGATCAATAGATCCAAGATATACTAAATATTTATGTTCTTGGAAGATAAAATATTTATTATTCCGCATACCAGTGGTTCAAAAAATTTAAAAATATGGCTACTGGAAGTGTATTGTTAGAGGTTCAAGATACTGAAGCAATGACTTCCCAGCCATCTCTGTTTATGATTTATTGATCAATAGATCCAAGAGATACTAAATATTTATGTTCTTGGAAGATAAAATATTCATTATTCCGTAAACCAGTGGTTCAAAAAATTTAAAAATATGGCTACTGGAAGTGTATTGTTAGAGGCTCAAGATACTAAAGCAATGACGCTTCAGCCATCTACGTTTATGATTTATTGATCAATAGATCCAAGAGATACTAAATATTTATGTTCTTGGAAGATAAAATATTCATTATTCCGCAAACCAGTGGTTCAAAAAATTTAAAAATATGGCTACTGGAAGTGTATTGTTAAAGGCTCAAGATACTAATGCAATGACTTTCCAGCCATCTCTGTTTATGATTTATTGATCAATAGATCCAAGAGATACTGAATATTTATGTTCTTGGAAGATAAAATATTCATTATTCCGTAAACCAGTGGTTCAAAAAATTTAAAAATATGGCTACTGGAAGTGTATTGTTAGAGGCTCAAGATACTAAAGCAATGACGCTTCAGCCATCTCCGTTTATGATTTATTGATCAATAGATCCAAGAGATACTAAATATTTATGTTCTTGGAAGATAAAATATTCATTATTCCGCAAACCAGTGGTTCCAAAAATTTAAAAATATGGCTACTGGAAGTGTATTGTTAGAGGCTCAAGATACTAATGCAATGACTTCCCAGCCATCTCTGTTTATGATTTATTGAACAATAGATCCAAGAGATACTAAATATTCATGTTATTGGAAGATAAAATATTCATTATTCCGTAAACCAGTGGTTCAAGAAATTCAAAAATTTGGCTACTGGAAGTGTATTGTTAGAGGCTCAAGATACTAAAGCAATGACTTTTCAGCCATCTCTGTTTATGATTTATTGATCAATAGATCCAAGAGATGCTAAATATTAATGTTCTTGGAAGATAAAATATCCATTATTCCGCAAACCAGTGGTTCAAAAAATTTAAAAATTTGGCTACTGGAAGTGTATTGTTAGAGGCTCAAGATACTAAAGCAATGACTTTCCAGCCATCTCTGTTCATTATTTATTGATCAATAGATCCAAGAGATACTGAATATTTATGTTCTTGGAAGATAAAATATTCATTATTCCGCAAACCAGTGGTTCAAAAAATTTAAAAATATGTCTACTGGAAGTGTATTGTTAGAGGCTCAAGATACTAGAGCAATGACTTCTCAGCCATCTCTGTCTATGATTTATTGATCAATAGATCCAAGAGATACTAAATATTCATGTTCTTGGGAGATAAAATATTCATTATTCCGCAAACCAGTGGTTCAAAAAATTTAAAAATATGGCTACTGGAAGTGTATTGTTAGAGACTCAAGATACTGATTCAATGACTTTCCAGCCATCTCTGTTTATGATTTATTGATCAATAGATCCAAGAGATAGTAAATATTTATGTTCTTGGAAGATAAAATATTCATTATTCCGCAAACCAGTGGTTCAGAAAATTTAAAAATATGGCTACTGAAAGTGTATTGTTAGAGGCTCAAGATACTCAAGCAATGACTTCCCAGCCATCTCTGTTTTTGATTTATTGATCAATAGATCCAAGAGATACTGAATATTCATGTTCTTGGGAGATAAAATATTCATTATTCCGCAAATCAGTATTTCAAAAAATTTAAAAATATGGCTACTGGAAGTGTATTGTTAGAGGCTCAAGATACTAAAGCAATGACTTTCCAGCCATCTCTGTTAATGATTTATTGATCAATAGATCCAAGAGATACTAAATATTTATGTTCTTGGAAGATAAAATATTCATTATTCCGTGAACCAGTGGTTCAAAAAATTTAAAAATATGGCTACTTGAAGTGTTTTGTTAGAGGCTCAAGATACTAAAGCAATGACGCTTCAGCCATCTCCGTTTATGATTTATTGATCAATAGATCCAAGAGATACTAAATATTTATGTTCTTGGAAGATAAAATATACATTATTCCGCAAACCAGTGGTTCAAAAAATTTAAGAATATGGCTACTGGAAGTGTATTGTTAGAGGTTCAAGATACTAGAGCAATGACTTTCCAGCCATCTCTGTTTATGAATTATTGATCAATAGATCCAAGAGATACTAAATATTTATGTTCTTGGAAGATAAAATATTCATTATGCCGCAAACCAGTGGTTCAAAAATTCTAAAAATATGGCTACTGGAAGTGTATTGTTAGAGGCTCAAGATACTGATTCAATGACTTTCCAGCCATCTCTGTTTATGATTTATTGATCAATAGATCCAAGAGATAGTAAATATTTATGTTCTTGGAAGATAAAATAGTCATTATTTCGCAAACCAGTGGTTCAGAAAATTTAAAAATATGGCTACTGAAAGTGTATTGTTAGAGGCTCAAGATACCCAAGCAATGACTTCCCAGCCATCTCTGTTTTTGATTTATTGATCAATAGATCCAAGAGATACTGAATATTCATGTTCTTGGGAGATAAAATATTCATTATTCCGCAAATCAGTATTTCAAAAAATTTAAAAATATGGCTACTGGAAGTGTATTGTTAGAGGCTCAAGATACTAAAGCAATGACTTTCCAGCCATCTCTGTTAATGATTTATTGATCAATAGATCCAAGAGATACTAAATATTTATGTTCTTGAAAGATAAAATATTCATTATTCCGTAGACCAGTGGTTCAAAAATTTGAAAATATGGCTACTGGAAGTGTATTGTTAGAGGCTCAAGATACTAAAACAATGACGCTTAAGCCATCTCCGTTTATGATTTATTGATCAATAGATCCAAGAGATACTAAATATTTATATTCTTGGAAGATAAAATATTCATTATTCCGCAAGCCAGTGGTTCAAAAAATTAAAAAATATGGCTACTGGAAGTGTATTATTGGAGGCTCAAGATACTAAATCAATGACTTTCCAGCCATCTCTGTTTATGATTTATTGATCAATAGATCTAAAATATACTAAATATTTATGTTCTTGAAAGATAAAATATTCATTATTCCGTAAACCAGTGGTTCAAAAAATTTGAAAATATGGCTACTGGAAGTGTATTGTTAGAGGCTCAAGATACTAAAGCAATGACTTTTCAGCCATCTCTGTTTATGATTTATTGATCAATAGATCCAAGAGATACTAAATATTAATGTTCTTGGAAGATAAAATATCCATTATTCCGCAAACCAGTGGTTCAAAAAATTTAAAAATTTGGCTACTGGAAGTGTATTGTTAGAGGCTCAAGATACTAAAGCAATGACTTTCCAGCCATCTCTGTTCATTATTTATTGATCAATAGATCCAAGAGATACTGAATATTTATGTTCTTGGAAGATAAAATATTCATTATTCCGCAAACCAGTGGTTCAAAAAATTTAAAAATATGGCTACTGGAAGTGTATTGTTAGAGGCTCAAGATACTAAAGCAATGACTTTCCAGCCATCTCTGTTTATGATTTATTGATCAATAGATCCAAGAGATACTAAATATTTATGTTCTTGGAAGATACAATATACATTATTCCGTGAACCAGTGGTTCAAAAAATTTAAAAATATGGCTACTGAAAGTGTATTGTTAGAGTCTCAAGATACTGAAGCGATGACTTTCCAGCCATCTTTGTTTATGATTTATTGATCAATAGATCCAAGAGATACTGAATATTCATATTCTTGGAAGATGAAATATTCATTATTCCGTGAACCAGTGGTTCAAAAAATTTAAAAATATGGCTACTGGAAGTGTATTGTTAGAGGCTCAAGATACTAAAGCAATGACTTTCCAGCCATCTCTGTTTATGATTTATAGATCAATAGATCCAAGAGATACTAAATATTTATGTTCTTGGAAGATAAAATAGTCATTATTCCGTAAGCCAGTGGTTCAAAAAATTTAAAAATATGGCTACTGGAAGTGTATTGTTAGAGGCTCAAGATACTGGAGCAATGAATTCCCAGCATACTCTGTTTATGATTTATTGATCAATAGATCCAAGAGATACTAAATATTTATGTTCTTGGAAGATGAAATAGTCATTATTCCGTAAGCCAGTGGTTCAAAAAATTTCAAAATATGGCTACTGGAAGTGTATTGTTAGAGGCTCAAGATACTAAAGCAATGACGCTTCAGCCATCTATGTTTATGATTTATTGATCAATAGATCCAAGAGATACTAAATATTTATGTTCTTGGATGATAAAATATACATTATTCCGTGAACCAGCGGTTCAAAAAATTTATAAATATGACTACTGGAAGTGTATTGTTAGAGGCTCAAGATACTAAAGCAATGACTTTCCAGCCATCTCTGTTTATGATTTATTGATCAATAGATCCAAGAGATACTAAATATTTATGTTCTTGGAAGATAAAATACTCATTATTCCGTAAACCAGTGGTTCAAAAAATTTCAAAATATGGCTACTGGAAGTGTATTGTTAGAGGCTCAAGATACGAAAGCAATGACTTCCCAGCCATCTCTGTTCATGATTTATTGATCAATAGATCCAAGAGATACTAAATATTTATGTTCTTGGAAGATACAATATACATTATTCCGTGAACCAGTGGTTCAAAAAATTTAAAAATATGGCTACTGAAAGTGTATTGTTAGAGTCTCAAGATACTGAAGCAATGGCTTTCCAGCCATCTTTGTTTATGATTTATTGATCAATAGATCCAAGAGATACTGAATATTCATATTCTTGGAAGATGAAATATTCATTATTCCGTAAACCAGTGGTTCAAGAAATTTAAAAATATGGCTACTGGAAGTGTATTGTTAGAGGCTCAAGATACTAAAGCAATGACTTTCCAGCCATCTCTGTTTATGATTTATAGATCAATAGATCCAAGAGATACTAAATATTTATGTTCTTGGAAGATAAAATAGTCATTATTCCGTAAGCCAGTGGTTCAAAAAATTTAAAAATATGGCTACTGGAAGTGTATTGTTAGAGGCTCAAGATACTGGAGCAATGAATTCCCAGCATACTCTGTTTATGATTTATTGATCAATAGATCCAAGAGATACTAAATATTTTTGTTCTTGGAAGATAAAATAGTCATTATTCCGTAAGCCAGTGGTTCAAAAAATTTCAAAATATGGCTACTGGAAGTGTATTGTTAGAGGCTCAAGATACTGAAGCAATGACGCTTCAGCCATCTCCGTTTATGATTTATTGATCAATAGATCCAAGAGATACGAAATATTTATGTTCTTGGATGATAAAATATACATTATTCCGTGAACCAGTGGTTCAAAAAATTTAAAAATATGGCTACTGGAAGTGTATTGTTAGAGGCTCAAGATACTTAAGCAATGACTTTCCAGCCATCTCTGTTTATGATTTATAGATCAATAGATCCAAGAGATACTAAATATTTATGTTCTTGGAAGATAAAATAGTCATTATTCCGTAAGCCAGTGGTTCAAAAAATTTAAAAATATGGCTACTGGAAGTGTATTGTTAGAGGCTCAAGATACTGGAGCAATGAATTCCCAGCATTCTCTGTTTATGATTTATTGATCAATAGATCTAAGAGGTACTAAATATTTATGTTCTTGGAAGATAAAATATTCAATATTCCGTAAACCAGTGGTTCAAAAAATTTAAAAATATGGCTACTGGAAGTGTATTGTTAGAGGCTCAAGATACTGAAGCTTTGACTTCACAGCCATCCTCGTTCATGATTTATTGATCAATAGATCCAAGAGATACTAAATATTTATGTTCTTGGAAGATAAAATATTCATTATTTCGCAAACCAGTGGTTCAAAAAATTCAAAATTATGGCTACTGGAAGTGTATTGTTAGAGGCTCAAGATACTAAAGCAATGACTTTCCAGCCATCCCCGTTTATGATTTATTGATCAATAGATCCAAGAGGTACTAAATATTTATGTTCTTGGAAGATAAAATATTCATTATTTCGTAAACCAGTGGTTCAAAAAATTTAAAAATATGGCTACTGGAAGTGTATTGTTAGAGGCTCAAGATACTGAAGCAATGACTTTCCACCTATCTCTGTTTATGATTTATTGATCAATAGATCCAAGAGATACTAAATATTTATGTTCTTGGAAGATAAAATATTCATTATTCCGCAAACCAGTGGTTCCAAAAATTTAAAAATATGGCTACTGGAAGTGTATTGTTAGAGGCTCAAGATACTAAAGCAATGACGCTTCAGCCATCTCCGTTTATGATTTATTGATCAATAGATCCAAGAGATACTAAATATTTATGTTCTTGGAAGATAAAATATTCATTATTCCGCAAACCAGTGATTCCAAAAATTTAAAAATTTGGCTACTGGAAGTGTATTGTTAGAGGCTCAAGATACTAAAGCAATGACGTTCAAGCCATCTCTGTTTATGATTTATTGATCAATAGATCCAAGAGATACTAAATATTTATGTTCTTGGAAGATAAAATATTCATTATTCCGCAAACCAGTGGTTCAAAAAACTTAAAAATATGGCTACTGGAAGTGTATTGTTAGAGGCTCAAGATACTAAAGCAATGACTTTCCAGCCATCTCTGTTTATGATTTATTGATCAATAGATCCAAGAGATACTAAATAATTATGTTCTTGGAAGATAGAATATTCATTATTCCGTAAACCAGTGGTTCAAAAAATTTAAAAATATGACTACTGGAAGTGTATTGTTAGAAGCTCAAGATACTAAAGCAATGACTTTCCAGCCATCTCTGTTTATGATTTATTGATCAATAGATCCAAGAGATACTAAATAATTATGTTCTTGGAAGATAAAATATTCATTATTCCGTAAACCAGTGGTTCAAAAAATTTAAAAATTTGGCTACTGGAAGTGTATTGTTAGAGGCTCAAGATACTAGAGCAATGACTTTTCAGCCATCTCTGTTTATGATTTATTGATCAATAGATCCAAGAGATACTGAATATTTATATTCTTGGAAGATAAAATATTCATTATTCCGTAAACCAGTGGTTCACAAAATTTAAGAATATGGCTACTGGAAGTGTATTGTTAGAGGCTCAAGATACGAAAGCAATGACTTTCCAGCCATCTCCGTTTATGATTTATTGATCAATAGATCCAAGAGATACTAAATATTTATGTTCTTGGAAGATACAATATACATTATTCCGTGAACCAGTGGTTCAAAAAATTTAAAAATATGGCTACTGGAAGTGTATTGTTAGAGGCTCAAGATACTAAAGCAATGACGCTCCAGTCATCTCCGTTTATGATTTATTGATCAATAGATCCAAGAGATACTAAATATTTATGTTCTTGGAAGATAAAATATTCATTATTCCGTAAACCAGTGGTTCAAAAAATTTAAAAATATGGCTACTGGAAGTGTATTGTTAGAGGCTCAAGATACTAAAGCAATGACTTTCCAGCCATCCCTGTTTATGATTTATTGATCAATAGATCCAAGAGATACTAAATATTTTTGTTCTTGGAAGATAAAATATTCATTGTTCCGTAAACCAGTGGTCCAAAAAATTTAAAAATATGGCTACTGAAAGTGTATTGTTAGTTGCTCAAGATACTAAAGCAATGACATTCCAGCGATCTCCGTTTATGATTTACGGATCAATAGATCCAAGAGATACTAAATATTCATGTTCTTGGAAGATAAAATATTCATTATTCCGTAAACCAGTGGTCCAAAAATTTAAAAATATTGCTACTGGAAGTGTATTGTTAGTGGCTCAAGATACTAAAGCAATGACTTTCCAGCCATCTCCGTTTATGATTTATTGTTCAATAGATCCAAGAGATACTAAATATTCATGTTCTTGGAAGATAAAATATTCATTATTTTGTAAACCAGTGGTTCAAAAAATTCAAGAATATGGCTACTGGAAGTGTATTTTTAGAGGCTCAAGATACGAAAGCAATGACTTTCCAAGCGTCTCCGTTTATGATTAATCGATCAATAGATCCAAGAAGTATTGAATTCTTATGTTCTTGGAAGATAAAATATTCATTATTCCCTAAACCAGTGGCTCAAGAAAATTGAAAATGTAGCTACTGGTAGCGTATTGTTAGAGGCTCAAGATACGGAAGCAATGACTTTCCAGCCGTCTCTGTTAATGATTTATTGATCAATAGATCCAAGAAGTACTGAATTCTTATGTTCTTGGAAGATAAAATATTCATTATTTCCTAAACCAATGCTTGAAAAAATCTAAAAATGTGGCTCATGGTAGTATAGTATCTGAGGCTCTGAGTACGAAAGCTATGATTTTCTAGCTATCTCTATTAATGATTTATTAATCAATAGATACAAGACGAAATTAGGTTTCAAAGATCACTGTGAAAGAAATTCAGTCTATTACTTACATGAATACACTATTTATCAACTTGAACTATGAATATTCACACTGATTTAATAATAAATAATTACAGAATAATTCCAGTTCTATTCCATTGAGTCACTTTGTACGAAATTAGTGAGCACATAATTCGGAGCCAATAGAATAAAATTTTATTCAAATTTACCTTGTATTCTACTTGACTGCAATAAGTTTCAATGTTTCAAACTGAAATTTACTGGTTCACTTTGTATCGTCACATTTTCACTTCAAATTTAATGAAGCACACAGTTCAGAGCAAATATAATAACTTCACTTAAATTTACTTCATATTCATCTTAATTACAATAAATTTCAATGTTTACAATTGAACTAGAACTTGCAAAACTTGTCTTCGTTTGACATAACAATCCTTCGCCATTACGTGAATTACATTGACGACTGACAATAAAGCGAATTGTAATTTTAAAACTGATTCAAAGGCCATCTGTGAGACAAGGCGCCAAGTATTTTTAATAGCTTTGTGGAGTCGGTAAAGTTAACAACAGTGGACTGTAATGCATGGTAAATAGTTAACACATGTGTCCAGAGATGGCGAGCCAAATGTGCAGGGACTTTGCAAAGAAATTCGTGCACTTGCCCTAGCGCAACGCTAGCATAAAGTTGTATGTACAACTTGAGTAGTTCCGGACGAATTTTGACATTTTTGTGTTTCAATAGTTAGACTTTAATATAGGTGTTTTATATGGGAGAAACAGTTTTTTTAATAGCCACAATATTAATTTACATGTATTGTCATACTGAAAATGCTATGCAATCAATTCTTAACTCATGAGAGAATAGTTGCCTATTTTCAGTTTAATTAAAGTATAATAATAAAAAGTTCTATCGTATTTGAAATTTATTTAACAAAGCTGTTTTATAATGCTTTATACAACAATTTTAGACATTGTTCCAATACAATGTAGATAATCAAACATTATATTGCCTTCTTAAATAAATATAATAAATTACAATCTGCACTATAGATTTTTATTCGGATATTATTGTTCCCACAAATATCTTTATTAAATTCTATTCAATAAAGATTGATAGCGAAATAGCAAGTCAGAAATAGCGTAATTATTATTATACTTGCTCCACTTATTTTAATATTTCATGATATTTTTTTGATATTTACTCAAATTGAACAGAAATATTCATTTTAACAAATAATGAAAGCATTTGTTTGATTGTTGCACTTGCATAAAACTACAGTCATAAAGAAAAATGCTTTCATTAATTTACTTCCCAGAATATCAAATAATTTGTACTTCTTGATATTTTGTGCTTTCAAATAACTCAATTTTCCTTTCCATATTTTGGTTCATAGATAATAATAATAAGAATAAATAAATACTTCAGGTGGGAGATCTGAGACAAACCAGCAGTCTTTTTCCTAATTGCACAAAAAGTTCCAAGCAAGCACATTTAAATTTCAACAGTCAAGTAATAGAGTAATGTTTATCATTATTAAATGCCAGCTGGTACGATGCAGTTGAGAATAACTGCGGTTAAGATATTGAGTAATCTGTCACAAACATTTTTCTTTTTAATAAATAAGTAAATATCTGAAAATAACAATATATTTTTTTTTAATATTAATTTTTCTCATTTTTCAAAGCCCTACCGCTTAGGCGAGGCCAGGCCCGTGCTTTCAAAGAGCGGGCCAGGGGACCAACACCACTAGAAGCTGCGGAGCGAGCAGTTATGCCCATGTTTGTAAGCGACCATTCGGCTGCCCGGCTAGACGCAGCTCGTAATTTGCTAAGAGGGGGATATACTCAACTACTCCTGGGATGTAGAATCAATAGGTCGACGAAATAAATATGCCTCTCAAACTTTACAGCAACGTAAACAAAATAGTTCGAATTTAATTCCCTAGAAAATTGTTCTGATGAATTTTCTACGTAGTAACAACAGAAAAATGTGTTAATAATATGGCTGAAAATTAGTTTGTGACAGACTACTGTAAGAAATAGATTTTCTACACTAGAATATACAATGGTCTGAGTGTAGAATATAATACTACACTTAATATTTTGATTTAACATTGAACAGCACAGATAGATAGGTACATTTTGGTATGTTTTCATTGTGGAAACCTAACAGTTGACTAGTACGCAGCACCTGACAATTTGAGGTGCTGGCTAGATTAGACTGTCTAATATTTAACAACCGAACAACGATTCGTAGACTAAATTAATAAATGACAGTCGGTAAGCAACCAATATGACACATGTACAGCGATGAAAACAAGTTGTATTATTGATGGGATGGAAATAATTTTTATATTTTCCATCAATAATAATTTGATTTTGATATGAATTTCAAACTATCCTTATGAATATAATGATGGACTTTATAAAAGACAAGGCTCTTCACTTGAATTTTAGGTCCTTAAATATCTCTCTAATCTCACACTTGTAACATTTATAAAATCTAAAGCATACTTTAATTACATTTGAGTAAGTCGACAGCGATTTTCATATATTTATCCCATTTAAATTATTCATAGCTACTTTTTTTCAGCAGTTAATATTACATTCATCAAAACGTGAATTGCATAAAGGAAGGACCATATTGTTTCAAATTTTTTGAAAAATGTGGTCCTTCAACGTTGATAATGAATAACCTTTTCATTATTTTGTCGACCAGATCTATACAACATACACAAAAAACATTTTTTTTCAATCATATTCCGCATGTGTTCACCAATAATTTTTTTTTTTTGTAAAACAATATAATTAATACTCATAATACGACATTCGACATATTATAAACACACTTATATGTACAATAATAGAATACATTCACTCATAAATTTGCGAATTTAAAGTTTGCACACATTGTGAAGCATGATATTCATTATTCTGATGAATATGATCTATAAATTAATCTCAAAAAAAAAGACGAATAAGTATTGTTTAATTGTAACCAATTCGAAGCGAAATTCTGTGCATATAATTTTTTTGCTTTATATTAGACGCGTCGGGAGCGCATAGTTCGTGTTTTCAAAGAGCGGGCTAGGGGACAAACAAGCTGCGGAGCAAACAGTTATGCCCGTGTTTGTTAGCGACCATTCGGCTGCCCGGCTAGACGCAGCTCGTAATTTGCTAAAAGGGGGGTATGCTCAACTACTCCTGAGATGTATTGGTCGACATAATCAAACTTTACAGTAACGTTCGTTATTTAGGCCAAAAGCAACCAACTTCGCGTAGCTAGCTCGACGATTTCGGATAGGTTTAGAGGCTTAGGGGAAAGAGGGTTGAAAAGAAGCCAGCAAGCAAAAGCATCGTTTAATACATTTATGACCGATTTCAAGATCTGGTGTTGAATTAAAATAATAATAAAAAGTAATGGCGATAAATAAAAGACAGTGTTGTTTAAATAATAGTGGATACGTGTAGTAAAAGTGACTATTTTAGCGTCAGTTATAAGTAGAAGTATCGCATGGACAAGTTAAGTTTTCATTACAAGTGGTGTCAGAAGTGGGATAAACTCTTTATTTAAAATACAAGTGGTTGAGTGTCAGAAGATTAAAAATATGAAACTGGAGATGGAAACTCGAATAATGTGAAACAAAAAATGTATATGCACAATTTTTTTTTATCAGCTGCACATCGATTAAAAATCATTAGGCTATCTTGTGGTCTGAATAATCGGTGGTCACCAAATTGAAAGGTTGCACGATCTTTCGGAAATTTATTGAAATTTATGTTTTTCCTATTTTACATTATTCATCACATAATCCTTTTTTATCGACAAGTGACACTATATAACTTTTTGAAAAACTTTTGACAGTATACGCATGCGTCTTTTTCTCTTCGCGCATGCTCAAAACATTACGAAAAGGGTAAAATGGCCTATGTGCGCTATCTCTCTCAGTTCATGTCGTTTTTATTCCGGAGCCCGTTCCTATATATATATTTTAGTGGTGTGTACGTATGGGGATACGTTATAGGTCGCAAATCTTGACCGATTTTGATGATTCTTTTTTTAATCGATTGATTAACTATAAGGGTAGAACCCTATTGATTTTGATGATGATTTGTCCAGTAGTTTAATATTAAATGGGAATTTATCGAAAAGATCATGCAACGGTAGGATCTCAACCCAAATTAAAGATAGTCTGAAATGATCCATTTGGAATGTTCTAATTTCTAGTACAATGTTAATATGACCCTTTATAAAGCAATGTCGTTTTGGCAGTGTTTTTACCACAATTTTAATTAATTTAATAACAAGAAAAATGCTCTTTAGTTGGTTTTTGATTATGAATTTAAATGCGTGTTCATTTTTAACAGTTTCAAAATAAATATTTATAAACATGTTTCCCTTGAAGATATGTTCACGTGTGGAGAGGGCCTTATTGTACGTAAAATTTGGCAACATTTCAGTCGACTTAATTACGTCTTATATTTAACTTTACATTGAGTATATACTCACAGAACCGACGAGTTTAACTCGCTAATATCATATTATGCTTATCTAACAATGACTAATATTAAATTTTAACTGACGCCATCGAGATTGAAACTCATTTTTGAGTTCACGCCATTTGGCCCACTTTCAGTGATACATCAATCCTTCAATGAAAAAAATAAAATGACAACATTTCAAAAAACTGAAAATAATAAAAAAAAAACTCACCAAAAACTAAATAAACTCCCCCTTTCTACTTTCCCTGCACCACTGACTTCTAACAATTTTCAAATTTGAAAAACCGTGCTTTTTCATTTTCACACACGGCTATTTTGTCTGGCAGGTGAAGAGAAGGATCGACCCGGCGACTGCTGAGGTCGATCCAAGGTCAACGTGGGCTACACGTCCACTTCATGGCACACCTCCATGTAGTCCGGATGATGCATGATGTCCTTAATCATGTCCTTGAGCATAGTGTACCTCGGGAACATTGGGTACAGTTTGGAGTTCATGTATTCGTTCTGAAAAGACGAATCGATTGAATGCCTAATCAGGATTACTTTTCAAATTTACTTAAAGTACGTTGAGTTTTCGTTACAAGTGGTGTCAGAAGTGGGATAAACTCAAAACGGTTGTGCCTTTTGAAACTAGCTACTTATTTTTGAAAGAATGTTTGGTTAAATTGATTGATAAATGGGTGTTTGTCATAATTTTACTGGCTTCCAAATCATATTTGTACTAGTTTTTCCTGTTCAGTTTAACTTTTAAATAAACTTGAATACATTTGCATTCGGGATGACAGCTCTATTTTTACATTTCAGAACGTCAATACATCATGATTAATTTGTGTGCGTGTTTGTCGCGCTGTCAGTTTTTACCGTATCATAGATAAACTGAAAACACACAATACATGATTATAACTATCAGCACAAAAAGTTTGTATTCAAATCTGACGGTTAATTTTAATCTTAACTGATGCTGTTTCATTATATTCTGCACCAATTATCATCACAATCGTAACATTTATATATATATATATATATATATATATATATATATATATATATATATATATATATATATATATATATATATATATATATGTATATATGTATATATATATATATAATATATAAGTTAAAAAACCATACTGGCCATTATTTATTCCAATAAGATTGTAGAAATAGAAACATATCTAATTTTATAGGAGGCGGAGCCTATGTAGGAAACGAGCAAGACTTTTTTGGAAACAAGGAAAACTTTGTGCGAAACGACATAAATTTTGAAGGGAACGAAAAATACTTTGAAGAAGACGGGGACTACTTTGTACGAGACAAAAAAGTTTTATAGGAGGTGGAGCCTATGTAGAATTCGAGGAGAATGTTGTGAGAAATGAGGAAGACTTTGTAAGAACAGAAGAAGACTTTATAGGAAACGAGGAAAAAATCATGTAGGAGACGGAGCCTACTTAAGGGACAAGAGAAACTTTATAGGGAACAAGCAAGGATTCGTAGGAAACAAGGAAAACTTTGTAGGAAACGAGAAAAGTTTATAAGAGGCGGAGCCTATGTAGGAAAGGAGAAAAACTTTGAAAAGAACGAGAAACAAGGGAAACTTTGTAGAAAGCAAGAAAAGTTTTGTAGGAGGCGGAGCCTATGTAAAAAATGAGAAAATATCGTGGGAAATGGGAAAGACTTTGTAGGAAATTAGGAAAACTTTGTAGGAAACTAGAAAAAAATTATAGCGACCGAGAAATACTTTGTAGAAGACAGCGACTACTTTGTACGAGACGAAAAAAAATTTGTAGGAGGCAGGGCCTATAAAGGCAACAAGGAAAACCGTAGGAAACGAGGAAGACTTTGTAGGAAACCAGGAGAACTTTGTAGAGAACGGGAAATACTGTATAAAAGACGAGGCCTACTAAGTACGGAAAGAAAAATTTTCTGTAGGAGGCGAAGCCTATGTAGGAAACGAGGAGAGCTTAAAAAAGAAACGAGAAAACTTTGTAGGAAACAATTCTGTAGCAAGCAGAGCCTATGTAGAAAACGAGAAGAACTTTGTAGAAAACGAGAACGACTTTGTGGGAAACGAGAAAAACTTTATAGAAAACAGGGAAACTTTGTACGCAACGAGAGAAACTTTGTAGAGAACGAGAAATGCTTTATTGAAGACGGGGACTACTTTGTACGAGTTTTGTAGGAGGCGGAACCTATGTAGGAAACGAGGAAGACTTTGTAGAAAACAAGAAAAATTCTGTAGGAGGTGGAGGCTATGTAAGGAACAAGGAAAACTTTGTAGGGAACTAGGAAGGCTTCGTAGGAAACAAGAGAGACTTTGTTGGAAACGAGGAAAACACTGAAGGACTAAAAAAAAATTGTAGAATGCGGAACCTATGTAGGAAACGAAGGAAACCTTGTAGGAAACGAAAAAAACTGAGTAGAGAACGAGACATATTTTGTAGAAGACGGAGATTACTTTGGACGGTGGAAAAAATTTTTTGTAGGAGGCGGAGCCTATATAGCAATCGAGAAAAACTTTGTAGGAAATAAGGAAGACTTTGTAGGAAACAATAAAGACTTTGTAGGAAACGAGAGAAACTTTGTAGAGAACGAGAAATATTTTGTAGAAGATAGAGACTATTTTATTCGAGACGAAAAAAAACAAGGAAAACTACAGGAAACAAAAAAGACTGTAAGAGACCAGAAAAACTTTGTAGAGAACGGGAAATACTTTGTAGAAGACGAAGACTACTATGTACGGGAAGATAAAAATTTTGTAGGAGGCGGAGCCTATGTAGGAAGCAATGAGAACTGTGGAGATCAGGAAGACTTTATAGGAAACAAGAATAATTCTGTAGCAGGCGGAGCCTATGTAGGAAACGAGAAGAACTTTGTAGAAAACAAGCGAAACTTTGTAGAAAGAAAGATAAACTTTGTAGGAGACGAGAAAAATTTATGGGAGGCGGAGCCAATGTGGAAAAGCGAGAGAAACTTTGTAGGAAACGAGAACGACTTTGTAGAAAACGAGGAAAACCTTGTATGAAAGGAGAAAATTTTGTAGGAGGTAGAGCCTATGTAAGGTAGAAAAAACATTGAAGGAAACACGGAAGACTTTGTATGAAACAAAAAAAACTTTGTAGGAAACACAGAAAACTTTGTACGAAACGAGAGAAATTTTGTAGGAAACGGAGAAAACTTTGTGGAAAACGGAGACTACTTTGTACGAGACAAAAAAAGTTTTGTATATAGGAAACGAGGAGAAATTTGTGGGAAACGGGGAAGACTTTGTGGGAACAGAAGAAGACTTTGTAGGAAACTAGGAAAATTTTTTAGGAAACAAGAAAAATTCTGTAGGAGGCGGAACCTATGTAAGGAACAAAGAAAACTTTGTAGAGAACAAGGAAGACTTAGTAGGAAATAAGAGAGACTTTGTTGGGAAAGAGGAATACTCTGTAGGAAACAAAAAAAATTGTAGAACGAGAAAAATTTCATAGGAAACGGGGAAAACTTTGACAGAAACGAGAAAAACGTAGAATAGAACGAGAAATACTTTGTAGAAAACGGAGGCTACTTAGTACGATAAGAAAAATTTTTTGTAGGAGACGGAGCCTATGTAGAAATCGAGGGCAACTTTGTAGGAAACAAGAAAGATTTTGTAGGAAACAAGGAAGACTTTGTAGGCAATGAGGAAATATTTGTAGAAAACAAGGAAAACCTCGTAGAAAACGGGAAATACTTTGTAGAAGACGGAGACTACTTTGTACAAAGTAAAAAAATTTTTGTAGGAGGCGGAGCCTATGTAGGAACCAAGGAAAACTTCGTAGGAAACGAGAAAGACTTTGTGGGAAACGAGGAAGATTTTGTAGGAAACGGAGAAAAGTTTTTAGGAAACGAAGAAATTGTAGAAAAGAAGAAAAACTTTGTAGAAAACGAGAGAAACTTTGTAGGGAACGAGAAATACTTTATAGAAGACGGAGACTAATTTGTACAAAGTGAGAAAATATTTGTAGGACGCGGAGTCTATGTAGGAATCAAGGAAAACTTTGTAGGAAACGAGAGAGACTTTGTAGGAAACGGGGAAGACTTTGTAGGAAACGCGAAAATCTTTAGAGGAAACGAGAGAAACTTTGTAGATAACAAGAAATACATTGTAGAAGGCGAAGGCTACTTTAAACAAAAAGAAAAATAATTTGTAGGAGGCGGAGCCTATGTAGGATCCAAGGGAAACTTTGTAGGAAATGGGGAAGACTTTGTAAGAAGCAAGGAAGACTTTGTAGGAAACAAGAAAGACTTTGTAGGAAACGAGGAAGACTTTGTAGGAAACGAAGAAAATTTTGTAGGAAACAAAGGAAACTCTGTGGGAAACTGGAAAAAATTTATAGGAGGTGGAGCCTATGTAAGAAACGAGAAAACTATGTGGGAAACGAGGAAGACTTTGTATAAAAGTAGAAGAACTTTGTAGGAAACAAGAAAAACTTTGTGGGGAATACGAAAAATTTTGTAGGAGGCGGAGCCTATGTGAAAACGAGAAAAATTTGTAGAAAACGAGGAAGACTCTGTATAAAACTATGAAAAATTAGTAGGAAACGAGATGGACTTTGTAGGGAAGAAGGAAAGCTTTGAAGGAAACGAGAGAAATTTTGTAGGAGGCGGAGCCTATGTGGGCAACGAGGAAAACTCCATCAGAAACAAATAAGACTTTGTATATATATAGATATCCTCAGCTTTATCAAATGCATTCACTTCCTGTTTCTTTTTTTCGTTTGTATATTGTGTTAGTCGTAAATCATGCTTGGACTATTGTTATCCCCTGTTCCCTTGGGATTGTTCTTAAGCGTAACAAATATAAAGGGAAGCTTCAGGAATATCTTATGATTTAAAGTTGATACTCCTGAATCCTTCATTCAATTTTTTGCATATTGAACAAGAAAGAAAATAGATACAGATTTATTTTTGTTGTAGTGGAAAGTTTTATACGGGGTGGTTCAATAATGCAGGATGCAGTACAAAACATACTTGTGTAATAAAATATAAATAATGGGCTCATATTTTACCTTTAGATCTCGTATGAGGTTTCTTAGCCCGGAATACTTTTTCAGCAGGCGGTACAGGTCGTTAGTCATCTGAGTATTTTCCGCTTCTATCTGTGATATTGTCATGTCTGGAGCAGATAAAAAGTTATATGAGACAACTAAAAAAGCTCAAGTTTTGGAAAGACGCATCTTTATACAAGCTTATCTCTATTAAAATATTCAAATCAATTTTAAGTTCATTGAACGACAATTAAAAAGGCTTTGTTAGCCCAAAAAAAATTGATTGAAATGTTGCGTGCGAATATAACTTACTTTCAAGCCGCTCTATCCTCTCCCGTTTATCCTGGGCCTCTTCAGCTAGTTTAGCAGACGTTTTGACCCCTTCACCGGATTTCTGCGTCTTCTCCATGATAGCGCAAGCGCGAAGGACGAACGCAGGGACTGTTTCCTGCTTCTCCTGCTTTGGAATGTCCACCAACGTCCAATATTGCGTTTCCAGTCTCACCACGTCCTGCAAGAATAATTATTCCTCAAATTTATGCTTTATTTTTTGGTGCCAACAAATAAATTAGGTTGTTTGAGCTGTCACAAGCAATCGGGAATTATTTTTCGCCCAATTAAACACGCTTGTTGCTCGACAAACCCTTTGATACGTCAGACAATAGAAACATTTCTAAAACAGTCGTTGAAAAATTTTTTGTAACACATTTAAATTCGAAATTTGGACTAATCAAGGGACCGTAACAGTTGTTACCACTCAAACAGATTACTAACTTTATTTCAGCCTCCAATTTAAACTTCTCTTTGATCATAAAAGGGATTAGTAGACAGAATTTTTGTTCAAGTTTAAACTTTTTGAAACTTTATAATATTTTCCTTGAAAATCCATAAAATTGTTGGCTAAACCGGAAATGCGAAACCGGATTCTCATATTCTAAATAAGTGTTCTATCAGTAAAGTTTTGGTACCACTGGTTAAAAAAGCCTCATTTACGAATTTGAGACTAGTTTTTTGATAAAAAACTTGAATATAAAATTTCAGTCAAAAATTCGAACGCGTTCTCAAGTTATCGGCGATTTTTCTAAATTGTTTTTTGGGTTCAGTGGGGTCTAAAACGTGAAGATCCATCAAAATCTTACAATGAAGAAATTACGATTAAAATATTTCCTCCTTTTAAGCAAATTACGAGCTGCGTCTGGCCGAGCAGCCGGATGGACGCTTACAAACACGGGCATAACTGTTCGCTCCGCAGCTTTTCGTGGTGTTAACACTGCCTAATTCAAATACTGTAACGTGCGAAAGTGTCATAATTTGTAAAAATCAAATAGGCTCTGTTGTCTGGTTGGAGCGACGTTTGAGAATAACGTAGAAATTTCTAGATGTTTGGTTTGCGCAATGATCAACCAAATAAATGAGTTGTAGTAAATAAATATTGGTGGCTTTATTAATAGATAAAAATGTTGGTTTTACCTTGATCATGGCTTTGAGTAAATTATATCTTTGAAACAAATTATGTACGGTTTTTGAATCCTGGTATTTTGCCATGAGGGTAACCAAAGACCTTTTGGCAGTGTCATACGATTCATCTACTAGACGTACTCGAACTGCCCTAAGACGTTCATTTGTTTCAATAACTTCTTCTTTGGTCAATCCTGATGATGTTCCTTCATCTTTGACGTCCTGCACAATTCGACGGACGGATTGGGTGAATTTTCCGACGAGGTTCGTAGAGGGCGCACCTGGAAAGAACAGAACAAATTTATTAGTATAGCAATTTCAAGTTACATTAATCATATTTTATTTTCAGACAAACGCAAAGAACTTTTATAAAAAGGTCTTTAGTATATTTGTATGCAATTCTCGGCATCTAAAACAGGAACAGTTTTTTTGACATATTGTGTGTCTCAGCATGGTAATTATTTACGTGTTCCGACTGCAAATTTTTTCCGGAAGCATCACATGGACATTTAGTATATATATATATGAAAACTGTTATCACTGAAATCGGGCTGCAGACCCTTACAATGATAGCAGAATTAAAAACTATTGCGATACTTTTCCTTCACAACAAAATTTATTTCGTAATAAAGTCTAATTGCTTGTATAATTCGATTTAAATTTCCGTTTTATTTACAATTTTACTATCTAGAACGGATGAACTTCGTTTAGTAATTCTTTATAATGAAGTCTAATAGTAATGGTAATATTTAGCAACATTTCAGCTTTAATTACATTCCATTAAATGGAATTTGTAATTAATGGGGTACAAGTCCATTATGATGAAATTTTCCCCTAGATTAAACCGTAATTCAATTAATTTATGATATAATATGTGGAAAATGCAGCAATAAAGAATTTAATGATTTAATTGTCGGTATTTACGTGCACAAGCTAGGCGTTCTAAGTGCCTGAACGGTCTTCAAAGAGCGGGCCAGGGGACCAACACCACGAGAAGCTGCGGAGCGAACAGTTATGCCCGTGCTTGTAAGCAACCATTCGGCTGCCCGGCTAGACACAGCTCATAATTTGCTTAAAAGGGGGAAGTATTTTGATCGTAATTTTTTCAGATCAAAATTTTGACGAATCTTCACGTGTTAGACCCTACTAAACCCAAAAAACAAATTTTAAAGAATGTCTGAGAGCACGATAACTTGAGAACTTGTGCGAATTTTGGACTGAAATTTTATATTCAAGTTTTTCATCAAGAATTTAAGTTCGTAAATGAGCTTTTTTTAAGCAGTGGTACCAAAACTTTAGTGATAGAACTCTTTAGTTCTTTGCGTTTATTTTACAAACGGTAGTATTTATCATAAATTATACAATAACTAGAATTGATTCTTAAATGATTTGGCACAACATTCATCGAAAACATCAGCGGTTCAATTGTTATTAATCAAATTTGAATTATTATAAGATTTGTTATATTTTTCTGTAGCAAAAAAACAATGGAAATAAAATAAATATTGTCACAAGCTAGACCTTTTAAGTGTCTGGACGGTCTTCAAAGAGCTGGCCAGGGGCCCAACACCATGAGAAGCTGCGGAGCAAGCAGTTATGCCCGTGTTTGTAAGCGGCTGCTCGGCTAGACGCAGCTCGTAATTTGTAATTTACTTAAAAGGAGGATATGATATATATATATATATATATATATATATATATATATATATATATATATATATATATATATATATATATATATATATATACATATATATATATATATATATATATATATATATATATATATACATATATATATATATATATATATATATATATATATATATATATATATATATATATATATATATATATATATATATATATATATATATATATATATATATATATATATATATATATATATATATATATATATGTTAGCAAGTTTTCTTTTAAACAAGATAACGTTCTTCAATAACTTTATTTAACTATTATTATTACAAATATAGATGGAATCAAAAGTATGAATCACAATAATAATGCTTTAATTAGCCACCGTCAAACTACTGTGCTATCTCGCGCGCTCTACTCCTTCGCCCCGGCTTTCCAACTAACTCCTCTTCCGCGCATGTCTTCGCAGCCGGTACTTCAGGGGCGTCCCCGTGTCATTCCATGGGCGTGCTGGGGCACCATGGCTAACAGTCGGCCCTTCCTGACATTTAGGACCGTCCTCGGTCCGACTGGACGTCTTGGATTCAGTACCTGTAACAGACAATTCAAATTCTCGTCTTGGTGTCACAGTGTCATTGTCGTCATCTGAAGTCTCTTCGTCGCTCGTTTCGTCTGGACAACACCATTGTTTCATTCGGTCTGGTGCAAAGACAGAGTCAAAGGGACGTTGCGTTCTCTCAGCTCCTGGGATGTCACGAAGTCGGTATCGATCATGTGGAAGTACTTCAGCTACTTGGTACGGTCCCTTATACTTTGGCATCAACTTCTTCGACTGACCCATAGCCGCGAATTCTCGTAAAATCAGAACTAGATCTCCGACCTTATATTTGTGAGGCTTCTTATGTTTCACGTCGTATCTTATTTTCTGCTTCTTCTGGCTTTCTTCTATCTTCCGTAAAGCCTCTTCTCTTTTCTTTTGTAGTTCACTTTCATCAGTTGCTTCTACCAGTTCTTCTTCGTTTTGCAAGGCCAATACTAAATGATTCTGGAGTGCATTTCTCGGATCATAATTCAGAAGTAATTCGTGTGGAGATTTTTGCGTTGTTTTATTTTTCATCGCATTCATTGCGTATTGTATTTCTCTAATTCTTGTGTCCCAATCAGCACCATTCTCATCGTCGTAAGTTGTGGTAATTGCCGCAGTTATAACAGCATTACTCCTCTCAATTTGTCCATTGGCTCTAGGAGTCGCAGTCGCATTTTTGATATGAGTTATCATATTTTCTTTGCAAATCTCTTCGAACTCTTTCGCCGTATACGCGGTTCCTCTATCCGTTATTAAAATTCGTGGACAACCAAATATAGAAACTACGTCTCTTAAGAATTCACACGTGCTTTTGGACTTGACATCCTTCACAGCTCGAAGCATGATATACTTCGTAAAATTATCCTGGTAGGCTACAACATGAGTGTTACCCTTTTTGCTCTTGAGAAATGGTCCCAGATGGTCCATATGGACTACTTGAAAAGGAATGGTCGTTCTTTCAATGTTGTGGAGTTCTCCCTCTTTCTTACCTCCAGCAGTTTTATGATAGGCGCATCGGATACATCCTGCGATATACTGTTTCACTTTCTTCTTCATTTTTGGAAACCAAAAACGCCGTCTAATATGTTCAAGTGTTTTATCTTCGCTGAAGTGTCCCATAGCATCATGGCTCCCTTGAATCACTCTCCATACTATACTTTTCGGAACCACCCATTTCAATCCTTCGTCCGTTCTTTTGCAAACATACTTCTGGTGTATTACATAATCTTGAAAAATTTGTTTATTGCTTCCTTCCTTCTGTTGACTATTCAAAGTTTCTTCAATTTCTCTAATCCTTGGATCTTGTAATTGCATCGTTAGTAACCAGTCGTTTGTATTTATTCTTACCGTCATAATCTTCACATCGATCGTTTCTGTTTCCTTAGGTTTTTCACTTGGACATCTACTTAATGCGTCTACGTGTTTCATTTGAATGCCTGGGCGATGTTTGATTTCGATATCATATTCTTGGAGCTTGAAACACCATCGTGAAATTCTCGCATTCATATCTTTTTTACTCAATATCGTTCTGAGTGAATTACAATCTGTAACAACTGTAATTTTTCGTCCTAATACGTAAATTCTGAATCTCTCTAATGATTCGACCACAGCAAGTGCTTCCAACTCAAAACTGTGGTATTTCATTTCAGTTGGCGTTGTTTGTCGACTATAATAGCATACTGGCCTCATCGGTCCTTCTTTTGGACCCTGTAACAGGATACCAGCTAAACCATTCTTGCATGCATCGGTATGTACTTGCAGCTCAGCCATCGGATCGAAAAGAGCTAAGGTTGGTCTTCGTTGTAATTCTTCTTTTAATCTTGAGAAAGCTTCCTCCTGGTCGGTGTCCCAACGAAATTCTTCACCTTTCCTTGTAAGCATGGTCAAAGGTCTACTGATGGATGCAAAATTCTCGATGAATTTTCGAAAAAAACCTGTTAGACCTACGAACTGTCTCACTTCATGCAAATTTGTAGGTCTTTTATAATTTTCAATAGCCATGCTTTTCCGTCGTCCTGGTCGACATCCGTTTTTATCAATTTCGTAGCCAATATACTCAATTTTACTCTGTAGAAATTTGCATTTTGTTGGTTTTAGAGTAAGTCCAACCTCTTTTAGCACAATTAGAAATCTTTCTAGTTTTTCTAATCCTTCTTCCACCGTTTTACTTGCTATCATCACGTCGTCCATATAAATTAGTAAATCGTTCGGTTTCATCATTCCTTCAACTTGCCTCATAACTCTGTTGAATGTTGCAGGAGCGTTCACTAACCCGAATGGCATTTTTCTAAATTCGTAGTGCCCTTCAGTGGTTACAAAAGCCGTATACGTTGTAGATTCTTCGGACATTTTTATTTGATAGTAACCACTCGCCATATCTAATACGGTAAAATAACAATTTCCTGCAAGTCGATCCAGTAACTCGTCCATTGCCACCATCGGAAATTTATCCTTCTTTGTCTTCTCATTCAATTTGCGATAGTCTATACAAAGCCTCTTTTCGCCATTCGCTTTGTTTACTAATAAAGCTGGACTTGCGTATTCCGATTGTGATAATCTGATTATATTCGCCTGCATCAACTCATCTATCATTTTTTTCATGATTACTCGCTCGGTATACGGGATTCGATAGGGTTTATAGCACACCGGTTTGTCGTCTGTTAATTCAATCTTCATCTCGGTGAAATTTACATTTCCCAATTCTTCTAGGTTTGATGCAAAACATTCTCTATAGGTGTTTACTAGAATTCCTATTTTCTTCTGTTCATCTTCATGTAATTCTCTATTTATTTCTAACTGGCTGTCTTCAATCTTCTTCATCATTTTCATCACTTTCTGTACTGGTTCCTTTGATTTCTGCTCTTCTTTTGTGATCAACATAGTTCCATTTTCAATCAGCAGTCGTATTCCGGGCTGATTCAGAGCATTTCTTCCGACTATCACATCTTCTTCTTGTGCATCGTCGGGTACAACAAGAACTTCCGTTTCTAAATCTACACCGTCTATATTTAGTAAAAGTGTTCTCTTTCCTATGGTTGTACACTGCCCTGCTCCAAATCCTCGAAGTGTAATATGTGATGGGATGAATTTAAAATTTAAATTTTCTATAGATGTTTTTCGGATCGTCACACAATCACTTCCCAAATCAATGAAAGCATTCAACTCATTTCCATCAATAGTTATAATTCGACAGTAATCATCAGTTTCCTTCTTATTTAATATTTTTCTTACAAACTTATCATCTTTTACAGGTTTTGAACCTGATTTTACTACTTTCGTAGGACAAGCCGAAGCTAAGTGTCCCATTTTCTGGCATATAAAACAATTGCGTTTCTCCATAAGAGGCTTGGCACACTTTCGTGCAATGTGTCCTGCTTCGTTACAATTGTAACAAGTAATTTGTGATGGTTTTGATGCATCACTCTTTCTTTCACGGGGCCTCTTTTGTTCTTCTACAGACCGTGTTTCATAAGTTTCTCGATTTTTCATGTTTTCATATTTCTTAATTTTGCTCAAAAGTTCTTCTACATCACTAAATTCACACAGAGAAAGGAATCGAGCCAAATCTCTGTCATCTAGTCCATTTAAAATATATTTTATTAACGACGTACCTTCAATGCCACCTCGTTGAGCAATCGCCTTCATTCCATAAACATAAGACTCCAGCTCCTCACCTTTTCCTTTCTTTCGTCTTGACAAAGTTAAATGTACATCGGCTTGATCCAAAACAGATGGAAAGCTCTTGAGCAGTTTACCCTTAAATTCGTTCCACGTTGTTATTTCTTCAACTGTACAATCTAGCCAATGTTTCGCAGCTCCTTTTAATTTGTTTGACACATGGACCAGTATCGCTGACTCACTCCACCCGTATGCCGTGGCGATTCCTTCAACACGTTTAATCCAGCGTTCTGCTGAAAGACCGGTTATATTTGATGGATCAAATTCTGGAACCAGTCGATCAGCTACTTCGCGTTGAATTCCCACATTCGCTGTTACTTCCATTTTTGTCGAATTATTCATGCTACTTTTCTCTCGTTCCAGTAGTTCGCGTTCTCGTTGTAATAATTCTCTTTCGCGCATCAAAAAGTCACGTTCCCTTGCCAGGTAAATGTTTTCAACACTACTTTGTTCTACATTGTTCACTCGCGTCGATTGAAAAACGTTTGAGTCCTCGAATATGTTCATCTCACCTTCGTGGTTATTCATATTGATTTTATTTCAACTAACAAACGATTTGTCGCGATTTTAAACACCGTTTACAGTTTACAAAACGTCGTTGTCCTCTTTTCTAGCCGTCCCGGCGGAAAAACCCGAGAGCTCCCGAACTAGCTCGATCTTACCACTCCGAATACCGAACTTTACCGCGAAACGCACTCAATTTCGCGCCAATTCTCCACTTGTAGGTTATGTCTCCGCGTCACATGAAACAATTCTCACTCACGAATTATTTCTTCACTCTTCAAGTTCATGATAGAACTGTCCTCGTCACAAGCCACATTTACCAACACGACACCACATTCACCGTTCAATGTTTCTCAATTATCAAAGCACTGAAGTTTTTTGAACATATCCCACCGCTGCACTGTTAGCAAGTTTTCTTTTAAACAAGATAACGTTCTTTAATAACTTTATTTAACTATTATTATTACAAATATAGATGGAATCAAAAGTATGAATCACAATAATAATGCTTTAATTAGCCACCGTCAAACTACTGTGCTATCTCGCGCGCTCTACTCCTTCGCCCCGGCTTTCCAACTAACTCCTCTTCCGCGCATGTCTTCGCAGCCGGTACTTCAGGGGCGTCCCCGTGTCATTCCATGGGCGTGCTGGGGCACCATGGCTAACATATATATATATATATGTATATGTATAAGCATTCTAAACCATCTTGAAGTGCTTTCGGAGCATTATAAAATGTTGTCAAGCATTTTAGAGTGTTCAAAAATTGTTTAAAGTATTTTGAAGTATCGTTTAACGTTTTGAAACATCCTAGAATGGCTTAGAGTGTTATTAAACTTTTCAGAGTGTTTTAAAACATCCTGAAACGTTTTTAAATGTTTAAAAACATTTTTTAGCGGTTTAGAATGTTTTAAAACATTGCATGATGTTTCAAAGTGCCCTACAATATTCCAGAAGATATGTTAATGACTTATTCACTTCCTTTCAAAAATGTCTTATCAGAAAATCTGCGGGGAGCCTAATCCAGTAATGGTTGTTTTTACAAACTAATTTTTACTACTAGATACTGCGTTTAAGAAGTCAATTGCTTCGGAACTCATAATAATGCCACTTATTATTTCACGGTTCGAAGTGTGTAATAAGGAGTCCATATAATGTTAAATGATTTTTACCGGAGTTTCGGAGCGCCATACTCATATTGTTTGCTTTTTGCTATAGCCTTGGATCTAGTCTACTTTTCTCTGGCTCTACCAGGTTTCCAGGGCCGGATTTAGCAATTTACCGCTCATACATACAAATTTAATGCCGCCTCTTTCCGGCCAGATAAGCACGAAACTTTTATTTGAATACATTTGTTGTGAACAAACTCAGTTCATGAAGATGATATACAATGTGTGAGATAAAAAAGTGAATATATATAAACATTTTTTCGTCCAAAAAAGTTACAAGATGAATTTTAACACACTGTAACAATCAATTAAAATAAAGTAGGCAATATTTGCGGCAGCGCAAGCCCAGCAGTATGTTTTAATATTGGAAGAGATATTTACAAGAGCTGCCTGCTTGTCGAGCTGCGTCTAGCCGAGCAGCCGAATGGTCGCTTATAAACACGGACATAACTGTTTGCTCCGCAGCTTCTCGGCAATTTTAAAAATGAAAATATTTGATTAAAATCGCGAATTTTATATTTTTTCATATCTCGATGATAAATGGTCGATATTTGCGGCAACGCAAGCCCGGCAGCGTGTTTTAATATTCTTTTAAAAAGTAAGTTCGTCCCTGTTCCTGTCAGCCCAGAGGCCCTTTATGTGGAGGAGTTTTATTATCTATGTTAGCACACTCCAAAGCTGCGACGATGGCTGACCTAAGTATAGCTTGATGAATCTAAGAATGTGTTTGCTCTAGAAGCTGTCACGAGTTGATCGATTTATATATAGGAAAAAAGCAATTAAAATTTGTTGGAAGACGAAAAATATATTTCTCCTCTTTCATTTTCTGTTGAGGATAAGTAAAATAAGAATAAGAATAGATGGGGTTGTTGAATGGCTGAAACCCTCCGCTTCGCAGCGAGATAATTTCAAGTAATATCACTCCAATTTCATTGATGTATTATCTCTAGTTCCCGGCCCAGTGCACTCCTCTTTCCGGGGTTTAGTGCGCAGCTCCGGTTTTCAGTTCCAAGCTCCGGGAGTCCAAGCGTTGTACGTCACATCCGCGTTCGGTATTTCCATTCTAATCACAGATTTAATCATGATGACGTCACTGAAAGGGTCTACCATCCACAAGAGAGTACTTGAAAAAGGCGCGGAAGAAATGAAGGGGTTTAAGAATAAACTAGATTCTGCGATGAGTGGAACAGATGGAAGAATTTTGAAAGATATGTTGATGACATATGATTGTTATAATTCAATAAAATTCAAAACAAAACAACATAAAACAACAACAACTCTGATAACTGTATCAATTTTCAATTTACCGTTGTGAAATGCGTCATAGCTTTTTAAATATCAGTTTTCCGTTTTCAATGAATTCTGATTGCCCGATTCTCTATTACAGTTTTCGTACTCTATTGTAAAACTATAATCACCCCAGCTTTAATCTGCAACATTACCATTTAAAGCGGAAATTACGAATGAAATCTGGGTATTGCCCATGTTTTATCAACATGGATATTAAGGCACAAAGTACTATAAACAAATTATGGTGGATTGTTTTGAAGATAAGAGCCAGAACGTGACTTTATGAATGAAATAACTCCGGGAAATCCTACGATAAAACTCAACGCAAAATTTTGTTTTTGGAGTAGTGAAATTTAAACCAGATGTTGAAAATGAAATTATGAATGTGGATAAACTTATTTTTATTGCTGTAGAATGTGACAAACCCATTTCAAGTAACAATCCAAAAAACTTTGGCAGGGTTCCCAACTTGTTGCAGAACGAATTTTCTTTCCATTTAGTAACACACTTGGAAGATTAACGACTTAACATCTCCACTAATTTTAAAAGTCACGACAATACATTTTATCTTATTTTCCGGAGAGTTGAATCAGCAGATTTTTCTTACAAGATGTTTCTGTCTTTCAACTGTCACTTTCAATTATTTTCAGCCGAAATGATTACAGGAATTCTTGCCGACCTTTGGGATAACACGAATTTATTCTAAAAATAAATGTGCGTTCGGTTTTTCAAATAACACAATCTGGAAAGGAAATGAATGTGTCATCAACATTGACCGAATAGTTGACTCCTTAAACGCAGTATCTAATAGTAAAAACTAGTTTGAAAATAACCAGTACTGGATTATTCACTAATAAGTCATCAACATACCTTTTGGAAAATTGTAGGGCATTTTGAAACATTCTTGAACAATGCAGAATGTTTTAAAACATTTTAAAACGTCTCAGGATGTTTTAAAACACTGTGAAAAGTTCACAAACAATCTAAGACATTCCAGGACGTTTCAGAACCCTCTGAAATACTACATAAGATTTTAAAATGTTCCAAAAGCACTTCAAGACGCTTCAGAATGTTTCAAGGTACTTTAAGATATCATACAAAATTGTAAACCGTACCAGAATGTTCCAAAATATTTCAGGATGTTTCAGGACCTTCTGGAATATTGAAGGGCATTTTGAAACATCATACAATGTTGTGAAACATTCTAAATTAGTACATAATGTTTAAAAACATTTTAAAACGTCTCAGGATATTTCAGAAGGTTAAACGATGTTCCGAAATACTTTAAACAATTCTGGAACACACTAAAATGCTTCATAGCATTTTAAAATGTTTCTAAAACACTTAGGCCTAGTTGCATGAACGTGCATTAACTAAAGAGTTCTTCAAAAATGAACAATATCAAATCGAATATATTCGTCAAATCAGTTGCTTAGCATTGCTGTCAAAAATTCGATTTGATATTGTTCATTTTTAAAGAACTGTTTAATTGATGAACGTTCATGCAACCGGGCATTAGAGACGCTTTAGAATGTTTATACTAACTGAAAGTGCATTTAAACATTCTAAATCGTTCCAAAATATTCCAAAATATTCCTGGACGCTTCAAACTGCGTTTAAAACATCTTAGGATGTTTTAAAATGTTCCGTAATACTCTAAAACATTTCAGAATCTTTTAGACAATTAAATAATGTTCCGGGAATCTTTAAATAATTCCAGAACACTTCAAAATGCTATACAACGTTTTATAATGTTTCGGAAGCACTTCAGGACCTTCTGGAATATTGTAGGGCACTTTGAAACATCATGCAATGTTTTGAAACATTCTACATCAGTACAGAATGTTTTAAAACATTTTAAAACGTCTCAGGATGTTTCAAAACACTGTGTAAAGTTCAAAGATACTCTAAGCCATTCCAGGATGTTTCAAAACGTTAAACGATGTTCCAAAATACTTTCTACAATTCTAGAACACTTTAAAATGCTACATGACATTTTAAAATGTTCCAAAAGCACTTTAAGACGCTCTGAGAATGTTATGCAATATTTCGTAATGTTTTAGAAGAATCCAAACTATTCAAAAATGTTCTAAGATATTTCAAGACGCTTCAGACTGCATTTGAAACGTCTTAGAATGTTTTAAGACATTAAATAATGTTACAGAACACTTTGAAATGTTCTATAATACTCTTAACAGTTTCAGGATGTTTTGGACAATTCAAAAATTTTCCGGAAGGCTTTAAACAATTCCGGAACATTCTTAAATGTTACACAACGTTTTATATTATCCCGAAGCACTTCAAGAACTTTTGGAATGATGTAGGGCATTTCAGAACATCATACAGTATTTTCAATCATTCTAAATCAGTACAGAATGTTTCAGGATGTTTCAAAACACCCTGGAAACTTCAAAAACAGTCTAAGCCACTCCAGGATGTTTCAGGATGTTTCAAAACACTCTGAAAACTTCAAAAACAGTCTAAGCCACTCCAGGATGTTTCAGAAGGTTGAGCGATGTTCCAAAATACTTCAAACAATTCTGGAACATTTAAAAATGCAATACAATATTTTAAAATGTTTCGAAAGCACTTTAAGACGCTTTACAATATTTCGAAAGCACTTCAAGACGCTTTACAATGTTTCAATGCACTTCAGAATATTAAGCAATGTATCAGAACATTCTAAACCGTTTCAAAATGTTCCAAAATATTCCTGGACGCTTCAGACTGCGTTTAAAACATCTCAGGATGTTTTAAAACGTTTAATAATGTTCCATAATACTCTAGAACATTTCAGAATGTTTTAGACAGTTGAATAATGTTCTGGAAAGATTCAAATAATTCCGGAAACACTTCAGAATGCTACACAACGTTTTATAATGTTTCGGAAGCACTTTAGGATCTTCTGGAATATTGTAGGGCATTTTGGAACATCATGTAATGTTTTTGAACATTCTAAACCAGTACAGAATGTTTTAAAACATTTTAAAACGTCTCAGGATGTTTTAGAACACTCTGAGCCATTTCAGGATGTTTCATAACGTTAAGCGATATTCCTAAATACTTCAAACAATTCTAGAATACTTTAAAATGCTACAGAACATTTTAAAATGTTCCGAGAGCACTTCAAGACGCTTTAGAATGTTTCAAGGCACTTTCGACTATTACAAACATTTTAAATCGTTCCAAAATGTTTTAAAACATTCTAGGACGCTCCAGGCTGCATTTAAAACATCTTAGAATGTTTTAAAACGTTAAATAATGTTACAGAACACTCTGAAATGTTTTTTAATACTCTAAATCGTTTCAGACAATTAAATAATGTTCCGGAAATCTTTAAACAATTCTAGAACACTCTAAAATGCTACAAAACGTTTTATAACGCTCAGAAAGCACTTCAGGACCTTCTAGAATATCAAAGGGCACTTTGAAACATTTTAAAATGTTTCAAGATGTTTTAGAACACTCTGAGCTATTCCAGGATGTTTCAGAATGTAAAACTATATTCCAAAATACTTCAAACAATTCTAGAATACTTTAAAATGTTACACAACATTTTAGAATGTTCCGAAAGCACTTCAAGACGATTTATAATGTTTCAAAGCACTTTCGACTGTTATAAACATTCTAAACCGTTCCAAAATGTTCCAAAATATTCCAGGAGTTTCAGGCTACGTTTAAAACATCTTAGGATGTTTTGAAACATTAAATAGTGTCACAGAACACTTTGGAATGTTCCGTAACACTCTAAACCGTTCCAGAATGTTTTAGACAGTTGAATAATGTTCCAGAAAGATTCAAACAATTCCAGAACACTCTCAAATGTTACACAAAGTTTTATAATATTCCGAAAGCACTTCAGGAACTTTTGTAATATTGTAGGGCAGTTAAGAACATCATGCAATGTTTTCAAACATTTTAAACCATTGCAGAATGTTTTAAAACATTTTAAAACATTTCAGGATGTTTTAAAACACCCTGAAAAGTTCAAAAACAGTCTAAGCCATTCCAGGATTTTTCAGAACGTTAAACGATGTTCCAAAATACTTTAAACAATTCTAGAACACTTTAAAATGCTACATAACATTTTAAAATGTTCCGAAAGCACTTCAAGATGCTTCAAAATGTTTCAAGGCACTTCAAAATATCATACAAAATTGTAAATCGTTCCAGAATGTTCCAATATATTCCAAGGCGCTTCAGACTGCGTTTAAGACATCTCATGATGTTTTAAAACATTAAATAATGTTACAGAACACTCAGAAATTTTCTGGAACACTTCAAAATGCTACACAACATTTTATAATGTTTCGGAAGCACTTCGGGATCTATTGAAATGTTGTAGGGCATTTTGGAACATCACACAATGTTTTAAAACATTCTAAATCTGTACAGAATGTTTAAAAACATTTTAAAACATCCCAGGATGTTTTAAAATGTTTTAAAACAAAGCTAAGACCCTTCAGATTGCGTTTAAAACAGCTCAGAATGTTTTAGACAGTTAAATAAAGTTCCGGAAAGCTTTAAACAATTCCGGAACACTTCAGGACCTTTGGAATATTTTATGAGTGAATCGAACGGCTGGAGAGTAAACAAGTAAGGTCAAAATAAATTTTTATTGAATAATAGTGTTTCAGTTTATTCTGATAGAAAATCTGTATGAGATAATCTCCAAAAATCCAATAATCTTGATTGTATCTTCATCCTGTTTATTTATTGCGATTGCGAGCTAAGATATTATTTATTTTTTGTTAATAGAACGTCAATAATATTTTATTTTCTTTTAGAGACAATAGTAACAAAAATCGTGAGACTAAAAGTCGTGAATGTATTCGGCCTTCAATGGCGGAGATCCGTGGAAGTTAAATAGATTTATTGGCGTTATTTTAGTAAACGCTTACGTTTACTAATTAACTCATCAGTTTTTAAATTACAAGTCTGGCATTGATTATTTTATGATGGAAGTAGCAGAATTATCGAAATTTGGTGGCAGTTTCGAAATCTTAAGTACTTTATCACGGTCTATCGAATAATTCCAACATTTCTACGTTTCCAGCAAGATGTAAGTTGCAGAACTTTCGCTACAAAGCACGATGGCAGGTAATTAGTTTAGTTCGCACCGTTGCCGAGTAACAGCCACCCTTTACACGAATACAAGATTGGATTTCTTGTTAGCAGATCTGGAAACAAGAACGTGACTTGAACATTGTTTACTGAGTATTATATTTTGCAGCTGTAATTTCTGTTGAAAAATCATCGTCTCCTCAATAAATCACTCACATAATGTGCGTAATATTGGTAGCTAAAATATGCAGACCACGGATGTTATTTGAAACGTTTTGAATTTTAAATGCGAGTGGGTTATTCCGTTAAACATTCTCGAACAGATTGTTACTGCGGAATTACGGCACGTTTCTGGAATTCCCCAAAATTGTACAAAATTAAGCTATTCCAATTCGAATAGGAGGGTAATGAAATAATTAGAACAATAGAACAATTTGAATAAGTCATCAACATATCTTGATCGAATAGTTGGCTTCTTAACTGCAATATCTGGTGATTTTTTTCGGATTCGTGCATAAAAATTAGTATTTATAAAGAACAGTACTGGATTATCCTCCCTTTCCACATTGTGCACTTTCAGAAGTGGGATACAGGACGATATAATATTCATAGTAGATGATATTTTATTTGAAAGATTTGTATTAAGTACCGGAACAAGCTGTATTATATCGGATATCAGATGCCAAATGATAATGGCGGTCATTTCGAACAGAAATGTCATCAACATATTTCGTTTGCTTGGTTGTATAAGACAAGAATAATGTTTGCAAGTTCAATATTTTTCATTTCTACAATAATACCAATAATTATTTCCATAAAATCTAATGATTATATCCCATTTCATAATAACTTTAATTAGCTATTAGCTTTATTGTACTAGTCACGAAGTAATTATCATTATTTGGACTGGATTATTGCTTCTTTCGGTGCCCAATAATTGAAATCATTGCTTTGTCTCTTTTCTATTTACAATTGATAGTTTGTGTATATAATTTAATTGATGCCGACAAAAGGAAACATAAAAAGTAATTTCCTACTTTTATCTCGTTCCAAAGAATGGTTGCAACATTATTTCATAAAATCTATACATAATACAATCGTAATTTATGTTTGGGAGTTGAATTTTAGAACCTATTACGCCTCAGACTGCGTTAAAAACATTTCAGGATGTTTTAAAAAGTTAAATAACGTTACAAAACACTCTAAAATGTTCCAGAATGTTTTAGACAGTTAAATAATGTTCCGGAAAGATTCAAACAATTTCGGAACACTTCAAAATGCTGCACAGCGTTTTATAATGTTTCAAAAGCACTTCAGGACCTTCAGGAATATTGTAAGGCACTTTAAAACATCCTACAATGTTTTAAAACATTCTAAACCATTACAGAACGTTTTAAATTATTTTAAAACATCTCAGGGTGTCTTAGAACACTGTAAGCCTTTCCAGAATGTTTCAGAAGGTTAAACGATGTTCCAAAATACTTTAAACAAATTCTGGAATACATTAAAATGCTACATAGCATTTTAAAATGTCCCAAAAGCACTTCAAGACGCTTGAGAATGTTTTAAGGCGCTTCAAAATATTCCAAAATATTCCAGGACGCTTCAGACTACGTTTAAAACATTTTAAGATATTTTGAAACGATAAATAATGTTGCAGAACACTCTGAAATGTTTTTTAATAGTCTGAATCGTTCCAGGATGTTTCAGATAGTTAAATGATGTTCCGGAAATTCCAGTACACTCTAAAATGCTATAAAACGTTTTACAATGTTTCGAAAGCACTTCAAGATCTTCTGGGATATTGTGGGGCATTTTGAAACATCATACAATGTTTTAAAACATTCGAAATCAGTACAGAATGTTTTAAAACATTTTAAAACGCCTCAGGAAGTTTTAGAACACTCTGAGCCAATCCTAGATGTTTCAGAATGTTAAACGATATTCCAAAATACTTCAAACAATTTTAGAATACTTTAAAATGCTACACAACATTTGAAAATGTTCCGGAATGTTCAGAATGTTTTAATACGCTTCAGAATGTTTTAATACGCTTCAGAATATTATGCAATGTATCAGAACATTCTAAACCGTTCCAAAATGTTCTCAAATATTCCTGGACGCTTCAGACTGCGTTTAAAACATCTCAGGATGTTTTAAAACGTTTAATAATATTCCGTAATTCTTCAGAACATTTCAGAATGTTTTGGATACTTGAATAATGTTCCACAAAACTTTAAACAATTCCAGAACACTCCAAAATGCTACACAATGTTTTATAATGTTTCGGAGGCACTTCAGTATCTTCTGGAATATTAAAGGGCACTTTGAAACATCATGCAATGTTTAAGACATCCTAAATCAGTACAGAATGTTTTAAAACATTTTAAAACACTCCGGGCCATTCCAAGATGTTTCAGAACGTTAAACGATGTTCCAGAATGCTCCAAACAATTGTAGAACACTTTTAAATGCCACACTACATTTTAAAATGTTCCGAAAGCACTTCAAGACGCTTTATAATGTTTCAAGGCACTTTCGACTGTTTGAATATTCTAAAGCGTTCCAAAATATTCCAAAATATTCTAGGACGTTCCAGGCTGCATTTAAAACATCTTAGAATGTTTTCAAACGTCAAATAATGTTACAGAACACTCTGAAATATTCCGTAATATTCTAAACCGTTCCAGAATGTTTTAGACAGTTAAATAATATTCCAGAAAGATTCAAACAATTCCAGAACACTCTCAAATGTTACACAAAGTTTTATAATATTCCGAAAGCACTTCAGGAACTTTTGTAATATTGTGGGGCACTTTGGAACATCATGCAATGTTTTCAAACATTTTAAACCATTGCAGAATGTTTTAAAATATTTTAAAATATTTCAGGATGTTTTAAAACACTCTGAAAAGTTCAAAAACAGTCTAAGCCACTCGAGGATGTTTCAGAAGACTAAACGATGTTCCAAAATACTTTAAACAATTCTGGAACACACCAAAATGCTAAATAGCATTTTAAAATGTCCCGAAAGCACTTCAAGACGCTTTAGAATGTTTTAAGGCGCTTCAAAATATTCCAAAATATTCCAGGACGCTTCAGACTACGTTTAAAACATCTTAGGATATTTTAAAACGATAAATATAGTTACAGAACACTCTGGAATGTTTAGTAATACTCTAAACAGTTTCAGAATGTTTTTGACAGTTGAATAATGTTCTGGAAAACTTTTCTAAACATTCTCAAATGTACACAATGTTTTATAATGTTCCGAAAGCACCTCAGGACCTTATGGAATATTGTAGAGCACTTTTAAAAACATCCTACAATGTTTTAAAACATTCTATATCATAACAAAATGTTTTAAAACATTTTGAAACACCATGTAAAGTTCAAAGATACTCTAAGGCATTCCAGGATATTTCACAACGTTAAACGATGTTTCAAACTACTCCAAACGATCCTGGGATACTTTAAAATGCTACACAACATTTTAAAATGTTCCGAAAGCGCTTCAAGTCGCTTCAGAATGTTTCAAGGCGCTTCAGAAATTATGTAATGTATCAGAACATTCTTAACCATTCCAAGATGTTCCAAGATATTCTAGGATGCTTCAGACTACGTTTAAAACATCTTAGGATATTTTAAAGCGATAAATAAGGTTACAGAACACTCTGGAATGTTTTGCAATACTCTTAACAGTTTCAGAATGTTTTAGACAGTTGAATAATGTTTCCTGAACATTCTCAAATATACACAATGTTTTATAGTGTTCCGAAAGCACCTTATGGAATATTGTAGGGCAATTTTAAAAACATTCTACAATGTTTTAAAACATTCTATATCATAACAGAGTGTTTTAAAACATTTTAAAACGTCTCAAGATGTTCCAGGAGTTTTCAGAACGTTAAACGATGTTCCAAACTACTCCAAACAATTCTAGAACACTTTAAAATGCTGCACAACATTTTAAAATGTTTCGAAAGCGCTTCAAGTTACTTCAAAATGTTTCAAGGCGCTTCAGAATATTAAGCAATGTATCTGAACATTCTAAACCGTTCCAAAATATTCCAAAATATTCCAGGACGCTTCAGACTACGTTTAAAACATCTTAGGATATTTTAAAATGTTAAATAGTGTTACAGAACACCCGGGAATGTTTTGTAATATTCTAAACAGTTTCAGAATGTTTTAGATAGTTGAATAATGTTTCCTGAACATTCTCAAATATACACAATGTTTTATAGTGTTCCGAAAGCACCTCAGGACCTTATGAAATATTGTAGGGCACATTTAAAAACATCCTACAATGTTTTAAAACATTCTATATCATAACAGAATGTTTTAAAACATTTTAAAACATCTCAGGATGTTTTAAAACACCGTGTAAAGTTCAAAGATACTCTAAGGCATTCCAAGATATTTCAGAACGTTAAACGATGTTCCAAACCACTCCAAACAATCCTAGAACACTTTAAAATGCTACACAACATTTTAAAATGTTCCGAAAGAGCTTCAAGTCGCTTCAGAATGTTTCAAGGCGCTTCAGAATATTAAGCAATGTATCAGAACATTCTAAACCGTTCCAAGATGTTCCAAAATATTTCAGGACGTTTCAGAATACGTTTGAAACATCTCAAAGTTCAAAGATACTCTAAGGCATTCCAGGATATTTCAGAACGTTAAACGATGTTCCAAACTACTCCAAACAATGCTAGAACACTTTAAAATGCTACACAACATTTTAAAATGTTCCGAAAGCGCTTCAAGTCGCTTCAGAATGTTTCAAGGCGCTTCAGAATATTAAGCAATGTATCAGAACATTCTAAACCGTTCCAAGATGTTCCAAAATATTTCAGGACGTTTCAGAATACGTTTGAAACATCTCAAAGTTCAAAGATACTCTAAGGCATTCCAGGATATTTCAGAACGTTAAACGATGTTCCAAACTACTCCAAACAATGCTAGAACACTTTAAAATGCTACACAACATTTTAAAATGTTCCGAAAGCGCTTCAAGTCGCTTCAGAATGTTTCAAGGCGCTTCAGTATATTATGCAATGTATCAGAACATTCTAAACCGTTCCAAGATGTTCCAAAATATTCCAGGACGCTTCAGAATATGTTTAAAACATCTCAAAATGTTTTAAAATGTTAAATAATGTTACAGAACACTCTGAAATGTTTTTTAATACTCCAAATCGTTTCAGAATATTTTAAACAGTTCAATAATGTTCTGGAAACCTTTAAACAATTCCAGAAAACTCTTAAGTCAATTTCCAGGATGTCTTATTTGAAAAACGGGGGTCTAGTGGATAATCCACTTATTGGTCAAGATATGTTGATGACATATTCATTTCATAACAGTTCATCAATTCATATTGCAAAAATTATATCTTCGCTGGACGAGAAACATGATAAAATGGAGGGGGTAATAACAAGAGCCTGACTTCCACTTCTTGCAGAAGTTGCTTTCAACTCGTGGAAGTAGTGTCAAAATTAGTGAGAGTGTAACAAATATACTTCAAAAACCTTCTGCAATTTTGTTTTGTGACTTGTGTTGAGTTGAAAAAATTCGGTGAGTTTACAATCAATTTACTTTGTGACGTTGTACTCAAAGATGTTTTTAGAATGTTAATTCTTGACCTATTTTAGTTTTATCTTTAGAATATAATTGTTTTCTTTATTAGTTTTTTTATAATACTTCCTGAAAGTGTTTTGCAAGTTTAATTGATACGAAAATCATTTAAGGTGCCGCACACTTCCGAATTTTCGATATTAGGCAAACATTCCAAACAAAATTTGAAATTATTTTGTTGTGAAACTCTCAACATTCCTCCTACTTACTTAAAATTCTTATAATACATTCAAATTCAAGGTTACCAAATGACATTCGATTTCTTATTTAATTTAAAAGTGAAAACATCGATATAACTGAAAATTAGGCAAAAATTTCCAACTACTTTTTGTTTTCATGTATGCGAAGAGTAATAAATTATTAAAAAGAATTTGAATAAATTTTAATATTACTAGATAAATAAACAGATTGGACCTTGAATGCTGAGTAATGTGTAAGGTCAACGTTTCGTTTATTTCGCGTAGCATAGATGTGATGTGTCATTGAAGAAGGCGTTGAACAAAAGTAGAACAATAAACAAGATCTTGGATTTTTTTTTATAAATATATTCTGGCAATTAATCCAGCACCATCGAATACCCATGTCCGTTGCGTCGAAAGTCCACACCGTCGAATATCCACTGCGTGAATTCACCTCCACTACTATTTTATGTGAGTATGTGTTAAAAAAATGACTGTACTAGCGTTTGATGAACATCGAGCTCGATTAGAGCGGGCGGAGCCCGCCCGTTAGTTTTTGTGCAGTAGTAGACTTTCGACACTCCTGAACAGTCCCTTGTAGGTGGTTGATATTTAAAACTTTATTTTAGGAATTCCCAACTTGAAAACTTGAAAATTTGTAGCATATTTGTTTCTACTCACGTACTTACGTACTTCCGTACTCACGTACTCACGTAGAAATGTAGTGGTCTTTTGAGAAAAAGAAGTAAAACTAAGTGAGTGGACTTGGAAGTGGCAATTTTATGATCAAAACGTTCCAAGACTCAACATTCCACATATCTACTGATTTTATTTGAAAGTTTAGTCACTTGGGATGACAGAAAAGAAAAACATTTCAAAGTAAATGCCTTGAGGAATATTTATTGATGGACAGCTTGATAAAATGGAGCACAGTTAAAATATAAATTCTTGAATATTATATCAAAAATTGCCGCATGAAATGGTACATTACACTTTCAATTTGGAATAAATGGCACGTAAGCTGAAACACGTTATCCAAAGACAGTAAAAATTGTCTCTTTGTCATTATTTTCAATTTATTTGACAATAACAAATGGTCTCTTGGGATATCTTTTAAACGCAGCGATGAACTCACGAATTATCTAAATATCAAGTCCAAATTTAGAACTGTGTTCACATGACGTACTGCAATATGGCAATTGTTTTTTTGTATATATATATATATATATATATATATATATATATATATATATATATATATATATATATATATATATATATATATATATATACTGTTATAAGAGTATAACTCTCATATGAACACTTAATCCGGCCCTGTCGCAGAATCCTTGTCCAAATGACCTATGTTCCCCCACAAACTACTTTCCCGCGAAATTTTAATGTAATTCGTACTTTTTAATATTCCGTTGACAACCCTAATTCATCCCTGTCTTCTTGTTGTAGAAATCATATCCTAGTATTAATCCAGACATCGATAATTCGACATTAAAAACATTGAACTTATGAGCAAAATTAATATAATTCAAGTATTTGACTTCCTGACTTCAAAAATTTAGTCTTCTCTGCACCACCTTAATCCAACTCGGTCGAAAAAATCATATTACGGTATTTATTCTTTTCATATTGTCTAACTAACTCCTGAATTTCGTACCTCTACCAACAAAAACATAGAACTTTCATATAAATCCTCCTAAATCTGTCCCTGTTACAAAATTCTTTCTTAGCTGACGTCTACTTCAGCTTAATCGGCTTGACAATTTTGGAGATTCATTGGACTTTTGAAGAGAACTGATATAATTCAAGTCCTTGACATCGGAAACAAGAAGACTTCCAAAGATAATATTTTATTTTAGTCTTACGATGTCTACCTGAATATCAAATTTCATGCCTCCAACAACTAACATATCAAACTCTCATATAAACTTGAATCGTCTTTTATATTCCCTCAATCTGGCTCTGTCGCAAAATCCTTTCTCAAATGACGTTTGCTCTCCACAAACTATTAACCTGCAAAATTTTAGCATAATTCATATTTTTTTAAGATCCGTTGACAAGCTCAGTCCATCCCTGTTGTAGAAATCATAAAATATTTATCATTGACATTAAAAACACTGAAATGTAGAAGGAAATCCATATCAAGTCCCTGACATCAAAAACAGAACTCCCAAAGATAGTTTTATCCCTCTCTAAGCCCCCTGAATCCAACTCTGTCAAAAAATAATATTTCGGTTTTTATATTTTTCCAAGATTTCTACCTAACTCTTGAATTTCATGTTCCTACCAGGAAAACCATAGAGCTTTTTCATAGATTTCTCCTTAATTCAGCTCTGTTGCAAAATTCTTTCTTGGCTGACGTCTACTCCTTACATGCCACCCACCTCTTTTACATATAACTGTGTATGTATATATATATATACTGAATGTAAATCTAGTTGGCGAATCCGTAATAAGCCAGACGGTTGAATGAAAGTAAATTAATTTTAATTTTAATTTTAATTTACATGAGAGTTAATTACTCACGAATGTCAGCCGTTGTCCTCCATTGTCAAAGACACAAAAATGTGTCGTCTTTGGAGCGTACAGCAAACTTGACAAAAATGCAAAGAATCTTGTACAGTGTTGGGAGACTTACTCAGTTGTCTCAGCGTGGTGTAGTGGTTATCACGCATGACCGGAATTCATGAGATCTCGGGTTCGAATCCCGGCGCTGTACAAGACTTTTTCAAAAATTAATTTACTTTTATATATATATATATATATATATATATATATATATATATATATATATATATATATATATATATATATATATATATATATATATATATATATATATATATATATATATATATATATATATATATATATATATATATATATATATATATATATATATATATATATATATATATATATATATATATATATATATATATATATATATATAAATACATTCTTGAGTTCTTTCTTGAGCAATCTTGTACAGTGTTGGGAGACTTACTCAGTTGTCTCAGCGTGGTGTAGTGGTTATCACGCATGACCGGAATTCATGAGATCTCGGGTTCGAATCCCGGCGCTGTACAAGACTTTTTCAAAAATTAATTTACTTTTATATATATATATATATATATATATATATATATATATATATATATATATATATATATATATATATATATATATATATATATATATATATATATATATATAAATACATTCTTGAGTTCTTTCTTGAGCATATCTCCCTTTTAAGCAAATTACGAGCTGCGTCCAGGTGGGCAGCCGAATGGTCGCTTACAAATACGAGCATAACTGTTTCTCCGCAGCTTCTCCTGATGTTAAACCCGCTCTTTGAAGACCGTCCAGGCACTTAAAAGGCCAAGCTTGTGTACGATCCCTTGTATCAAAAATAGAATTGAGTAAAATGCTACATAACATTTTAAAATGTTCCGGAAGCACTTTAAGACGCTTCAGAATGTTTCAAGACACTTCAAAAAATCATAAAAAATTGTAAGCCGTTCCAGAATGTCTTAAAATATTCCAGGACGCTTCAGACTGCGTTTAAAATATCTCAGGATGTTCTAAAACATTAAATAATGTTACAGAACACTCTGGAATGCTCCGTAATACTCCAAACAGTTTTTAGATTATTTTAGACAGTTAAATAATCTTCCAGTGAGCTTCAAACAATTCCAGAACACTCCAAAATGCTACACAACGTTTTATAATGTTTTGGAATATTGTAGGGCATTTTTGAACATCATACAATGTTTTAAAATATTCTAAATCAGTGCAGAATATTTTAAAACATTTTAAAACGTCTCAGGATTTCTTAAAATACTGTGAAAAGTTCAAAAGCACTATCCCCTTTTTAAGCAAATTACGAGCTGCGCCTAGCCGAGCAGCCCAATGGTCGCTTACAAACTCGGGCATAACTATTCGTTCCGCAGCTTCCTTCAAAAATAGAATTGAGTAAAATGCTACATTACATTTTAAAATGTTCTGAAATCACTTCAAGACGCTTCAGAATGTTTCAAGGCACTTGAAAAAGTCATAAAAAATTGTAAACCGTTCCAGAATATCTCAAAATATTCCAGGACGCTTCAGCCTGCGTTTGAAATATCTCAGGATGTTTTAAAACATTAAATAATGTTACAGAACACTCTGGAATGCTCCGTAATACTCTAAACAGTTTTTAGATTATTTTAGACAGTTACATAATCTTCCAGTAAGCTTCAAACAATTCCAGAACACTCCAAAATGCTACACAACGTTTTATAATGTTTTGGAAGCCCTTCAGGACCTTTTGGAATATTGTAGGGCATTTTTGAACATCATACAATGTTTTAAAATATTCTAAATCAGTGCAGAATATTTTAAAACATTTTAAAACGTCTCAGGATGTCTTAAAACACTGTGAAAAGTTCAAAAACACTATCTCCCTTTTGAGCAAATTACGAGCTGCGCCTAGCCGGGCAGCCGAATGGTCGCTTACAAAAACAGGTATAACTGTTCGCTCCGCAGCTTCCTGTGGTGTTGGGTCGCTGGCCTGCTCTTTGAAGACCGTCCAGGCACTTAAAAGGCCTAGCTTGTGCACGATCCCTTGTATCAAAAATAGAATTGAGTAAAATGCTACATTACATTTTAAAATGTTCTGAAATCACTTCAAGACGCTTCAGAATGTTTTAAGGCACTTAAAAAAAATCATAAAAAATTGTAAACCATTCCAGAATGTCTCAAAATATTCCAGGACGCTTCAGACTGCGTTTAAAATATCTCAGGATGTTATAAAACATTAAATAATGTTACAGAACACTCTGGCATGTTCCGTTATACTCTAAACAATTTCAGAATGTTTTAGACAGTTGAATAATGTTCCAGTAAGCTTTAAACAATTCCAGAACACTCCAAAATGCTACACAACGTTTTATAATGTTTTGGAAGCCCTTCAGGACCTTTTGGAATATTGTAGGGCATTTTTGAACATCATACAATGTTTTAAAATATTCTAAATCAGTGCAGAATATTTTAAAACATTTTAAAACGTCTCAGGATGTCTTAAAACACTGTGAAAAGTTCAAAAACACTATCTCCCTTTTGAGCAAATTACGAGCTGCGCCTAGCCGGGCAGCCGAATGGTCGCTCACAAACACGGGCATAACTGTTCGTTCCGCAGCTTCCTTCAAAAATAGAATTGAGTAAAATGCTACATTACATTTTAAAATGTTCTGAAATCATTTCAAGACGCTTCAGAATGTTTCAAGGCACTTAAAAAAATCATAAAAAATTGTAATCCGTTCCAGAATGTCTTAAAATATTCCAGGACGCTTCAGACTGCGTTTAAAATATTTTAGGATGTTTTAAAACATTAAATAATGTTACAGAACACTCTGGAATGCTCCGTAATACTCTAAACAGTTTTTAGATTATTTTAGACAGTTAAATAATCTTCCAGTAAGCTTCAAACAATTCCAGAACACTCCAAAATGCTACACAACGTTTTATAATGTTTTGGAAGCCCTTCAGGACCTTTTGGAATATTGTAGGGCATTTTTGAACATCATACAATGTTTTAAAATATTCTAAATCAGTGCAGAATATTTTAAAACATTTTAAAACGTCTCAGGATGTCTTAAAACACTGTGAAAAGTTCAAAAACACTATCTCCCTTTTGAGCAAATTACGAGCTGCGCCTAGCCGGGCAGCCGAATGGTCGCTTACAAAAACAGGTATAACTGTTCGCTCCGCAGCTTCCTGTGGTGTTGGGTCGCTGGCCTGCTCTTTGAAGACCGTCCAGGCACTTAAAAGGCCTAGCTTGTGCACGATCCCTTGTATCAAAAATAGAATTGAGTAAAATGCTACATTACATTTTAAAATGTTCTGAAATCACTTCAAGACGCTTCAGAATGTTTTAAGGCACTTAAAAAAAATCATAAAAAATTGTAAACCATTCCAGAATGTCTCAAAATATTCCAGGACGCTTCAGACTGCGTTTAAAATATCTCAGGATGTTATAAAACATTAAATAATGTTACAGAACACTCTGGCATGTTCCGTTATACTCTAAACAATTTCAGAATGTTTTAGACAGTTGAATAATGTTCCAGTAAGCTTTAAACAATTCCAGAACACTCCAAAATGCTACACAACGTTTTATAATGTTTTGGAAGCCCTTCAGGACCTTTTGGAATATTGTAGGGCATTTTTGAACATCATACAATGTTTTAAAATATTCTAAATCAGTGCAGAATATTTTAAAACATTTTAAAACGTCTCAGGATTTCTTAAAATACTGTGAAAAGTTCAAAAGCACTATCCCCTTTTTAAGCAAATTACGAGCTGCGCCTAGCCGGGCAGCCCAATGGTCGCTTACAAACACGGGCATAACTGTTCGTTCCGCAGCTTCCTTCAAAAATAGCATTGAGTAAAATGCTACATTACGTTTTAAAATGTTCTGAAATCATTTCAAGACGCTTCAGAATGTTTCAAGGCACTTAAAAAAATCATAAAAAATTGTAATCCGTTCCAGAATGTCTCAAAATATTCCAGGACGCTTCAGCTTGCGTTTGAAATATCTCAGGATGTTATAAAACATTAAACAATGTTCCGTTATACTCTAAACAATTTCAGAATGTTTTAGACAGTTAAATAATGTTCCAGTAAGCTTTAAACAATTCCATCACACTTCAAAATGCTACACAATGTTTGATAATGTTTCGGAAGCACTTCAGGACCTTCTGGAATATTGTAGGGCATTTTAAAACATTCTAAATCAGTGCAGAAGATTTTTAAACATTTTAAAACGTCTCAGGATGTTTTGAGCAAATTACGAGCTGCGTCTAGCCGGGCAGCCGAATGGTCGCTTATAATAACTGTTTGCTCCGCAGCTTCTCGTGGTGTTGGGCCCCTGGCCCGCTCTTTGAAGACTTAAAGGCCTAGCTTGTGCACGATATCTTGTATCAAAAATAGAATTGAGTGCATTATATAAATAAATATATCTGTATTGGACGTTTCAAACGTCGCCATCAATACAAGGAGCTCAGAACTTCGTAGACACAATCCTTCAAGGAACAAGGACAGATTGCTTGACGCTATCGCCACTCAAGGATCGAATAAGGAAGACGAAAGAATTCACATTTTGAACAATTCCAACACGAGAATTTATAAGAGAATGCGAAGATGCTTTATTAGAAATGAAATTTTGAACATTTGGGTCAGTAGGTTCTAACTTATATCAAACTGAATCATGATCACGTTATCAAGAAAGTATTTATTCAAAATAGAATCGGGAATGGATAAAATTTGAACCTTATTCGTGCTCTAAATGCGCATTTAAATTAACTCACCCGGAACGAGACAAACGTCTGTTGGAATATTCCTTGAATAACTTTATTCCGAGAGGATATTAAAAATCACCCGTCCTCGTATAAATCTTCATTTTCTGTTCATCAAATAAAAGTATATTTATAATATGAGTTTTATGAAAATTTTTGCAGCATGAGTAATTTAAATAATTCCTGTAAGGTCATCGACCTTCAAAGTTATCTAAAGCAACCAGTTTAACAGTTCTGTTCTGCAGGTTGCAGGCGCATTATTTAATGAATCGATTATTGGTAAAAGCTGTCATATTTTATCGATCAAACATCGAAGCTTCCAATATTTACATTCCAAGGTCAAAGCGATTAACGTTGCAGCTCAACGACAAACAATAGAACATCAACAGTACAGGATGCGTGTGAAATACACGTTATACAAAACACAAATTTGTTGATTGCATCAAACATGAACACGACAACCGTCGAGTGGCGAGTGGGAGTCAGAATCGGAATAAGCTGATAAATGAATTGTGGTTATCGATTGATTGAGGTAATTTCATTAGGGGGTGAGTGTATGAGTAATTATTGATGGATTATTGACACTAAAGCGTAATTGATTAAGTACATTTTGTATTAAAATGAAATGCAACAGGACTGCTTATGACCAAGCTGCTCGCGCAAATGGTGCGCCCTCTCATTTTTATTTTCCGGGATAAAAAGTGATTTAAACTGTGATCCAATATATGGGCAAGCACAAAACGAAAACTGCCTTCTTTTTTTTGCGTTCACTCGGGCAAAAACATCTGAATTTCTTAATAGGCTTTAATATAATTTTCGGCCAAAAAACTGTATCAACAAAGAGCAAAATGGGTACGTGAAATGGCTACAAATTTTCGCTGCAAATTGAGAGCTGTAAATTGTAAGGTAGTCGAGCTGTGGGGAAGAAATGGACTAAGCAAATAGGGAAATAGGGCGGATCGTTACGAGAAGAAAGGAGAATGTAAATAATCGCAAAATTGCTCGGAAGCGCGCTGTACGACATAGAAATGAACTAGCCTTGCAATGAATATAAGAAATTGACATTGAGTTTCAACATATATATATATATATATATATATATATATATATATATATATATATATATATATATATATATATATATATATATATATATATATATATATATATATATATATATATCCCTTGCTTTTAAGCAAATTACGAGCTGCATCTAGCCGGGCAGCCAAATGGTCGCTTAAAAACACGGGCATAGCTGTTCGCCCCGCAGTTTCTCGTGGTGTTGGATCCCTGGCCCGCTCTTTAAAAACACGAGTTATGCACTCCTCCACGGCTTGTCTACATTTTTGTATATTTCGTATGCAGTGGGACACACTTAACACTCAGACCAACGAATGTCTGATAAATTCTTATTGCTCACTTGATTTTATAGCTTTTTTTTGAGTTTGGAATAAATTGATTCTTAACTATTTGCTACGAACAAATTTTATTCAGAATTTAGTGCACACAATATTGAGAATCGAGTTGTTGATTTTATCTTGATTTATAGGTGATAATAAACACCGGTAGATGGTGCTCTTTAAATTTTCCAACTGGTGTCAAACATTCACAAACAGGTTGTAGAATACAGAATTTATGACAATGTATCTGTTGTACAACTCGGCCATTAATTATACCAGGATTTGGCGTAATCCACGTTGATAAACACACAAGATCAATACGTGTTCATGGCACTGTACTCGTATTTCATACATTATGTATTCGAATGGCCACCTCAATTCGAAACCCGGACTAATGCATCTAGTATGCTTAGTCAATGGAAATGTATGGATTAGCAGTTCCTTTGATCGTCGGAAACAAACGTGCAGAACACTATATATATATATACATACTTTTCTCAATGGCGTCCTGGAACATTTTGGGACATTCTGGAACGGCTTACAGTTTTTTATGATATTTTGAAGTGCCTTGAGACATTCTGAAGCGCCTTGAAGTGATTTCAGAACATTTTGAAATATGATGTAGCATTTCACTCAATTCTATTTTTGATACAAGTGATCGTGCACAAGCTAGGCCTTTTAAGTGCCTGGACGGTTTTTAAAGAGCGGGCCAGGGGCTCAGCATCCCAAGAAGCTGCGGAGAAACAGTTATGCCCGTGTTTGTAAGCGATCATTCGGCTGCCCGGCTAGATGCAGCTCGTAATTTGCTTAAAAGCAAGGGATATATATATATATATATATATATATATATATATATATATATATATATATATATATATATATATATATATATATATATAAGTCCAAGAATCCAGCACTTCTCATTATTCTGTGATAAATACCGTATTACTGCTTCACGTAGCAAGCCATCCGTAATGACAATGATGACGTCACTGTGCATGTAATGAGCCGAGTTTTGCACATGTATAAGTGTACTGTAATGAGTACTATGTGTTTGCTAAGTGGGGATAGTTGTATACTTGAACAGGTACATGAATATGTACCAGACAGTATTAGTACTCAAGCACGCGTTACCTCGAATGCTCCGGGTGATAATTGTATGTTAATTGCGATGGGACATTAGCATAAATCATTGATTGTGGTTTTTAGTTTGTTTAACTTAATGTAGTGTTGCTGTCTTGAAATTAAACAGAGTCATTAAATCTTGAAGGTAAGCTGAAGCGCAAATCATATTTAGGTCACTCTTAAACTTATTGAAACTGTCAAATAAACGTTTTACGATAAAAAGCATAAATTTGAATAGACTAATAACGTCTGAAAATATTAAAATAGAATCCAGTAGCATTCAATATTTACGATTTCACAGTTAATAAATTATGTTTGCGAAGATAAATACTTTTAAACAACCATAAAAACTAACATATAATTTTGTAGATTCCTATTTATAGCTGCAATGCTCATATGATAATTCAAGGTTCACTGTTTTAATAATATTTCATTTAATGCTTGTTGGGCTGCTAGTTTCCCTGCTCGGAGTTTTGATTTGGTTCTGGTGCGTGATTACATGCTGGATTTCGTGATAGAACATGTGCTATTTTTCATACTTGTTTGATATAGATAAACCAATTTCTCAAAGATGAGAATGTGGATTCTAAGCAAAACAATTATTTGAACAAAGGAATAAACTGAAATTTATTCAATTTGTAGATTCGTTTGAAGTTAACAAAACACAGAAAACTTGTTGGATTAGTTGTACTTAATTTCGTTAGGACATTATCGTTGGCAAAGACCAAAGTAGATTTAATTATAACTGGGCAGTTAAAAACTTTTTGACTACTAATCAGACCCCAAATCCAAACTTTGGTTTGTGTGCAATTCTAATTCTCGGACGGTCCCGGAAAAGTTTAGAGCATTGGATGATACTTGAACTACTTTTATTTTAATTCTTATGTATATATATATATATATATATATATATATATATATATATATATATATATATATATATATATATATATATATATATATATATATACTATAACTATAACTCCAGTAGTTAGAACAGTTCTAAAAAGGGAATGAATATGTCGTCAACATAGTTTTCAGCTCCCAACTTTATTTGTGTCTTTCCACTAATGGAAAGAAGCAATAGACAGTGGATAAAATAGAATAAAATTAAAACTCAAAATCAAGGAAGGAACTTGCAAAATTGGATGGTGAAGAATTTATTATTGATTGTTTGTGTCCAGTTAAAATAATTACGGAAAATTTCTTCACTTTTGCAATCATTTATCATTAATTTTGAGATGACTTCAGGTGTTAATATGATTATAATTACACTTTTAAAGTTTGAATCTCCTCTTGAATTGACTGGCCTGCAACACTGAAGCGGGAAGCTCAAAAAATATGAATTTTGCTTGTAAAATGACATTTATAATCTTGACATTTAATTCCGCAAATATTAAATTTATTTATTACTTTGAAGGTTTTGTGAAATATACTTTTACTTTTATTATTTTACTCAAAGCAGTAAGCATTGCAAATTATAATTTCTATAATTTTCTCACATAAATTATATGACAAAATCATACTTAATCACTTTATTACATATCAAATATATTTTTTATCGATCTCTTATTGAATATTCAAACCTATCCTCAAATTATTTTGATATATATATATATATATATATATATAAGTGCCTGAACGGTCTTTAAAGAGCGGGCCAGGGGCCTAACACCACGAGAAGCTGCGGAGAAACAGTTATGCCCGTGTTTGTAAGCGACCATTCGGCTGCCCGGCTAGACGCAGCTCGTAATTTTCTAAAAAGAGGGATATGCTCAAGAATATATATATTAATAATAAGGCCGAGTTATTATAGGATATTTTCAAAATGGTGACACTTCCGGTTACACCGGAAGTCGACACCAGTTCTCTTATTTTAAATTGAACATCTTATATTTTATTATATTTTTGAATTCTTCTCCATATTACAATCGGACTTTGGAAGCAACTATGGCTCAATTTTGAACAGCTTCTGAAATAACTGCATTTAAAACAATATTTTGACAGTTGCATGCAGCTACTAAAATACGAATATCTCGAGTTTGCGAGGTTGAAAAAATTTGATTTTATGCATACGTGCTCACAATGAAATAAGGTTTTCTAGGATGTCAATGATTTTCATAAATATTATACAGGGTGTGTGTACAGTGGCTTCAAAATTTGAGAACTAATTTTTCAAATGAAAACCCCCATTTTTAACTACAGCAAAAAACAAAACAAGTTTGTCATTAAAACCATGTATCTATTTCTGAAGGTTTCTGAAATATTAGTACAAGATCTCAAAGAGTCAAAAAAGTTGACGTTTGGGCCGGTACGTTTTTCATTGATGTTAATGTTACAGCTCATAATTATATGAGTTCACTCAAGCTCCGAGCTTTGAATATTGAAGAGACATGGTTTCAACATAATGGCGCCCCTGCGCACAATGCTCAGATGTCATTTTCACGCCGTTGGACTGGACGAAATGAATTTTGCAAACAAAAATAAACATACTTATTTTAGGAGTCTCTGGAATGTATTTTCTAATGAAATATTGCTGAATTTTGGATTTTAATTAAATAATAAAATACTCAAATATTCATTTTTTATGTAAGTTGGGAATCTTGACCACATTTTAATTATTGGTTTGCGGTTTTTCTCAAGAATACTCATCTTCATTTGGTTTTTAAATAAAATTTCAGTAGGACGTAAATGAATGTTTTTTTTCCTCAATGAATTAAAATATCAATTTGCATTAATTGCAGTGAACTTGATGTTAATGTAACAAGTTTATATGCTCTGGTTTTCCCACATATTTGTTTTCAATTATCTGGAAACAATCTTGTTGAGAAGTAAACATGTATGAACTAACTTCATTCATGACTTAACTGGGGATTCCCGACCAGAAATGCAATATTGTTGGCTTATCTATTTAATGTGGCATGAATAAGGTCATGATGGATCATCCAGATGCAAAATATTCTTTAATAATCTGTTTATGAGTCATTTATATTTCATTCATTCACGGGCATAACTGTTCGCTCCGCAGCTTCTCGTGGTGTTAACTTGTTACATTTCAAACTGTTTCACAGCGGGCGTTTGTAGCTCGACGCGGCACTTGTTCTGCGGAAAGAAGGTTTGACTGTTTGAGTGATGGAAGGAACTTTTGATATCTTTATATTATAATCGTGTAAACGTAAAATGGGGAATTAATTATCTTTTTTGGATTTCTACATGGTTTTCTTTTTGGCAGCGGTTTAGTGCCACCCATAAATAAAAAATTGGATATTCCGGATACTTTATCTTATTGTTCATGCTAGTGAAATCATTTTGGCGGTTAGAAACGCGGTTTACCAAAGTAAACACTGCCTTATCTAATATTCTAAGTATTTATTTGTGTTTGTATTCCATAAATGGATTTTTTTTACTATGTAACTACGATCGACTTTATTGGGGTACACCTAATATTCTGTTTAACGATTAAGGTCGCGAATTTCATGCACTTCCGGATATTGAAAGTTAATTTCGAAGTTTCCCACTAAAATCGCAAATATCGGGAAGAATTCGGATAATTTCCTGAATCTGATGAATTTATGTACCGGTAAATACTTTGGAGATATTAATTAACGCAAGTTTACTACGTTCTTAGCACAATTCCTGCCGGAGGCATAATTACCCAAATTTAACTTCATCCAAATTATTTATTAGTTACAGAAGAACTAATTTTTTTAAATTATTATCTACTCTGTAGGACTGTCCTTTTTTCAGATGGCATCTTTTAAGGATAATTTATAGCTGCGATATTCTTGCCCTTGTTCAAATTAATCACTTTGGATGACACATTTCTTGTTGTTAAAAAAAGCCAATTAGGTTCCTTATTTAATGAAAATGACACTGGCATATGGTGCTGGACCTTATTGCTGTGACATTAAACAATTAGGTCTCACAAAAACACTACCAAAAAATTATTGGTCACAGGATGCCCACGCAGGAATAAATGTATACTGTAACGAAAAAGCCCGCCGGTTAAACGGGTGTCAAAAGTATTCGGGAAGCTTCTGAGAATTTACGCGTGAAATTTCGAGTCGTTAGTCAAAAAATTCCAGAAAGGGTATAAAATGGGCAACCCAAGAGTCACGGGAGAACTCTGCACTTGCAAATTAATCATATAAGTTGTTAAAATGTGAATATAAGTATTGCTAAAGTTCTAAATCGTTTTTCAATTAGATGACTCAATACTTTTTATCAACAACATTGAATCTTGCATTCTTTGATATTAATTTATTCTGCAGCTTATCGTCCTGCACAATGCATTTTAAATAAAAAATATACAATAGGAATTATTCATTGGTATTTATTTTCAATCATGTTGTACTTAATTGATTTTGTTATTGTAAAACTTTAACAGCCAAGCCTTCGAAAGAATTCAATATAATCCACAATTTTAAATACGCATTTTTTCTTTATTTGGGACTTTGATCAATTTTTATTCTAATTCTTGTTCCATTGGTTGACCCCCAACAAGTGAAAGTCATGCGTGCATGCACATTTTTAGACATGCACTTATAAATCGGACGCTCGTGACAACTTTTTACAGTCTGCCGAGTCACGCAAAAAATTAACAAGTCTATCTAAGACTCATGTTGACCATCTGCCAATAAATTTTCAGGCAATTTTGCCAATTAGCCTAACGTTTAAAAAAATGGCAGACTGTAAGCAGTTGTTTGAGGAAGTTATTTTTGTTGCTAATTAAAATCATTTTCTTATATACATTATAAGATATATTCGCTTTTTCTGTCATGAGCGCCCGATCTGTCAAGTTTTGACAACTTTTTATTAGTTTTAATGAATTTTACTGTTGTTTTAATGTCTTGTTGTTTATTTTGTCATCTTAATTCAAATCTTGTTCTATTATTTGGCCCCAATAGCTGAGCGTTATCTACATACATCATTCTGCAATATTGTTATGCGTGCATGCACATTTTTCAACATGCACTTATTCGTGGCCGCTTTAATAATCGTTTGCTGTTCCTTCCTTTAAAAATTGTGTTTCAATGTATCACTTAGCGTAAGCATAACCTCAATACCAAGATTTATTTATTATGATTTGCCAGAAATAATAGACCCTCAAGTCAGATTTTTTTTCTACGTGTTGCAATTTATTGCATTAAGAAATCCCTACTAGATGCTATTACATATTGTAACGTGTGAAGGTGTCATAATTCGTATAAAATAAAATAGGCCTCGAATCCGACTCGGTCTGGGCGCTCCGCTCTACAAATTTGAACATTCGAGTAGCTTGCTAGAATGACGTAGAAATTTCTATAAATAAACATTCAAATATATATATATATATATATATATATATATATATATATATATATATATATATATAATATGAATAGCGTCGTACTGCAGCTTTCATAACATTTTGTTTGCTGGAAAGTTATTTCGAGTTATTCTATTTTTAGTACCTAAAAATAATTTCATCTCGAATTTAATCTGAAATACGGGCGTAAATCTCGATGAGGTCATCTTAAAAATTTATGACTTCTGTTTTATGTACTTTTTTATGTAGGTTCTCACACCCATTTTTTGTGTGCTTCCCAAATATTAAAACAAATGAATTCCGGGCACAAAAACATTTCTGAATAATTTGTGATAAATCCGCTTGGTCCTAAAATGATTAATCTGTTTGAAAGTTCAACTGAATTTAATCTTTTAAGTCTAATGACATTTTGTGATATATTCTTAATGTTACAAGTATTTTTTGCCACTTAAGTGACAAAGTCTATATTTATAATAACCACTTTAACATCGACGTATCATTGCCATAAACATATCCACGATGTTGACTCTCTCTGTTATAATAGCGAGCATTCCGTAATGTTTTAACAGCGCAGCGCCATTCCGGTGTATTCCCAAGGGTGTAATACCAACACGGTGTGTCGTCACGCCCTCCCCCAAACTATATCATACCTCACAGTCCCTTATCACTAAACTCTAGGCAACAGGGGTGGGGCAAAGTAAAACTTTCAAGGGCTAATATCGTACGAAGTTGAAATTCTTATTAAGGCATAAAACTGAATTTGTGACGATCAGTCGGCTGCTCGGCTAGACGCAGCTCGTAATTTTCTTAGAAGGAGTATATTATATATATATATATATATATATATATATATATATATATATATATATATATATATATATATATATATATATATATATATATATAAACGTTGGAGAATTTCGTGCGGAAAAGTTCCTTTATAAGTCACACCAGCTGTCACGAAATTTGAATACAAGTCCAACATAAGTTTACCCCATTTTCAACTTTACAACAAAAAGCTCTTCACAATATCAGATTTTTCACTCAAGCTACACAAACGCAAAAAATGTACATGATGTAATGCAGTTTTCTGGTTTTTTGCATAAAATGACGTCCATTAAAAGATAAGATTCATGCAAACCCTAAAATGCTTAATGTCCTTTTGTGGGAAAGAAATCTTTGCAGATAAAAACGATTCCAAGAAGGTTATTTCAAGGGTAAGGGGTGTTAAGCTCCTTCAGGGTACAAACACACGTTTCGACGTCATTTTAGGTCGAGATAAGGTTGAACTTACTATGATAAGTGGCGAAAAACCGACGGGGTATGCGACAAGGGAGAGGAAAATATATCTTGAAAACCGAGCTGAGGATCGAATGAACGAAAAATTTTAGTACGAAATTAACAAAAAATGAAATAATTTTAGTCTCTTAAAACAACATTCAGTATTCCCACGATTAAATATTATCAGTGAGCCATTAATGAACAACAAATAAAAAAAAACGTGTCTCTATTAGTCTGAGTCACTATGACAAAGCCTAATTTAAATAATATTAATCTTAGTTTAAGAATGGGATACACTAAACCTACATTAAATTGTTGGATGTCTCAAGGCAAAACAATTAGTAAATAGTGTACCCAAATAGCAATTATCCATGACATCATAAAAGTTTTTACATTTTAAATGTAACAAGTTTTTATCAAACAAATAAGTTCAAGGTTAGTTTATTAATAAAAGGGATAGTGATTGAAACCTATTGGTATGCTCTAATGACGTTATTTATTGTAATATTCATGTAGCCTGTACATGAACGTCCACTCCTTACTTAAAATAAAATTTCAATGCAATGCCTCCTCGCCTCAGATGTCAGCCAATTATTTAAAATCAACCGTCAATTGCCAACCGTCCATTAAATTGCTAAAAAAAATTGATAATCTTTTTTGGGTCTAGTAGGGTCTAAATTCCGAAGAATCAACAAAATTATGAACCGTCAAAAAATCACAACCACAATACTTCCCCTATTATATATAAGCCGGGAAAATAAAAATGTGCGTGCACGCATAACAAAATTGCAGCACTTTTTAATATGCAATAACACCTAGTAAGGATTTTTAAATGCAAGTATGTTGAGCTTACATTTGTAAGCACCTTCCACATAAATGGCAACCCGTAAAAAAAAATGGAAGAATCATCTAGATGATGGAAGCGCATTTTTGACAGCTCATGAATGCTTGTTACTTCAGAGATTTCGCAAATTACCATCTCTTACAATTACTGAGCTTGAAATCAAGCAGTTTGGGCAAACTTACGAAACAGCAGCTTCCATTTAGTACTAGTTTCAAGTTGACTATTTAATAGGTACATAATTTATACATGTACAAACTCAAAAATACCTTTTAATCTTCATTGTTTAGTTATTGACTGATGGGAGGTCAAGTGCTGTAGCTTAAAATGATAATTTGATCTTTATCAAAGCTATATAAAAAAAAATACACCAAAAGTGAACAAATTTTCATCCAATAATAATAATTCATTCTAATAGGCTTCAAATTCGCGTCAAACAAGTCATTGAATGAATCCCGGACAGATTTGACAACTGTACATAATAATAGTGACACCCGCGACGAAAGTTGTAACTAAATTTTTATCTACTTTAATAAATTTTAGTTGCCATGTCCCTAATGTCATAGATATCTATGGACATTGTTTCACTTGAAACACGTAATTGAATAATTCAATTTTCCACAATCACTGAGCTTGAATTAAAGCAATTTGTGCAAGCCTACGAAACAGCAGCTTTTATTTAGTACTAGTTTCAAGTCTGTAAATAGTATAGTTGCTGAGATCTCAGCGTCACGCCAGCCAGCCAGCCAGCCAAAGTGAATATAATAGCGCTTTTTTCGGAAAAATGCGCTAAAAATATCTCACCTGAGGGTCCATTATTTCTGGCAAATATTCATAAATAAATCTTGTTATTTAGGTTATGCTTAGATTAACACTAGCTTTTTAATAAAAGATCTAAATATAAAATTTCAGTCGGAAATTCATTCATTCAAGTTATCGTACCTCCAGGCAGACCCACTTTCTTCAAATAATTTTTTTTGGGTCTACTAGGGTCTAAATTAAGCAGAATCAACAAAATTTTCAACTGTCTAAGATTCACGGTCATAATTCATCCTCTTTTATGTATAGACTGGAAAAATAAAAATGTGCGTGCACGCATAACAAAATTGCAGAATCTTTACTTGTCGCACTCAAATTATACTTGGCGCACTCAAAAAGCAAAGAGCTATTTACCACTAAATTAATTTTGAAAAAATCTTGTACAACGCCGGGATTCAGAACCTGAGACCTCATGCTCTCCGGGCATGCGTGATAACTGCTACACCACGCTGACACACCAAGTAAGTCTCCAAGCGCCGTACAAAAATCTTTGCATTTGTCAAATTTGCTGTTCGCGCTAAAGATTCTTGTACAGTGCTGGGGAACTTACTTGGTGTCTCAGCGTGGTGTAGCGGTTATCACGCATGCCCGGAAAGCATGAGGTTTCTGGTTCGAATTTCGGCGCTGTACAAGACTTTCTCAAAATTAATTTACTTTTATTTATCAACCGTCTGGCTTAATACGGATTTGCCAACTGAATTTTATATATATATATATATATATATATATATATATATATATATATATATATATATATATATATATATATATATATATATATATGAAAATTCAGTTCGCGAATCCGCATTAAGCCAGACGGTTGTTAAATGAAACTAAATTAATTTTGATGAAGTCTTGTACAACGCTGGATTCAGAACCTGAGACCTCCTGCTCTCCGGGCATGCGTGATAACCACTACACCACGCTGAGACATCAAGTAAGTCTCCCAGCGCTGTACAAAAATCTTTGCATTTGTCAAGTTTGCTGTTCGCGCTAAATATTCTTGTACAGTGCTGGAAGACTTATTTGATGTCTCAGCGTGGTGTAGCGGTTATCACGCATGCCCGGAGAGCATGAGGTCTCAGGTTCTGAATCCGGCGTTGTACAAGACTTTCAAAATTAATTTACTTTCATTTATCAATCGTCTGGCTTAATATATATATATATATATATATATATATATATATATATATATATATATATATATATATATATATATATATATATATATATATATATATTAAATAATTCTTTTTATTTAGCAATTTTTAGGATGAATCACACATTTTAAAATAACAGGAAGTAATCCATGATTGTCACTATGTTTGTTGAATAATATTTGTCATATTCAGGTATTCACAATTATGTACATCCGTTGCATTGTAAATATAGTGAGAATATATGCGAATATCTGAATGAAATTTATGTCAGTGTGTATTGCAACATTTAGACCAGTAGATACGAATGAATTCTCAACAAGCTTTCATTACTTCAACATTGTTTAACGTTTATATATATATAGCTTCTTTGAATCACTTGTTACAGTCTGCCATTTTTCCAAACGTAAGGTAAGTTTGCAAAATTGATTAAAAACATATTGGCAGACGGTTTACATGAGTCCAAGAGTCAATGCAATAACATTTCTGAAATTTTTTGTCTTCTATTGAAATTAAAATTGCTTTTCACATACGTACGATCAATAACCGGATATTATTCATTATTTTTCTCAATGATGTATCAAAATTAAATCATGGGGAACTGAGCATCGTCACTTTAAAATAAGAAAGACGCATTTCCTCGAATCTTCAAACATTTACATGTAAAACTTAATCCTCCACGATTCATGATTAATAAGACACAGATTTTCATCTGCTGTCTCTGTTTGTTTGACGTCATTAACAGGAAACACTAATGTATATAAAACTCAGCGTTTTGACTCGAGTTGTGTCATAGTGAAGACAACTAGTGACAGTGATTTCGAAGAGTGGTGCATTTTTGTTATTTTGACAAAACTCGTAAGTGATTTTGAAATAATTTTCCTTCAAGTGTGTAACATTACCATCGTAATATGCAATTAAACCCTATGTAATTAAACTCCCTTGACTGATTTACAACGCGGCTTCGCTAACTAAGAAGCAGTTCACTTCAAAATGAAATTACGAGTTGGAAATAACTAGAGGAGCTTCGAGAACCCGTTAGTCGTACATCTCCATGAAAAATTCTCTTTGTTATTAAATTCGTGAAGTATTTCAATTGTGCTCGTCTTTACAGATGTGATATTGAACCACAAACAGACCTTCACCTTTCAAGGCCTGTTGACCTTTGAACAAATAAAGGAAAAATCATTCAATAATTGAATTTATTAATTAAAAAATGCATGCAAATATATCACGCTATTGCATCAAGGTGAGTTTTCTCTTCAACATATTAAATTTTCATTTGATACATTAAAATTCCGTGCGGTTACACAAATCATCTATCATTTGTTCATTCACACTTGTAATAGATCTTCACCGCAGAACGGAAACGGATATTAAGCGAGAAATTGTACAATTAATTTCCGCAATGAATACCAAAGAGATTCACTTAATCATTTTTATACAGGGTGCTATTATCTCAAAAACACGGGCATAACTGTTCGCTATAAGATGTTCCATTTAAAATAAGAAAGTTGGTGTCGACTTCCGGTGTAACCGGAAGTGTCACCATTTTGAAAATATTCTACAATAAGTCAGCCATATTATTAATATATATTCTTGATATTATTAATAGAAAATTACGAGCTGCGTCTAGCCGGGCAGCCGCATGGTCGCTTACAAACACGGGCATAACTGTGCGCTCCGCAGCTTTTCGTGGTTTAATCTCTGGCCCGCTCTTTGAAAACACTTTTGACCGTCCAGGCACTTAAAAGGCCTAGCTTGTGCACCCTTCACAGAAGGGTCTTGCCTCGCCTAACCGAAGAGGACTTTGCAAAAAATCCACTAGAATAATTTGACCTCATTTAAAACGAATGTCATTTCTGTATTTCGATTTACATTACTCCGTCTGCTGGGCTCCGGAATTTCAATCTAAAATGGGAATAAGAAAGTCGCGTGTGTATTCCTGAGGGAATATCCGATACAGATTCCCTTCTGTAACCCAGAGCTTGTTTAGTTAAGCTGACGATATTGATTCGAAATAAAATACGAGTAACAAAAAAACTATTTTGGATTGTTAATACCCTTCTGTTTCTCAAATCAAAGATTGAATGATTGACTTTCACGGCCAACTTTTTCGTTTTTTACAGCAATATTTTGTTTTTCGTGCAACCAGGGGGGTTATTTACAATGACCCCAAAACCAAAATTAGCAATTTAGGTACTTGAAAATAAAGCTCACAAAAGTGTGCAATAAAAATTCAAACAGGAACATGATTGCTGCTTCTTTTAGACCAGGCGTTCGTGTCAGACAAAAAAAAAAACAATTTTTTACAGTCTGCCATTTATAGGAAAGATACTTACAGCTGTAAGTTTGACATATTTGCATTAAAAAATCCTCGTTAGGTGTTAATGATTCCAATTAGCAATAAAAATTGACTTTTTCAAACAGTTTTTTGTAGTCACTCTGCAAAATCGACTGAAAGTTTATTGTAAAACATATTATGAGTAGCGCAATGAAGTTTATATGAATATGCTTCACTTTTAAACTCATGTGAACCATCTGCCAATGAGTTTTTAGTCGATTTTTCAACCTTGTTTTACGTTAGAAAAAATGGCAGACTGTAAAAAGTTGTTCAAAGACAAATTTTCCAATATATATTACCATCTAGCTTACAGTTGTGAGAATTCCTCTCCATTATTATGATAACTGCAAATTGGTACACCATTTTAATTTCTCATAAAATAATGATCCTATGGATGAATATGTATCCAAAAAACTTATTAAATAGTAAGTAATGTAAAATATATTCTTTTCTAATTTGAATCGTTAGTAAAGCTGTAATTTGAGAGGATTATTATTTAATGAGATTGCCTTGAGTTTTAATTGAAATTTCGGTCACTGGAATAACCACTTAAAATTCTTAAAACGTAATAAATTAAGAAATTAATGTTGTCACTAGAATATTAAGATGCACTCTATAGTTAACATGTTAATTTTTCTTAAAGCAGTATTATTATCGATAAGATTGGAAGGAAGGTATTCAATTTTTATTTATTTCGTTCCATGTTGCCCTTATTAAAACATTATGAAACATATCAATCAATATATAACAAGCACAGCACTTATCGAATATATATATATATATATATATATATATATATATATATATATATATATATATATATATATATATGCCTTGTCAGGGATGCGAATGCATAACTCGTGTTTTCCAAGAGCGGGCCGGGGGTCCAACACCACGAGAAGCTGCGGACCGAACAGTTATGCCTGTATTTTTAAGCGACCATTCGACTATATATATATTCGAGACGTGTTGTGCTTGTGTTAAACATTGATTTAGAGGTTCTAGAATGTTTAAGTAAGGACATCTTGAGAAAGTTTCGTCGTCGAACGATCAGTTTTGCAAATTAGCTGCTGTAAATTCTCAGAGAATATTGTAGGTGTACTTGGTGACGTCCATTTATGTGAGTTTATGTTTACAAAATTGGATTGTTGAAGTGACAGGTACTAATACTATGATACTAGAGCTATTTTGAATCTAACTCTCCTGAATTATCAATTATAGCTAGGGAATGTTGCTGGACCAATTATGGTCGCAAAGAGGCGCCAAAATAACCAAACGGCATCAGTAAATTTAATATTGCTTCCAGAAAAAATATTATTGGTATTCTTAAATTCAGCACCTTTGAGTTATTAGTGAAAAACAACCTTTATTCGAAGATTTATGTAAAAGGATTGTAATTTGGCTGATTTTGGTCATAAAAAACGTCTGGGTAACCAAACGACAATTTAATTCCTAAAATTCAACCTCTTTGTGTTATCAGCGAAAAACAAGTTTGACACGTTGTTTTATTCAACTGGTTGCTTGAAAAGGTATAGTAACTTGACCAATTTTGGTCATAAAAAGATGCCGAAGCAACCAAACGGCAGGAAGTTTCCAGAAAAATATATTAGGGTTGTCCGAAGTACAATCTCTTTTAGGTTTCAGCAAAAAACAAATCAGAAAATGTTTTATTTAAAAGTTTGCTAAAAAGGCCAATTTTGGTCGTAAAGAGATGCCAAAACGGCCAAATGGCAGGAAATTTAATCTAGTTATGAGAAAAAATATTAAGGCTATCTGAAATCCCATATTTTCGAGTTTTAAGCAAAAAACAAATCAAAGAATGTTTTATTCAAAGGGTTGCTTAAGAGGGCAGTAATTCGACCAATTTTGGTCGTGAAGAATAGCCAAAACAACCAAAAAGTTTGTAATTTAGTCTAGTTTTCAGAAATTTTTTCGAGTTATCAGCGAAAAACATAAGGAAATGTATTATTCAAATGGTTGCTTGGAAGGGCAGTAGTTCGACCAATTTTGGTCGTGAAGAGATGCCAAAACAACCAAACGGCAGGTAATTTAATCCAGTTTCCAGTAAAAAATATTAGGATTATCTGAATCACTATCTCTTTGAGTTATCAGCGATCAAATCAGGAATTTTTTATTCAAAGGATTGCTTGAACTCGACCAATTTTGGTCGTCAAGAGATGCCAAAACAACCAAATGGCAAGGAATTTAGTTCAATTTTCCGAAAAAACTGATAGAGCTATCTGAAATTCAATCTTTCTAAGTTACTAGCGAAAAACATCAGGAAATATTTGATTCTAAGGGTTGTAATACGACCAATTTTGGTCGTCGAGAGATGCCGAAACAATCAAACGGCAGAGAATTCAATCCAGTTTCCAGAAAAAAATATTAAAGCTATCTGAAATTCAATCTCTTCGAGTTATAAGCAAAAAAAGTCAAGAAATGTTTTATTCAAATGGTTGCTTGAACTCGACCAATTTTGGTCATTAACAACTAAACGGCAGGGGATTTAGTACCTACAATTTTCGCAAAAAATATTAGAGCTACTTGAAACTCAATCTCTTCGAGTTATTAACGATAGAAGAGCCAGGAAATATTTTAATTAAAGGGCTGCTTCAAAGGGCAATAGCTCGACCGATTTTGGTCGTAAACGGCAGGAAATTTGATCCAATTATCAGAAAAAAATATTAGGACTATATCTGAATTACAATCTCTTAGAGTTCTCAATAAAAAACCACTCGGAAAATATTTTATTCAGACGGTTGCTTGAAAGGACAGTAACTCGACCAATTTTGGTCGTAAAGAGATGCCAAAAAGACCAAACGGCAAGAAATTTATCCAGTTCCCACAAATTAATGTTACGGTTATCTAAATTTCAACCTCTTTGTGATATCAGCGAAAAACAAGCTCGAAATGTTGCTTTATCGAAATGGTTGCTAGAAAATTTTGGTCATGAAATGTCAAAGCAACCAAACGGCAGAAAATTTGAACCAGTTTCCAGAAAAAAATATAAGGGCATTCTGAAATCTGATCTCTTAGCGTTATTAGTGAAAAAAACAAGTCAGGAAATGTTTCATTCAAAAGGGTTGTTAGAAAGGGCTGTAAATCGACCAATTTTGGTCGTAAAGAGATACTAAAACAACCAAACGGCACAGAATTTAATCCAGCTTTTAGAAAAAAATATGAGAGCCATCTGAATTACAAGCTCTTCGAATTTTCAGGGATAAACAAGTCAGCAAATGTTTTATTCAAAGGGTTGCTTGGAAGGGCAGTAAAACAACAAATTTTGATCGTAAAGATATGCAAGAACAACCAAACGGTTAGGAATTAAATTCAGTTTCCAAAATTTTAACCTCTTTGAGATATCAGCGGAAAACAAGCTAGAAATGTAGCTTCATTGAAATGTTTGCTTTAAAAGAAAGTAATTTGACCAATTTTGGTATTGAAGAGATTCCGAAGCAATCAAACGGTAGGGAATTTATTCCAGTTTCCGGAAAAAAATATTAAGTCTATCTGAAATTCAATCTCTTCGAAAAACAAGCTAGGAAATGATATATTAAAAAGGCTGCTTGAATGGGCAGTAACTCGACTAATTTTGGTCGCAAAGAAATGCCAAAATAACCAAACGGCAGGAAATTTAATGTTATTCAAAGGGCTGCATGATAGGTCGAAAACTATTAGGGCTATCTCTCTCTCTCTCTCTCTCTCTCTCTCTATATATATATATACAAATAACGAGCTGCGTCTGGCCGGGCAGCCGAACGATCGCTTACAAACACGGGCATAGCTGTTCTCTCCGCAGCTTCTCGTGGCGTTTTTTTAATACATGAGCTATGCACTCCCGACAAAACTTCTATATATATATAATTGTTGAACTGTTATCAGTGAGATAAAGTTGCGGAGCCAAGCAATCGTAACACTCATTTGCTTTTTATGAGCGCAAAAACGACGATTTTCGCGATTATATCGAGAAAGTTTCGTCGTCGGACGACCAGTTTTGCAAATTAGCTGCTGTAAATTCTGAGAAAATATTGTAGGTATACTTAGTGACGTTCATTTATGTGAGTTTATGTTTACAAAATTGGATTGTTAAAGTACAGGTACTAATACTATGATACTGGTTGTCCGACGACGAAACATTCTCGATATAACTGCGAAAATCGTCGTCTTTTTGGGCTCATAACAAGTAGTATATATATATATATATATATATATATATATATATATATATATATATATATATACCATTTTCAAAATATCCTACAATAAGTCGGCCTCATTATTAATAAATATATTCTTGAGCATATCCCCCTTTTTAGAAAATTACGAGCTGGGTCTAGCCGGGCAGCCGAATAGTCGCTTACAAACACGGGCATAACTGTGTGCTCCGCAGCTTCTCGTGGTGTTGGGCCCCTTGCCCGCTCTTTGAAGACCATCCAGGCACTTGAATGGCCTAGCTTATATATTTATTATCTCTGCAATTCTAACACTCATGTACTTTTATGTATGTAAATTTTCATGTTTCCGTCGATAAACCGAAAGTTAATTACGTCTGAAATGAAATTTTCACATAAAATGGAATGTTGCAGATAGCTCAACTTTTAGCAAGTGTTGTTAAACGTAACATATGCATTAAATTTGTTATCTTCTCGCAACTATGAACAGAAATCACAAGTTTGCAAATTTTAGTCGACACCTATTACAAACTTGAAATTATAGGATAATATTTTTTTGGGGAGTAATAATATTATACACTGAATTTACTCATAAAAGAATCGTTTTGAGGTCGAAATTTAGCAGCTGGTTATTGCGGAAGTTTTTATGTACACACATAACATCACATGTGTAAAATTTGGATTGTGTGGCTGAGCGTGCTAGGATCCCATAAACGCACACATAAAGCGGTTTTTATGTCCGTACTATAATATTTTTTTCGAATTATTGTTATACAAAGTATAAAAGTTATTTCAGAAAATATTATCCACTCTAATCCAATAGCAAAATTACTTTTTGTTTATACTTATTTCTTTTAGAAGTATAAAATGCTTCTTTTGTTTTTAATAAGCACATGTCAATTTGTGATAAAAGCAGGGAAACTATTGCAACCGGAACATAAACTAGAACACTGTGGATCTCTTAACAGAAGCTTTTAACCGGAATTGTTAAGCGGAAGTGGCAAAGCGAAATCCAGTGAGTGACAAGGGATGGGACGAGCGATATTAAAGGGGGTTTCAACCCTCAAAGCTTGTCCATACTAACAGGGATGATATAAGTGAAATTCCTACTTAGGCAATGAAATGTAGTAAATCAAATTCAAAAAACACAACAGGCGTCCAAAATAGTTACAGCTTCAGGGCTTCTCCCCACTGGGTCCTGCCCCAATATACATCAATACATTTGATATACAGATGCCGATATTGCTCTGATACAATAAATCACTTTGCCAATAAAAAGCCATCGTACTCTGTGCGATAACACAGTGAAAATTTAAAGTTTCAAATATTGGAAACTTTGAAGAAGAACAGTCATTAATTTTTATGCAGTTGGTTACAATATTGGGAGATACAAAATGAACATTCATTTTTCATCTTACAGTTATGAAAAGTTGTAAAAACTAAACATAAATAAGAGATGTATCAAGTATTGTCAAAAGTGCATAGCTCGTGCTTTTAAAGAGCGGGCCAGGGGACCAGCGCCACAAAAAGCTGCGGAGCATACAGTTATGCCCGTGTTTATAAGCGACCATTCGGCTGCCCGGCTAAACGCAGCTCATAATTTGCTAAGAGGGGGATATATTGAACTACTCTTAGGGTGTAGAATCAATAGGTCGACAAAATATATATGCTGCGACCAAATAATTACCAGTAATAATGAAACGTTTGTATTTTGTTTCAGGTCATGCCTTGGTCGAAGTCTCTTCTGTCCATTTTATTGATCCTGTCTGTTGCTGCGGATCGGACCCAACAAAATTTCAATACCCCTTCGTCAGATCTTCAGGTTGGTTCCAATAATGCCGACCAAAAACAAGCTCAGCGCCCAAAAAGAGATTACATCCAATGGTACGGCGGTTCGACAACATTCCAGCAACCTTACCTACCCCCTTACCAAATACAAACACATGTACCATATTTTGTGCCAATTTGGGGCAACCCCAGAAGAATACCAGTATTTTTCCCTGCCAGACCAATTTTGTTTAATCCAGGATATCCTGTGAGGAATCCTCCGGGGGCAGGAGTCAGACCAACAACAACAACCGAAAAACCTCTAACAGAAGACGGTGTGGAAATTAATATAGGAAATAGAATTAATGTTAATGCAGAAGGGGAACCTATTTGGGGAGTAGTGGAATCTGAAGAAACTGTAGGTGGGAGTAGAGTTCCAGGATCTCCAGCAAGAACTCCCTCTCGTCCAAGAACACCTCCTTTATTACACCGTCCCAGCCTTTCTGACAAGGATGGACAAGCATCAGCTCCTGGTAGTGTTCAAAGACCGCCAGCACAATTTCGTCCTGCCTCAACAACAGTTCGACCAATTCAAGGACGACAAGAGCCTAATAGATGTGTTTGGGCAATTATTTCTTGTTGTAACCCAACGAATAATCAAATAAGTTATAATTGTTTTGAGAGACTCGGATGTCCTGGAGCTTTTTGGGATAACAATCCTTGCAATAAGGATATTGTTAGTTCTGCCCTGAATGCGGCAGCAAAATTTTATGAACAAACGTGAGAACGAAATTATTAGTAAAAGTATTCAGAGTATATTACAATTATTTATTTTGTTCACGCACGTTTCTCTTATGAGGAAAGTACGCGCATGTTAGTAGTGACGTCAGAAACTGTGTTGAAACCGGTGAATTAATACTACTTTTCTTCAATATTTTAGTGTAGCTTGTCACAATTTTGTACCACAATAATTTTAAGGCCTGTAGAGTTAGAAAAATGTAGCAAATTAAAGTTCCTACCAGTGATTATTATTTATTTAGGGCTTATAATTAATTATAATTATATTTTTATTATTTATGTTCATGTTATCGACATGAAGCATATCTATTTCGATTTTACGATATTATTTAGCTTGTTACTTCAAATTGAATAAATATAGTAATACCAATCATGTGTATCATATATCAATTCATTCAAATAAATACATAAATCACAGTTTGTCATTAATAATATCAAATTTGCAAACCAATCATGGAATGGATCAATTTGATTTACTGTCCAATATTTATTCACCCTTCATGTACGTATTTACTAGGAATTGGAGGATTTCTTCAAATTGATTGGACGCAAAATGTGCTTTTAATATTTTTCAGGAGCGACAATACTTTTTCCTCAAATCAGGATGCATAATTATATAATATATTGGACGATATTGTCAAGAGTGCATAGCTCGTGTTTTTAAAGAGCGGGCCAGAGGCCCAACACCACAAGAAGCTGCGGAGAAACAGTTATGCCCGTGCTGCCCGGTTAGACGCAGCTCGTAATTAGCTGAACTACTACTGGGATGTAGACGAAACATATATGTATCTCAAACTTCAAAATAACGTTCGTTATTCAGGCAGAACGCAAGCAACTTAACGTAGCTAGTTCGACGATATCAGATAGATTTAGAGCAAGTTTCACCAACGCCAGTTAAATTTATCCAAAGGATATTTTATACGAAAACTATTGTTGATACAATTGTAACTATAGTTATTAACTCAAATAACCTCTAGATGAATTTAACTGACTTTGATGAAACCGGGCCTTAGAGGTTTAGGAGAAAGAGGGTCAGACAGAAGCCAACAAGAACAAAGAGCTCAAGAAAAAAGCGGAGAAAGAAAAATATATTTTTGATTGTGAATCAGCACATTGGAATGCTATCAAGTATTTTCAATATTTTTTTTTTGCAAAGTCCTCCCGCTAAGGCGAGGCAAGCCCTTCTGTGAGGGTTTCAATGAGTGATCGTTGTACAAGCTAGGCCTTTCAAGTGCCTGGACAGTCTTGTTAGGAGTGCATAATTCGTATTTTCAAAGAGCGAGTCAGGGGCCCAACATTACGAGAAGCTGCGGGGCGAACAGTTATGCCCATGTTTGTGAGAGACCATTCGGCTGCCCGGCTAGACGCAGCTCGTAATTAGCTAGAAGGGGGTTATGCTGAACTACTCCTGGAGTGTAAAATCAATAGGTCGACGAGATATATGTGCCTCTGACACTTTAAAGTAAGGTTCGTTATTTAGGCAAACAGCAGCTAACATTGCTCAGCTAGCTCGACAAAAGGGTCAGAAAGAAGCAAACAAGATGAAAGAACTCAAGAAAGAAGTGAAGAAACAAAAAATTATTTTTGATTGTGAATCAACACATCGGAATGCTATCATGTTTTTTTTTTGCAGAGCCTTCGAGCATAGGCAAGACAAGATCTTTCCGTGAAGGCTTCAACGAGAGATCGGTACACAAGCAAGGCCTTTCAAGTGCCTGCCTCAAAAGTGCAAACTCGTGCTTTCAAAGAGCGGGCCAGGGGCCCAACACCACGGAAAGCTACAAAGAGAACAGTTATACAACCAACCATTCGGCTGCTCGGCTAGACGCAGCTCGTAATTTGTTAAGAGGGGGATATGCTGAACTACTCCTGGGGTGTAGATGAAATATTTATATGTCTCTCAAACTTTAAAGTAACGTTCATCATTGAGGCAAAAAACTACCAACTTCGCGTAGCTAACTTGACGATTTCGGATAGGTATAGAGGTTTAGGGGGAAAGGGTCAGAAAGAAGCCAACAAGAAGAAATAACTTGAGAGAGAAGCAAAGAAAGAAAAAAATATTTTTGATTGTGTATCAGCACATTGGAACGCTATCAAGTATTTTTTTTATTCTTTTCGCGAAGTTCTCCTGCTTAGGCGAGGCAAGGTCCTTCCGTGAAGGTTTCAACAAGGGATCAGTGTACAAGTTAGGCCATTCAAGTGTCTGGACGATCTTGTCAAGAGTGCATAACTCATGTTCTTTAAGAGCGGACCTGGGGGCCAGCACCACAAAAGCTGCGGAGCGAACGGCTATGCCCATGTTTGTAAGCGACCATTCGGCTGTCCGGCAAGATGCAGCTTGTATTTTGCTAAAAGGGGGGTACATTGAACTACTCCTGGGGTGTAGACGAAATATATATGCCTTTCAAACTTCAAAGTAATGTTCGTTATTCAGGCAAAAAGCAACCAACTTCGCTTAGCTGGCTCGACGATATGAGATAGGTTTAGAGGGAAAAGGGTCAGGAAGAAATCAACAAGATGAAAGAACTCAAGAAAGAAGCGGAGAGAGAAGAAAATATTTTTGATTGTGAATCAGAACATCGGAATGCTATCAAGTATTTTTATAATTTTTTTTTACAAAGTCTTTCCGCTAAGACAAAGCAAGGCCATTCTGTGAAGGATTCAACAAAAAATCGATGCACAAGCTAGGATTTTTGAGTGCCTGGATGGTCTTGTCAAGAGTGCATAAGTCGTGTTTTCAAAGAGCGGGCCAGGGGACCAATAGCAAGAGAAACTGCGGAGTGAACAGCCGTGTTTGTAAGCGACCATTCGGCTGCCCGGCTAGATGCAGCTCATAATTTGCCAAGAGGGGAATATGCTGAACTACTCCTGGGGTGTGGATGGAATATATATACCCCTCAAACTTCAATGTAACGTTCATTATTGAGGCAGAAAACAATCCACTTCGCGTAGCTAGCTCGCCGATATCAAATAGGTTTAGAGGTTTAGGAAGGAACGGGTCAGAAAGAAGCCAACAAGATGAAAGAACTCAAGAAAGAAGCGAAGAAAGAAGAAATTATTTTTAATTGTGAATCAGAACATCGGAATGCTATCAAGTATTTTTATAATTTTTTTTACAAAGTCTTCCCGCTAAGGCAAGGCAAGGCCATTCTGTAAAGGGTTCAACAAAGAATCGATGCACAAGTTAGGATTTTTAAGTGCCTGGATGGTCTTGTCAAGAGTGCATAACTCGTGTTTTCAAAGAGCGGGCCAGGGGCCCAACACCACGAAAAGCTGCGGAACGTACAGTTATGCCCGTGTTTATAAGCGACCATTCGGCTGCTCGGCTAGACACAGCTTGTTATTTGCTAAGAGAGGGATATGCTGAACTACTCCTGGGGTAAAGACGAAATATATATGACCCTCAAACTTCAAAGTAACGTTCATTATTAATAACAACCCACTAAGCGTAGCTAGCTCGACGATATCAGATAGGTTTAGAGGTTAAGGGAAAAAAGGGTTAGAAAGAAGCCAACACGAAGAAAGAGCTCAAGAAAGAAGCGAAAGACGGAGAAATCATTTTTGATTTGATTGAAATATTACTAGCCTCATTTATAATATGAAAAATCTGTACAGAATTTTGGTTTTGTGCACGCATCGCGTGGGTAATACTCAACGAATCACAATGAAACTTGACATAGTGATAACTTATATCCTAGACCACATTTAGGAATACTTTTTATTCTAAAAATGGATAAATATGACGGAGTCGACAATACGCTCTCGAATAATTTGTCCTGAAAGTGACATACTGTCATAATATTGATTATATCAGAGAAAAACAATTTGCAGAGCTATCAGCTCCGTTTAATTTATTTTCTTTCCTACTGAGTAATAATAATAAGAAGGGAGAGTAGAAAGTAGGGCGGGACAATTCGATTTGCAGTGTTAAAATAATACAATGGCTGCGTTCAGACCGTTGATTAATAAAATGGAATGTCTCGCATTCGCACTTTGCTTCCTTGTTCCACGATATACAAAGCCCTCTAATTCCAATGCGACCTCTGCCTGGATCCTCTTGCCGTTCCTCTGGCTTTATACAACACTATAGCATAAAATGCCTGTGTCAGAAAGTCGTAAATAACTGGCTTATAGATAAGAACAATTTCCAGGCGAAGGTGCTTTTCGAGTTGATAATGAATCTAATATTGGATTCCAATCAATTTGCCAGCATAACGCTCTGTCTTATGAAGATTAATAGTTGTAAAACAAGTCTTGTGAAAGTAAAATATTGTATCATCTATGAAAGGTTCAAAATCCTTCACGAAGTGAAACTGACGTCCTTCCGCTGTGGATTGATCAATACATATCACATTACCCATTCCGATTTTTCAGAGCACGTTTTGGCATTTCGGCACAGCCGATATTGCCAACGTTGATTGAATTCATATCGTATACCTCCAATAATAACAATTGCCATAAGTACATATATATATAAAAAAAATTCTTCACAGACTTTTTTTCTTAGTATTTTTTCGTGCGTGTAATACGTTCCGATCGTGCAAGCAGCGATATGAAAGTGTTATTCAATACCCAACTGTCCCATTATGGGCTGCTGACACCTTTATGTGTATCTCTGCAGAAACGAGATATCGCTAAGACGTTTCTTTTTGCTTTGTTCAAAATCATCCGACGTCGAGAGGAAAATTTGTTCAATGTCGCTGTTTATTTTATACTGTTGCAGAGATGGAATAAGCTATCAAACTGGAAGAAGCTATTATAAGGGAGGGTAATTAGCGAACGAGAAACTAGGAATAACTTTATTCAGTATTAATACACCAATTATATGGTAATTCTGTACGAAATTTTAATCTAAATGCAAAGTTAAACAGTGGTTACAGGCATTCCTGTCTAACTTTATTCCCAAATACTCTAAAAATCACTTTTTTTGTTTTTAGAGAGCGGGACAGGGGGCCAACACCACGAGAAGCTGCGGAGCATACAATTGTGCCCGTGTTTGTGAGCAACCATTCGGCTGCCCGGCTAGACGCAGCTCGTAATTTGTTAAGAGGGATATATATATATATATATATATATATATATATATATATATATATATATATATTATACTTATATATTATTATATATACATAGCTTGAATATTTAATTGATTGCGATCGAATTTTGACCACTAGGCGACCACAAGAAAGTATCAGTTTAATAAATAATATTAACTTTTCTATTCGAGAAAGAACTGTATTATGTAAATTAAAATATCGTTAATTTGATGTTGAACTTTTGACTTTTTCTGCAATCTGGCTCGCTGAACTTTTCTCTTTATTATAAAAGGATATTACAACATGCAGCAAAAAACTAATATTCATGTTTTACTCATGCATTTTTTGAAATCACTCCGATGTAAAATAAAAGGACAACATATTCAACAACAAACAATTCTAACTTTGACAACCATTTTTCATTAAAAATGAGTTTCTGATAATGAAATAAAAAGAAAATAAAACTAATTACAACATTTATTTTATTTATTCTTTTGTGTATTTGATTTTGAAATGAATCCAGAACGTCGATGAAGAAAAACGGATATAAAACGTAATATTTATTCATGTTTTCAAAGTCAATAGAAATAGGCCCTGAATCCGTCTCTGTTGTCTGGACGAAGCCTGTTATCTCTTTACATTGCGTCAAGCGACATTCGAGAATAACGTAGAAATTTCTGGATGTTTGGTTTCCATATATATATATGTATATATATATATATATATATATATATATATATATATATATATATATATATATGTATATATATATATATATATATATATATATATATATATATATATATATATATATATATATATATATATATATATATATATTCTTCAAAATATAACGAACTAAATGGAAAGATAATTCAACAATTCAGTCCCAATTTTCCTCTTCAAGCTTAAAAACCTCCTCACAAGACAAAACTTCCAGATCTCATGATATCCCAATAACAACGCAAGCTAAACCCAACGCGTTGCTATGGTAACGAAGCTACGTCGAGGAAGTTGCCACTGCGAAATTGCGAATTTCCGTCACTGCTAGACCCCGGAATTTACTTCGTTCGATGCTCAATGCTATAACGAAAGGATCTGCACAGAGTTTCACGAAGATGTTGCGAAGATTCTTGCTTAATAATGAAATTTGTCGAAAGAGTGGAAAAATGAGAAGTCAAAATTGAGATGAAATTCTAATTGATATTTCTTATTTGATGGTATTTAGGTGGTGGACCAGCTGCGCCCAAGGATAATTTGATGTTTGATTTAGTACCTCATTAAAGCAACTGGGCTTAGATTTACGGTGGAACACTAATCTCCAACCTCTACTAAAGCTAAGAGTGAATATTTCGCCTCAAGTTTGTCTCATTATAGCAAAATCTTAATAAGAATTCAAATAATTTTCAATTTATCAAACTGTAATCACTGAAATTGGGTTGCAGAGGTAACAGAAACTAGTGGCAAAAAGATGCAGACAATTGTTTATTGAAAAACCCATTAGAAACAAGTATTGTCTGAAAAAAGCTCCTGTGCAGCGTGCTCCACGTTACTAACTTTTCTGACTCAAGATGTGCATAGAGGCCAAACAAAATGCAACAGAGAAAAGAAGGAGTTGATAAACAAGATTGCTTGAGTTAATAACCATAAGTAGTTAAATTCACTGGTTTTAACCCAGCAATAATTAGTTTGCGCATGTTTTTCTTATAGGAAATTCTAGTCAAAAAAAATGGACTAGCGGGCTAGGGGGCCAGCACCACGAGAAGCTGCGGAGAGAACAGTTATGCCCGTGTTTTCAAAGAGCGGGATAGGGGCCCAGCACCACGAGAAGCTGCGGAGCAAACAATTCTAGTCAAAAAAAAAGGACTAGCAAGCCTAATCAAGTGCCTGGTTGATTAATATGCTTGTACAGAACTTTCTTCCAGCCTATCTTTCCCATACAATTTTTTTTTTCAATTCTATAAATATGTCAATATCTATTCTTATACTTGTGCATGGTTTGAAAGATTCCAGCCATGAACTGTAAGTACAAAATGCAATTAAAAACAAGATAATTAATGTGCACCTATTTAACACGAAAGCATTAATTATAAAACCATCCCTCGACTGTAATTAAGGAAATTAATTCCGTTGTAAAATTAATAAAAATGAAAGAAGAGTTCTAAGCTCTTTACTAATTTTTTATTACCCATGAAAAATTGATTCAAAAAACAAACGTTTTTTTTTTTTTACAAAAAAACGATATATTGCTGCTCGTGAGGAACAATAAACATTATATTTCAAACTGTTCCCCTGAAGACGTTTACAGCTCGACGCTGCACTTAATCTGCAAAAACGGTTTGACTATTTGAACGATAAAATTTTCATAACAAGATTGTGTGTATAAGGCAAAAACAAAATGATGTACTTATACTTATTTTTTTGCATTAAGAATGTACAAAAGCAATTTTTACTATTCGATTCGACAGTCGTAATTTTCCACGCTTCAATAGACGCCACCAAATTGAGAGTTCCGCTTGAAAGCGGACTGAAAGCCTTACCGAAGGCCGTAACTGAAATTTATTACCTCTGAAACGTATAAATTTCAGTGATGAAAACTTTAATTACATTTTTGTATTAATAACCAACATCCATTGCTTCTATTTATAAACGAGATCTTACAAATTTTGATTGGAATATGAATTAAATATAAGGTTGCTGTTTTGAGCAGCGATCGATTTACGTTTTTTTTTTGTTTAGTAGTAGTATGGATTCACCGGTTCCAAAACAGCTACAGCAATAGCAAAGGTCTGCAGCCTAATTTCAATAGCTATATATATATATATATATATATATATATATATATATATATATATATATATATATATATATATATATATATATATATATATATATAACTATTGAAATTAGGCTGCAGACCTTTGCTATTGCTGTAGCTGTTTTGGAACCGGTGAATCCTTACTACTACTGTTATTTTGGAGGACAGATCGAGTATCTATTTGAATACAACAAAGCAGCCTGAATAGCGGAATACGGACGTACTATATATTCCTCAAACATGCTAGATTAGAAACTTTGATTACTAGATAATCCGAATATTTATACAACGAAATTTCCAAGTTTTATCTCAAAGTAGATGGATCCATATTCATGTGTTTGTACTTGCTACATTGCAAAGTACAGCGATAATTGTGTCCAATATTAGCATTTACATGCTTTAATGCTATTCACACGATCGACATTTAATAGCACACTACACGAAAACTCACTAAGGGCTAAATGACATAATTTTTTTTACTATAATTTAATATTAACTTCAATAAATTCAAACTGAATATCCAGAGGGTTTACAGAAGGAAGTGAAAATCAGCTATTTACAACCAAAAATCTGACCTAGATACTGTTGTATATCATGAAGCTTCTTATTTGTGAACCTTTCAGGTAAGTAGTGAAAGAAAATAAAGAAAAAGAAATGCAACTCACTGTCAGCACGGTGTGTTCGTTTGTCTCCTTTACCCATGTTGCTTCGTCGTACAGCCTCCGTGACGTCTGCTTCTTTTTAGATATTCACTTGTTGCCTTTACATCCAGACATTCACAGCCAACCTTGATCTGCAAAGAAATATACGAGATTTATTACGAGAAAGGATAATGTTCTTAGGATTTGAAAACAAAATACTATCGTTTAAAATGAACAAAAATTGAATAATAATTGACGTTTTAACTCTATATCTTGTCAGGAATGCATAACCCGTGTTTTTAAAGAGCGGGATAGGGGCCAGCACCACGAAAAACTGCGGAGCGAACAGTTATGCCCGTGTTTTCAAAGAGCGGGATAGGGGCCCAGCACCACGAGAAGCTGCGGAGAAACAGTTATGCCCGTGTTTATAAGCGAAATAGTAACAGAAACACAAAGTTAAAATGTTTAAGCAGGAATAAAAGACTGGGCTGATGATTTGTTGCCCCAATCCAACGTTACAATCTAACAAATAATCATAAGTTATAAATTGGTCTTCTATCCTCTAATAAAGCCCCAATTTTATTCCGGGTATGGATGATTGAATAATTTGACTGATGTTCGGAGATGGAGGGTTTTTAGAAATTAATTTTGTGAGTTATTGATATTCGTACAGCGGACACAATGTGTCACTGTGACAGGAAGTTATTCTCGGAAGGGTGGAATCAAACAAAATTCAACGTGCCCGAGATCATTTCCGGGAAGGATAAATCAATCCTACATTCCATTTAACCCAAAAATATTCGGTGGAGCGATGCAACGATCATAACAATTTATAAATAAGGTTTGAAAATCACTACATCTCCCCTCATTAATGTAATCCAATCGCGTTTGGTAAATTCAAAGCTTTAATGCTTTAATTATACATTCTGCTCAATATAACAACTATGGTGCATTGATATCTGCAAGCGCTTTATGATCACTGGTCTTGTGAATGGTAAAGGATTTGCGTTTTAGATTATTATGTTGTGGTAGGCCACTTCTAATGAGCTTCCCAATATTCAACTATTACTTTTTTGATACTGCTTCTAGTATATTAATAGAAGCAAAGTATGATAGATTACTTTTTAGCACAAAACATTGTCTTATTCAAAAAATTGTTATAAAGTGGTGATAAATTTTTACAGCATTTTGATGTTCCATCAAAGAAACATAAAACAAAAGAACAGAACATGTTATATGCATTAGCTATAAAGCGTAAATAATCATAAAATTGAATGCTATTTTATTTGCAAAACAAAATATTCTGATTAACACTTTGAAGTCATTTTCGGTTAAAACGTGGTTCATCGCCTCATCGATCAATACTTTGCGATGAAAGTTTTCAGGGCGTTCTATTTCCGGAAGAAATTTGCATTTTCTTTATACCTGTGGAGCCAGCCACGGGACTTCCCCCGACTTATTACACTCTTGACTTTTGTTTGTCTGTACGAGAAAGATGGAAAACTCTTTCACACTTCGCGTGAACAACTTTATCATAAATTCATGAGAACTTTTAAATACGAAGCGAAAATTACATTACTTGAAAAATCTTCAGCTTATGCTTAAGCAAGTTCAGGAGTCCATTCCTGAAAATGGGATTCAAGGATGTATATATATATATATTTATATATATATATATATATATATATATATATATATATATATATATATATATATATATATATATATATATATATATATATATATATATATAACCCCACAGTGCACATTTTGCTACAAATGTTTTCTTATTGTTCCTCAACCTTAAAGATTAAAGAGAACGTATGAGAAGATTTCCCAACACATACAGAATTTTAAAGTGTCAAATAACAAGGTTAAATATTTGCTGACGCGATAGTAACTTGCAAGTTCATTTTAAGACTCTTAAAAATAAAATTTGTTCAACAATATTCTTTACGAATCCTGTCACAGTCGTAACTACAAGTGTCCAAGTCTTGCTCTAGAAAACCACTTTAATGAGAGCTATGACGTCAGCACATGTCAACTGGAATGTGGTCGACGAGAAGATAAATTTATTGCATGAGGACGAGACTTCGAGTAAATCGACAGCAGACTAGATTTAATTTCGACTCGTGAAATAATTTATATATATATATATATATATATATATATATATATATATATATATATATATATATATATATATATATATATATATATATATATATATATATATATATATTAGTATATTCCGATACAAGTGCGGAATGAAGATCATTCCATGCGAATGTGAATAATTCAGCCACGAGACGAAGTCGAGTGGCAGAATTCACTTGAGCATGGTATGATCGATTTGCACGAGTGACGGATGTTATTTTTTCTACAGTCAAAGGTGTTCTATCATCAAAATATACTGTTTTCTGAGAAAGAACTTGCTTCATTGATCTCATTCAAATTCATCAAATGTTGATAAAATTACTCATACTGACTCCATTTTGAAGAGGAATGAAAAGAAAATCAAGGGGAATTAAAATTATGACAGTAATGAAACAGTTTTTTCGCGATGCCACGCGGCTTTCTTAGGAATTCCTGAGCGTGCGGAATGACCCCTATTCCGCACGCTACAGCGTGTGGAATGGGTATCATTCTATAGTGACTGTAGAAAAATATATATATATATATATATATATATATATATATATATATATATATATATATATATATATATATATATATATATATATATATATATATATATATATATATAACGGTTTGGATGGGCTTCTTCATAAAGACGCCGCGCTTGAAGTGAATTTCCATTGACTTGTGCTTCTAAAGAGCGGGCCAGGGACCCAACACCACGAAAAGCTGCGGAGAAACGGTTATACCCGTATTAAAACGCATTAAAATCATATCGGCCATTTCAATATTAAAATGCAAAGGTATGTTTTATTACTTTTATGAATGAACCACGCTTATGTATAACTACTCAATTTTATGATCAGTGACATCAGTGACAGTAAATATTATTACAAAAGGCCAGAATAAAATTAATTAATTTGTTATTCAATCTTAATTATGTGGTTAAAATACTCATTTATTAGCCTCGTTAATAACTTCGTGTTGATTAGGTTTCAACAAGGGGTCGGTGTACAAACCAGGCTTTTTAAGTGCCTGGACGGTTTTGTCGAAAGTCGTGTTTGCAAAGAGCGAGCCAGGGGAACACTACAAGAAGCTGCGAAGCGAGCAGTTATGCCTGTGTCTGTAAGCAGACATTCGGCTGCCTGGCTAGACGCAGCTCGTAATTTGCTAAGAGGAGGATATGCTGAACAACTCCTGAAGTGTAGAATCAATAGGTTGATGAAATATATATATGCCTCCCAAACTTTAAAGTAAAGTAAACTTCGCGTAGCGAGCTCGACGATATCATATAGGCTACGTGTATGAAGTCTACTAGCGCCTCTAGCGGGCAATGGAGAACGATTGAACTCCCATTTTATCATTGTTTCATACCTATAATTCTTTCCATGTACTAATATTATTCAATTCAGCTGTGTGCGTATAATATAACTTGCATAGCATAAAAGATACGTTGAAATTATTTATTTTGAGTATTTTTTTCTTCAATTATAACGTACCTATTAGAGAAGACGTCATAATTCGTCCAAATTGACAGGGTAACCTGAAATTATGACGCCGATGATCTTGCGGATTGGGTTTGTGTGTATCAAACACTGTATCCCTTCTACCGAAAAAGCATTGAAGAAAAGCGTGCATCCGACAAACTTCTACCACCGGAACATCTTACAAATTAGAGATAGAGGTGAATTCATGAATCCCGAATCGATGACGAATTGAATTACGAACATTTTTGTTATACAGATTAATAACGAAAGACAGATAATACTCTATTAACAGCTTTGATCCACTTCACTTGTTTTTTTATGTTAAAACTGCGTACATGAAATCAATGAAACTATATTTCACTTGAATCATCCTAAACACAACAGCCTGAAGTTTTATATGCAATTATTTTCACTTTTAAACTACAATGCTCGATGGTGTATTCTGAGAAATCGAGTTCAATAGTTACAATTGTGCTCACATGAGCGCTCGCATCGATATTTGTTCAAACTCCGCCCTCTTGCACATAGCCTATAGGTTCAGTGGTTCAGGGGGAGGAGGGTTAGAAAGAAGCCAACAAGAAGAATAGTCAAGAGAGAAGTGAAGAAAAAAAATTTTTTTTTGATTGTGAATCAGCACATCGAAATGCTATCAAGTATTTTTTTTGCAAAGTCCTCCAGCTTAGACGAGACAAGGTCTTTCCGTGAAGGATTCAACAAGGGATCGGTGTACAAGCTAGGCCTTTTAAGTGCCTGGACGATCTTGTCGGGAGTGCATAACTCGTGCTTTCAAAGAGCGGGCCAGCGGACCAACATCATGAGAAGCTGCGGAGCAAACAGTTATGCCCGTGTTTTCAAAGAGCGGGATAGGAGCCCAGCACTACGAGAAGCTGCGGAACAAACAGCTATGCCCATGTTTGGATGTATACCAAAAAATTAATTGAAAATTCCCTGACTTTTCCAGGTTTTCCAGGTTATTTTCAAAGAAGTTCCAGACAGTAAAAGAGCAAAAATTTGATACAAGTTTATATATAATCACAGATCAATGTCGCAACTCTGTGTGAACCTTATAAATCTGTAAATTACAAAAAAAATCGCAATGAACTTGATGTCCTGATCAACGAATTTATATTGATCAACAAAAGTAGATGCGATTTAAGAGTTTTTTTATGGATTTGTACAGAATTGCAACATAAATCAGTTACTGTATTCAATGTGTCACTCTTGTTCATACGACAGAATGAGAATTTCATGTACTTTTATTAATATAGCTTAAATATCCTATAATTTATTTTTCCCAAACAAATATCGAAAATTCCCTGACGATTCCATGACATTTCCAGTTTATCTAAATTCCCTGACATTTCCAGGTTTTTCAGGTTTGCTATACACCCTGAAGCGACCATTCAGCCATTTCAATATTTATTACTTTTATAAAGAAACCACACCAATGTTCAAGTACTCACTTTTATGATGAGTGACAGTGTAGATATTATTACAAAACGTCAGAATGAAACTAATTAATTTGTTATACAACATTAATTACGTGGTTAAAATATTAATTTATTAGCTTCATTGAAAATTTCGTGTCGACCAGTGGCACTACAAATGTGGTGTGGTGCATTTGTTCGTTTTGCTATCAAGTATTTTTTACTTTTTTTCCCGCAAAGTCCTCACGCTTAGGCGAGGCAAGGCCCTCTCGTGAAGGTTTCACAAGGTAATACTTCTAAGTGCCTGGACGGTCTTGTTGAGATTGCATAGCTCGTGTTTCTAGAGAGCGGGCCAGGGGCCCAGCACCACAAGAAGCTGCGGAGCAAACAGTTATGCCCGTCTTTTTAACTGATTATTCGGGTGCCCGGCTAGACGCATAAAAATCATATCGGCCATTTCAGTAATGGAATAAAAAGGCATATCTAATTACTTTTATAAAGAAACTACACTAATGTTCAACTACTCAATTTTATGATCAGTGACAGTGTAGGAATTACTACAAAACGCTAGAAAAAACAGCAATAACAATGCTCATTTATTACATCAACTAAAGATTTCGTGTCGACTATTGGCTCGAAATGTACTGTACTCTTCTTGAAGCACCCCCCACAATTTTGCAAGTTTTGAAAAAAAATCCTTTTTGAATGTGAATCAGCACATCAAAATGTATATGCCATAAATTTGCTATTTTTTTTTTCAATATTGTATATATATATATATATATTTTTATTCATATTGTAACGTGCGAGAGTGAGGGGGGAGCTCGTAAAGACGACGTAGTAGGGGGAGGGGCTTCTTGTCGTCGCTTACGCCGCACCGCGTCGCAGTACATCATCCCTCCCAATGGAAGCCTCTAGTGATTTCTAGAAATGGAAAGAGTCGAGAAATGGAAAATTCGAGAGAACAATATTTCTCTATATAAGGCCAAGCGAAAGACGTGTAGTACAGTACAGTAATAAGAGTAATAGTGTGAAATAAATATCGAACAGTGACAGTAAAGTGAACAGTGTATATAAATAGTGAAATATAAATATCTGTGACCTTGATTAAATTAGAATTAAGTGACAAATAAATAAATATAGTGTTATTAGTGACATAAGAAGAATAAAGCTTTTATTTCATTTAGATTATTAAATAGTGACATATTTATTTACGAACTGATCCATCAAGCAATAAACATTACAATATTGTCTCTTTTCTCCCTCGCACTCATTATTTTTTATGGGCATGAAAAACCGGCGGTTTCTACAGCTTTATTAAAAAAGTTTCGTCGTCGGACGACCATTATCATAGTATTAGTAACTGTCATTCTCTTGGATTATTTTTTTTTTACCTATTCTTTAGGACTCTGTATATATATATATATATATATATATATATATATATATATATATATATATATATATATATATATATATATATATATATATATATATATATATATATATATATATATATATATATATATATATATATATATATATATATATATATATATATATATATATATATAATTGAAAATGGGAAGCAGCATAAAGACGTGCCATTTTCAGTGCTGTTGGTTCTTAATAAGTGACAAAATATGGAAGAACTCACGAAAAACAGATCGCTTACTCTTTTATGCACAACATCTGTCACTGACTTCTTTATAAAATTATTTGTTCAGTCTAAATATTGACTTGTGTTAGGATGTGTGGCGAATTACTATATAGGGCCCACAAAAAAATTTTGTACGTAATCAAAGCCTCACAATCAATTATTTGATGATTTACCCAATACAGTTAATTTATTAATAATTCAATTGTTTTCCTTTGTATCTCATATCAAATATATTTGTAACATATTTTTGGGTAAATGTGTGCCATACATAAATACAGTTGAAACCCATATTTACTTTCCAAAAGTGCAACAAATATTAAATTCCAATTAAAATTATGAAAGAAATAGAATGCTTGCGACTCACTTTCTAGAATCCATACTATCTGTTGCTTTGCAGCCCAGAAAGGACAAAATCACTAGCGTCTTGAGATACACCCCGCTTTACACTGAACTGTTGGTGGTCACAGACTGACAGCGAAATTTCGTCCAGATATTCACTGGGAAATAAATGCACATTAATAGGTAGCGCGCGCCATCTATGACACAAAAGATGAACTAAACTGTAAAAATGTCGGTAAGATAGAGAAACTTCTCTGACTTATTGTTGGATATTTACTAAACAATTTTTTTTAATTGTTTCGAGAAATTAACGCAATTAAAAGTCAAAATTTACTATTTGAAGTAGCACAATACACGTAACAATAAAATAAATACACACAAAATCGTCAAAAACATTAATAAATATCAGCAGCACAAACAAAACAAATGTCACACTGTTTATTTATTTAGCAATGTTGCCAACAGTCGATAAATAAATATTTAATAGCACATAACAACATAACCTCTTTAAGTTTCACGTACGTGTTTTTGTGATGTACGATAAATTTTCAGTATTATTATTTTTGTGATACAAAGAACGATTAAAATATATTTGAGGTTAAGATGAATACAACGTGGAAAAAGTATCTTTTGTGGTTCGCACAAGAACACGTAGAATTTAGGTTTCCTGTACGTTTTATTTGCAAATACATGAAATAAATTATTAATTGTTGGTTATTTCAGGAAATTTATTCAATATTATCAGCATTTAATATTCCGATGAGGTTTATTGAAAAACCAGACCAAGAGGTACAATATAACCTAATTTAATAATTTTTTTGTATTTTATATGTTTTGCAGCAACCTTTTTGGCTGGTTGAGTTCCAATCCGAAAAAGAATTACTAATATTAGCAAACCGTTCTGTTTCGTTACGTTCTTGCCAGGAATTATGGGCCCATGCAAAAAATCTTGACAGTTTGCACGACAAATTAAAAAACGCTCCGCTACAAAAAATAGAACCATATTTTGACCACAATAAATCGTTTAAAATTGAAGTGGAGACTTTTTGCCACCACATGACACAAAAAGAAAAAATTGGGCGCATTGAAGTTAGTAACTTTTTTAATAATTATTCTATTTTTGAATTATTTTAGAGTTTCAGTTATTTGCCGGTAAAAGGGCGCGTAAATTTGAAAAATCCTGATTTAGTCATGCAGTATTCTGAATATTATGGGGTAAATCCTAACGAGTCGCCGGAACAGCCTTATGAAGTATTTTTCGGGCGATGGGTGAGTTTTTAATCATTAATTTACTGTTGGTCATTTTGAATTTTTTAGGTTTCCAGTGGCGTGCGTCATTTATTACGTAAAATTTCACTTAAAACCCGTAAATTTATTGGAAATACAAGTATGGACCCACAATTGTCTTTACTAATGGCTAATCATGCTAAAGTAAAAGATAATGATGTAATTATTGACCCGTTTGTTGGAAGCGGATCGCTTTTAATAGCAGCAGCCCATTTTGGAGCTTATGTTCTCGGTACAGACATTGATTATTTGATGCTGCACGCGAAAACTAGACCCACTAGAATCACACAAAGCGTAATTAACAAAATATTTTTAATAATACTAAATTTAAAGCCAAATTTTTTAGAAAAGAGAAACAGATGAAAGCGTTTTAGCCAATTTAAAGCAGTACAACTTGGAACACAAATATTTAGACGTATTTGTCAATGATTTCGCGCTTCCTATGTGGCGAAAAGGCATTGAATTCGACGCCATAATCACAGACCGTAATTTAATACTTTTTATTATATTCTAAGTGTTATAATATGTTTATTTTAGCACCGTACGGGATTCGGGAGGCAACAGAACGAGTAGGAATCCACAAACAAAATTATGAAATAAGTGAGCAGCATTTAGAGACGCACATTCCAGCCAAAGTCGAATACGGATTATCCGAATTGTATTTCGATTTACTTAAATTTTCTGCCGAATATTTGAAGTTACACGGACGCCTCGTTTGTTGGTTCCCTGTTTTTAGGTAAGTTAAAATAACGCAATGTTTATATAATAGATTTTATTTATTTCAGAGAGGATTACACGGAGTGTTGTCTTCCGAGGCACCCAAATCTTCGTTTAATATCAAATTGCGAACAAATTCTAAGCAAATATACGTCAAGACGACTTTTAACTTACGAAAAAATATCAAACGAAGAAGACAACTCAATAAAAACTCCGGAAAATGTCCCTTCAGATTTTAGAGAACGGTATTTTAATTTGCGGGACGAAACAAGACAAGAAAGGCGGCAAAAAAAATACTCCAATATTGTAAAACCAAATCAAAACAATAAATAAATTAGTTAAAACAGTAACTCTTGCAAATATTCCTCAAATTCCTCCTCTCTACTCTTTTCGGCCTCATTTTGGGGCTGCGCCCACAAGGTTTCATTTTTCGCTGGTTTTACTTCCATTTCTTGTGTTTTACAATCACTTTTATCGGGCTTAGTTTTGTGCCCTTTTTTCGACTTTGTTAGTCGTTTAATCTCTCGCCGTTTTGTTTTGTGATTCAGTTTTTCTGAACAGGGTTGACATAACCCTTAAAAATATAACATTTGCATTTTGTAAAATAAATAAAAGTTTACTTACTTAATTTCACTAGAGCATTCTTTTTGTCTCCATCCTCAAAGTACCCAAAATTGACCTCCCAAGTTTTCAAATCCTCCTTGAAAGTACACTTCTTGTTCCCACAACTAAACTGTCCTCTTCCACTCACAACTTCTTGCTCAGTTCTCCATCGAAGAGCAACCTACATTATTCTGTTAAATATGCGAAACACAAACTATTTCAGAACATAACCTTGTTTTCTTTGTACAATGTCAAGTCGCAAATGCAATACTCTTTAAACAATTTGTCGTAATATTTCTTTGCTAATTGTTCTTCCCAAGTTGTCGGTTCTTCATTCCACAAAAATTTATGGTTTTCTTTTATAACATCGATGTCTCGTTTGTCTTTACTTGTGTCTCTTTGCAGATATTGCGTATCACCTGAACGTTTTAAGACGTATGTGTTTATTATTGCCTTGTGAATCTCGTAAGGATTCATTGTTTTGAAATTAAACTGAAATGAACTCATTTTTGCAATAATATTATTAACAAACAGTCGATACTTGTTTGTTTTGATGTTTCACACCTGGCTCACAGTGTTGCCAACGATTTGTGATGAACAAACTCCTCGAATTTACTTATAATAATAAAATTGATTTGCATTATGCCCAACCACAGGATTCAAATTGAATCCCAATCGTTTTCAACGTGAATAAACTGTATAGGATTGAATTTACTAATTTATATCCACAGATATATCTAATTACGGACTCGCATTTATATTTACTGAAGTGTACAACAATTGATTCTCCTATTCGTCACTAGGAGTCGCCAGTATATCGTATCCAATTAATAATTAAAATTGTCCAGTCTATCCGAGGTATACTCAATGTCTTTTTTAACATGCGATTTTAGTCTTTATTTAAATAATACATAAAGAACAATAAAGGTCAATTGATATAAGTGTCAAATAATCAACAATAAGCATACTAATTAATTATTAAATCAGTTTCAACTCTGTCCTTAATTAATATTTACATTATAATAAAAATTTGAAAAACGGTTTATGACGAATATCACTTTTGTTTTTACGTTTTAATTACGTTTTGTGTATCAAATTTGACTGTTTTTGGTTTGACGAGCGTCGGTACGTATGTATGTGCTCGCAAATCTCAAAATCTATCAAATTTATAATGCTGAAATTTTGTATTTCAGACTGGTATATGGTCCAGTTGTGCACCTCGTATTATGGCTGCAATTGTCCACACCGGAAGTGCACTTTACTTGAAACTTTTTTTGAATTTCTTGCATAAATCCAAAATGGTTGGCTGCAGAATACTGAAATTCAGTATTTGAAATTTTTGTGGCATCTTAATAGTTACTTTTTATTTTTGTGTCAATGGGCTGGGCCGGAAGTGCACTTTATTTGACAGATTTTTCGAATTTTCCGCATAAATTCAAAGCTATCAGTCGTAGAATATTGAAGTGCCATATTGAGCACTTTTATTATACTTAATTGTGTATCTCTTATTATGATTGCGATCGGCAGGGCCGGAAGTGCACTTTACTTGAAACTTTTTCGAATTTTTCGCATAAACTCAAAATGGCTGGCTACAGGATATTGAAATTCAGTATTGAGAATTGCTGTAGCATGTAAATGGTCAACTCATATTTTTACACCAATCGGCTGAGCCGGAAGTGCACTTTATTTGATAAATTTTTCGAATTTTCCACATAAATTCAAAACTATCTGTCGTAAAATTTTGAAATTGAGTATTGAACGCTTTTATAACATCTAGTTGTGCACCTAGTATTATGATTGCGATCGGCTGAGCCGGAAGTGCACTTTACTTGAAACTTTTTTCAAATATATCGCATGAATCCTAAATGATCAACCGTAAAATATTAAAATTCAGTATTTGAAAACAATATAGCATCTTGATAGTTATCTCTTATTTTTATACCAATCGGCTGAGCCGGAAGTACACTTTATATAAAAGATTTTTCGAATTTTCCGTATAACTTTGAAACAATCTATCTCAGGATATTGGAATTCCGTATTGCGCATTTCTATTATATTTAATTATGTATCTCGCAATATGACTGCAATCGGCTGAGCCGGAAGTGCACTTTACTTGAAACTTTTTCCGAATTTTTCGCATAATTTCTTTTTATGACATTAAAATGATTAGCTTCTATTCTAGTACCAATCGGCTGAGCCGGAAGTGCACTTTACATGACAGATTTCTTGAATTTTCCGCACAAATTCAATACAATCAGTTGTATATAATTGAAATTTCATATCGAGCCCTTTCATAGCATTAAGTTGTGCATTCTGCATTATGATTGCGATCGGCTTGACCGGAAGTGCCCTTTACTTGACACATTTTTTGAATTTTTTGCATAAATCTGAAATGACTGGCCGTAGAATATTGAAATTCAGTGTTTGATATTCTTGTGGCATCTTAATGATCACCTTTTATTTTAGTACCAATCGGCTGAGCCGGAAGTGTACTTTATATGACAGATTCTTCGAATTTTCCGCATAAATTCAAAACAAGCACTCGTAGAATATTGAAATTCCGTATTAAGCATTTCTGTGATATTTAGTTGTGTACCTCGTATTATAATTGCGATCACCTAAGCCGGAAGTGCACTTTACTTGAAACTTTTCTTGAATTTTTCGCATAAATCCAAAATAACCAGCTGCAAATTATTGAAATTAGGTATTTAAGATTGCTGTAGCATCATAATTGTTATCTTATATTTTTGCACTAATCGGCTGGGCCGGAAATGCACTTTATTTGACAGATTTTTCAAATTTTCCGTATAAATCTCAAACAATCAGTCATCGGATATTGAAATTCCGTATTGAGCATTTTTACTATATTTAATTGTGTATCTCGCAGTATGATTGCGATCGGCTGAGCCGGAAGTGCACTTTACCTGAAACTTTTTTCGAATTTTTTGTATATATTCAAAATGGTTGACCGTAGGATATTGAAATTCAGTATCTAAGGTAATTGTAGTATCCTTATAGTTATCTTACATTTTTGTACTAATCGGTGTAGCCGGAAGTGCACTTTATTCGACAGATTTTTCAATGTTTTCGCATAAATATAGTACAATCCGTCATAGTATATTGGAATTCCGTATTAACATTTTCACTATATTTAGTTGTGTATCTCGCAATATGATTGCGATCGGCTGAGCTGTAAGTGCACTTTACTTGAAACTTTTTTCGAATTTTTCGCATAAATCCAAAATGGTTAACCGTAGGATATTGAAATTCAGTATTTGAACTTCCTGTAGCATTCAAATAGTCATCTTATATTTTTGTATTAATCGGCTGAGCCGGAAATGCACTTTATATAACAGATTTTACGAATTTTCCGCATAACTTCAAAACAATCAGTCGTAGAATATTGAAATTCTGTATTAATCACTAATATAACATTTAATTATACACCTTGTATTATGATTGCAATTGGCTGAGCCGGAAGTGCACTTTACTCGAAACATTTTTTGAATTTTTCGCATAAATCCGGAACAATTTAACGTATGATGTTAGAATTGAGTATTTGAGATGACTGTATCATCTATATACTTATATCCTATTTTCATTGAGATCGACTGAACTTTACTTGATAGTCTTTTAGTATTTTTCGCATAAATTCGAAACGATGGGCCGTAGAGTTTTGAAATTTAGTATTTCAGTCTACAGTAGCATCTTCATAATTACCTACTATTCTCATAACAATCGACTGAACCGGAAGTGCCCTTTAGAAGCGATTTTTCTCAATTTGGCGCATAAATTCAGAACTGTTAGCCGTAGAGTCTTGGAAATCAGTATTTAGGAATGTTGTAGCATAAGAATGATGACCTACTGTTTTCATAGCAATCGACTGGACAGAAAGCGCACTTTACTCAACAAATTTTTTGGATAAATCCAACCTTGTGTTCATAAATCATTCATATTTAACAGTTTAATATTTTTCGCTTCTTGTAAAGCATCTTGTTTGAACATTTTTCTAAAAATTGGAGTGACAAAAAGTGATACTATTACTTTACTACATTAGACCTCATATTTCGTTGTGAGCTGGCAGCTGCCAATTGCAGTTTGTGACCTAATAAATTTAGCTACAGCAGATAAAATTTGAAAATTCTTTATTGCTGCATTTTATTGATTTGTAATAACAATATTAGTTGAATCGTATCATTTGGGGAGCATAAAACAATTGAGGAATTTAGTTAAAATGAATTTTGTAAATTTGCAAGCAAGTTGAGTTTTCTGTTTTATTTCAGCTAAATCTTGTCATAAAATTGAATTTGTAGTTTTCCCCAAATCTAGTTATAGTTGGCAACGTACAATATTGAAACAAATGAGTCAACAGCCCATCTCAAATATTAAAGTCATAAAATACGCGAAAGCATTTCCTAAATAGCGAATAACTCCCCCAAACTTTTCCTCGCAAACTTTCCTATTGAATTATTAGTTCTTATTGTTTTTTGCCTTGTTCATGTGTCTTCAAACTTTGTTTATTGAATTAATTTTAATTGATTTGTCGACACTGAAATTTGACTGTAAATTTTTAGTAGCGAAAAATGTTTCAGGCAAATTGCGAAAGTTTTTGTATTACTGAACGAATAAAGCAGGGTTTGGAGGAATTATAAGACGTTTAGGATAATTTGGAAGGTGATAATGTACTGATAACGCTTTTTTCAAGAACAAAGTACCCATAAATTTACTAAATGGGCATTATTTGAAATAAAATAACATTAACTTGCTTTAAATGAATGGACGTTCACAAATTATTATTTTTTCTAGCTCAATTTTGTATTTGCCTCTATGTGTCACATAGAAACAACCCTGCAAATCTAAATAATCTATTCTGAACATTTTTCAGGTCTCCTCGTAAATCGCAGCACGTTCGCAGTTTACCTTTAAAGAGTTTACAGCTTCAGCGGAATTAAAGCGCTGACAACAGATTTATATTTTCTAATTTGCCTTCAACCCATCCAATCACCCTTAGACTGAGTGTAAAAGAGAATATGTTAGACAGGTGACGTGCTGTGCGTTCAAACGCTTGAAACAACTGAAAAAAAAAGTACTTTATACACACCCTGTATAATATTTATGAAAATCATTGATAACTTTATTTCATTGTGAGCACTTATGCATGAAATCAATTTTTTTTAATGACGCGAATTCGAGATATCAGTTTTTTAGTTCACAAACATGGGCATAACTGTTTGCTCCGCAGCTTTCTGTGGTGTTGGGCCCCTGGCCCGCTCTTTGAAAGCACGAGGCACTTAAAACTTCATTATAAAATCAAAGAGCGTATTTTATCTATTTATGCAACCAGAAATACGGGCGCGCCTCGCGGGCCACTCTGCTATATATTTAAAACAAATGTCGACGCTTGAGGTGCAGATTTCTCGCCTGCACGCCAAGCGAGGTCTGTTTAGCATAGTCAGTATTACAAAAGTGAAGGAATAGAGTCTGACAGAGAAAAAGCATACCGAAATTAGCGATCTCCTATCTCTCGTTCTCTCTTGCTGGGTGCAGGCAGACTTTCTGCACCTGGAGCTGAATATTCAACGTTCAGCTGTGTTCTTTTTCAAACGCCTTTTATAAGTTTGTTTTAAAATAGTTGAAATATTGTTATTTGTTATTTAAGACAACAATATTTGGTGAACACTTATTTTATACGTTTCTTAAATTATTTATTCTTGTGAAATTTGTAGAATGACAACTGAAAATAGATGTATAATTTGTGATCTACTGGAAAATCCTTTCTCACGTCGTGATGTCAAAACGAAAAATGAAATTATGGAAACAAGACCAACGCCAGACATTAAACTCACTCAAAATATGTATAAAAATTAAAGGCTAGCAGTCCGTGCGACATTTCCAAACTAAAGTATATGAAAAATTTAAATGGATTGATGGTTGTTGCGAGAAGAATAAGCTGTATTGTTGGCCATGTATATATCCTCGACTGTACACACCTATCACAGAAAGTCACCGCACGCCACTGTGTCAAACAATATTGATATAAATATTTTGGAAGAGGAATTTCTTGAAACATCAAGCTTTAGTAAAAGTAAGAGCGTTACGTAAAATGAAACGCACTATTGTCTGCTTTATCTTCCCTTGGTTTCTCACTGCTTTTTTTCTATTGGTCCTTGGAATCAATTTTGTCTGGCTTTGAGTATATAATTGCATACTTTCGAGCATGAAAATTTATTCAGTAACTTTTCAGAACTCATAAACAAATCATATAATAAGGCATTATAAGTTCCTGTAGTTTGTTCTGAGAAAAAAACAGGTTACATATTTTCGTTAAGCTGTCAAATTATTGAAAATTGATCTGCGCATCTTGCAGGCCAATTCTTCTTGAACATCAAGCAACTGTAAATCTAAGAGCGTTACGTCAAGTGCAACGCATGAAAGCTTATAAGATAGTGGCACTATTGCTCAATTAATTTTTCTCTGGATGAAATTATCCATCATTTCTTAAAATTAATTTTGCCTTTGAGCATATTCTTGAAATTCTCAAGATTTATTATATTGTAACGAATTTAAGTCTGTAAATTAGTCATTTCGGCTCTACTGGTGCTTAGAATTATTGTGGAATAGAAAAAATAGAAGCGAATATATTTGTTTTCTAGAAAATTGCTGGTACCTTCTAGCGTTTTCTAGAAACGCCTGGACGTTTGCGGGAAAAACTTAGTAGGGAGAGACCCCCGGTATATATTCGCTGACTCAACGAGAAGTATTATTGATTTTGGCTCAGAGACCTAATAAGATGGACTGCTAGTTAGTTATAGTGTAGTGTAATAATCTTTAGTTAAGATTAGAATTATTTATTAGAAATAGTATTAGTAATATAATTTATTATTCCAATAAATCATAAAAATGGATAGTAGAGTTTAGTAAAATTTGCTCCCTAAATTAAAATAAATAACGTTACAATATTTTTTTGAGTTTAAAGACTTATTTTGCGTTCTAGTGTAGTAAAGTAACATTTTAGGCTCAAGGCATTACAAGTGCCTGCAGTTTGTCGTAAAATGAAAGTGTTGCATGTTTTCGTCACGCTATTGATGAGAAAACTGCATTCTCAGAACAAAAAAATGTTGAAGTGAAATATTCATTCGTTTAATAAGACGTTAATTGAAATTTTTGGTGTCTTACGATGCTGAAAATTGTTGTTGTCTGTTTGTTGGTATACAATTAGACTTTAAAACTTTAATGACAATTCTCAGGAGTGATATTTTCTTTTTCGATGCGAAAGAAAACGTTACGAATAGTGGAACATGGGTCAAAGTGCTACGATTGTAAGCCCCACTTGTTCCAGGTTAGGCAGTCTACTGTAGGAGAGATGCGTTACACTTTTTTGTCACTCCATCAATTTTATTCTTGCAAAAGCAAGTGTGGAAGATGCTCCAACAACTCTCAAAACTAGTTTTGATGATAAAATAGGATTACAATATTATTACAAACACAGGCATAGCTGTTTCTCCGCAGCTTCTTGTGGTGTTGGGCCCCTGGCCCGCTCTTTGAAAACACGAGGCACTTAAAAGGTCTAGCTTGGGCACCAATCCCTTGTTAAAACATTGACGATATTTTCTACGCTGTTGATGATAAATCGAGGTATATAATTTCATACTCTCGAGCATAAAGATTTATTTTGCGTCCTAATGTAGCTAAGTGACTTTTCAAAATTCATGAATGAATTATATAATAAGGCATTACAAATGCCTGCAGTTTGTTGTTTACAGGTTACATGGAGGCAAATTTTTCTTGAGCATCAAGCAACTGTAAATCTTAGAGCGTTACGTCAAATGCAACGCTTGAAAGCTTTCAAGGAAGTGGCACTATTCCTCGATTCATTTTTTTCTGGATTTTGTTGACTTGTTACATCATCAATTTCAAATTGAAATTCATGGAAATTATCCTTAATTTTCAAAACTATTTTTGTATGCCTTTAAGCATATTTTTAGAATTTTCGAGATTTATCATATTATTATGAGTTGAAAGACTTATTTTGCGTTCTAGTGTAGTAAAGTAACTTTTTAAACTCAAGGCATTACAAGTGTCTGCAATTTGTTGTAAATTGCATTTTCAGAACAACAATTACTGTTTTCTGATTGTAAGAATAAAATTGGACCTCAAAACTTTCATGACAATTCTAAAAGGGAATATTGTTTTCTTTTTCGATGCAAAAGACAACGTTACGAATAGTGAAACATGGGTGAAAGTGCTGGGATTGTAAGCCCCATTTGTTTCAGGTCAGGCAGTCTACTGTAGAGGAGGTGCGTTACACTTTTTTGTCACTCCATCCATTTTATTCTTGCATTATGATAGAAAAAAAATATTCGTGAGGAGCGAGTGTGGAGAAATGCTCCAACAACCCTCAAAACTAATTTTATTGATAAAATGGGATTATTTGTGCTCTAGTATGATAAAGAAGCTTTTCGGAACTCATGAATAACTATGAGTGGAGATAATAACACGTTTCACATTTTCGTTACGCTGTAACAAATCTTGAAGATTCAAGCAAAAAATTTCGCATATTTTGTCGAATCATGAGGAAAGGCTCTTATTAATCGAAATTGTCGATACCACTGGTCTCATTTCACAAACATGGGCATAAGTGTTCGATCCGCAGCTTCTCGTGGTGTTGGGCCCCTGGCCCGCTCTTTGACAACACAAGTTATGCACTACCGACAAGACAGTCCTGGCACTTTATATATATATATATATATATATATATATATATATATATATATATATATATATATATATATATATATATATATATATATATATATATATTATATGACGGAGTTACAAGTTTAACTCATTGTATCTCCGACAATTGTGAATACTTCTTTTTGCAACCTGCTCAACGTAATAAAGCTTAATGTTTCATTCACTCTATCTTCGGCACTTGTCGTTTTTTTTTCTGAACTCAAGCCATATATTATTCAAAGTATTGTCAATAAAATTTGAGCTGTATGAGAGTTTTGAAGCATTTCTTTCACTGAGGAGCGAGTTTTCGAAGTATTTGCAATAACTCAAAAATTATGTGACGAAGTCACATGTTTGACTCACTTTAATTCCGGCAATTGTGAATATTTCCTCTCGAATTTTTGATTATATATCCTTAGAAGTATTATCAAATTAAAAAATTTCATTTGAAGAATGTAAAACATTCCATAAGTGAGCAGTGAATTTTCAAGTAAAATTTACATGATTTTACATACAACACAAAAGCCCAGTAGTAGAGTTTTATGCTATATATATATATATATATATATATATATATATATATATATATATATATATATATATATATATATATATATATACATATATACATACATATATATTTTAAGTGCCTGGACTGTCTAGTAGGGAGTGGATAGCTTGTGTTTTCAAAGAGCGGGCCAGGGGCCCAACACCACGAGAAGCTGCGGAGAGAACAGTTATGCCCGTGGTTCATATATATATATGAATGAACCTCCTGAAGAAGCTTTTATTTTCTTGTTGATGTAATAAATATCTCCCGAAACTTGCTGATCATATTGTAATTCGCCCCCATTTTAATCATTCCTTGCGAACGTCCCTGATTTTGCTTTGTGCGCTTTTACCTACAGATAAATTACACTACTCTATAAGGTGCTTCACAACTAAAGGCAGGGTCAAACGACAGGAAAATTGGCAGCTGTGTAAAAGTGAGGATGGTTTAATCAAGATTATTAATCGAGTGAACAGGGAAATTTTAGGGAGATTTTTCAAAATAGACAGGGGTGTTTAGTAATGATTAAAATTTATGGGAAGGAGTTTTTTGCGAAGATTGGAATGAATAGAAGGAAGTTTGATATTCTGGAAAACAGTTTCGAGCACACCTTGACCATTTTCAGAGTTTTAAAAATATGATTATTATAAAATTATTCTTTATTATGTATGTTGTTGAATTTAATGTAATTTCAAGTTTTCAAAGAGAATTCTACTTTTGTATGCACTTCAAAATTCTTATTGTACGCTGCATCTTCTAGTAATGCACTATTTGAGAATTATATTTTCAAATTCAACAAAGAAATACGCTACAAACTTTTGCAGTAATATGTAAATGTATTCAAGTCACGGCCGCCCAATAAAAAGTTGTGGGCCCTTATGTTCGCAGGTTTCAGACAAAGAAACATCGAACATCTGAAGAGTTAAAGGCAGGCTATATTGATATAACTCCTGTAAACTAAATTACAGAACTCGTGTTGAGTTAGAAGCCTAAAAAATAACAAGTACGTCTTCAGAAGTGCGGTGTGCCTCATCAAAGAACTTTGCACTTTTGCTCTTTTAAGAATTTATATAAAGTACTTTTACTGGAAGGAGGAATATTCTGTAACTATGTAGAAAATTCAAATTAAAACTTCAATTTAATAAAATATTAGAAAAAATTTAATAAATATCAGTCAGTGACGTCCGCAAATGCATTTTTCGTGTAGCTTTTGACACAAATAGTCATAAGTCGTATTTATGTTTTTACGTTTGCAATAATTAATTATTTCCTAACGCCTCCTGGTAAAAACGATCCTGCGGATGTAAAAACAAGGCCATATTTTGTCCAAACTGTACTGTGTGGGTGACGTATATGTATTGTTGGTTGCCTAACGTGCGGCTTTTTTACCAAAGAAATATTGCAATAAAACTAACAATGCTTTACTGGTGGGTAATAAATGGACATCATCAGGAAAACAGATCAATACAATTTTTTGCCTTTTTATATTGTTTTTTCAGGAAATAATTGTTATACAGGGTGATTTATTACGAAAGAAACAAGCTTTTGTCAAATCGAATAAAAACATTCCTATGAAACCCTATCATATATATATATATATATATCAGCATAAATAATGAAAATTATGAGCAAAAGAATAATATGTTCCACATTTTCGTTACGCTCTAGCAAATCTTGAAGATTCAAACAAAAAATTTCGCATATATCGTCGAATCATGATTGAAATTGTCGACAACACTGGCCTCAGCTTACAGAATTTTTCCATTTTGTCAGGAGTGCATAACTCGTGTTTTCAAAGAGCGGGCCAGGGGCCCAATACCACGAGAAGCTGCGGAGCAAACAGTTATGCCCATGTTTGTGAGCCATAGTTGGACTGCCTGGCTATATATATATATATATATATATATATATATATATATATATATATATATATATATATATATATATATATATATATATATATATATATATATATATATATATATATATATATATATATATATATATATATATATATATATATATATATATATATACCGGTCTGTTGCGCTGGTTAGACAGTTAAGCCGCTAATGTTGCAAAGTATCTTTAGGACTTTCTATAAAGTGTTTGTAGCCTGTTTTCGCACATCAAATTTATTAAATTAGTCACAGCCACGTACTAAATTTGTCAAATAAACATAAACTCATATCTCGTAAAGTCTCGAATTAATGTTGTGCGACATTAAACATCCGCTTCCTCTTTATGCTAAATTATATTTAATAAATAAAACAAACATTTCCTGCTACGAACAACACTTTCATTTGTTTATTATTGTCGTTACTAACTGTTGTCTCCTAAAGTAATAGCATTATAAAAATATATGAAGCAGAAAACACGTATAAAATATCTTCTTTGCACCAATTCTTTAGTTTTGGATTTAAATTCCACCCTTCGAATTACACTTGCATGAGGGATGCGCAGTACGCAGAAACGTCATCGATTGTGTTGCCGCACATGCGCTGAAGGGTGCAGAGGTGCCACACGTTCTGTGCCCGTTATGGAGGTTCGGTTTGTTTAGAAAATTACGAATTTATTTTTAAATTTTACCGGTAAATCATAGACCATGTGAATATTGGAAATATGTGGAGTGAGGTGCCTGAATTCAAAGAGTATTACTTGATTTTATGGACTGTTTAATAATAAATGCGCGTAATATGATTGTGTAGTTGATTACTTTTACCTATGAAGTAATAAATGGTTATCATCAATGGTGCAGGTATTGATTTGTATCATTAAAAGCTTTTTTATTGCTGTTATCAATAAATATTTTGTTTATTTTGCTGCATCCCAAAATAACTATTTATTTATATTTGCTTCCGACGATTAGTTGAACTTTAACCTTTAAGAATTGATTCTACTCCTCAAAACAAACATGTTTCTATTCTGAGATGCGAACGCTGTATGTTTGTTTGTTTAGAGCTAACTCAAAATAAACTGCACAAATTTATATCAAGCCTTTAGTAAAATATTTCGTGGACACCAAAATGATATATAGGCTACATTTTAGTCCAATAAATTAATTCATTCTGCTGACTAAGTGCCACATCGAGCTGCAGACGTCTACAGACTTCTGATGCCATCCGTCCTTGACACATATCAGTCAGGTGTGCCTAATTAGCTGCTAAAAGTGATACAAATACTGAATTTACAAAATAAGACATAGACATGCTATAATTTCGACAATCATAATGCAAAATTATAAAAAAAATCGATAAATAATTCAGTTTTCATGTGCTGCAACCCGCAGAACAAGATTGTTGAGCTAGTAGCATTTGGGAGCTTCAAAGTTATTGACCTTACAGCTGTGCCGGATTTAGACACGTTGGGCATTGATTCCCTTTTTATTTCTTATCCTATCAGAAAATAATATTGATGAGTAATTTCCTTCCCCTCATTTCCTCCCAGTAGCTTGTAAAGCTCGAATATATCATTTTATAGCTTCTTGCTGAAAAAAATGTTATTTTGGGTGGAAACAATCAAAGGTTAGAGTCTTCTAGGCTTTTATTTGACGTGCTTGGAGAATAATACTGCCCTGAGGGTGCATTCTCACCCCGCCTGAACTGACTCGCCTCCAATTGCACTGAAATGCCAAAAACATATCTGATCAAAATGAATCAAATTTTGACTTTTTCTACAAACAAACCTAGAAAAGTGATATTTTGATTACTCTACCAATCAATTGCAAAATTTGCTGCTGAGATTTCTTGCCGAGTTTGATTCTACGCATGTTTTTGTCATAGAAAAAGTATGTGCGTATCAATTGTGACGTCACTGTGCTTAAACCATTGAATTTCTACTACTGATATGAAATTAAAAATGTTTTTTTATACTCTACCATAATAGTTATTTATGTATCTAGTGCGCGGAATTGTACTATGGTGCTTGGGAATGCCCCAAAAAAATTCGTGCATGAGTTGCATACAATATTTTTTCCACAGACGTCAAAAGATTATTGAAAAAATATTAAAATCATATCAAAATACAAAAATCAGTGGAGTTCTTTTTCTTTGTACACGTTGTCAAGATAAAATCAGTGCGCGAATTTCTTCGTGCCCGTTGTCATGATCAACAACTATAATGCGTCATTTCGTATACTAACATTGATGTATAAATGTCATAATTTTCTGATGCCTGTAGAAAAAACTATAAAGAAGTAGTTTTATGTCGTGTATGCTCTTTTAGCAGCTTATTTACTTCATACATCAATATTTTTCATGAATAAAATCATATTTCTAGTAGGAGAGTTTTAAAGTGAAAGCCTACTACTACCCCTCAGGTGCATTTTCACCGTACCTTGAACCAAACTTCACATACTGGCAATCAAAATGCCGCAAACAGTTCTGGTAGGGATGAATCAAGCTTTGAACTGTTGCAACTCACTCAAATTTTGACTTCTTTCAATGTAACAACATAAAAAAGATTTTATCTCACTTCAACTACAGATGAAGAATCTTGCTGATACGATTTCTTCCTGAGTTTGAGGCTATGTACATTACTCTCATAAGAAAAGTATGTGCATTTAAGTTGTGACGACACTGTGCTCAAATCACTGAATCTCTACTACTGATATGAAATGAAAAATATTATTTTCAATGCTTTTTTAGTGTTTGACACACAGGACAAGCAATAAAAAGTTTGGTACCTCAACATTGGGGAGTATAGTGAACCTTAAAAATCAAAGAGGGGTTGGAAAAATGTTGAAGTTTGTATATGTCAGTTGTTCTGAATTTGAGGCTAGATACATTTTTCTTATAAGAAAAGTAAGCGCTGACTAGCTGCGACATCACTGTGCTCGAACCGTTGAATTTCAACTACTGATATAAAAAAAAATATTGCTCCCACCCTACAAGACTAAAATATAGAGGAGTAGTTTCTGGCCCCGTATGCTCTTCAAGTAACTTATAGACCCCGTACATAAAAGTCAAAGTCTATCACTACCCTCAGGTGCATTTTACCTTATCTTGAACCAACTCACACCGAATTTCACATATTGGCAATCAACACGCCTGAAACAGTTTTGGTTTTGTTGAATCAAACCTTGAACAGTAGCAACTCACTCGAATGTTAACTACTTTAAACGAAACAACCTAAAAAAGAATTTCATCCCACCCTAACGATGTCTGAAGTATCTTTCTGTCATGTTTTCCTTATAAGAAAAGTATGCACGGATCAGTTGTGACGTCACTGTGTTCAAATCACTGAATCTGTACTACTTATATGAAATTGAAAATATTGTTTTCAAGGTATTTGGTACTCTAGGAAAAGAATAGAAGGCTTGGCACTTTTTCAAAAATTCGAAAAGGGTGGGAAAAAAGTTGAAGTTTGTATTTTTAAGCAGCTCTAAGTTTGTAAAAAGTATGCGCAGATCAGTTATGACGCAACTGTGCTCGAACCATCGAATCTCCACTACTGATATGAAATGAAAAATATTGTTTTCAATGTACTTAGCTGATTTGATCTACCTAATAGTAGTAAAACAATTTCGTGTAGACACTTTAGACTAGACTAGGGTTTCATTTACATAAGATTGCGTGTCTGAAACTACTTTATGTCCATCCAGTCTTTTTACTATCGATACTGTTGTATCGTCCACATAAACTATCCTAAATTAGTTTTATTTTTAATACCACGTAGTGCATTAATAATAAATGGAAATATCTTTCAGGCAGGATGTCGGCTCTGGAACCTCAGCATCCTCAGTGTCCTAATTCTGACAATCTACAATGTCCTTCTGACCGTCCGCCTAATGCACGGCCCCGAATGCACTTCAGTAGGAACAAATTCCATCTCTTCCATCAAACAAGAGACCCAACCATCAGCAACATGCAACCATCCACCTGCTGCAGGAAACACCTCATCAGGAGGCGACCCCACGGTGGAAGAACAACCTTTCCAGCATCTCGATTTGAGGTTAGGAAGATGGGATTCAAAAAGGTTGTTCAAAATGTACGACAATGTGGTTGTAGGTGACAAATTCGTGCATTTGAGTTCTCAGTATCTGGTTTCATTGGCCACACAATCATCCCTGGAAAAATTATATTCTCTAGTACAAGTTGCTCATCATTGGAGCGGGCCGATTTCGGCGGCACTTTACGCAGCAGGAGATGAAGAATTCTCCCTACTTATGCTCTATATAGTATATTTACGGAAGTGTCATTCAGCTATCAAAGACCGTGTGAATTTCCACGTGGCATTCCCAAAAGATAAAATACCTACAGCCACTAAAACCGACCTATCAGAAATACCCACTCTGAATTGTCACAAACCGGAAACAACAATGCAATTTATCCTGAAACGACGTCCAGCACTCGTCACCAAATGGCGGTTCAAAAACCCATACCCGCAGAATCATTTGCGAAACCTGGCGCGTAAAAATAGTCAGACTAGTTTTGTGTTTCTAACAGATGTGGATATTATCCCAAGTATGAGGGCGGCTGAGGGACTGGATTTGTTTTTAAGAAGGACGAATTGTGATGGAAAGTGCGCGTATGTCATACCGACTTATGAACTGGATGAAAGAGTTCGGTTTCCGGGTAATAAAAGTGAGTTAGTTCGGCTGGCGAATAAAGGACTAGCGAGACCGTTTCATCATAAAGTGTTTATCTATAATCAGTATGCGACCAATATTTCGAGGTGAGCTCATTATTATTTATTATTATTACTCCTATGTCTTTACGTGGAGCACGCTGCACAGGACAAAACAAGCTCGTATTGCGCCTTAAATGTTGACAATTGCTTGCTCACCTCTCTACTCTCATGTATAATGAGACAGTAAGCTGTGGTTTCATCGAGAAAATTTGTATTGGCCTCAAATTCAATTCTCACGTCTACTGGTGCTTCTTTTAGACTGTCATTTTTTTCTCTGTTCTCCTGATACAATTTGGAGACTCTAAGAATGAGTAAATAGTATCAGGGGAACAGAAATATTAGGAGCAGTTCTAAGGGGCTTCAATTAATTCTTATCTCTATTCATCAAGTTTATCGATCATCAATCGAGAAGAATCCAAAAATAGTATCAGGATAGTAGAAATATTAAGAGCAAGATGAAGGATTTGTTTCAAACCAGGAGTATAAAAAAAATATCTACTAAATTTTCTGTGTCATGGAACGAGAATTATTATTTTTTCTTTCTGAAATCTTCTCAAATTGCTTTCTGCTCCAGTAAAACTCATGCGACAACGTTTTACAATTTTTCTTAAGACGTATAGCCTGGAATGATTGTCTCTTAAAATTGAATGAGCAGCGTTGAATGACAGCCCCAGAAGAATAAAATTTATATTAAACACATTTTCAGAAGTTGAGAAATGATTTATGGATTGAAAGAAAGCGAAATGTGGGAAGAAAATGAAAGATAATATCTGATATACAGCTGACGTTGAGATGGAAACGATTTATAGCAACGAAATCTATCCAATTTATTTGAATAACGCACTAGAAGCAGTTTTTGTTTCAATCATCTTTATCGTAGAATCTGATATATTCGTTGAATTCCAATTGAAAATGTGATTCTTATCTCCAATTCTATTGCAAAATATGAGATGGGTTTCCATGTTCCATTCATCAATAACAAAGCAATCAATTTTCTTCAGCGAGTTTTGAGCGTTACTATTTCAATCACGAAACAAAAAGGCCATGATGTTTAATAGTAAAGTAACAAAACTCACTCCTCCAGCACAAATCTTTCAACACCATTTCTCTTCCTGATTTCGCATTCTCCTCACTAGTTTGCTTTCCTGCTTCCAGGTGGCAGAGTAGCGTGTTGGATGGCCCGGAAGTGCACATCAGCCATCGGGTCACGAACTTCGAGTTCCTGTACGAGCCATTCTACGTTGCTTTGGACACGGTGCCGCCCCACGATGAACGATTTTTGGGGTACGGATTCACGCGGAACACACAGGTAAGGATCAACGCCGAATTTAATGGACTGTGAGAGAATGAGATGAGATTTGTAAGATGCTGGAATGTGTGATGCGAGCAGAATCAAAGGTGGCTGAAATGGTGATAATTGTTGATCAACTTTCCTTGAATCGTTTTATTTCTTCTCTCCTAGTACAATTTTTTGAGTTTTCTCATGATTTCGAGCTCTGTTTATTGAAAAATTGAGACTAGTATCAGGAGAGCAGTGATTTTAATAAAGTTTTTCTTGATTTACCACTGAATTTTTGCTTTTAAAGCAATTTTAATCACACTGTCATACGTAAAAATCCAGACCGGAAGCGGATCCGGAAGCGGGGAGTCAAAAACTCATATAAATAATAGATATAAAGAATTGCTGATAGCATTGATCGATCAGGCATACTATATACTATGAATATTCCAAATTTTGAAGCGATTGGTCTAGAATTACAGATTCTATAGAGAAGAATCTCAGAATAGGCAAAATCCTGAGTTCATAGCAATGAGTGAGACTTGATAAGAAAAATTAAATTTTTTGATCCCAATTATTTTGAGTTTGGCATGAAATTATATAGTCTCATTAATGTAGATTACGAATCTTGAAAACAAAATTGGATCTGGAGGATATTTTCCAAGATATCGAAAATTTAAAAATCCAGTCCGGAAGCGGAGCCGGAAGCGGGGAGTCAAAAACTGATATAAATAATGGAGACAAAAAATTGCTGATAGCATTGATCGATCAGGCATACTATATACTATGAATGTTCCAAAAATCGAAGCGATTGGTCCAGAATTACAGATTCTATAGAGAAGAATCTCAGAATAGGCAAAATCCTGAGTTCATAGCAAAGAGTGAGACTTGATAAAAAAAATTAAATTTTTTGATCCCAATTATTTTGAGTTTGGCATGAAATTATATAGTCTCATTAATTTAGATTACGAATCTTGAACACAAAATTGGATCTGGAGGATATTTTCCAAGATATCGAAAATTTAATAATCCAGTCCGGAAGCGGAGCCGGAAGCGGGGAGTCAAAAACTGATATAAATAATGGAGATAAAAAATTGCTGATAGCATTGATCGATCAGGCATACTATATACTATGAATGTTTCAAATTTCGAAGCGATTGGTTCAGAATTTCAGATTCTATAGAGAAGAATCTCGGAATAGGCAAAATCCTGAGTTCATAGCAAAGAGTGAGACTTGAAAAAAAAATTAAATTTTTTGATCCCAATTATTTTGAGTTTGGCATGAAATTAATTAGTCTCATTAATGTAGATTACGAATCTTGAACACAAAATAGGATCTGGAGGATATTTTCCAAGATATCGGAAATTTAAAAATCCAGTTCGGAAGCGGAGCCGGAAGCGGGGAGTCAAAAACTGATATAAATAATGGAGATAAAAAATTGCTGATAGCATTGATCGATCAGGCATACTATATGAATGTTCCAAATCTCGCAGCGATTGGTCCAGAATTACAGATTCTATAGAGAAGAATCTCAGAATAGGCAAAATCCTGAGTTCATAGTAAAGAGTGAGACGATAAAAAAAATTAAATTTTCTGATCCCAATTATTTTGAGTTTGGCATGAAATTATATAATCTTATTTATGTAGATTACGAATCTTGAAAACAAAATTGGATCTGGAGGATATTTTCCAAGATATCGGAGATTTAAAAATCCAGTCCGGAAGCGGAGCCGGAAGCGGGGAGTCAAAAACTAATATGAATAATGGAGATAAAAAATTGCTGATAGCATTGATCGATCAGGCATACTATATACTATGAATTTTCCAAATTTCGAAGCGATTGGTCCAGAATTACAGATTCTATAGAGAAGAATCTCAGAATAGGCAAAATCCTGAGTTCATAGCAAAGAGTGAGACTTGAAAAAAAAATTAAATTTTTTGATCCCAATTATTTTGAGTTTGGCATGAAATTATATAGTCTCATTAATTTAGATTACGAATCTTGAACACAAAATTGGATCTGGAGGATATTTTCCAAGATATCGAAAATTTAAAAATCCAGTCCGGAAGCGGAGCCGTAAGCGGGGAGTCAAAAACTGATATAAATAATAGAGATAAAAAATTGCTGATAGCATTGATCGATCAGGCATACTATATACTATGAATGTTCCAAAAATCGAAGCGATTGGTCCAGAATTACAGATTCTATAGAGAAGAATCTTAGAATAGGCAAAATCCTGAGTTCATAGCAAAGAGTGAGACTTGATAAAAAAAATTAAATTTTTTGATCCCAATTATTTTGAGTTTGGCATGAAATTATATAGTCTCATTAATTTAGATTACGAATCTTGAACACAAAATTGGATCTGGAGGATATTTTCCAAGATATCGAAAATTTAATAATCCAGTCCGGAAGCGGAGCCGGAAGCGGGGAGTCAAAAACTGATATAAATAATAGAGATAAAAAATTGCTGATAGCATTGATCGATCAGGCATACTATATACTATGAATGTTCCAAATTTCGAAGCGATTGATCTAGAATTACAGATTGTATAGAGAAGAATCTCAGAATAGGCAAAATCCTGAGTTCATAGCAAAGAGTGAGACTTGATAAAAAAAAATAAATTTTTTGATCCCAATTATTTTGAGTTTGGCATGAAATTATATAGTCTCATTAATGTAGACTACGAATCTTGAAAACAAAATTGGATCTGGAGGATATTTTCCAAGATATCAAAAATTTAAAAATCCAGTCCGGAAGCGGAGCCGGAAGCGGGGAGTCAAAAACTCATACAAATAATGGAGATGAAAATTGCTGATAGCACCGATTGGTTAGGCATACTATATACTATAAATGTTCCAAATTTCAAAGCGATTGGTCTAGAACTACAGATTCTATAGAGAAAAATCTCAGAATAGGCAAAATCCTGAACTCAAAGCGAAGAGTGAGCCATGATAAAAAAAATTAAATTTTTTTGATCCCAATTATTTTGAGTTTGGCATGAAATTATATAGTCTCATTAATGTTGATTTCGAATTTCGAAAACAAAATTGGATCTGGAGGATATTTTCCAAGATATCGGAAATTTAAAAATCCAATCCGGAAGCGGGGAGTCAAAAACTGATATAAATAATGGAGATAAAAAATTGTTGATAGTATTGATCGATCAGGCATACTATATACTATGAATGTTCTGAATTTCGAAGCGATTGGTCCAGAGTTACAGATTCTATAGAGAAGAATCTCAGAATAGACAAAATCCTGAGTTCATAGCAAAGAGTGAGACTTGATAAAAAAAATTAAATTTTTGGATCCCAATTATTTTGGGTTTGGCATAAAATTATATAGTCTCATTAATGTAGATTACGAATCTTGAAAACAAAATTGGATCTGGAGGATATTTTCCAAGATATCAAAAATTTAAAAATCCAGTCCGGAAGCGGAGCCGGAAGCGGGGAGTCAAAAACTGATATGAATAATGAAGATAAAAAATTGTTGATAGCATTGATCGATCAGGCATACTATATACTATGGATGTTCGAAATTTCGAAGCGATTGGTCCAGAGTTACAGATTCTATAGAGAAGAATCTCAGAATAGACAAAATCCTGAGTTCAAGAAGCCTATGGGAAAAGAGCTAAAATGCTTTCTCAACATCTGAATTAAAAATAATAGCATATCAATTCTCATGAACAATGAGCTCTGCGGCAAATGACTGGGACCACATCTTATGAGACGTGTAAAGTTGTGTAACTTTTAGAAGGAACACTTGTTCCTGAGCCTTGAAGCTTTAGAAAAAATTGCTTATCAATTTGCTTGGAGATCTTTTAATTATTTCTGCTCTCCTGACGATATTTTTGGATTTTTAGAAAACAAGATATATCAGTCGCCTCAAATTATATATATATATATATATATATATATATATATATATATATATATATATATATATATATATATATATATATATATATATATATATATATATATATATATATATATATATATATATATATATATATATATATATATATATATGTTCTGGGAATTCAAAAATAGTATCAGGAAAGTAGAAATAATAGGAGCCATTTCCAGAGTTTTCTAGAAATTTCTTTCAAACTTTTACTTTTAGGACAATGATAATCACACTATGATACGCAAATTGTAAAAGGCTATGAAAAAGTATTGACTATTTTTCTCCAGCCCTCAGATTCCGTTCCTCATTAACTATGGGTTTCACAAGAAATTGTTCACATCGAATTCAATCAGAATTTAAAGTTGTATAACTTTATTTGAAATATCTGTGCCTCAATTTTGTAGTTTCCAAAATTTTTTTAGAATTAATTTGTTTGAATACCCTACGTTCATTTCTTCTCTTCTGATATTTTTTTCAGATGCTTGAGTTACACAATATATCAGGCTATAAGGATGAATATAGTGTGTTGAAAAATTAGAAAAATAGTTTCGGGACAGCAGAAATAATAGGAGCAATTTCAAGAGTCTATTTTTTATTTACTTCTGGACTATTCTCATACGAACATTTGACAGGGCTATAGAAAACTCAATCAAAGTCTCTTTAGCCTTCAAGTTGAAAATAATTTGTTCATTAACAATCTAGTTTCAGATAAAATTACTAATTGAAAGGCGTGAGAATCCTCTTTTTATTTCTGCTCTCCTGGTATTATTTTTTAATTTTTGAAGACACAATCGGTTTATGATGATGAATTTTAGAAGCTTGAAGAATCCAAAAATAGTATTAGGAGGGCAGAAATATTTAGAGCAATCTCAAGGGTTCCCGGATAGAGTTTTACTTGATTTACTCCTGAACTATAGCTTCAAGGACAATATCAGTAACATTTCCGTGCGTAGCATAGAGGAGGCTATGTAAAAACGGTAAAAAAATTCTACTGCCTCCAAATTGAGAATAGTGGTATATCGATTCTCACAAACAATAAGTTTTATAGAAAATCATTTAGGATAAATCTCATACGGCGTTCTCAACCCTCAAGTTTTTGAGAGTACTGCTAATCAATTCGCTTAATTATTTTTTTGTGTCTGCCCAACTGATAGTATTTACCACATTTTGGGAAACACAGTCAGTATTTTGATTTTAATGAATTTTCTATGTCCGACTAATTCAAAAACAGTATTTATTATGATGAATTTTGATAGCTTGCAGAATATGAGAACAGTATCAGGAGAGCAGACATAAAAAGATCAATATCAAGGGTTTCCAGAAAAAGTCCTGCTTCATTCACTCAAGAACTATAGCCTTTAAAGTGACATCAGCTTTACAACCCCATGCAGCTTTAAGAGGGCCATAAACAAAGAAGTTAAATTTTTTTCCAACTCTAAAATTAAGGGTTATAAGAATTGTTCACGAAAAAATTGCCAATCAACTTGCTTGGTATATCTCTTTCAATTTCTACTCTCCTGATACTATTTTTCCATTATGGGAGACTCAATAAAATCAATGAATTTTGTATCTTCTAATAATTCAGAAATAGTACCAGGAGATCAGAAATCCTAAGAGCAATTTCAAGGGCCTTCGAAAAGGGTTTTTCCAATCTATGTGTTGTCTTTATGGTCAAGTCAACAAGTTGAAAAACGTGCTAATTCCTGCTACTGCGAATTAAAATACGTGCGATAGCTTGTTGAACTCGTTATGACGTCCAGAAGAATGTTTGGGAATTACTTGAAAACAATTGGTGCTAGAAGAATTTTACAAACAGGTTCTTGAAGAGGAGGAAATTTCCAAGGGAAAATGTTGACTCCCGGAATTTGAAGTATAAAATATCGTCGCAAAAATTGTTTTTGTGGATTTATTATTAAATGAAATTTAACACGTTTCGGAAGCACTGCACGTCTTTTTATTGCATTCAGTGCGGTGAATGTATCATCACTTGAAAATGGGAGTTTTACTCTCATGTATTTACTTTATTATTCGGTATAATTCGCCACACATCGCGCTTATGATGCGGAAATAATTTCATTTATTTATCGGACCATATTAACTCAAGTGGCTTCATTTTTCATACCCGCAGAATTGTCGGAAAATTACGAGCGATGAATTTATGCTTACCTAAAAATTTTATCGGGTGTATTATCATGAATCGTAACGCTTGAAAATTATAGGCTGTAACATTTATGGCCGGCACCAAATTTAAATTTTGTGGAGAGTATTTTTCCATTGTTTCATTGTTTTAACTCAAAATTAATAATCTTTTCCTTACCATTGCAAACAACAGTTTGTCAAATTTATGTACAAAATTATGCGGTGTATTATATTACAGAAAACTCCGAATATAAATTGAGCTTTAGGGCTTATTGAAATTAATATGAAAGCCTTCAAAAGCTTTACAAGCTGTATTCATGTAGCATATTTTATAAATTTGATTTAACCAACCTTACAAATCTACACAAAACATTGTGGCATATATTAATCTTAATAAAAGCCAAATTGAGTCAGTATGGAATTTGATTGCTCTCGTCCCGTCCTCCAGGCTGTTCTACAAAGGCTGGGCGACCCAAATAATAAAGAATACAGAATTTCAAACCCATTTTTGTTCAGATCGATTTAAGCACAAATAATGGTCACCATATCTGGTCTTTTAATTAGTCTTTTCATTATTTATCACTTCTGTATTCATTGAAGCAGAATAATAATGATTAATTTACGCGATTTGTTGAACACATCCCAAGAAATCATTCAATCTAATAAACATGAATGCCTCAAATCTGAAATTAATTAAACCGAGATCGTTGAACGTTTAGGTTGAATAGATGCCTTCTCACTTGTGGTATTACATATTGAAGGGTAACTACAATTGAAATACGTATTTGGAAGATATTTTCTCAGTCTGTAATCAAGGAATATCAAACAGATATCAATTAGTAAGAAGAACATTCCTTGAAGACCTATTTTTGTAATATTTTCTCTATTTCTGTTCTCCTGATACTAATTTCAATTTTTTGGATACATAAATACTCGTACATTTCCGCGAAATATGCGTCAGTATCAATAAATTGTACATTTTATTCAAATAAGCTTCCTCCACGTCCACCTAAATTGAAATTCTTGTGTGAGCCTCAATTTTACCGATATATTTAATAAAATGTATAACGTAACATATCGGAATGGTTTTCTGATACTCATTCGCGTAAAATTCTCGATATTCAAATTTCATAAACGGGTCATAGGTAAAATATTTTCACGGAGAATTTAACCGAAAATTAAATTCATGTATGAAAGCTTTGTGAATTAATGCACGCCGTGATGGCTCCAGTAAATATTAAAACAAAATGCAGCGTGAAAAAATTTACATAAAATTGTGCTCTGATTAATTTTACACTGATATGCGTAAAGAGCATATTATGCACACTATTTTTGTTATCAAAAAAAGGTTTCACATAAGCGGATTTTGAATTATATTAAATTGAAAATAAAATTTTGCTGAGAATAATTAAAAACTAAGTTTAGAGTATACAGATTATTGTCTGGAGCTTTTCAAGTGAATGCATATTTTTAATACATTGCCAATTATTCATTCAAATGAAACTACTCGAAGGACAAACAATTAACATTCCATGAAGATTTCGACAATTTTTATCAACGGTAATCCCTTGCCAAAAATTTAAGATTATGCCTTTTCTCAGATTTTCACCTATAGAAATTGTATTTGCCGCTTGATCGATTTGAAATTTCAAACACAGATAGTATATAGTATGCCTTATCGATTAGTGCTTATGACTTCCAAATACTCATATTATTTCTATGATATTTTGACTCCCCGCTTCCACCACCGCTTCCGCCTAATATTTAAAAAAATGCTGATATCTCAAGAACCATCAACCCGACACAATTATTTTCTAGAGTTCCGTAGTCTACATAAATGGGACTATATAATCTCATGCCAAACTCAAAATATTTTAATTTGAAGATTTCGACAATTAATTCAACGGTAATCCATTGCCAAAAATTTCAGATTATGCCTATTCTCAGATTTTCAGCTATAGAAATTGTATTTGCTGCTCGATCGCTTTGAAATTTGGAGCACAGATAGTATATAGTATGTCTTATCGATTTATGCCAATGACTTTCAAATATTCCTATTATTTCCATGATATTTTGACTCCCCGCTTCCACCTCCGCTTCCGCCTAATATTTAAAAAAATGCTGATATCTCAAGAACTATCAACCCGACACAATTATTTTCTAGAGTTCCGTAGTCGACATAATTGGACTATATAATCTCATGCCAAACTCAAAATATTTTAATTTGAAGATTTCGACAATTAATTCAACGGTAATCCATTGCCAAAAATTTCAGATTATGCCTATTCTCAGATTTTCAGCTATAGAAATTGTATTTGCTGCTCGATCGCTTTGAAATTTGGAGCACAGATAGTATATAGTATGTCTTATCGATTTATGCCAATGACTTTCAAATATTCCTATTATTTCCATGATATTTTGACTCCCCGCTTCCACCACCGCTTCCGCCTAATATTTAAAAAAATGCTGATATCTCAAGAACTATCAACCCGACACAATTATTTTCTAGAGTTCCGTAGTCGACATAAATTGGACTATATAATCTCATGCCAAACTCAAAATATTTTAATTTGAAGATTTCGACAATTTTATCAACGGTAATCCATTGCAAAAATTTCAGATTATGCCTATTCTCAGATTTTCAGCTATAGAAATTGTATTTGCTGCTCGATCGCTTTGAAATTTGGAGCACAGATAGTATATAGTATGTCTTATCGATTTATGCCAATGACTTTCAAATATTCCTATTATTTCCATGATATTTTGACTCCCCGCTTCCACCTCCGCTTCCGCCTAATATTTAAAAAAATGCTGATATCTCAAGAACTATCAACCCGACACAATTATTTTCTAGAGTTCCGTAGTCGACATAAATTGGACTATATAATCTCATGCCAAACTCAAAATATTTTAATTTGAAGATTTCGACAATTAATTCAACGGTAATCCATTGCCAAAAATTTCAGATTATGCCTATTCTCAGATTTTCAGCTATAGAAATCGTATTTGCTGCTCGATCGCTCTGAAATTTGGAGCACAGATAGTATATAGTATGTCTTATCGATTTATGCCAATGACTTTCAAATATTCCTATTATTTCCATGATATTTTGACTCCCCGCTTCCACCTCCGCTTCCGCCTAATATTTAAAAAAATGCTGATATCTCAAGAACTATCAACCCGACACAATTATTTTCTAGAGTTCCGTAGTCTACATAAATTGGACTATATAATCTCATGCCAAACTCAAAATATTTTAATTTGAAGATTTCGACAATTTTATCAACGGTAATCCATTGCAAAAATTTCAGATTATGCCTATTCTCAGATTTTCAGCTATAGAAATTGTATTTGCTGCTCGATCGCTTTGAAATTTGGAGCACAGATAGTATATAGTATGTCTTATCGATTTATGCCAATGACTTTCAAATATTCCTATTATTTCCATGATATTTTGACTCCCCGCTTCCACCTCCGCTTCCGCCTAATATTTAAAAAAATGCTGATATCTCAAGAACTATCAACCCGACACAATTATTTTCTAGAGTTCCGTAGTCGACATAAATTGGACTATATAATCTCATGCCAAACTCAAAATATTTTAATTTGAAGATTTCGACAATTTTATCAACGGTAATCCATTGCCAAAAATTTCAGATTATGCCTATTCTCAGATTTTCAGCTATAGAAATTGTATTTGCTGCTCGATCGCTTTGAAATTTGGAGCACAGATAGTATATAGTATGTCTTATCGATTTATGCCAATGACTCTCAAATATTCCTATTATTTCCATGATATTTTGACTCCCCGCTTCCACCACCGCTTCCGCCTAATATTTAAAAAAATGCTGATATCTCAAGAACTATCAACCCGACACAATTATTTTCTAGAGTTCCGTAGTCGACATAAATTGGACTATATAATCTCATGCCAAACTCAAAATATTTTAATTTGAAGATTTCGACAATTAATTCAACGGTAACCCATTGCCAAAAATTTCAGATTATGCCTATTCTCAGATTTTCAGCTATAGAGATCGTATTTGCTGCTCGATCGCTCTGAAATTTGGAGCACAGATAGTATATAGTATGTCTTATCGATTTATGCCAATGACTTTCAAATATTCCTATTATTTCCATGATATTTTGACTCCCCGCTTCCACCTCCGCTTCCGCCTAATATTTAAAAAAATGCTGATATCTCAAGAACTATCAACCCGACACAATTATTTTCTAGAGTTCCGTAGTCGACATAAATTGGACTATATAATTTCATGCCAAACTCAAAATATTTTAATTTGAAGATTTCGACAATTAATTCAACGGTAATCCATTGCCAAAAATTTCAGATTATGCCTATTCTCAGATTTTCAGCTATAGAAATTGTATTTGCTGCTCGATCGCTTTGAAATTTGGAGCACAGATAGTATATAGTATGTCTTATCGATTTATGCCAATGACTTTCAAATATTCCTATTATTTCCATGATATTTTGACTCCCCGCTTCCACCTCCGCTTCCGCCTAATATTTAAAAAAATGCTGATATCTCAAGAACTATCAACCCGACACAATTATTTTCTAGAGTTCCGTAGTCGACATAAATTGGACTATATAATTTCATGCCAAACTCAAAATATTTTAATTTGAAGATTTCGACAATTAATTCAACGGTAATCCATTGCCAAAAATTTCAGATTATGCCTATTCTCAGATTTTCAGCTATAAACATTGTATTTGCTGCTTGATCGCTTTGAAATTTGAAGCACAGATAGTATATAGTATGCCTTATCGATTTATGCCAATGACTTCCAAATATTCCTATTATTTCCATGATATTTTGACTCCCCGCTTCCACCACCGCTTCCGCCTGATATTTAAAAAAATGCTGATATCTCAAGAACCATCAACCCGACACAATTATTTTCTAGAGTTCCGTAGTCGACATAAATTGGACTATATAATTTCATGCCAAACTCAAAATATTTTAATTTGAAGATTTCGACAATTAATTCAACGGTAATCCATTGCCAAAAATTTCAGATTATGCCTATTCTCAGATTTTCAGCTATAGAAATTGTATTTGCTGCTCGATCGCTTTGAAATTTGGAGCACAGATAGTATATAGTATGTCTTATCGATTTATGCCAATGACTCTCAAATATTCCTATTATTTCCATGATATTTTGACTCCCCGCTTCCACCACCGCTTCCGCCTAATATTTAAAAAAATGCTGATATCTCAAGAACTATCAACCCGACACAATTATTTTCTAGAGTTCCGTAGTCGACATAAATTGGACTATATAATCTCATGCCAAACTCAAAATATTTTAATTTGAAGATTTCGACAATTAATTCAACGGTAACCCATTGCCAAAAATTTCAGATTATGCCTATTCTCAGATTTTCAGCTATAGAGATCGTATTTGCTGCTCGATCGCTCTGAAATTTGGAGCACAGATAGTATATAGTATGTCTTATCGATTTATGCCAATGACTTTCAAATATTCCTATTATTTCCATGATATTTTGACTCCCCGCTTCCACCTCCGCTTCCGCCTAATATTTAAAAAAATGCTGATATCTCAAGAACTATCAACCCGACACAATTATTTTCTAGAGTTCCGTAGTCGACATAAATTGGACTATATAATTTCATGCCAAACTCAAAATATTTTAATTTGAAGATTTCGACAATTAATTCAACGGTAATCCATTGCCAAAAATTTCAGATTATGCCTATTCTCAGATTTTCAGCTATAGAAATTGTATTTGCTGCTCGATCGCTTTGAAATTTGGAGCACAGATAGTATATAGTATGTCTTATCGATTTATGCCAATGACTTTCAAATATTCCTATTATTTCCATGATATTTTGACTCCCCGCTTCCACCACCGCTTCCGCCTAATATTTAAAAAAATGCTGATATCTCAAGAACTATCAACCCGACACAATTATTTTCTAGAGTTCCGTAGTCGACATAAATTGGACTATATAATTTCATGCCAAACTCAAAATATTTTAATTTGAAGATTTCGACAATTAATTCAACGGTAATCCATTGCCAAAAATTTCAGATTATGCCTATTCTCAGATTTTCAGCTATAAACATTGTATTTGCTGCTTGATCGCTTTGAAATTTGAAGCACAGATAGTATATAGTATGCCTTATCGATTTATGCCAATGACTTCCAAATATTCCTATTATTTCCATGATATTTTGACTCCCCGCTTCCACCTCCGCTTCCGCCTGATATTTAAAAAAATGCTGATATCTCAAGAACCATCAACCCGACACAATTATTTTCTAGAGTTCCGTAGTCGACATAAATTGGACTATATAATTTCATGCCAAACTCAAAATATTTTAATTTGAAGATTTCGACAATTAATTCAACGGTAATCCATTGCCAAAAATTTCAGATTATGCCTATTCTCAGATTTTCAGCTATAAACATTGTATTTGCTGCTTGATCGCTTTGAAATTTGAAGCACAGATAGTATATAGTATGCCTTATCGATTTATGCCAATGACTTTCAAATATTCCTATTATTTCCATGATATTTTGACTCCCCGCTTCCACCTCCGCTTCCGCCTAATATTTAAAAAAATGCTGATATCTCAAGAACCATCAACCCGGCACAATTATTTCCTAGAGTTCCGTAGTCTACATAAATTGAACTATATAATCTCATACCAAACTCAAAATATTTTAATTTGAAGATTTCGACAATTTTATCAACGGTAATCCCTTGCCAAAAATTTCAGATTATGCCTATTCTCAGATTTTCAGCTATAGAAATTGTATTTGCTGCTCGATCGCTTTGAAATTTGGAGCACAGATAGTATATAGTATGTCTTATCGATTTATGCCAATGACTTTCAAATATTCCTATTATTTCCATGATATTTTGACTCCCCGCTTCCACCTCCGCTTCCGCCTAATATTTAAAAAAATGCTGATATCTCAAGAACTATCAACCCGACACAATTATTTTCTAGAGTTCCGTAGTCGACATAAATTGGACTATATAATCTCATGCCAAACTCAAAATATTTTAATTTGAAGATTTCGACAATTTTATCAACGGTAATCCATTGCCAAAAATTTCAGATTATGCCTATTCTCAGATTTTCAGCTATAGAAATTGTATTTGCTGCTCGATCGCTTTGAAATTTGGAGCACAGATAGTATATAGTATGTCTTATCGATTTATGCCAATGACTTTCAAATATTCCTATTATTTCCATGATATTTTGACTCCCCGCTTCCACCTCCGCTTCCGCCTAATATTTAAAAAAATGCTGATATCTCAAGAACTATCAACCCGACACAATTATTTTCTAGAGTTCCGTAGTCGACATAAATTGGACTATATAATTTCATGCCAAACTCAAAATATTTTAATTTGAAGATTTCGACAATTAATTCAACGGTAATCCATTGCCAAAAATTTCAGATCATGCCTATTCTCAGATTTTCAGCTATAAACATTGTATTTGCTGCTTGATCGCTTTGAAATTTGAAGCACAGATAGTATATAGTATGCCTTATCGATTTATGCCAATGACTTTCAAATATTCCTATTATTTCCATGATATTTTGACTCCCCGCTTCCACCTCCGCTTCCGCCTAATATTTAAAAAAATGCTGATATCTCAAGAACTATCAACCCGACACAATTATTTTCTAGAGTTCCGTAGTCGACATAAATTGGACTATATAATCTCATGCCAAACTCAAAATATTTTAATTTGAAGATTTCGACAATTAATTCAACGGTAATCCATTGCCAAAAATTTCAGATTATGCCTATTCTCAGATTTTCAGCTATAGAAATTGTATTTGCTGCTCGATCGCTTTGAAATTTGGAGCACAGATAGTATATAGTATGTCTTATCGATTTATGCCAATGACTTCCAAATATTCCTATCATTTCCATGATATTTTGACTCCCCGCTTCCACCTCCGCTTCCGCCTAATATTTAAAAAAATGCTGATATCTCAAGAACTATCAACCCGACACAATTATTTTCTAGAGTTCCGTAGTCGACATAAATTGGACTATATAATCTCATGCCAAACTCAAAATATTTTAATTTGAAGATTTCGACAATTAATTCAACGGTAATCCATTGCCAAAAATTTCAGATTATGCCTATTCTCAGATTTTCAGCTATAGAAATTGTATTTGCTGCTCGATCGCTTTGAAATTTGGAGCACAGATAGTATATAGTATGTCTTATCGATTTATGCCAATGACTTTCAAATATTCCTATTATTTCCATGATATTTTGACTCCCCGCTTCCACCTCCGCTTCCGCCTAATATTTAAAAAAATGCTGATATCTCAAGAACCATCAACCCGACACAATTATTTTCTAGAGTTCCGTAGTCTACATAAATTGGACTATATAATCTCATGCCAAACTCAAAATATTTTAATTTGAAGATTTCGACAATTTTATCAACGGTAATCCCTTGCCAAAAATTTCAGATTATGCCTATTCTCAGATTTTCAGCTATAGAAATTGTATTTGCTGCTCGATCGCTTTGAAATTTGGAACACAGATAGTATATAGTATGCCTTATCAAAAGGTGCAAATTACTTTTAGAAATTCATATTATTTCTATGATATTTTGACCCTCCGCTTCCACCTCCGCTTCTGCCTAATATTTAGAAAAATGCTGATATCTGAAGAACCATCAACCCGACACAATTATTTTCTAGCGTCCTGTAGTCTACATTAATAGGACTATATAATTTTATGCCTAACTCAAAATATTTTAATTTGAAGATTTCGACAATTTTTTATCAACGCTAATCCCTTGCCAAAAATTTCAGATAATGCCTATTCTCAGATTTTCACCTATAGAAATTGTATTTGCTGCTTGATCGGTTTGAAATTTGGAACACAGATAGTATATAGTATGCCTTATCAATAGATGCCAATGACTCTCGAAAATTCATATTATTTCTATGATATTTTGACCCTCCGCTTCCACCTCCGCTTCCGCCTAATATTTAAAAAAATGCTGATATCTCAAGAACCATCAACCCGACACAATTATTTTCTAGAGTTCCGTAGTCTACATGAATAGGACTATATAATCTCATGCCAAACTTAAAATATTTTAATTTGAAGATTTCGACAATATTTTATCAACGCTAATCCCTTGCCAAAAATATCAGATTATGCCTATTCTCAGATTTTCACCTATAGAATTTGTATTTGCTGCTTGATCGCTTTGAAATTTGGAACACAGATAGTATATAGTATGCCTTATCAAAAGGTGCAAATTACTTTTAGAAATTCATATTATTTCTATGATATTTTGACCCTCCGCTTCCACCTCCGCTTCTGCCTAATATTTAGAAAAATGCTGATATCTGAAGAACCATCAACCCGACACAATTATTTTCTAGCGTCCCGTAGTCTACATTAATAGGACTATATAATCTTATGCCTAACTCAAAATATTTTAATTTGAAGATTTCGACAATTTTTTATCAACGCTAATCCCTTGCCAAAAATTTCAGATAATGCCTATTCTCAGATTTTCACCTATAGAAATTGTATTTGCTGCTTGATCGGTTTGAAATTTGGAACACAGATAGTATATAGTATGCCTTATCAATTGATGTCAATGACTTTCAGAAATTCATATTATTTCTATGATATTTTGACCCTCCGCTTCCACCTCCGCTTCTGCCTAATATTTAGAAAAATGCTGATATCTCAAGAACCATCAACCCGACACAATTATTTTTTAGAGTTCCGTAGTCCACATAAATGGGACCATATAATCTAATGCCAAACTCAAAATACTTTAATTTGAAGATTTCGACAATTTTCATCAACGGTAATCCCTTGCCAAAAATTTCAGATTATGCCTATTCTCAGATTTTCACCTATAGAAATTGTATTTGCTGCTTGATCGCTTTGAAATTTGGAACACAGATAGTATATAGTATGCCTCATCGATTGCTGTCAATGGCATCCAGGTATTCTCATTATTTCTATGATATCTACAGTCCCCGCTTGCACCTCCGCTTCCGCCTAATATTTTCCGCACAATAACTCTCTAGTGTCTTGTGATCTACATGTGTTAAACTAATAGAAATTTTTCATCTGGAAATATTTATTATATAAAATAAAAAGCTATCAAAGAGTAATAAAAATCCTCTCATCTTTGGAAGTGTTGATACCGCTTCGATTTCTTAAGTGACAAAAGCTGTCACCAGGGATTTATAAACTCCATCGTGTCAAAGTTTAGAAAATGTTGTGGAAAAACTCAAGAGAAAATCCAGTGTCTGGAGTCTCATCCCCATCTCCATGGATACGATCAACAGAGCTTTTGTTTCAAGTCGTCAGAATCAGCTGCTAGTGATGGCAGCGGTGCCAAATAGCTGCGGTTTTTAATTTGGCGCGGATGCTATTCCGGAAAGAATTACAGGGCGGGATTCAGAGCAAATTTTGTTATTCAATATAGTTCATTTATTGTTTAGTAATTATTCAACAGGAGCTTCGAAAATAGTCGAATATACATCCAATAAGACTAGATGTGTTCGTTTCTTGATATTTTTAATAAATACTGAATCCTTGCCTGTTACATTGCGGTGGAAAATTGTAAGTGTGTCATTTCCTAAGCAAATGGTGTTTTCTGAAGCAGTGAGACACAGCAATGAACGTAGCATCTTTGTTCTTCAAGCTCCATGTTCTCATATGAAACAACAAAAGAGATAATAGTCGAGATTGTTTTGTTTTCACCTTCTTGTTCCTTAATTAAAATGTGTGGGATGGAACAATATTTTCCCACGAGGATCTTCTTTTGAGATTAATCAGAGTACAATTTTTTATTGCAGGTTTACGAAATGTTCGTAGCCGACTATGAATTCCACGTCCTGTCCCCTGTTTTCACATGTCATTGGGGGTTGCAACAGAAGCGTTCTCGTCCTCTTTGGCGTGAAAATCAAAACAGCGCCAATCGTCGCCATCTTGAATACTTCAAGAAGGAAGTTTTCGCCAGATATGGAAAAGATCCATTACATATGCTGCAGAAACCTGGTCAACAACCAGCAAAGAAAAAGCCACGGTAGGATAAAGAATTTAAAAAAATCTTCGTAAAACATTGTGCTTCGATAAGAAGAATAATTTTTTAATCTTTTAAACCGCTCTTTGTTTCTGGAGCTGTTTCCGATACAAATTATAATATTTCTCTTGTTTCAGATTGATGGACCTTTCTTTTTTGAATTCCCATATTTAAACTTTAACTTATTTTATTTAAATTGATGATCTATGGAAGTCTTTTCTTGTCATACAGCTTTTGTAATGTAATTAATTGTGATTTATGTAAGCAATTTAAATGTTGTTCACATATTCTGTTGCACGATTTAGCAATAAATGTCGGATGTATGTTTGAAAAACTCCCAGACGAAAAACTCCACCCCCAAGGACGGAATGATGATTCAAGTGTGTATGTTACGCGATATCCTCGCTGATTAAGAACCGATTTGGATGATAATTTTTTTAATGGATTGGTTTTGCCTTGAGGGTGGTCCCCACAAGGATAAAATGATAATTTTTTTTATTGAATGTTTGTCACACACTTGACAAATAAGAAAAACTAATTGGGGTCAAATAAAATCTTGAATATCCATCTTTAAGAGCTTCAAGGTAGTTGTAAATAATTATTTGTTTACGCATCTTTATTCAGCAGAGACAAATTAAAAGAACGAAAAAGTTTTAACTTATTTTTAAATTATAATTGGATCTAATTTACTTTGGAAACTCTTTGGGAGTTCAATTTGTACATCACCGTGGGTTTAAGGGCTGTTTTAAAGTAAATTTGTTTTAACATTTCGTTTACGTGGCTCACTCTAATTGGAATGAATAATCGTATAAATGACTTATTATTAAAGAAAGCAACTGGACTCTGTAACAGAGCTGCGCATCATCAGGTCGCTCGCGCAAATGGTGCACGCACATACGTTACAGTTACACTGACACTGGAGTAGTGGGATGTACTCACGACTTCATTCATACATAACTGCTGAGTCCTGCAAGATATCGAAATGAAACAAACACAAAAATTCAAGTTGAACTTCCTGTTTTAATCCCTGATTTTTTTTTTCAAATCTGTTGAGCCGTTCTGGCGCCTATTCCAGACAAACTTTCAGACAATTATCTATGATTTGTCAACCTAAAAACACAGCTTAATTCAGTAAATCAATTTTCAGCACATTCTTGAAATTTTTCTGGGTTTTTCTTTCATACATTCCGACAAGAAGCCACTAGAATAATAAAAATAATTCAATGTTTTGCGAACGATTGAACAGGGTTGCATTTTACGGTTAAAAGGGTTTTCTAACTGATTGAACTGATCCGATTCGGGGATCGAAGTCATATATATATGTTGTTTATTTTTATAAAAATCACAATTCAATGTTATTTGTACACACATGTGCCAAACGTAAGATATGATGTTAGAATGATCTATTCTAGTGTGAGTCTTCTTTTATAAGAAAACGACTTACTTATTAATATTTTTTATGATTATTTCAGACTCTTTTGGAGTGAGGTAATTTTCTTATAAAATAAGATACAGTCCCTTAATGTAGTGTACACGTAAGCACGTAGGGAAATAAACCTGCAGCCTGTTATAAGTCTTCCTTCAATTGCACCAATAACCCTACTTTGTAAATATTATATGTTACATATTTAATATGGATAAATAAAGCATATTTCGTCAAATTGATCTGTAATTCTTTACTACCTTGCATCCAAAATTCCGTCCTGTACTTGCACAACCAATTTGAGCATACTGCGTGCACGAAGGAATGTGAGATTTAACTTAAAGTTTATATGGAGGAGGAATGCAGACAGCTGAAATTTTATACAGGGTGTCCCATTTTTGCTGAAATATCTCGAAAAATATATACCAAATGGAAAAAATGTCCAACTTGTTATTCAATGCCAAAAACAAAAGCTCAGTTCAATTTATTAAAATAACAATAAAGTGCTTCTTCAAGGGTGAGCCACATGTTGCGTGGTGCTTGGGAAACTTTCACTGAATAACAATAGAATCAGATTAATTTAAAAAGCACTGAGATGGGAATTAGAAGGAATTAGGATAAGAATGTTGGAGTCCTTAAAGGACAGGGCGAAAACCAAGCGTGACAATGAAAAAGAGGTCACAAAGAAAAGGAGATTAGAAGACAATAGGAGTTTCTTTTCTTGTCACATTTTTTTAGAAGTAATTGAAAAGTTAGAGTGGGTCAACAGCCATCGAAGTTCGTTGACATTTGACATTACAATTTGTAATGAGAAGGTCGTGAGATCGATCCCAATTTCAAACAAAATTATGATATTGTAATGGACAGAACCCCTACGGGATGGATTTCCATTTCGACACCCTGGATAAACAGGTGGCCTCAATGACGTGGTGACATCTTGTTGAATTTCTGGGAACCATTAGAATTTTCTAGAGGCTTCGAAAAACTTACGTCGACTACCTTAAAACTATTTTATTAACGAATCAACCGTCGTAGATCAATAAAATTTTGTAGAAATATGGACAAGGGTCCAAGGTCCTTATAAAGAAATAATCAATTGTAAATTGATTTTTGCTCATGGAATATTGACACTTGAACTGGAAATTCCTCAAATTGTAAAATATTAGTAGTATAGGACGCGTACTCTGCACGCGGTTTGCCTGGGTGCTGCATCAAATTATCGTATATTCCTTTCATTTATTGCAAAAAGTATATGTATACGCGAGGGAAACCGCAGACTTGCTGCTACTTGAATATGATGAAATAGAAACTGACGTCGACTACTTTAAAATTATTTTATTGATGAACTAGCGGTCGTACATCAATAAAAATTTGTAGGAATATAAAGGAGGGACTAAGGTCACTACAAAATGATAAATAATTGTGAATTGATTTTTGTTCATAAAATATAGTTATCTAAACAAAAAATAAATAAAACAGCAAGAAATATTAATGAAATAAGACTTTCGCGTTCTTCGCACGCGGTTTGCCTAGGTACTGCATCAAACAATCATATATTTCCTCTATTTATTACAAAAATCATATCGCAAGGGGAACCGCGGGTAACTGCTAGTTAAATATGATGGTTCAAAACGTCGACTACTTAAAAATTACTTTATTGATGGACCAGCAGTCGTAGGTCAATACAAGTTTGTAGTTATACAGAAGAGGAACTAAGGTCACTATAAAATAATAATCAATCGTAAACTAATTTTTGTTCATAAAATATTTACACTTGAACTGAAAATACTTCTAACTGTTGGATAAAACAACAAGAAAGAGTGGCAGTACAAGAATTCCGCGTGCTAAACACGCGGTTTGCCTGGATTTTGCATTAAATGATTATATCTTCTTCTCATTTATTACAAAAAGTACATTTATATGCGAGGGAAACCACGGGTAACTGCTAGTAGAATATGATGAAACAGAAATTCACGTCGACTATTTTAAAATTATTTTATCAATGAACTAGCAGTCGTAGATCAATAAAAATCTGTACTAATATAGAGGAGGGACTGAGGTCACTATGAAGTAATAATCAATTTCAAATCAATTTTTGTTCATAAAATTTCTCTAATTATTAAATAAATAAACAAGAAATATTGATGGTATCGGACTTTTGCGAGCTCCGCACGCAGTTTGCCTAGAAACTGTATCAAATTATCATATATTCTTTCCATTTATTACAAAAAGTATATGTATATGCGAGGGAAACCACGGGTAACTGCTAATTAAATATGATGAAACAGAAATTTACGTCGACTATTTTAAAATTATTTTATTGATAAGCCAGCGGTCGTAGATCAATGAAAATTTGTAGGAATATAGAGGAGGGACTAAGGTCACTATAAAGTAATAATCAATTTTAAATCAATTTCTGTTCATGAAATATGCGAGGGAAACCGCGGGAGACTGCTAGTTGAATATGATCAAACAGAAATCCACGTCAACTATTTTAAAATTATCTTATTATCAAACCAGCGGTCGTAGATCAATAAAATTCAGTAGGAATATAGAGGAAGGACAAAGGTCAATATCAAATAATAATCATTTAGTAATAAATTTTTGTTTATTGAAAATTGATACCTAAACTAAAAACTTTCTTAACTATTAAATAAAACAAAAATAAATATTATTTGTACAGTAATTTCGCTTTCTTTGCACGCGGTTTGCCTGGAAACTGCATCAGATTATCATATATTCTTCTAATTTATTACAAAAAGTATATAAATATATGCGAGGGAAACCGCGGGTCACTGCTAGTTGAGTATGATGAAACAGAAATATTCGCCGACTACTTTAAAATTATTTTATTGACAAACCTGCAGTCGGAGATCAATAAAAATCTGTAGGAATATAGAGGAGAGATAAGGTTTATTATAAAAAAAATTATCAATTCCAAATTAATTTTTACTCATGAAATATTGACACTTGAACTGAAAACTCCTCAAATTGTTAAATGAAACAACAAGAAATATAAGTAGTATAGGACGCGTGCTCTGCACGCGATTTGCATGGGTGCTGCATCAAATTATTATATATTTCCTTGATTTATCACAAAAAGTATATGTATATGCAAGGGAAACCGCGGTATCACTAATTAAATGTGATGGAACAGAAATTCACGACGACTAAATTAAGATAATTTTTTTGCTCAACAAGTGGTCGTAGATCAATAAAAATTAGTAGGATCAACACAAAATGATGACTAATTGTAAATTAATTTCTGTCCATAAAATATTAGCACTTCAACTGAAAATTCCTCAGATATTAAATAAAACAACAAGAAATATTAATGACATAGGACTTTCGCGTGCTTCGCACGCGGTTTGCCTGGGTGCTGCATCAAATTATCATATATTTTATCCATTTATTACAAAAAGTATATCTATATGCAAGGGAAAACGCGGGTAACTGCTAGTTGAATATGATGAAATTGAAATTTACGTCGACTACTCTAAGACTATTCTGTTGACGAACCAGCGATCGCAGATCAATTAGAATTTGTAGGAATATAGAGGAGGGACTATGTTCACTATAAAAAAATAATCAATCATGGATGAATTTTTGTTCATAAAATATTGAAATCTAAACTGAAAGCTCCTCCAACTCTTAAATAAAGCAACAAAAATTATTAGTAGTACAGGTCACGAGCCATGAACGTGGTTTGCCTGAGTGCTACATCAAATAAGTATATATTATTTTAATTTATCACTAAAAGTACATATAAATGCGAGGGAAACCGCAGATAACTGCTAGTTAAATATGATGGAACAGAAGTTTACATTGACTTATTTAAAATTATTTTTTTGTTCAACGAATGGTCGTAGATCAATAAAAATTTGTAGGAATGTAATGGAAGGACTAAGGTCAACACAAAATAATATTTAATTTGAAATTTTTTTCTTCATAAAATGTTGATACCTAAACTGGAAATTAATCTAAATATCAAATAAAACAACAAGAAATATTAATGACATAGAACTTTCGCGTGCTTCGCACGCTGTTTGCCTGAATACTGCATCGAATTATCATATATTCTCTTGATTTATTACAAAAAGTATATGTATATGCAAGGGAAACCGCGAGAAACCACTAATTGAATATGATGGAACAGAAATTTACGTTGACTATTTTAAAATTATTTTTTTGCTCAACGAGTGGTTGTAGATCAATGAAAATTTGTAGGAATATGAAGGAAGGATTAAGGTCAATACAAAATAATAATTAATCAAAAGTTTTTTTTTTCATAAAATATCTTCAACTATTAAAAAATACAAAAATAAATGCTGATGTAAGAAGACATTCGCGTTCTCCGCACGTGGTTTGCCTGGGTACTGCATAAAGTTATCATATATTTGTTTGTTTATTACAAAAAATACATTTATATGCGAGGGAAACCGCAACTGCTTGTTGAATATGAAGAATAAAAAATTTACGTCGACTACTTTGAAATTTTTTTTTCAATGAACCAGCGGTCGTAGATCATTAAAAATTTATAGGAATATAGAGAAGGGAATAAGTTTACTATAAAATGATAATCAATTGTAAATTAATTTTTGTTCATTAAATATTGACTCCTAAACTAAAAATTCCTCTAACAGAGCTTTCACCGGTTTTACCCGCGGTTTGCCTGAGTCATGTACTAGTTTATTGTTTATTCATCAATCTACCAGTGTCTGATTAATATTTTTTCCAATATAAATAACAGTGTCTTCCTGAATGGCTCCATTTTCATGTTACTTTTTTTTCTCTCTGAGCACCTGTATAAATTTCGCAAAGCATTGGCCAAGGACTATTCAGGGCAGAGAAAGCACAACATGGCTGAAAGGTACTGTCGTAAGGATTAACTGGGATTATCTGTTGCTATTTCTGCCAAGGCTAAGGATATTATCCTCTGCCTTCTGACTCTAAGATTGCCAACAGCCAACACGTTTTTGTGAGATGTTCATTTTGTGAAATCCTCCTTCTGTTAATGCACACACATTCACTTTCTTATTCATACTTTTGGGGTATTCATTAACATGGGCGTGGAACGAAAAAGGAAACATTTTACCCAGATTTTCAAATTTGTTTACTATATTTATAAAACTATCACAAGAATTGAGTTTATTGGAATTAAAACTTAGTACATACCTGTAACTTTTGGGGGCCACACAAAATTCAGGATTCAGTCTTTTGGAGCACATTTGAATACCAAAACATCAAAAACACTACTGAATACAATTTTATCAAGCCATACAATGCACAAATGAACACACCTTCGTACGCGCTCGCTTGGTTCAAACAGGTTTAATATCGATCTGAATTTTATTCATTTGGGAAACATTTATTTATTTCTCGCATATTGAGCTATATTTTGAATACTTATAATGAAAAAATACTCGTATTTTTTAATTCAATGAGTAAATTTGATTTTGATTACTGTTTACTCGATATGCATTTTGGTACCTAATTTATGATAAATGTTTTTCAATCCAAGGTCGCAGGTAGGACACTTTAGCAAAAACTCCAGGATGTGCAGGATCTGCACATCCTTCTCCCCAGGATACAATACCTATGAGATGTCCGTCAGAAGCCAGAGGACCTCCAGAGTCACCCTGCAAACAAAATTCTTTTCAGTGAAATTTCAATGCCAAAAGAAAGAAATATCACATGAATGTATTTGTTCAATGTAATGAAAGTTTACGGTGAACAAATTGTCTATTTCATTATTTACTCACACGTTTAGAAATCAACAATAAAGTATCTGTTTTTGCAGTACAAAATTGACCTTAATTTCTCTACTCTAAGCGATTGTAGCGAATCCTAGTGAACTTTTATTTGCTTTTAAATATTTATGTAGGTTGATATTGCTTTCGATAAATACAGAAAACAATAGTTCCCAATCTAATCTAGCTCATTGCACATTTAGAAACAATTAGGTCAATAATGGATAACTTAAAAGAGACAGCCATGAAATTTAAACCAATAAATGACAAAAAATCACGGAAAAAACTAAGCAATGAAGACACACCGAAAATAATAATATACAAAACAGTACAAAGCAAGCAGCAAACAAATAAAAAAATTAATAGTAGAAAGAAAAAAGTAGAATGAACAAATTAAATTCTATGGAGAGTGTCACAAAGTAGTAATAAATAAGACACGAGCAAATGAAAACAAATAGAATAATAGACAGAAATGAATACAAAGAAATAAGAAGATAATGAAGTAAAACAGACATTGAAAAAGAAAGTACGAATAGAAACTCAAACGAACTGAAAAGAACATAAAAACTAAAAGTTGACCACATAAAACAAAAACTGCGAGTAATATAAGAAATATTAAATATCGGATGAAAAAGTACAAAGAGAAACTCAAAAAAACTCTAATAAAAATTAACGAACAAAAAACAACACACAAACCAAAAGTTTAAAGCATAAAACAAGCATAGGGCAACTAATTTAGAGAAGCTTGTGTGGAATATTGCTAACAGAACCAAAACAAAAGTAGAATGAACAAAAAAGGTTCAATGGAGAGTGTCACAAAGAAGTAACGAGAAAAAAATTGTAAGACAGAAGTGTAAAACAAATAAAATAAAAGACAAGAAAGAATACAAAGAAATAAGAGAAGAATGAAGTAAAAACTGGATAGATGATCAAATAACAGACATTGGAGGAGAAAATAAAAATAGAAACTCGAAAAAATTCTATTGAAACATGAACGAACTGAAAAAAATATACAAACCAAAAGTTTATTGCATAAAAGGGCAACCAAATAAAAAACGGTGATTAATATGAGAAACAACATGGAAAACACAACACAAGATGAAACTGCAGGTTGAAAGGTATTAGAAGAACCAACAGTAAAATATATCAAAGAAATAATAATGAGTAGACGAAATGTGAAAACACCAGACAAAGATAAAATAAACATCGGAATAATCGGATAAAATAGACAAATACTCATTAATATTTTACAGAAAGTATGGAGAACATGAAAAAATGCCAAAAGACTAGGAAAAAAGGACAAATATTCACAATTCATGAAAAAGAATATCAACAAGCATGTGAAAATTTTAAAACACAACAAATGAAATTATGAACACATTGATACAAAAGAAAAGCCCAAGAATAAACAGAAGACATAAAAGGACAGATCAAGAACATAAGCAATGCCAACCATTCAACAGATAATTAAAAAAAAGCATCAATAAAAAATAATCTATTCTGAACACGCAATTGATTCGATTAAAAAAGAAAAACTAATAGCAGCCCTAGTAGAATTAGGAAAACCAGTAAAACTAAAAAGACTGATGAGGAAAACAACAACCACAATTGGAACACGAGAAGGAAGAGAGCAGGAATTCGAAATAAACAAAAGAGTGAATAAATAAAGTGAGGAAAATTAGACAACAAAGGATAAAATGGCTGGGAGACAAGTAGAGAAAGTGATGGAAAGAAACTGTAAGGACAATTCTATAATAGGAACCATGCGGAAAAAGAAAAAGAAATACACTCATATTTAAACGCGTACAAAAAAAAAATGTATATATATATATACATGAATATTTGGCAATAGTCGTTGAAGAATCGCTGGTTTTACAGAACCAAATGCCTCTAATTTAACTTGTAGATATTTTATAAGTTGTTCGTTAGTGGAAAATCTACAGCAGTAAAAAATATATGGAATAAAAAATGCATTAAAGTGGGAACAGTTTCCGAAGTGATAGTTTTGTTCTTTTTCGTATAAATTCCGCGCGAGTTTCTGTAAATAGGTATAAAATGGGACGCTCTCTAGCGCACTCTCTTGCTCAATTCGCAAAACACACAACTGCAAATGGACTAGATCGAGACTGGAGACCCGGACCGAGACCGAAAGACCGTCCTCTTAGCTTCAGAAGAAAAACAAAATATTTCAAACTCTTTTAAAATATCGTTCGCCACTTTAGAAAGTGAACAAAAACGGAACGAGTTATCGACGTGATGTTTCTGCTGAAATTTCATGGCTGAAAAACGGCGACGATGAAAAACAAATGGAATTAACGGTTCGAGGATGCATACAGACTGATTGAAAATAAACAAAATTTCAAAGATGGGAAGGATCTCTTGTAATTGAAATTTCATTTTGAACAACAAAATAAATGGGCACAGTGTTCATTACTCTGTGCAATTAGTTTGGGAAATTCAATCTTTCAGTATCAAACTTTTCCCAACTATCACTCAACAAATCCTCTGTCACATAATATCTTTATGAACATCTCTTTGACCATCCTTTACCTGACAAGCATCCTTTCCAGGAGCACTGGCACAGAGCATGGCTTGTGTGATCTGTCCCTCATAATCTTCATTGCACTTTTTGGAGTCCACCACGGCGACTTCCACTTTGTGCAGGACATCCGGCTTATCCGGTGAATCAGCCTGCAAAAAGTAAAATCACATTTTAGTTGGGAGTTGTGGAAAGTGAGCAGTAAAGAAAGTTACTCAAAGAGGGATGTTGGTTTAATTAAATTGCACACTCATATATATATATATATATATATATATATATATATATATATATATATATATATATATATATATATATATATATATATATATATATATATATATATATATATATATATATATATATATATATATATATATATATATATATATATATTTCCTAATTGTTTTTAAGATATGCATTATTTAATAATTTGAAGGGGTGTTTCACCCCCAAAGTATTTCTTAAAAAATCAGTAGACTCAATTTATCAAAGAATTGATCCTTTTAGAGGCCGTTCACCAAATTTGGAATAAATCAGATAGAATACCCCCTTTTCGCTTAAAAAAACACCAAGGCTAAAGTCCACCCTTTTGAAATGAATAATAAAAATTTAAAAAAATATGTTACGCATATCATCCCCTTAATTGGACCCTCTAGAACTCGAATCTACAATCCAAATTCGAATAGGGGCTCTAGTTCTTCCATAATCTGCCCTTTTAATATGGCGGTTTCAGGCCAATTTCATGATATATTTATTAACTCATTCAACCCTTCAATTGAAAGTTTTGAGGGATGAAAAAAATATTTTTATATAGATTAAGGTCCATACAAGTAAAATATGAAGTAATGAATTCCAGTTACTCGAAAGTTTTTGAGATATGCCTCCTTTAACAATTTGAAGGGATGTTTCACCCTCTAATCATGCTTTAAGGATTTATTTTACCAAATTTATCAAAGAGTAGATCCTTATAGAGGCTGTTTACTCAATTTAAAACAAATCAGACTAAATAGCCTTTTTTTGCCTCAAAAAACAGCAAGGCTGAAGTTCACCCTTTTAAAATAGAGGATAAAAATTTGAAAAAATGTGTTACGCATATCATCCCCTCAATTAAGTCCTCTAGAATTCGAATCTACAATCTAAATTCAAACAGGGGCTTTAGTTCTCCCATAATCTGCCCTTTTAATATGGCGGTTTTAGGCCACTTTCATGATTTATTAATTAATTCATTCAACCCTTCAATTGAAAGTTTTGAGGGATGAAAAATATATTTTTATATAGATTATAGTCCATACAAATAGAATAGGAAGAAACGAATTCAAATTACTGGGAAGTTCTCGAGATATGCCTCCTTTAATAATTTGAAGGAATGTTTCACCCCCTAATTATTCTTTAAGAATTCATTTGACCAAATTTATTAGCGAATAGATCCTTATAGAGGCTGTTTACCAAATTTGAAACAAATCAAACAGAATAGCCTTTTTTCGCCTCAAAAATTACCAAGGCTAAAGTTCACCCTTTCAAAATGAAGGATAAAAATTTGAAAAAATGTGTTACGCTTGTCATCCCCTTAATTGAAACCACTAGAATTCGAATCTACAATCTCAATTCAAATAGGGGCTCTAGTTCTTCCATAATCTGCCCTTTTAATATGGCGGTTTTAGGCCAATTTCATGATATATTCATTAATTCATTCAACTATTCAATTGGGGGTTTTGAGGGATGAGAAATATATTTTTATATAGATTGAAGTCCATACAGATAGAATATAAAGAAACGAATTCAAATTACTTGAAACTTTTTGAGATATGCCTCCTTTAATAATTTGAAGGGGTGTTTCATCCCCTAATCACCCTTTAAGAATTGATTTGACCAAATTTATCAAAGAATAGACCCTTATAGAGGCTGTATACCAAATTCGAGAAAAATCAGAGGAAAGAGCTGTCTTTCGCTAAAAAAAAGCCCCAAAGCTATAGTGCACCCTTTTAAAATAGATAATGAAAATTGAAAAAAATGTTTAAGGCATCTCATTCCCTTAATTCGACCCTCTTGAATCCGAATCTGAGATCTAAATTTAAATAGGAGCTCAAGCTCTTGCATAATTCGCCTATTTAATATAGCGTTTTCAGGCCAATCTTATGTTATATTCAATAATTTATTTAACCCTCTAATTTGAGGGTTAGAGGGATGAAAATATAGTTTCATATACATGAAGATCCATACAAACAGAATATGAAGAAGTAAACTAAATTTTTTTGATAGTTTTCATGATATACCTCCTTTAATAATTTGAAGGGGTGTTCCACCCCTTAAGTATCCGCCAGAAACTCATTTGACTGAATTAATGAAATAGTAGATTCTTACTGAGGTTGTATACTAAATTTGAAGGAAATCAGAGGGCAGAGTCCTTTTCGCTTGAAAAAACACCAAGGCTAAAATCCACCCTTCCAAATGTATAATACAAATTTAAAAAAATGTGTTACACATATCATCCCCTTAATTCGACCTTCTAAAATCCGAATCTACAATCCAAATTTAAATAGGGGCTCTAGTTCTTGCAAAATTTGCTCTTTTAATATAGCGTGTTCAAGCCAATCTCATGTTACATATATTAATTTATTCAACCCTCTAATTGAGAATTTTAAGGGATGAAAAATATTATTTTTTATATATTATGGTCCATACAAATAGAATATGAAGAAATATATTCAAATACCTTAATAGTTTTTAAGATATGCCTCCTTTACTAATTTGAAGGGGTTTTTCATCCCCGGAATATATTTTAAAAATTAATTAGACTCAATTTATTAGAACATAGATCCTTATAGAGGCTGTATATAAAATTTGAAACAAATCAGAGAGAGAAGCCCTTTATAGTTTTGAAAAAGATAAAGGCTATAAGTCCAGCCTTTAAAAATTAATAATAAAAATTCAAATCAATGTGTTACGCATGTCATCCTCTCAATTTGGCAGTCTAGAATCGCATCTACAATTTAAATTCAGATAGGGGCTCCAGTTCTTGCATAATTTCTCCTTATGATATAACGCTTTTAAGTCAATCTCATGTTATATTTATTAATTTATTCAACCCTCTAATTGGAAGTTTTAAGGGATGAAAAATATATTTTTATATAGATTTAAGTCCATGCAAACAGAATATGAAGAAATAAATCAAAATTTCTAAATAGTTTTCAAGATATGCCCCTTTTAATAATTTGACGGGGTGTTTCACCCCTAAGTATTTTTGAAAACTCATTTGACTCAATTTATCAAAAAATGGATCCTTATAGAGGCTGTTTATAAAATTTGAAACAAATCAGGAAGAAGACTCTTTTTTCGCCTGATTACCCGGGGTGCCACCTCATTGTCTTTTCGTCCGCAATATCGAATTACCATTCGTGCAGATAGTGAAATGAATTCATTTATAAGTAGATGTAATATAATTTCAATGTTCAATATATATAAATATACATAAATATCAGTTTCAATTAGGGAGCAATAAGACAAAATGGTTTTGTTTAATATAAATTTGAATTCTGAGAGCTTTCACAAATACGTATTCAAATTTAAATCCGTTGGAAAAATATACCAGAACAGACAATTATAATTAGAAAACGTGATTGCGTATATTTGGCTGACATTATTATCTCAATTTTCTTTTCGGTGAAAATTTCTCCCAAAAAAAATGAAAATAATCTTTTTTTAATGCTTTGCAGGTTCTTCTTTATATTGTATTTATAATACTTCCCTTGGAGAAATAATTAAATTCTGTTTCACAGAGAGCGAAATATATTGTATATAAATTAAAATAATCACAGCCTTGAGAAATATGTCACCCTGGAGGTAACATAATAAATATATCTCTTTGCGTTGCGCCGCTCTACACATTCAAACATTCGAGTAGCTCGCTAGAATGACGTAGAAATTTCTAGAAGTGAACATCCGAATATATAAAGGCGAAACTGAGAGAGTAGTGAATATCCAGAGCTTGATCTTATGATAGTGAAGTGTAATAAATTAATAAGTTGTTGTAAATAAGTAATAGTGGCTTTGTAGTTGAACAATTCTTTTAAATGGTGATATTACCAATAAAGAGTCGATTACACGTCCAATTCTTTGATATAATATAACAATTCTAATTTGCTTTAGTTTATTGTAGATATATTATCATTCATTCCAATTTCATGATAATATAAACATAAACATATTAAACATTACATAAATATAGAATCATATTTTGATTCATACCCCTGAAGTTATAATAATTACAAAATTAATTATTAATATCAAAAGGTTTTGTTTTAACTACAATATTTGTTTAATAATGTTGCCGGAAATAATAATTACACCGTTTGATATGAAACTGAGGTAGATTTTGAATGAAATGTTGATGATGTTTCTTTGAATTTTAAAATATGATACGAATCTTTTATTTGTTATTGTTATTATTTCATTATTAATGTATTAAGACATCAAAAATCTGTTTTTTTTTTGAAAATATTTCACTTTGCACCAAATGCTAGGGCGGGTTTCGCCCGTTTTAAACAAGCTCGACGTGCCATGCTCAATATTATGTACAGTGGTTTTGTCATCTTTAAATTGGTTGGGCATTATTAATTTATGATGTAATTTGTATTATTTCAATATTTATATTAATATCCTTCATTAAATTCGATCCGGAAATTGTTTCATAAAGGAAATAATCATGATTGAAAATTTAATTCCGGAATTATAATGCAAATATGTATCTGGAAATGATATTCTATTTCATATTTGATGTGAAGAAAACGCAAAACTAGAATTTTATTCCCTACTTATTCTTATTTACAACAAAAAGGAAATGACTTTACCTCTAGAAGACCCCATCCGGAAACCACTGCTTTAGTTTTAGGAGGCACTTCCGCCTGTTGAAGTGGGATAGGAGTCCGGGTTTCGTCCAATGTTAATGCTTCAGCCAACTAAAACAGAAAAAATCGATTCAACATTCGAATAAAATAATAACCACACATTTTATATGAGATATTGCTGAGTCCTTTGATGTGTCACCACCGAGTCAATTGAATTTACAATTATGTCAAACGAAAATTAATTCACAAATTAATTTTTTTGCTCTTTTTGTTCCTAATTAAAATTCATTTGAAGTAAAAGAATTACAATTTTATCAGTGGATTTTCAATTAATTTTTTTCTATATTCGCTGTATTTATTCTGATGGCGTAATTGCATATTTCGCAAAAAGAACATTGGAATTATATTCCATCTACTTATAAATGAATTCATTTTACTATCTGCACAGATAGTGATTCGATATTGTTTGTATAATATATTGATAGAACTATTTTTGTTGTTCTGTGCCCTGCGGACGAAATGACAATGAGGTGGCGCCCCGGGAATTTCAAGCGAAAAAGGGCTCTTCTCTTTGATTTGTTCCAAATTTGGTAAACAGCCTTTATAAGTATCTACTCTTCAGAAAATTGAATTGAAAAAAAAAATACTTTGGGGGTGAAACATCCCTTTCAATTATTGAAGCAGGCATATCTAGAAAACTATTGAGAAATTTGAATTTATTTCTTCATATTCTGTTTGCATGGACTTTGACCTATATGAAGATATATTTTTTATCCCTTAAAACTCTCAATTAGAGGGTGCAATGAATTAATGAATATAACATGAGATTGGTTTGAAAACGCCAGAATAAAAGGGCGTATCATGCAAAAACTAGAGTCCCTATTCTAATTTAGATTATAGATTCGGATTCTAGAAGGTCAAATTAAGAAAATGGCTTGCGTAGCACATTTTTTTCAAATTCATATTATATATTTTAAAAGGGTGGACTTACGCCTTGAGGTTTTTTCAAGCGAAAAAGGGCTGTCCTCTATGATTGCTTTCAAATTTGGTATACAGACTTAATAAGGATCTATAATTTAATAAATTGAGTCGAATGAATCTTGAAAGAATACTTAGGAGGTGTTCCACCCCATCAATTGATTAAAGGAAGCATATCTAGAAAACAATTACAAAATTTGAGTTTATCTCTTCTTATTCGATTTATATGGACCATAATCTATATAAAGATATATTTTTCAACCCTTCAAGTCTCCAAATAGAGGGTTAAATTGATTAATTGATCATAACATGACGTTGGCTTAAAATAGCCATAATAAAAGGGCGAATTATGCAAGAACTAAAGCTCCTATTCGAATTAAGATTGTGGATTCGGATTTTAGAAAGTCGAATCTATATCCCTTGAATAATTTTTTAGAATTGATTTGAAACTATTTATCAAGGAACAAATCCTTAGAGAGCCTGTATACGAAATTTGAACGGTATCAGAAAAAAAGTCCCTTTTTGTTTGAAAAAACATCAAGACTATGTCCACAGTTTTAGAAAGAATAATAAAATTTTAAAAAATGTGTTAGGCATGTCATCCCCTTAATTTGATCCTCTAAAATCCGAATCTTCAATCTAAATTCAAATTGAAGCTCTAGTTCTTGCATAATTCGCATTTTAAATGTCATTTTTAGGATAATTTCCTGTCAAATTTATTGGTCTATTTGACCCTCTAATTGGTAGTTTTAAGAGGTGAAAAGTATATTTTCGGATAGATGAAGGTCCATACAATCAGAATATGAAGAGATAAATTCAATTTACCCAATAGTTTCCAAAATATAAGCCACTTAATAATTCAAAGGGATGTTTCATCCCTTGAATGATATTTTAGAATTGATTTGACACTATTTATCCTGGAACTAATCCTTAGAAACCCTGTATACAGAATTTGAACGAAATCAGAAAAAAAGTCTCATTTTGTTTGAAAAAACATCAAGGCTATAGTCCACAGTTTTAGAATTAATAATAAAATTTTGAAAAAATGTGTTAGGCTTGTCATCCCCTTAATTTGACCCTCTAGAATCCGAATCTACACCAAATTTGATTTAAAGCTCTAGTTCTTGCATAATTCGCATTTTAAATGTCATTTTAGGACTAATTTCCTGTCAATTTTATTGGTACATTTGACCCTCTGATTGGTAGTTTTAAGGGATGGAAAGTATATTTTTGGATAGATGAAGGTCCATACAATCAGAATATTAAGAGATTAATCCAATTTACTCAATAGTTTCCAGAATATAAGCCACTTAATAATTCAAAGGGATGTTTCATCCCTTGAATAATTTTTTAGAATTGATTTGACACTATTTGTCAAGGAACAAATTCTTAGAGAGCCTGTATACAAAATTTGAACAAAATCAGAGAAAAAGTCTTATTTTGTTTGGAAAAACATCAAGGCTATAGTCCACAGTTTTAGAATTGATAATAAAATTTTGAAAAAACGTGTTAGGCATGTCATCCCCTTAATTTGACCCTCTAGAATCCGAATCTACAATCAAAATTTGATTTAAAGCTCTGGTTCTTGCATAATTCGCATTTTAAATGTCATTTTTAGACTAATTTCCTGTCAATTTTATTGGTCCATTTGACCTTCTGATTGGTAGTTTTGAGGGATGAAAAGTACATTTTCGGATAGATGAAGGTCCATACAATCAGAATATTAAGAGATTAATCCAATTTACTCAATAGTTTCCAGAATATAAGCCACTTAATAATTCAAAGGGATGTTTCATCCCTTGAATAATTTTTTAGAATTGATTTGACACTATTTGCTAAGAAACAAATCCTTAGAGAGCCTGTATACAAAATTTGAACAAAATCAGAGAAAAAGTCCTATTTTGTTTGGAAAAACATCAAGGCTATAGTCCACAGTTTTAGAATTAATAATAAAATTTTGAAAAAATGTGTTAGGCATGTCACCCCATTAATTTGACCCTCTAGAATCCGAATCTACAATCAAAATTTGATTTAAAGCTCTGGTTCTTGCATAATTCGCATTTTAAATGTCATTTTTAGACTAATTTCCTGTCAATTTTATTGGTCCATTTGACCTTCTGATTGGTAGTTTTGAGGGATGAAAAGTACATTTTCGGATAGATGAAGGTCCATTCAATCAGAATATGAAGAGATTAATCCAATTTACCCAATAGTTTCCAGAATATAAGCCACTTAATAATTCAAAGGGATGTTTCATCCCTTGAATAATTTTTTAAAATTGATTTGATACTATTTGTCAAGGAACAAATCCTTAGAGAGCCTGTATACAAAATTTGAACAAAATCAGAAAGAAAGTCCCATTTTGTTTGAAAAAACATCAAGGCTATAGTCCACAGTTTTAGAATTAATAATAAAATTTTGAAAAAATGTGTTAGGCATGTCATCCCCTTAATTTGACCCTCTAGAATCTGAATCTACAATCCAAATTTGATTTAAAGCTCTAGTTCTTGCATAATTCGCATTTTAAATGTCATTTTTAGACTAATTTCCTGTCAATTTTATTGGTCCATTTGACCTTCTGATTGGTAGTTTTGAGGGATGGAAAGTACATTTTCGGATAGATGAAGGTCCATACAATCAGAATATGGAGAGATTAATCCAATTTACCCAATAGTTTCCAGAATATAAGCCACTTAATAATTCAAAGGGATGTTTCATCCCTCGAATAATTTTTTAGAATTGATTTGACACTATTTGTCAAGGAACAAATCCTTAGAGAGCCTGTATACAAAATTTGAACAAAATCAGAAAAAAAGTCCCATTTTGTTTGAAAAAACATCAAGGCTATAGTCCACAGTTTTAGAATTAATAATAAAATTTTGAAAGAATGTGTTAGGCACGTCATGCCCTTAATTTGACCCTCTAGAATCCGAATCTACAATCCAAATTTGATTTAAAGCTCTAGTTCTTGCATAATTCGCATTTTAAATGTCATTTTTAGACTAATTTCCTGTCAATTTTATTGGTCCATTTGACCTTCTGATTGGTAGTTTTGAGGGATGAAAAGTACATTTTCGGATAGATGAAGGTCCATACAATCAGAATATGGAGAGATTAATCCAATTTACCCAATAGTTTCCAGAATATAAGCCACTTAATAATTCAAAGGGATGTTTCATCCCTCGAATAATTTTTTAGAATTGATTTGACACTATTTGTCAAGGAACAAATCCTTAGAGAGCCTGTATACAAAATTTGAACAAAATCAGAAAAAAAGTCCCATTTTGTTTGAAAAAACATCAAGGCTATAGTCCACAGTTTTAGAATTAAAAATAAAATTTTGAAAGAATGTGTTAGGCACGTCATGCCTTTAATTTGACCCTCTAGAATCCGAATCTACAATCCAAATTTGATTTAAAGCTCTAGTTCTTGCATAATTCGCATTCTAAATGTCATTTTTAGACTAATTTCCTGTCAATTTTATTGGTCCATTTGACCTTCTGATTGGTAGTTTTGAGGGATGAAAAGTACATTTTCGGATAGATGAAGGTCCATACAATCAGAATATGAAGAGATTAATCAAATTTATTCAATAGTTTCCAGAATATAAGCTACTTAATAATTCAAAGGGATGTTTCATCCCTTGAATAATTTTTTAGAATTGATTTGATACTATTTGTCAAGGAACAAATCCTTAGAGAGCCTGTATACAAAATTTGAACAAAATCAGAAAGAAAGTCCCATTTTGTTTGAAAAAACATCAAGGCTATAGTCCACAGTTTTAGAATTAATAATAAAATTTTGAAAGTATGTGTTAGGCACGTCATGCCCTTAATTTGACCCTCTAGAATCCGAATCTACAATCCAAATTTGATTTAAAGCTCTAGTTCTTGCATAATTCGCATTTTAAATGTCATTTTTAGACTAATTTCCTGTCAATTTTATTGGTCCATTTGATCCTCTGATTGGTAGTTTTGAGAAATGAAAAGTACATTTTCGGATAGATGAAGGTCCATACAATCAGAATATGAAGAGATAAATTCAATTTACCCAATAGTTTCCAGAATATAAGCCACTTAACAATTCAAAGGGATGTTTCATCCCTTGAATAATTTTTTAGAATTGATTTGACACTATTTATCAAGAAACAGATTCTTAGAGAGCCTGTATACAAAATTCGAACGGAATCAGAAGAAAAGTCCCTTTTTGTTTGAAAAAACATCAAGGCTATAGTCCACAGTTTTAGAATTAATGATAAAATTTTGAAAAGATGTGTTAGGCATGTCATCCCCTTAATTTGACCCTCTAGAATCCGAATCTACAATCCAAATTTGATTTAAAGCTCTAGTTCTTGCATTATTCGCATTTTAAATGTCATTTTTAGACTAATTTCCTGTCAATTTTATTGGTCCATTTGACCTTCTGATTGGTAGTTTTGAGGGATGGAAAGTACATTTTCGGATAGATGAAGGTCCATACAATCAGAATATGGAGAGATTAATCCAATTTACCCAATAGTTTCCAGAATATAAGCCACTTAATAATTCAAAGGGATGTTTCATCCCTCGAATAATTTTTTAGAATTGATTTGACACTATTTGTCAAGGAACAAATCCTTAGAGAGCCTGTATACAAAATTTGAACAAAATCAGAAGAAAAGTCCCATTTTGTTTGAAAAAACATCAAGGCTATAGTCCACAGTTTTAGAATTAATAATAAAATTTTGAAAGAATGTGTTAGGCACGTCATGCCCTTAATTTGACCCTCTAGAATCCGAATCTACAATCCAAATTTGATTTAAAGCTCTAGTTCTTGCATAATTCGCATTTTAAATGTCATTTTTAGACTAATTTCCTGTCAATTTTATTGGTCCATTTGACCTTCTGATTGGTAGTTTTGAGGGATGAAAAGTACATTTTCGGATAGATGAAGGTCCATACAATCAGAATATGGAGAGATTAATCCAATTTACCCAATAGTTTCCAGAATATAAGCCACTTAATAATTCAAAGGGATGTTTCATCCCTCGAATAATTTTTTAGTATTGATTTGACACTATTTGTCAAGGAACAAATCCTTAGAGAGCCTGCATACAAAATTTGAACAAAATCAGAAAAAAAGTCCCATTTTGTTTGAAAAAACATCAAGGCTATAGTCCACAGTTTTAGAATTAATAATAAAATTTTGAAAGAATGTGTTAGGCACGTCATGCCTTTAATTTGACCCTCTAGAATCCGAATCTACAATCCAAATTTGATTTAAAGCTCTAGTTCTTGCATAATTCGCATTTTAAATGTCATTTTTAGACTAATTTCCTGTCAATTTTATTGGTCCATTTGACCTTCTGATTGGTAGTTTTGAGGGATGAAAAGTACATTTTCGGATAGATGAAGGTCCATACAATCAGAATATGAAGAGATTAATCAAATTTATTCAATAGTTTCCAGAATATAAGCTACTTAATAATTCAAAGGGATGTTTCATCCCTTGAATAATATTTTAGAATTGATTTGATACTATTTGTCAAGGAACAAATCCTTAGAGAGCCTGTATACAAAATTTGAACAAAATCAGAAAGAAAGTCCCATTTTGTTTGAAAAAACATCAAGGCTATAGTCCACAGTTTTAGAATTAATAATAAAATTTTGAAAAAATGTGTTAGGCATGTCATCCTCTTAATTTGACCCTCTAGAATCCGAATCTACAATCCAAATTTGATTTAAAGCTCTAGTTCTTGCATAATTCGCATTTTAAATGTCATTTTTAGACTAATTTCCTGTCAATTTTATTGGTCCATTTGATCCTCTGATTGGTAGTTTTGAGAAATGAAAAGTACATTTTCGGATAGATGAAGGTCCATACAATCAGAATATGAAGAGATAAATCCAATTTACCCAATAGTTTCCAGAATATAAGCCACTTAATAATTCAAAGGGATGTTTCATCCCTTGAATAATTTTTTAGAATTGATTTGACACTATTTATCAAGAAACAGATTCTTAGAGAGCCTGTATACAAAATTCGAACGGAATCAGAAGAAAAGTCCCTTTTTGTTTGAAAAAACATCAAGGCTATAGTCCACAGTTTTAGAATTAATGATAAAATTTTGAAAAGATGTGTTAGGCATGTCATCCCCTTAATTTGACCCTCTAGAATCCGAATCTACAATCCAAATTTGATTTAAAGCTCTAGTTCTTGCATTATTCGCATTTTAAATGTCATTTTTAGACTAATTTCCTGTCAATTTTATTGGTCCATTTGACCTTCTGATTGGTAGTTTTGAGGGATGAAAAGTACATTTTCGGATAGATGAAGGTCCATACAATCAGAATATGAAGAGAATTATCAAATTTACCCAATAGTTTCCAGAATATAAGCTACTTAATAATTCAAAGGGATGTTTCATCCCTTGAATAATTTTTTAGAATTGATTTGACACTATTCGTCAAGGAACAAATCCTTAGAGAGCCTGTATACAAAATTTGAACAGAATCAGAAAAAAAGTCCTATTTTGTTTGAGAAAACATCAAGGCTATAGTCCACAGTTTTAGAATTAATAATAAAATTTTGAAAAAATGTGTTAGGCAAGTCATCCCCTTAATTTGACCCTCTAGAATCCAAATCTACAATCCAAATTTGATTTAAAGCTCTAGTTCTTGCATAATTCGCATTTTTAATGTCATTTTTAGACTAATTTCCTGTCAATTTTATTGGTCCATTTGACCTTCTGATTGGTAGTTTTGAGGGATGAAAAGTACATTTTCGGATAGATGAAGGTCCATTCAATCAGAATATGAAGAGATTAATCCAATTTACCCAATAGTTTCCAGAATATAAGCCACTTAATAATTCAAAGGGATGTTTCATCCCTTGAATAATTTTTTAAAATTGATTTGATACTATTTGTCAAGGAACAAATCCTTAGAGAGCCTGTATACAAAATTTGAACAAAATCAGAAAGAAAGTCCCATTTTGTTTGAAAAAACATCAAGGCTATAGTCCACAGTTTTAGAATTAATAATAAAATTTTGAAAAAATGTGTTAGGCATGTCATCCCCTTAATTTGACCCTCTAGAATCTGAATCTACAATCCAAATTTGATTTAAAGCTCTAGTTCTTGCATAATTCGCATTTTAAATGTCATTTTTAGACTAATTTCCTGTCAATTTTATTGGTCCATTTGACCTTCTGATTGGTAGTTTTGAGGGATGGAAAGTACATTTTCGGATAGATGAAGGTCCATACAATCAGAATATGGAGAGATTAATCCAATTTACCCAATAGTTTCCAGAATATAAGCCACTTAATAATTCAAAGGGATGTTTCATCCCTCGAATAATTTTTTAGAATTGATTTGACACTATTTGTCAAGGAACAAATCCTTAGAGAGCCTGTATACAAAATTTGAACAAAATCAGAAAAAAAGTCCCATTTTGTTTGAAAAAACATCAAGGCTAGTCCACAGTTTTAGAATTAATAATAAAATTTTGAAAGAATGTGTTAGGCACGTCATGCCCTTAATTTGACCCTCTAGAATCCGAATCTACAATCCAAATTTGATTTAAACCTCTAGTTCTTGCATAATTCGCATTTTAAATGTCATTTTTAGACTAATTTCCTGTCAATTTTATTGGTCCATTTGACCTTCTGATTGGTAGTTTTGAGGGATGAAAAGTACATTTTCGGATAGATGAAGGTCCATACAATCAGAATATGGAGAGATTAATCCAATTTACCCAATAGTTTCCAGAATATAAGCCACTTAATATTTCAAAGGGATGTTTCATCCCTCGAATAATTTTTTAGAATTGATTTGACACTATTTGTCAAGAAACAAATCCTTAGAGAGCCTGTATACAAAATTTGAACAAAATCAGAAAAAAAGTCCCATTTTGTTTGAAAAAACATCAAGGCTATAGTCCACAGTTTTAGAATTTATAATAAAATTTTGAAAGAATGTGTTAGGCACGTCATGCCTTTAATTTGACCCTCTAGAATCCGAATCTACAATCCAAATTTGATTTAAAGCTCTAGTTCTTGCATAATTCGCATTTTAAATGTCATTTTTAGACTAATTTCCTGTCAATTTTATTGGTCCATTTGACCTTCTGATTGGTAGTTTTGAGGGATGAAAAGTACATTTTCGGATATATGAAGGTCCATACAATCAGAATATGAAGAGAATAATCAAATTTACCCAATAGTTTCCAGAATATAAGCTACTTAATAATTCAAAGGGATGTTTCATCCCTTGAATAATTTTTTAGAATTGATTTGACACTATTCGTCAAGGAACAAATCCTTAGAGAGCCTGTATACAAAATTTGAACAGAATCAGAAAAAAAGTCCTATTTTGTTTGAGAAAACATCAAGGCTATAGTCCACAGTTTTAGAATTAATAATAAAATTTTGAAAAAATGTGTTAGGCAAGTCATCCCCTTAATTTGACCCTCTAGAATCCAAATCTACAATCCAAATTTGATTTAAAGCTCTAGTTCTTGCATAATTCGCATTTTTAATGTCATTTTTAGACTAATTTCCTGTCAATTTTATTGGTCCATTTGATCCTCTGATTGGTAGTTTTAAGAAATGGAAAGTACATTTCCGGATAGATGAAGGTCCATACAATCAGAATATGAAGAGATTAATCCAATTTACCCAATAGTTTCCAGAATATAAGCCACTTAATAATTCAAAGGGATGTTTCATCCCTTGAATAATTTTTTAGAATTGATTTGACACTATTTGTCAAGGAACAAATCCTTAGAGAGCCTGTATACAAAATTTGAACAAAATCAGAAAGAAAGTCCTATTTTGTTTGAAAAAACATCAAGGCTATAGTCCACAGTTTTAGAATTAATAATAAAATTTTGAAAAAATGTGTTAGGCAAGTCATCCCCTTAATTTGACCCTCTAGAATCCAAATCTACAATCCAAATTTGATTTAAAGCTCTAGTTCTTGCATAATTCGCATTTTAAATGTCATTTTTAGACTAATTTCCTGTCAATTTTATTGGTCCATTTGACCTTCTGATTGGTAGTTTTGAGGGATGAAAAGTACATTTTCGGATAGATGAAGGTCCATACAATCAGAATATGAAGAGATCAATCAAATTTACCCAATAGTTTCCAGAATATAAGCTACTTAATAATTCAAAGGGATGTTTCATCCCTTGAATAATTTTTTAGAATTGATTTGACACTATTTGTCTAGGAACAAATCCTTAGAGAGCCTGTATACAAAATTTGAACAAAATCAGAGAAAAAGTCCCATTTAGTTTGAAAAAACATCAAGGCTATAGTCCACAGTTCTAGAATTATTAATAAAATTTTGAAAAGATGTGTTAGGCATGTCTGCCCCTTAATTTGACCCTCTAGAATCCGAATCTACAATCCAAATTTGATTTAAAGCTCTAGTTCTTGCATAATTCGCATTTTAAATGTCATTTTTAGACTAATTTCCTGTCAATTTTATTGGTCCATTTGACCTTCTGATTGGTAGTTTTGAGGGATGAAAAGTACATTTTCGGATAGATGAAGGTCCATACAATCAGAATATGAAGAGATTAATCCAATTTACCCAATAAATTCCAGAATATAAGCCACTTAATAATTCAGAGGGATGTTTCATATCTTGAATAATTTTTTAGAATTGATTTGACACTATTTGTCAAGGAACAAATCCTTAGAGAACCTGTATACAAAATTTGAACAAAATCAGAAGAAAAGTCCTATTTTGTTTGAAAAAACATCAAGGCTATAGTCCACAGTTTTAGAATTAATAATAAAATTTTGAAAAAATGTGTTAGGCATGTCATCCCCTTTTTTTGACCCTCTAGAATCCGAATCTACAATCCAAATTTGATTTAAAGCTCTAGTTCTTGCATAATTCGCATTCTAAATGTCATTTTTAGACTAATTTCCTGTCAATTTTATTGGTCCATTTGACCTTCTGATTGGTAGTTTTGAGGGATGAAAAGTACATTTTCGGATAGATGAAGGTCCATACAATCAGAATATGAAGAGATTAATCCAATTTACCCAATAGTTTCCAGAATATAAGCCACTTAATAATTCAAAGGGATGTTTCATCCCTTGAATAATTTTTTAGAATTGATTTGACACAATTTGTCAAGGAACAAATCCTTAGAGAGCCTGTATACAAAATTTGAACAAAATCAGAAAAAAAGTCCTATTTTGTTTGAAAAAACATCAAGGCTATAGTCCACAGTTTTAGAATTAATAATAAAATTTTGAAAAAATGTGTTAGGCATGTCATCCCCTTAAATTGACCCTCTAGAATCCGAAACTACAATCCAAATTTGATTTAAAGCTCTAGTTCTTGCATTATTCGCATTTTAAATGTCATTTTTAGACTAATTTCCTGTCAATTTTATTGGTCCATTTGACCTTCTGATTGGTAGTTTTGAGGGATGAAAAGTACATTTTCGGATAGATGAAGGTCCATACAATCGGAATATGAAGAGATTAATCCAATTTACCCAATAGTTTCCAGAATATAAGCCACTTAATAATTCAAAGGAATGTTTCATCCCTTGAATAATTTTTTAGAATTGATTTGACACTATTTGTCAAGGAACAAATCCTTAGAGAGCCTGTATACAAAATTTGAACAAAATCAGAAAGAAAGTCCCATTTTGTTTGAAAAAACATCAAGGCTATAGTCCACAGTTTTAGAATTAATAATGAAATTTTGAAAAAATGTGTTAGGCATGTCATCCCCTTAATTTGACCTTCTAGAATCTGAATCTACAATCCAAATTTGATTTAAAGCTCTAGTTCTTGCATAATTCGCATTTTTAATGTCATTTTTAGACTAATTTCCTGTCAATTTTATTGGTCCATTTGACCTTCTGATTGGTAGTTTTGAGGGATGAAAAGTACATTTTCGGATAGATGAAGGTCCATACAATCAGAATATGAAGAGAATAATCAAATTTACCCAATAGTTTCCAGAATATAAGCCACTTAATAATTCAAAGGGATGTTTCATCCCTTGAATAATTTTTTAGAAATGATTTGACACTATTTGTCAAGGAACAAATCCTTAGAGAGCCTGTATACAAAATTTGAACAAAATCAGAAAGAAAGTCCCATTTTGTTTGAAAAAACATCAAGGCTATAGTCCACAGTTTTAGAATTAATAATAAAATTTTGAAAAAATGTGTTAGGCATGTCATGCCCTTAATTTGACCCTCTAGAATCTGAATCTACAATCCAAATTTGATTTAAAGCTCTAGTTCTTGCATAATTCGCATTTTAAATGTCATTTTTAGACTAATTTCCTGTCAATTTTATTGGTCCATCCGACCTTCTGATTGGTAGTTTTGAGAGATGAAAAGTACATTCTCGGATAGATGAAGGTCCATACAATCAGAATATGAAGAGATTAATCAAATTTACCCAATAGTTTCCAGAATATAAGCCACTTAATAATTCAAAGGGATGTTTCATCCCTTGAATAATTTTTGAAAATTGATTTGATACTATTTGTCAAGGAACAAATCCTTAGAGAGCCTGTATACAAAATTTGAACAAAATCAGAAAAAAAGTCCCATTTTGTTTGAAAAAACATCAAGGCTATAGTCCACAGTTTTAGAATTAATAATAAAATTTTGAAAAAATGTGTTAGGCATGTCATCCCCTTAATTTGACCCTCTAGAATCTGAATCTACAATCTAAATTTGATTTAAAGCTCTAGTTCTTGCATAATTCGCATTTTAAATGTCATTTTTAGACTAATTTCCTGTCAATTTTATTGGTCCATTTGACCTTCTGATTGGTAGTTTTGAGGGATGAAAAGTACATTTTCGGATAGATGAAGGTCCATACAATCAGAATATGAAGAGATAAATCCAATTTACCCAATAGTTTCCAGAATATAAGCCACTTAATAATTCAAAGGGATGTTTCATCCCTTTAATAATTTTTTAAAATTGTTTTGATACTTTTTGTCAAGGAACAAATTCTTAGAGAGCCTGTATACAAAATTTGAACAAAATCAGAAAAAAAGTCCCATTTTGTTTGAAAAAACATCAAGGCTATAGTCCACAGTTTTAGAATTAATAATAAAATTTTGAAAAAATGTGTTAGGCATGTCATCCCCTTAATTTGACCCTCTAGAATCTGAATCTACAATCCAAATTTGATTTAAAGCTCTAGTTCTTGCATAATTCGCATTTTAAATGTCATTTTTAGACTAATTTCCTGTCAATTTTATTGGTCCATTTGACCTTCTGATTGGTAGTTTTGAGATATGAAAAGTACATTTTCGGATAGATGAAGGTCCATACAATCAGAATATGAAGAGATTAATCCAATTTACCCAATAGTTTCCAGAATATAAGCCACTTAATAATTCAAAGGGATGTTTCATCCCTTGAATAATTTTTTAAAATTGATTTGATACTATTTGTCGAAGAACAAATCCTTAGAGAGCCTGTATACAAAATTTGAACAAAATCAGAAAAAAGTCCCATTTTGTTTGAAAAAACATCAAGGCTATAGTCCACAGTTTTAGAATTAATAATAAAATTTTGAAAAAATGTGTAAGGCATGTCATCCCCTTAATTTGACCCTCTAGAATCTGAATCTACAATCCAAATTTGATTTAAAGCTCTAGTTCTTGCATAATTCGCATTTTAAATGTCATTTTTAGACTAATTTCCTGTCAATTTTATTGGTCCATTTGACCTTCTGATTGGTAGTTTTAAGGGATGAAAAGTACATTTTCGGATAGATGAAGGTCCATACAACCAGAATATGAAGAGATTAATCCAATTTACCCAATAGTTTCCAGAATATAAGCCACTTAATAATTCAAAGGGATGTTTCATCCCTTGAATAATTTTTTAAAATTGATTTGACACTATTTGTCAAGAAACAAATCCTTAGAGAGCCTGTATACAAAATTTGAACAAAATCAGAAAAAAAGTCCCATTTTGTTTGAAAAAACATCAAGGCTATAAGTCCACAGTTTTAGAATTAATAATAAATATTTGAAAAAATGTGTTAGGCATGTCATCCCCTTAATTTGACCCTCTAGAATCTGAATCTACAATCCAAATTTGATTTAAAGCTCTAGTTCTTGCATAATTCGCATTTTAAATGTCATTTTTAGACTAATTTCCTGTCAATTTTATTGGTCCATTTGACCTTCTGATTGGTAGTTTTGAGGGATGAAAAGTACATTTTCGGATAGATGAAGGTCCATACAATCAGAATATTAAGAGATTAATCCAATTTACCCAATAGTTTCCAGAATATAAGCCACTTAATAATTCAAAGGGATGTTTCATCCCTTGAATAATTTTTTAAAATTGATTTGATACTATTTGTCAAGGAACAAATCCTTAGAGAGCCTGTATACAAAATTTGAACAAAATCAGAAAAAAAGTCCCATTTTGTTTGAAAAAACATCAAGGCTATAGTCCACAGTTTTAGAATTAATAATAAAATTTTGAAAAAATGTGTAAGGCATGTCATCCCCTTGATTTGACCCTCTAGAATCTGAATCTACAATCCAAATTTGATTTAAAGCTCTAGTTCTTGCATAATTCGCATTTTAAATGTCATTTTTAGACTAATTTCCTGTCAATTTTATTGGTCCATTCGACCTTCTGATTGGTAGTTTTGAGAGATGAAAAGTACATTCTCGGATAGATGAAGGTCCATACAATCAGAATATGAAGAGATTAATCAAATTTACCCAATAGTTTCCAGAATATAAGCCACTTAATAATTCAAAGGGATGTTTCATCCCTTGAATAATTTTTGAAAATTGATTTGATACTATTTGTCAAGGAACAAATCCTTAGAGAGCCTGTATACAAAATTTGAACAAAATCAGAAAAAAAGTCCCATTTTGTTTGAAAAAACATCAAGGCTATAGTCCACAGTTTTAGAATTAATAATAAAATTTTGAAAAAATGTGTTAGGCATGTCATCCCCTTAATTTGACCCTCTAGAATCTGAATCTACAATCTAAATTTGATTTAAAGCTCTAGTTCTTGCATAATTCGCATTTTAAATGTCATTTTTAGACTAATTTCCTGTCAATTTTATTGGTCCATTTGACCTTCTGATTGGTAGTTTTGAGGGATGAAAAGTACATTTTCGGATAGATGAAGGTCCATACAATCAGAATATGAAGAGATAAATCCAATTTACCCAATAGTTTCCAGAATATAAGCCACTTAATAATTCAAAGGGATGTTTCATCCCTTTAATAATTTTTTAAAATTGTTTTGATACTTTTTGTCAAGGAACAAATTCTTAGAGAGCCTGTATACAAAATTTGAACAAAATCAGAAAAAAAGTCCCATTTTGTTTGAAAAAACATCAAGGCTATAGTCCACAGTTTTAGAATTAATAATAAAATTTTGAAAAAATGTGTTAGGCATGTCATCCCCTTAATTTGACCCTCTAGAATCTGAATCTACAATCCAAATTTGATTTAAAGCTCTAGTTCTTGCATAATTCGCATTTTAAATGTCATTTTTAGACTAATTTCCTGTCAATTTTATTGGTCCATTTGACCTTCTGATTGGTAGTTTTGAGATATGAAAAGTACATTTTCGGATAGATGAAGGTCCATACAATCAGAATATGAAGAGATTAATCCAATTTACCCAATAGTTTCCAGAATATAAGCCACTTAATAATTCAAAGGGATGTTTCATCCCTTGAATAATTTTTTAAAATTGATTTGATACTATTTGTCGAAGAACAAATCCTTAGAGAGCCTGTATACAAAATTTGAACAAAATCAGAAAAAAGTCCCATTTTGTTTGAAAAAACATCAAGGCTATAGTCCACAGTTTTAGAATTAATAATAAAATTTTGAAAAAATGTGTAAGGCATGTCATCCCCTTAATTTGACCCTCTAGAATCTGAATCTACAATCCAAATTTGATTTAAAGCTCTAGTTCTTGCATAATTCGCATTTTAAATGTCATTTTTAGACTAATTTCCTGTCAATTTTATTGGTCCATTTGACCTTCTGATTGGTAGTTTTAAGGGATGAAAAGTACATTTTCGGATAGATGAAGGTCCATACAACCAGAATATGAAGAGATTAATCCAATTTACCCAATAGTTTCCAGAATATAAGCCACTTAATAATTCAAAGGGATGTTTCATCCCTTGAATAATTTTTTAAAATTGATTTGACACTATTTGTCAAGAAACAAATCCTTAGAGAGCCTGTATACAAAATTTGAACAAAATCAGAAAAAAAGTCCCATTTTGTTTGAAAAAACATCAAGGCTATAAGTCCACAGTTTTAGAATTAATAATAAATATTTGAAAAAATGTGTTAGGCATGTCATCCCCTTAATTTGACCCTCTAGAATCTGAATCTACAATCCAAATTTGATTTAAAGCTCTAGTTCTTGCATAATTCGCATTTTAAATGTCATTTTTAGACTAATTTCCTGTCAATTTTATTGGTCCATTTGACCTTCTGATTGGTAGTTTTGAGGGATGAAAAGTACATTTTCGGATAGATGAAGGTCCATACAATCAGAATATTAAGAGATTAATCCAATTTACCCAATAGTTTCCAGAATATAAGCCACTTAATAATTCAAAGGGATGTTTCATCCCTTGAATAATTTTTTAAAATTGATTTGATACTATTTGTCAAGGAACAAATCCTTAGAGAGCCTGTATACAAAATTTGAACAAAATCAGAAAAAAAGTCCCATTTTGTTTGAAAAAACATCAAGGCTATAGTCCACAGTTTTAGAATTAATAATAAAATTTTGAAAAAATGTGTAAGGCATGTCATCCCCTTGATTTGACCCTCTAGAATCTGAATCTACAATCCAAATTTGATTTAAAGCTCTAGTTCTTGCATAATTCGCATTTTAAATGTCATTTTTAGACTAATTTCCTGTCAATTTTATTGGTCCATTCGACCTTCTGATTGGTAGTTTTGAGAGATGAAAAGTACATTCTCGGATAGATGAAGGTCCATACAATCAGAATATGAAGAGATTAATCAAATTTACCCAATAGTTTCCAGAATATAAGCCACTTAATAATTCAAAGGGATGTTTCATCCCTTGAATAATTTTTTAAAATTGATTTGATACTATTTGTCAAAGAACAAATCCTTAGAGAGCCTGTATACAAAATTTGAACAAAATCAGAAGAAAAGTCCCATTTTGTTTGAAAAAACATCAAGGCTATAGTCCACAGTTTTAGAATTAATAATAAAATTTTGGAAAAATGTGTTAGGCATGTCATCCCCTTAATTTGACCCTCTAGAATCCGAATCTACAATCCAAATTTGATTTAAAGCTCTAGTTCTTGCATAATTCGCATTTTAAATGTCATTTTTAGACTAATTTCCTGTCAATTTTATTGGTCCATTTGACCTTCTGATTGGTAGTTTTGAGGGATGAAAAGTACATTTTCGGATAGATGAAGGTCCATACAATCAGAATATGAAGAGATTAATCCAATTTACCCAATAAATTCCAGAATATAAGCCACTTAATAATTCAGAGGGATGTTTCATATCTTGAATAATTTTTTAGAATTGATTTGACACTATTTGTCAAGGAACAAATCCTTAGAGAACCTGTATACAAAATTTGAACAAAATCAGAAGAAAAGTCCTATTTTGTTTGAAAAAACATCAAGGCTATAGTCCACAGTTTTAGAATTAATAATAAAATTTTGAAAAAATGTGTTAGGCATGTCATCCCCTTTTTTTGACCCTTTAGAATCCGAATCTACAATCCAAATTTGATTTAAAGCTCTAGTTCTTGCATAATTCGCATTCTAAATGTCATTTTTAGACTAATTTCCTGTCAATTTTATTGGTCCATTTGACCTTCTGATTGGTAGTTTTGAGGGATGAAAAGTACATTTTCGGATAGATGAAGGTCCATACAATCAGAATATGAAGAGATTAATCCAATTTACCCAATAGTTTCCAGAATATAAGCCACTTAATAATTCAAAGGGATGTTTCATCCCTTGAATAATTTTTTAGAATTGATTTGACACAATTTGTCAAGGAACAAATCCTTAGAGAGCCTGTATACAAAATTTGAACAAAATCAGAAAAAAAGTCCTATTTTGTTTGAAAAAACATCAAGGCTATAGTCCACAGTTTTAGAATTAATAATAAAATTTTGAAAAAATGTGTTAGGCATGTCATCCCCTTAAATTGACCCTCTAGAATCCGAAACTACAATCCAAATTTGATTTAAAGCTCTAGTTCTTGCATTATTCGCATTTTAAATGTCATTTTTAGACTAATTTCCTGTCAATTTTATTGGTCCATTTGACCTTCTGATTGGTAGTTTTGAGGGATGAAAAGTACATTTTCGGATAGATGAAGGTCCATACAATCGGAATATGAAGAGATTAATCCAATTTACCCAATAGTTTCCAGAATATAAGCCACTTAATAATTCAAAGGAATGTTTCATCCCTTGAATAATTTTTTAGAATTGATTTGACACTATTTGTCAAGGAACAAATCCTTAGAGAGCCTGTATACAAAATTTGAACAAAATCAGAAAGAAAGTCCCATTTTGTTTGAAAAAACATCAAGGCTATAGTCCACAGTTTTAGAATTAATAATGAAATTTTGAAAAAATGTGTTAGGCATGTCATCCCCTTAATTTGACCTTCTAGAATCTGAATCTACAATCCAAATTTGATTTAAAGCTCTAGTTCTTGCATAATTCGCATTTTTAATGTCATTTTTAGACTAATTTCCTGTCAATTTTATTGGTCCATTTGACCTTCTGATTGGTAGTTTTGAGGGATGAAAAGTACATTTTCGGATAGATGAAGGTCCATACAATCAGAATATGAAGAGAATAATCAAATTTACCCAATAGTTTCCAGAATATAAGCCACTTAATAATTCAAAGGGATGTTTCATCCCTTGAATAATTTTTTAGAAATGATTTGACACTATTTGTCAAGGAACAAATCCTTAGAGAGCCTGTATACAAAATTTGAACAAAATCAGAAAGAAAGTCCCATTTTGTTTGAAAAAACATCAAGGCTATAGTCCACAGTTTTAGAATTAATAATAAAATTTTGAAAAAATGTGTTAGGCATGTCATGCCCTTAATTTGACCCTCTAGAATCTGAATCTACAATCCAAATTTGATTTAAAGCTCTAGTTCTTGCATAATTCGCATTTTAAATGTCATTTTTAGACTAATTTCCTGTCAATTTTATTGGTCCATCCGACCTTCTGATTGGTAGTTTTGAGAGATGAAAAGTACATTCTCGGATAGATGAAGGTCCATACAATCAGAATATGAAGAGATTAATCAAATTTACCCAATAGTTTCCAGAATATAAGCCACTTAATAATTCAAAGGGATGTTTCATCCCTTGAATAATTTTTGAAAATTGATTTGATACTATTTGTCAAGGAACAAATCCTTAGAGAGCCTGTATACAAAATTTGAACAAAATCAGAAAAAAAGTCCCATTTTGTTTGAAAAAACATCAAGGCTATAGTCCACAGTTTTAGAATTAATAATAAAATTTTGAAAAAATGTGTTAGGCATGTCATCCCCTTAATTTGACCCTCTAGAATCTGAATCTACAATCTAAATTTGATTTAAAGCTCTAGTTCTTGCATAATTCGCATTTTAAATGTCATTTTTAGACTAATTTCCTGTCAATTTTATTGGTCCATTTGACCTTCTGATTGGTAGTTTTGAGGGATGAAAAGTACATTTTCGGATAGATGAAGGTCCATACAATCAGAATATGAAGAGATAAATCCAATTTACCCAATAGTTTCCAGAATATAAGCCACTTAATAATTCAAAGGGATGTTTCATCCCTTTAATAATTTTTTAAAATTGTTTTGATACTTTTTGTCAAGGAACAAATTCTTAGAGAGCCTGTATACAAAATTTGAACAAAATCAGAAAAAAAGTCCCATTTTGTTTGAAAAAACATCAAGGCTATAGTCCACAGTTTTAGAATTAATAATAAAATTTTGAAAAAATGTGTTAGGCATGTCATCCCCTTAATTTGACCCTCTAGAATCTGAATCTACAATCCAAATTTGATTTAAAGCTCTAGTTCTTGCATAATTCGCATTTTAAATGTCATTTTTAGACTAATTTCCTGTCAATTTTATTGGTCCATTTGACCTTCTGATTGGTAGTTTTGAGATATGAAAAGTACATTTTCGGATAGATGAAGGTCCATACAATCAGAATATGAAGAGATTAATCCAATTTACCCAATAGTTTCCAGAATATAAGCCACTTAATAATTCAAAGGGATGTTTCATCCCTTGAATAATTTTTTAAAATTGATTTGATACTATTTGTCGAAGAACAAATCCTTAGAGAGCCTGTATACAAAATTTGAACAAAATCAGAAAAAAGTCCCATTTTGTTTGAAAAAACATCAAGGCTATAGTCCACAGTTTTAGAATTAATAATAAAATTTTGAAAAAATGTGTAAGGCATGTCATCCCCTTAATTTGACCCTCTAGAATCTGAATCTACAATCCAAATTTGATTTAAAGCTCTAGTTCTTGCATAATTCGCATTTTAAATGTCATTTTTAGACTAATTTCCTGTCAATTTTATTGGTCCATTTGACCTTCTGATTGGTAGTTTTAAGGGATGAAAAGTACATTTTCGGATAGATGAAGGTCCATACAACCAGAATATGAAGAGATTAATCCAATTTACCCAATAGTTTCCAGAATATAAGCCACTTAATAATTCAAAGGGATGTTTCATCCCTTGAATAATTTTTTAAAATTGATTTGACACTATTTGTCAAGAAACAAATCCTTAGAGAGCCTGTATACAAAATTTGAACAAAATCAGAAAAAAAGTCCCATTTTGTTTGAAAAAACATCAAGGCTATAAGTCCACAGTTTTAGAATTAATAATAAATATTTGAAAAAATGTGTTAGGCATGTCATCCCCTTAATTTGACCCTCTAGAATCTGAATCTACAATCCAAATTTGATTTAAAGCTCTAGTTCTTGCATAATTCGCATTTTAAATGTCATTTTTAGACTAATTTCCTGTCAATTTTATTGGTCCATTTGACCTTCTGATTGGTAGTTTTGAGGGATGAAAAGTACATTTTCGGATAGATGAAGGTCCATACAATCAGAATATTAAGAGATTAATCCAATTTACCCAATAGTTTCCAGAATATAAGCCACTTAATAATTCAAAGGGATGTTTCATCCCTTGAATAATTTTTTAAAATTGATTTGATACTATTTGTCAAGGAACAAATCCTTAGAGAGCCTGTATACAAAATTTGAACAAAATCAGAAAAAAAGTCCCATTTTGTTTGAAAAAACATCAAGGCTATAGTCCACAGTTTTAGAATTAATAATAAAATTTTGAAAAAATGTGTAAGGCATGTCATCCCCTTGATTTGACCCTCTAGAATCTGAATCTACAATCCAAATTTGATTTAAAGCTCTAGTTCTTGCATAATTCGCATTTTAAATGTCATTTTTAGACTAATTTCCTGTCAATTTTATTGGTCCATTCGACCTTCTGATTGGTAGTTTTGAGAGATGAAAAGTACATTCTCGGATAGATGAAGGTCCATACAATCAGAATATGAAGAGATTAATCAAATTTACCCAATAGTTTCCAGAATATAAGCCACTTAATAATTCAAAGGGATGTTTCATCCCTTGAATAATTTTTTAAAATTGATTTGATACTATTTGTCAAGGAACAAATCCTTAGAGAGCCTGTATACAAAATTTGAACAAAATCAGAAAAAAAGTCCCATTTTGTTTGAAAAAACATCAAGGCTATAGTCCACAGTTTTAGAATTAATAATAAAATTTTGAAAAAATGTGTTAGGCATGTCATCCCCTTAATTTGACCCTCTAGAATCTGAATCTACAATCTAAATTTGATTTAAAGCTCTAGTTCTTGCATAATTCGCATTTTAAATGTCATTTTTAGACTAATTTCCTGTCAATTTTATTGGTCCATTTGACCTTCTGATTGGTAGTTTTGAGGGATGAAAAGTACATTTTCGGATAGATGAAGGTCCATACAATCAGAATATGAAGAGATAAATCCAATTTACCCAATAGTTTCCAGAATATAAGCCACTTAATAATTCAAAGGGATGTTTCATCCCTTGAATAATTTTTTAAAATTGATTTGATACTTTTTGTCAAGGAACAATATCTTAGAGAGCCTGTATACAAAATTTGAACAAAATCAGAAAAAAAGTCCCATTTTGTTTGAAAAAACATCAAGGCTATAGTCCACAGTTTTAGAATTAATAATAAAATTTTGAAAAAATGTGTTAGGCATGTCATCCCCTTAATTTGACCCTCTAGAATCTGAATCTACAATCCAAATTTGATTTAAAGCTCTAGTTCTTGCATAATTCGCATTTTAAATGTCATTTTTAGACTAATTTCCTGTCAATTTTATTGGTCCATTTGACCTTCTGATTGGTAGTTTTGAGATATGAAAAGTACATTTTCGGATAGATGAAGGTCCATACAATCAGAATATGAAGAGATTAATCCAATTTACCCAATAGTTTCCAGAATATAAGCCACTTAATAATTCAAAGGGATGTTTCATCCCTTGAATAATTTTTTAAAATTGATTTGATACTATTTGTCGAAGAACAAATCCTTAGAGAGCCTGTATACAAAATTTGAACAAAATCAGAAAAAAAGTCCCATTTTGTTTGAAAAAACATCAAGGCTATAGTCCACAGTTTTAGAATTAATAATAAAATTTTGAAAAAATGTGTAAGGCATGTCATCCCCTTAATTTGACCCTCTAGAATCTGAATCTACAATCCAAATTTGATTTAAAGCTCTAGTTCTTGCATAATTCGCATTTTAAATGTCATTTTTAGACTAATTTCCTGTCAATTTTATTGGTCCATTTGACCTTCTGATTGGTAGTTTTAAGGGATGAAAAGTACATTTTCGGATAGATGAAGGTCCATACAATCAGAATATTAAGAGATTAATCCAATTTACCCAATAGTTTCCAGAATATAAGCCACTTAATAATTCAAAGGGATGTTTCATCCCTTGAATAATTTTTTAAAATTGATTTGATACTATTTGTCAAGGAACAAATCCTTAGAGAGCCTGTATACAAAATTTGAACAAAATCAGAGAAAAAGTCCCATTTTGTTTGAAAAAACATCAAGGCTATAGTCCACAGTTTTAGAATTAATAATAAAATTTTGAAAAAATGTGTTAGGCATGTCATCCCCTTAATTTGACCCTCTAGAATCTGAATCTACAATCCAAATTTGATTTAAAGCTCTAGTTCTTGCATAATTCGCATTTTAAATGTCATTTTTAGACTAATTTCCTGTCAATTTTATTGGTCCATTCGACCTTCTGATTGGTAGTTTTGAGGGATGAAAAGTACATTTTCGGATAGATGAAGGTCCATACAATCAGAATATGAAGAGATTAATCCAATTTACCCAATAGTTTCCAGAATATAAGCCACTTAATAATTCAAAGGGATGTTTCATCCCTTGAATAATTTTTTAAAATTGATTTGACACTATTTGTCAAGGAACAAATCCTTAGAGAGCCTGTATACAAAATTTGAACAAAATCAGAAAAAAAGTCCCATTTTGTTTGAAAAAACATCAAGGCTATAAGTCCACAGTTTTAGAATTAATAATAAATATTTGAAAAAATGTGTTAGGCATGTCATCCCCTTAATTTGACCCTCTAGAATCTGAATCTACAATCCAAATTTGATTTAAAGCTCTAGTTCTTGCATAATTCGCATTTTAAATGTCATTTTTAGACTAATTTCCTGTCAATTTTATTGGTCCATTTGACCTTCTGATTGGTAGTTTTGAGGGATGAAAAGTACATTTTCGAATAGATGAAGGTCCATACAATCAGAATATTAAGAGATTAATCCAATTTACCCAATAGTTTCCAGAATATAAGCCACTTAATAATTCAAAGGGATGTTTCATCCCTTGAATAATTTTTTAAAATTGATTTGATACTATTTGTCAAGGAACAAATCCTTAGAGAGCCTGTATACAAAATTTGAACAAAATCAGAAAAAAAGTCCCATTTTGTTTGAAAAAACATCAAGGCTATAGTCCACAGTTTTAGAATTAATAATAAAATTTTGAAAAAATGTGTTAGGCATGTCATCCCCTTAATTTGACCCTCTAGAATCTGAATCTACAATCCAAATTTGATTTAAAGCTCTAGTTCTTGCATAATTCGCATTTTAAATGTCATTTTTAGACCAATTTCCTGTCAATTTTATTGGTCCATTTGACCTTCTGATTGGTAGTTTTGAGGGATGAAAAGTACATTTTCGGATAGATGAAGGTCCATACAATCAGAATATGAAGAGATTATTCAAATTTACCCAATAGTTTCCAGAATATAAGCTACTTAATAATTCAAAGGGATGTTTCATCCCTTGAATAATTTTTTAGAATTGATTTGACACTATTTGTCAAGGAACAAATCCTTAGAGAGCCTGTATACAAAATTTGAACAAAATCAGAAAAAAAGTCCCATTTTGTTTGAAAAAACATCAAGGCTATAGTCCACAGTTTTAGAATTAATAATAAAATTTTGAAAAAATGTGTTAGGCATGTCATCCTCTTAATTTGACCCTCTAGAATCCGAATCTACAATCCAAATTTGATTTAAAGCTCTAGTTCTTGCATAATTCGCATTTTAAATGTCATTTTTAGACTAATTTCCTGTCAATTCTATTGGTCCATTTGATCCTCTGATTGGTAGTTTTAAGAAATGAAAAGTACATTTTCGGATAGATGAAGGTCCATACAATCAGAATATGAAGAGATGAATCCAATTTACCCAATAGTTTCCAGAATATAAGCCACTTAATAATTCAAAGGGATGTTTCATCCCTTGAATAATTTTTTAAAATTGATTTGACACTATTTGTCAAGGAACAAATCCTTAGAGAGCCTGTATACAAAATTTGAACAAAATCAGAAAAAAAGTCCCATTTTGTTTGAAAAAACATCAAGGCTATAGTCCACAGTTTTAGAATTAATAATAAAATTTTGAAAAAATGTGTTAGGCATGTCATCCCCTTAATTTGACCCTCTAGAATCTGAATCTACAATCCAAATTTGATTTAAAGCTCTAGTTCTTGCATAATTCGCATTTTAAATGTCATTTTTAGACTAATTTCCTGTCAATTTTATTGGTCCATTTGACCTTCTGATTGGTAGTTTTGAGGGATGAAAAGTACATTTTCGGATAGATGAAGGTCCATACAATCAGAATATTAAGAGATTAATCCAATTTACCCAATAGTTTCCAGAATATAAGCCACTTAATAATTCAAAGGGATGTTTCATCCCTTGAATAATTTTTTAAAATTGATTTGATACTATTTGTCAAGGAACAAATCCTTAGAGAGCCTGTATACAAAATTTGAACAAAATCAGAAAAAAAGTCCCATTTTGTTTGAAAAAACATCAAGGCTATAGTCCACAGTTTTAGAATTAATAATAAAATTTTGAAAAAATGTGTTAGGCATGTCATCCCCTTAATTTGACCCTCTAGAATCTGAATCTACAATCCAAATTTGATTTAAAGCTCTAGTTCTTGCATAATTCGCATTTTAAATGTCATTTTTAGACTAATTTCCTGTCAATTTTATTGGTCCATTCGACCTTCTGATTGGTAGTTTTGAGGGATGAAAAGTACATTCTCGGATAGATGAAGGTCCATACAATCAGAATATGAAGAGATTAATCCAATTTACCCAATAGTTTCCAGAATATAAGCCACTTAATAATTCAAAGGGATGTTTCATCCCTTGAATAATTTTTTAAAATTGATTTGACACTATTTGTCAAGGAACAAATCCTTAGAGAGCCTGTATACAAAATTTGAACAAAATCAGAAAAAAAGTCCTATTTTGTTTGAAAAAACATCAAGGCTATAGTCCACAGTTTTAGAATTAATAATAAAATTTTGGAAAAATGTGTTAGGCATGTCATCCCCCTAATTTGACCCTCTAGAATCCGAATCTACAATCCAAATTTGATTTAAAGCTCTAGTTCTTGCATAATTCGCATTTTAAATGTCATTTTTAGACTAATTTCCTGTCAATTTTATTGGTCCATTTGACCTTCTGATTGGTAGTTTTGAGGGATGAAAAGTACATTTTCGGATAGATGAAGGTCCATACAATCAGAATATGAAGAGATTATTCAAATTTACCCAATAGTTTCCAGAATATAAGCTACTTAATAATTCAAAGGGATGTTTCATCCCTTGAATAATTTTTTAGAATTGATTTGACACTATTTGTCAAGGAACAAATCCTTAGAGAGCCTGCATACAAAATTTGAACAAAATCAGAAAAAAAGTCCCATTTTGTTTGAAAAAACATCAAGGCTATAGTCCACAGTTTTAGAATTAATAATAAAATTTTGAAAGAATGTGTTAGGCATGTCATCCTCTTAATTTGACCCTCTAGAATCCGAATCTACAATCCAAATTTGATTTAAAGCTCTAGTTCTTGCATAATTCGCATTTTAAATGTCATTTTTAGACTAATTTCCTGTCAATTCTATTGGTCCATTTGATCCTCTGATTGGTAGTTTTAAGAAATGAAAAGTACATTTTCGGATAGATGAAGGTCCATACAATCAGAATATGAAGAGATGAATCCAATTTACCCAATAGTTTCCAGAATATAAGCCACTTAATAATTCAAAGGGATGTTTCATCCCTTGAATAATTTTTTAAAATTGATTTGACACTATTTGTCAAGGAACAAATCCTTAGAGAGCCTGTATACAAAATTTGAACAAAATCAGAAAAAAAGTCCCATTTTGTTTGAAAAAACATCAAGGCTATAGTCCACAGTTTTAGAATTAATAATAAAATTTTGAAAAAATGTGTTAGGCATGTCATCCCCTTAATTTGACCCTCTAGAATCTGAATCTACAATCCAAATTTGATTTAAAGCTCTAGTTCTTGCATAATTCGCATTTTAAATGTCATTTTTAGACTAATTTCCTGTCAATTTTATTTGTCCATTTGACCTTCTGATTGGTAGTTTGGAGGGATGAAAAGTACATTTTCGGATAGACGAAGGTCCATACAATCAGAATGTGAAGAGATTAATCCAATTTACCCAATAGTTTCCAGAATATAAGCCACTTAATAATTCAAAGGGATGTTTCATCCCTTGAATAATTTTTTAAAATTGATTTGATACTATTTGTCAAGGAACAAATCCTTAGAGAGCCTGTATACAAAATTTGAACAAAATCAGAAAGAAAGTCCCATTTTGTTTGAAAAAACATCAAGGCTATAGTCCACAGTTTTAGAATTAATAATAAAATTTTGAAAAAATGTGTTAGGCATGTCATGCCCTTAATTTGACCCTCTAGAATCTGAATCTACAATCCAAATTTGATTTAAAGCTCTAGTTCTTGCATAATTCGCATTTTAAATGTCATTTTTAGACTAATTTCCTGTCAATTTTATTGGTCCATTTGACCTTCTGATTGGTAGTTTTGAGGGATGAAAAGTATATTTTCGGATAGATGAAGGTCCATACAATCAGAATATGAAGAGATTAATCAAATTTACCCAACAGTTTCCAGAATATGAGCTACTTAATAATTCAAAGGGATGTTTCATCCCTTGAATAATTTTTTAGAATTGATTTGACACTATTCGTCAAGGAACAAATCCTTAGAGAGCCTGTAAACAAAATTTGAACAAAATCAGAAAAAAAGTCCCATTTTGTTTGAAAAAACATCAAGGCTATAGTCCACAGTTTTAGAATTAATAATAAAATTTTGAAAAAATGTGTTAGGCATGTCATGCCCTTAATTTGACCCTCTAGAATCTGAATCTACAATCCAAATTTGATTTAAAGCTCTAGTTCTTGCATAATTCGCATTTTAAATGTCATTTTTAGACTAATTTCCTGTCAATTTTATTGGTCCATTCGACCTTCTGATTGGTAGTTTTGAGAGATGAAAAGTACATTCTCGGATAGATGAAGGTCCATACAATCAGAATATGAAGAGATTAATCAAATTTACCCAATAGTTTCCAGAATATAAGCCACTTAATAATTCAAAGGGATGTTTCATCCCTTGAATAATTTTTTAAAATTGATTTGATACTATTTGTCAAGGAACAAATTCTTAGAGAGCCTGTATACAAAATTTGAACAAAATCAGAAAAAAAGTCCCATTTTGTTTGAAAAAAACATCAAGGCTATAGTCCACAGTTTTAGAATTAATAATAAAATTTTGAAAAAATGTGTTAGGCATGTCATCCCCTTAATTTGACCCTCTAGAATCTGAATCTACAATCTAAATTTGATTTAAAGCTCTAGTTCTTGCATAATTCGCATTTTAAATGTCATTTTTAGACCAATTTCCTGTCAATTTTATTGGTCCATTTGACCTTCTGATTGGTAGTTTTGAGGGATGAAAAGTACATTTTCGGATAGATGAAGGTCCATACAATCAGAATATGAAGAGATTATTCAAATTTACCCAATAGTTTCCAGAATATAAGCTACTTAATAATTCAAAGGGATGTTTCATCCCTTGAATAATTTTTTAGAATTGATTTGACACTATTTGTCAAGGAACAAATCCTCAGAGAGCCTGCATACAAAATTTGAACAAAATCAGAAAAAAAGTCCCATTTTGTTTGAAAAAACATCAAGGCTATAGTCCACAGTTTTAGAATTAATAATAAAATTTTGAAAAAATGTGTTAGGCATGTCATCCTCTTAATTTGACCCTCTAGAATCCGAATCTACAATCCAAATTTGATTTAAAGCTCTAGTTCTTGCATAATTCGCATTTTAAATGTCATTTTTAGACTAATTTCCTGTCAATTCTATTGGTCCATTTGATCCTCTGATTGGTAGTTTTAAGAAATGAAAAGTACATTTTCGGATAGATGAAGGTCCATACAATCAGAATATGAAGAGATGAATCCAATTTACCCAATAGTTTCCAGAATATAAGCCACTTAATAATTCAAAGGGATGTTTCATCCCTTGAATAATTTTTTAAAATTGATTTGACACTATTTGTCAAGGAACAAATCCTTAGAGAGCCTGTATACAAAATTTGAACAAAATCAGAAAAAAAGTCCCATTTTGTTTGAAAAAACATCAAGGCTATAGTCCACAGTTTTAGAATTAATAATAAAATTTTGAAAAAATGTGTTAGGCATGTCATCCCCTTAATTTGACCCTCTAGAATCTGAATCTACAATCCAAATTTGATTTAAAGCTCTAGTTCTTGCATAATTCGCATTTTAAATGTCATTTTTAGACTAATTTCCTGTCAATTTTATTGGTCCATTTGACCTTCTGATTGGTAGTTTTGAGGGATGAAAAGTACATTTTCGGATAGATGAAGGTCCATACAATCAGAATATTAAGAGATTAATCCAATTTACCCAATAGTTTCCAGAATATAAGCCACTTAATAATTCAAAGGGATGTTTCATCCCTTGAATAATTTTTTAAAATTGATTTGATACTATTTGTCAAGGAACAAATCCTTAGAGAGCCTGTATACAAAATTTGAACAAAATCAGAAAAAAAGTCCCATTTTGTTTGAAAAAACATCAAGGCTATAGTCCACAGTTTTAGAATTAATAATAAAATTTTGAAAAAATGTGTAAGGCATGTCATCCCCTTAATTTGGCCCTCTAGAATCTGAATCTACAATCCAAATTTGATTTAAAGCTCTAGTTCTTGCATAATTCGCATTTTAAATGTCATTTTTAGACTAATTTCCTGTCAATTTTATTGGTCCATTCGACCTTCTGATTGGTAGTTTTGAGGGATGAAAAGTACATTCTCGGATAGATGAAGGTCCATACAATCAGAATATGAAGAGATTAATCCAATTTACCCAATAGTTTCCAGAATATAAGCCACTTAATAATTCAAAGGGATGTTTCATCCCTTGAATAATTTTTTAGAATTGATTTGACACTATTTGTCAAGGAACAAATCCTTAGAGAGCCTGTATACAAAATTTGAACAAAATCAGAAAAAAAGTCCTATTTTGTTTGAAAAAACATCAAGGCTATAGTCCACAGTTTTAGAATTAATAATAAAATTTTGGAAAAATGTGTTAGGCATGTCATCCCCCTAATTTGACCCTCTAGAATCCGAATCTACAATCCAAATTTGATTTAAAGCTCTAGTTCTTGCATAATTCGCATTTTAAATGTCATTTTTAGACTAATTTCCTGTCAATTTTATTGGTCCATTTGACCTTCTGATTGGTAGTTTTGAGGGATGAAAAGTACATTTTCGGATAGATGAAGGTCCATACAATCAGAATATGAAGAGATTATTCAAATTTACCCAATAGTTTCCAGAATATAAGCTACTTAATAATTCAAAGGGATGTTTCATCCCTTGAATAATTTTTTAGAATTGATTTGACACTATTTGTCAAGGAACAAATCCTTAGAGAGCCTGCATACAAAATTTGAACAAAATCAGAAAAAAAGTCCCATTTTGTTTGAAAAAACATCAAGGCTATAGTCCACAGTTTTAGAATTAATAATAAAATTTTGAAAGAATGTGTTAGGCATGTCATCCTCTTAATTTGACCCTCTAGAATCCGAATCTACAATCCAAATTTGATTTAAAGCTCTAGTTCTTGCATAATTCGCATTTTAAATGTCATTTTTAGACTAATTTCCTGTCAATTCTATTGGTCCATTTGATCCTCTGATTGGTAGTTTTAAGAAATGAAAAGTACATTTTCGGATAGATGAAGGTCCATACAATCAGAATATGAAGAGATGAATCCAATTTACCCAATAGTTTCCAGAATATAAGCCACTTAATAATTCAAAGGGATGTTTCATCCCTTGAATAATTTTTTAAAATTGATTTGACACTATTTGTCAAGGAACAAATCCTTAGAGAGCCTGTATACAAAATTTGAACAAAATCAGAAAAAAAGTCCCATTTTGTTTGAAAAAACATCAAGGCTATAGTCCACAGTTTTAGAATTAATAATAAAATTTTGAAAAAATGTGTTAGGCATGTCATCCCCTTAATTTGACCCTCTAGAATCTGAATCTACAATCCAAATTTGATTTAAAGCTCTAGTTCTTGCATAATTCGCATTTTAAATGTCATTTTTAGACTAATTTCCTGTCAATTTTATTTGTCCATTTGACCTTCTGATTGGTAGTTTGGAGGGATGAAAAGTACATTTTCGGATAGACGAAGGTCCATACAATCAGAATGTGAAGAGATTAATCCAATTTACCCAATAGTTTCCAGAATATAAGCCACTTAATAATTCAAAGGGATGTTTCATCCCTTGAATAATTTTTTAAAATTGATTTGATACTATTTGTCAAGGAACAAATCCTTAGAGAGCCTGTATACAAAATTTGAACAAAATCAGAAAGAAAGTCCCATTTTGTTTGAAAAAACATCAAGGCTATAGTCCACAGTTTTAGAATTAATAATAAAATTTTGAAAAAATGTGTAAGGCATGTCATCCCCTTAATTTGACCCTCTAGAATCTGAATCTACAATCCAAATTTGATTTAAAGCTCTAGTTCTTGCATAATTCGCATTTTAAATGTCATTTTTAGACTAATTTCCTGTCAATTTTATTGGTCCATTTGACCTTCTGATTGGTAGTTTTGAGGGATGAAAAGTATATTTTCGGATAGATGAAGGTCCATACAATCAGAATATGAAGAGATTAATCAAATTTACCCAACAGTTTCCAGAATATGAGCTACTTAATAATTCAAAGGGATGTTTCATCCCTTGAATAATTTTTTAGAATTGATTTGACACTATTTGTCAAGGAACAAATCCTTAGAGAGCCTGTATACAAAATTTGAACAAAATCAGAAAAAAAGTCCCATTTTGTTTGAAAAAACATCAAGGCTATAGTCCACAGTTTTAGAATTAATAATAAAATTTTGAAAAAATGTGTTAGGCATGTCATCCCCTTAATTTGACCCTCTAGAATCTGAATCTACAATCCAAATTTGATTTAAAGCTCTAGTTCTTGCATAATTCGCATTTTAAATGTCATTTTTAGACTAATTTCCTGTCAATTTTATTGGTCCATTTGACCTTCTGATTGGTAGTTTTGAGGGATGAAAAGTACATTTTCGGATAGATGAAGGTCCATACAATCAGAATATGAAGAGATTAATCAAATTTACCCAATAGTTTCCAGAATATAAGCCACTTAATAATTCAAAGGGATGTTTCATCCCTTGAATAATTTTTTAGAATTGATTTGACACTATTTGTCAAGGAACAAATCCTTAGAGAGCCTGTATACAAAATTTGAACAAAATCAGAAAAAAAGTCCCATTTTGTTTGAAAAAACATCAAGGCTATAGTCCACAGTTTTAGAATTAATAATAAAATTTTGAAAAAATGTGTTAGGCATGTCATCCCCTTAATTTGACCCTCTAGAATCTGAATCTACAATCCAAATTTCATTTAAAGCTCTAGTTCTTGCATAATTCGCATTTTAAATGTCATTTTTAGACTAATTTCCTGTCAATTTTATTGGTCCATTTGACCTTCTGATTGGTAGTTTTAAGGGATGAAAAGTACATTTTCGGATAGATGAAGGTCCATACAATCAGAATATGAAGAGATTAATCCAATTTACCCAATAGTTTCCAGAATATAAGCCACTTAATAATTCAAAGGGATGTTTCATTTCTTGAATAATTTTTTAAAATTGATTTGACACTATTTGTCAAGGAACAAATTCTTAGAGAGCCTGTATACAAAATTTGAACAAAATCAGAAAAAAAGTCCCATTTTGTTTGAAAAAACATCAAGGCTATAGTCCACAGTTTTAGAATTAATAATAAAATTTTGAAAAAATGTGTTAGGCATGTCATCCCCCTAATTTGACCCTCTAGAATCCGAATCTACAATCCAAATTTGATTTAAAGCTCTAGTTCTTGCATAATTCGCATTTTAAATGTCATTTTTAGACTAATTTCCTGTCAATTTTATTGGTCCATTTGATCCTTCTGATTGGTAGTTTTGAGGGATGAAAAGTACATTTTCGGATAGACGAAGGTCCATACAATCAGAATATGAAGGGATTAATCCAATTTACCCAATAGTTTCCAGAATATAAGCCACTTAATAATTCAAAGGGATGTTTCATCCCTTGAATAATTTTTTAAAATTGATTTGATACTATTTGTCAAGGAACAAATCCTCAGAGAGCCTGTATACAAAATTTGAACAAAATCAGAAAGAAAGTCCCATTTTGTTTGAAAAAACATCAAGGCTATAGTCCACAGTTTTAGAATTAATAATAAAATTTTGAAAAAATGTGTTAGGCATGTCATCCCCCTAATTTGACCCTCTAGAATCCGAATCTACAATCCAAATTTGATTTAAAGCTCTAGTTCTTGCATAATTCGCATTTTAAATGTCATTTTTAGACTAATTTCCTGTCAATTTTATTGGTCCATTTGACCTTCTGATTGGTAGTTTTGAGGGATGAAAAGTACATTTTCGGATAGATGAAGGTCCATACAATCAGAATATGAAGAGATTAATCAAATTTACCCAACAGTTTCCAGAATATGAGCTACTTAATAATTCAAAGGGATGTTTCATCCCTTGAATAATTTTTTAGAATTGATTTGACACTATTTGTCAAGGAACAAATCCTTAGAGAGCCTGTATACAAAATTTGAACAAAATCAGAAAAAAAGTCCCATTTTGTTTGAAAAAACATCAAGGCTATAGTCCACAGTTTTAGAATTAATAATAAAATTTTGAAAAAATGTGTTAGGCATGTCATCCTCTTAATTTGACCCTCTAGAATCTGAATCTACAATCCAAATTTGATTTAAAGCTCTAGTTCTTGCATAATTCGCATTTTAAATGTCATTTTTAGACTAATTTCCTGTCAATTTTATTGGTCCATTTGACCTTCTGATTGGTAGTTTTAAGGGATGAAAAGTACATTTTCGGATAGATGAAGGTCCATACAATCAGAATATAAAGAGATTAATCCAATTTACCCAATAGTTTCCAGAATATAAGCCACTTAATAATTCAAAGGGATGTTTCATCCCTTGAATAATTTTTTAAAATTGATTTGACACTATTTGTCAAGGAACAAATTCTTAGAGAGCCTGTATACAAAATTTGAACAAAATCAGAAAAAAAGTCCCATTTTGTTTGAAAAAACATCAAGGCTATAGTCCACAGTTTTAGAATTAATAATAAAATTTTAAAAAATGTGTTAGGCATGTCATCCCCTTAATTTGACCCTCTAGAATCTGAATCTACAATCCAAATTTGATTTAAAGCTCTAGTTCTTGCATAATTCGCATTTTAAATGTCATTTTTAGACTAATTTCCTGTCAATTTTATTGGTCCATTTGACCTTCTGATTGGTAGTTTTGAGGGATGAAAAGTACATTTCCGGATAGATGAAGGTCCATACAATCAGAATATGAAGAGATTAATCCAATTTACCCAATAGTTTCCAGAATATAAGCCACTTAATAATTCAAAGGGATGTTTCATCCCTTGAATAATTTTTTAAAATTGATTTGATACTATTTGTCGAAGAACAAATCCTTAGAGAGCCTGTATACAAAATTTGAACAAAATCAGAAAAAAAGTCCCATTTTGTTTGAAAAAACATCAAGGCTATAGTCCACAGTTTTAGAATTAATAATAAAATTTTGAAAAAATGTGTTAGGCATGTCATCCCCTTAATTTGACCCTCTAGAATCTGAATCTACAATCCAAATTTGATTTAAAGCTCTAGTTCTTGCATAATTCGCATTTTAAATGTCATTTTTAGACTAATTTCCTGTCAATTTTATTGGTCCATTTGACCTTCTGATTGGTAGTTTTGAGGGATGAAAAGTACATTTTCGGATAGATGAAGGTCCATACAATCAGAATATGAAGAGATTAATCCAATTTACCCAATAGTTTCCAGAATATAAGCCACTTAATAATTCAAAGGGATGTTTCATCCCTTGAATAATTTTTTAGAATTGATTTGACACTATTTGTCAAGGAACAAATCCTTAGAGAGCCTGTATACAAAATTTGAACAAAATCAGAAAAAAAGTCCCATTTTGTTCGAAAAAAACATCAAGGCTATAGTCCACAGTTTTAGAATTAATAATAAAATTTTGAAAAAATGTGTTAGGCATGTCATCCTCTTAATTTGACCCTCTTGAATCCGAATCTACAATCCAAATTTGATTTAAAGCTCTAGTTCTTGCATAATTCGCATTTTAAATGTCATTTTTAGACTAATTTCCTGTCAATTTTATTGGTCCATTTGATCCTCTGATTGGTAGTTTTAAGAAATGAAAAGTACATTTTCGGATAGATGAAGGTCCATACAATCAGAATATGAAGAGATTAATCCAATTTACCCAATAGTTTCCAGAATATAAGCCACTTAATAATTCAAAGGGATGTTTCATCCCTTGAATAATTTTTTAAAATTGATTTGACACTATTTGTCAAGGAACAAATCCTTATAGAGCCTGTATACAAAATTTGAACAAAATCAGAAAAAAAGTCCCATTTTGTTTGAAAAAACATCAAGGCTATAGTCCACAGTTTTAGAATTAATAATAAAATTTTGAAAAAATGTGTTAGGCATGTCATCCCCTTAATTTGACCCTCTAGAATCTGAATCTACAATCTAAATTTGATTTAAAGCTCTAGTTCTTGCATAATTCGCATTTTAAATGTCATTTTTAGACTAATTTCCTGTCAATTTTATTGGTCCATTTGACCTTCTGATTGGTAGTTTTAAGGGATGAAAAGTACATTTTCGGATAGACGAAGGTCCATACAATCAGAATATGAAGAGATTAATCCAATTTACCCAATAGTTTCCAGAATATAGGCCACTTAATAATTCAAAGGGATGTTTCATCCCTTGAATAATTTTTTAAAATTGATTTGATACTATTTGTCAAGAAACAAATCCTTAGAGAGCCTGTATACAAAATTTGAACAAAATCAGAAAGAAAGTCCCATTTTGTTTGAAAAAACATCAAGGCTATAGTCCACAGTTTTAGAATTAATAATAAAATTTGAAAAAATGTGTTAGGCATGTCATCCCCTTAATTTGACCCTCTAGAATCTGAATCTACAATCCAAATTTGATTTAAAGCTCTAGTTCTTGCATAATTCGCATTTTAAATGTCATTTTTAGACTAATTTCCTGTCAATTTTATTGGTCCATTTGACCTTCTGATTGGTAGTTTTGAGGGATGAAAAGTACATTTCCGGATAGATGAAGGTCCATACAATCAGAATATGAAGAGATTAATCCAATTTACCCAATAGTTTCCAGAATATAAGCCACTTAATAATTCAAAGGGATGTTTCATCCCTTGAATAATTTTTTAAAATTGATTTGATACTATTTGTCGTAGAACAAATCCTTAGAGAGCCTGTATACAAAATTTGAACAAAATCAGAAAAAAAGTCCCATTTCGTTTGAAAAAACATCAAGGCTATAGTCCACAGTTTTAGAATTAATAATAAAATTTTGAAAAAATGTGTTAGGCATGTCATCCCCTTAATTTGACCCTCTAGAATCTGAATCTACAATCTAAATTTGATTTAAAGCTCTAGTTCTTGCATAATTCGCATTTTAAATGTCATTTTTAGACTAATTTCCTGTCAATTTTATTGGTCCATTTGACCTTCTGATTGGTAGTTTTGAGGGATGGAAAGTACATTTTCGGATAGGTGAAGGTCCATACAATCAGAATATGAAGAGATTAATCCAATTTACCCAATAGTTTCCAGAATATAAGCCACTTAATAATTCAAAGGGATGTTTCATCCCTTGAATAATTTTTTAGAATTGATTTGACACTATTTGTCAAGGAACAAATCCTTAGAGAGCCTGTATACAAAATTTGAACAGAATCAGAAAAAAAGTCCCATTTTGTTTGAAAAAACATCAAGGCTATAGTCCACAGTTTTAGAATTAATAATGAAATTTTGAAAAAATGTGTTAGGCATGTCATCCCCTTAATTTGACCCTCTAGAATCTGAATCTACAATCCAAATTTGATTTAAAGCTCTAGTTCTTGCATAATTCGCATTTTAAATGTCATTTTTAGACTAATTTCCTGTCAATTTTATTGGTCCATTTGACCTTCTAATTGGTAGTTTTGAGGGATGAAAAGTACATTTTCGGATAGATGAAGGTCCATACAATCAGAATATGAAGAGATTAATCCAATTTACCCAATAGTTTCCAGAATATAAGCCACTTAATAATTCAAAGGGATGTTTCATCCCTTGAATAATTTTTTAAAATTGATTTGATACTATTTGTCGAGGAACAAATCCTTAGAGAGCCTGTATACAAAATTTGAACAAAATCAGAAAAAAAGTCCCATTTTGTTTGAAAAAACATCAAGGCTATAGTCCACAGTTTTAGAATTAATAATAAAATTTTGAAAAAATGTGTAAGGCATGTCATCCCCTTAATTTGACCCTCTAGAATCTGAATCTACAATCCAAATTTGATTTAAAGCTCTAGTTCTTGCATAATTCGCATTTTAAATGTCATTTTTAGACTAATTTCCTGTCAATTTTATTGGTCCATTTGACCTTCTGATTGGTAGTTTTGAGGGATGAAAAGTACATTTTCGGATAGATGAAGGTCCATACAATCAGAATATGAAGAGATAAATCCAATTTACCCAATAGTTTCCAGAATATAAGCCACTTAATAATTCAAAGGGATGTTTCATCCCTTGAATAATTTTTTTAAATTGATTTGATACTATTTGTCAAGGAACAAATCCTTAGAGAGCCTGTATACAAAATTTGAACAAAATCAGAAAAAAAGTCCCATTTTGTTTGAAAAAACATCAAGGCTATAATCCACAGTTTTAGAATTAATAATAAAATTTTGAAAAAATGTGTTAGGCATGTCATCCCCTTAATTTGACCCTCTAGAATCTGAATCTACAATCCAAATTCGATTTAAAGCTCTAGTTCTTGCATAATTCGCATTGAAAAAATGTGTTAGGCATGTCATCCCCTTAATTTGACCCTCTAGAATCTGAATCTACAATCCAAATTTGATTTAAAGCTCTAGTTCTTGCATAATTCGCATTTTAAATGTCATTTTTAGACTAATTTCCTGTCAATTTTATTGGTCTAATTGACCCTCTAATTGGTAGTTTCAAGTGATGAAGAGTATATTTATGGATAGATGAAGGTCCACACAAGCAGAATATGAAGAGACAAATTCAATTTACCCAATAGTTTCCAGAATATAAGCCACTTAATTATTTAAAGGGATGTTTCATCCCTTGAATAATTTTTTATAATTGATTTGACACTATTTATCAAGGAAAAAATCCTTAGAGAGCCTGTATACAAAATTTGAACTAAATCAGAAAAAAAGTCCCTTTTTGTTTGAAAAAACATCAAGGCTATAGTCCACAGTTTTAGAATGAATAATAAAATTTTGAGAAAATGTGTTAGGCATGTCATCCCCTCAATTTGACCCTCTAGAATCCGAATCTACAATCCAAATTTGAATTAAAGTTCTAGTTCTTGCATAAGTCGCATTTTAATGCTCTCTGACTATGTTTCACGGTGATTCCGAGAGAAAGAGCAGATTTAGACAAACTTGCGCGAATCAATGTTAAAAAGAAATCTTACATATTATTTATCAAGTGGGGATCTTCATGAACTACCCTTGTATAAGTAGTAAGGCGGGATTTAGGGTAACATAGACATATAACAACTATTTTTGTTTGATTTGATAAAAAAAGGAGAGCAAATTAAATTTGATATCAATAAGTCACAACTCCCCAACTCACTTTGAGTATGGCCACATCGTTGTTGTACGTCCTAGAATCGAATAGTTCATGCTGGATGACCTCTTTGATCTTGACGATCTGCCCACCGTCGTCCTTTAGCGAGCTTCCGGCCTTGACTTCCAGATACTTAACGGATTTCCTGCACATAGATTCCACTTTATCCAACACATTTATTTCTCAAAGCAGAAGGAATACGTTCAATATTTTCCAAGAAGCTTTACAGCTTCTGGAATGTAATTAAAATCAAATATTTGGATGGAAATTGATGCAGGCTTGAATATTTAGGAATCACAATAAATTTTTACACTCAATTACATTTATTTCTGGTGGAAAAAGCACTCGACTAACGAGCAGGCTTTGCCCGCTCGAACCAAGTTTATCAAACCGCTAGTACAGTCATTTTCTTCTCAACGGCCACTGATACAAAATAGTTCTGATTAAATTGTATTTACTATCGTTTCATCCTGTATAAATACAAATTTGAATTTCACAAAAGGTGGAACTAATTTCATGTATAAATGAATCCCGCTGGCTGTACAACAATTATTCAATACAAAATTGCTGCTTGTTTTTCATTTAACAGTTATTAATTTTGATGTAATTACAAAAACATACAACAGTCTGTTTTCCCAATTTTTCCAATTAATTTTTTGTGTAATTTATATTTCAGTAAAAATACTTACTCGTCAGTGCAGTGGGCTGCTGTTACAACAGTGTTTTCATTAATTATAGAGCCTCCACAAATATGATCATCCAAATATCTGAGAGATATTTGGTACGGAAACTCTTGAATTGTTGTTGGTTCACCTCCAATTATTCTTCCATCGAAATGAGGGGGCTGCGCCCGGACTTGGGCCCCTAATATATCAATACCAAAAAAAAAATTATAAATTCCCCCAAATAAGCAGTCAATTGACAAAAATTGGGGATTGAATGTGTTCTGTCTCAAAACGTGCTAGATGTTGCCATCTACTAGCTCCTTGTGAAACTATACTACAAATTTAAATAAAATTGCTGTAAATCGAAAAAAACTTTGAGGTAAACTCATGTTTTTTTTAAAAATAGTTAGGGTCTTTCATATAAAATTTTTTGTTTGAAGCCCTAATTTTGACAGAAATTGGTGAAATATGGCAATAAAACTGATTTCTGACTGAACCAGAGCCTTAATCAAAAAATTGTAGATGACAGACCTGGATTATTTTTTGAAAATAATATGACCTTACCTTAAAGATTTTTTCGCTTGACAGCCTTAATTTCGAGTTGACAAAGCAAGTTATTTTTATATATAATTGTATCAAAATCTCAAAATTGGGACTGTAAATCAAAATTTTTGTCCAAGTAAACCCATATTATTTTTTGAAAATAGTTGGGGTACTTCAAATAAATTTTTCCGATTAGAGCCCTTATTCTGGCACAAATCGTTAATATATGGCAATAACACTAATTTCTGACTGAATAAGGGCCGTAATCAAAAATTTGCTGATGACAAACTCCAACTATTTTTCGGAAATATTATGACTTTACTTGAGAGATTTTTTCGGTTAAAAGTCTCAATTTCGAGTAAATGGCGTCGGAATTTTTTATTCAAAAAACGATAAATTACTAGAAATTTTTCATGTAATCGACAGAAATTGAAATTGTAGTGTCGAATCCTTCATAAATTTTCCAATAAAAGTTGTCAATTTGCAAAAAATCGAGGATTAATTTGGTGTCGTCTCAAAACGTGCTAGATGCTGCCATCTACTAGCCTCTTGTGAAACTATACTTCAAATTTGAATAAAAATTGCTGTAAATCGAAAAAAACTTTCAAGTAGACTCATGTTTTTTTCCGAAAATAGTTAGGGTCTTTCATATAACATTTTTGGATTAGAGCCCTAATTCTGTCAAAAATCGATGAAATATAGCAATAATACTGATTTCTGACTGAACCAGGGCCGTAATCCAAAAATTGTAGATGACAGACCTGAATTATTTTTTGAAAATAATATGACCTTACTTGAAAGATTTTTCCGCTTGACAGCCTTAATTTCGAGTTGACAAAGCAAGTTATTTTTACATATAATTGTATCAAAATCTCAAAATTGGGACTGTAAATCAAAATTTTTGTCCAAGTAAACCCATATTATTTTTCAAAAATAGTTGGGGTACTTCATATAAATTTTTCCGATTAGAGCCCTTATTCTGGCACAAATCGTTAATATATGGCAATAACACTAATTTCTGACTGAACAAGGGCCGTAATCAAAAATTTGCTAATGACAAACTCCAACTATTTTTCGAAAATATTATGACCTTACTTGAAAGATTTTTTCGGTTAACAGTCTCAATTTCGAGTAAACGGCATCGGAATTTTTTGTTCAAAAAATGATAAATTACTAGAAATTTTTCATGTAATCGACAGAAATTGAAATTGTAGTGTCGAATCCTTCATAAATTTTCCAATAATAGTTGTCAATTTGCAAAAAATCGAGGATTAATTTTGTGTCGTCTCAAAACGTGCTAGATGCTGCCATCTACTAGCCTCTTGTGAAACTATACTTCAAATCTGAATAAAAATTGCTGTAAATCGAAAAAAACTTTCAAGTAGACTCATGTTTTTTTCCGAAAATAATTAGGGTCTTTCATATAATATTTTTCGATTAAAGCCCTACTTCTGTCAAAAATCGATTAAATATAGCAATAATACTGATTTCTGACTGAACTAGAGCCTCAATCCAAAAATTGTAAATGACAGACCAGAATTATTTTTTGAAAATAATATGACCTTACTTGGAAGATTTTTCCGCTTGACAGCCTCAATTTCGAGTTGACAAAGCAAGCTATTTTTATATTTAATTGTATCAAAATCTCAAAATTGGGACTGTAAATCAAAATTTTTGTCCAAGTAAACCCATATTATTTTTTGAAAATAGTTGGGGTACTTCATATAAATTTTTCCGATTAGAGCCCTTATTCTGGCACAAATCGTTATTATAGGGCAATAACACTAATTTCTGACTGAACAAGGGCCATAATCAAAAATTTGCTAATGACAAACTCCAACTATTTTTCGAGAATATTATGACTTTACTTGAGAGATTTTTTCGGTTAACAGTCTCAATTTCGAGTAAATGGCGTCGGAATTTTTTGTTCAAAAAACGATAAATTACTAGAAATTTTTCATGTAATCGACAGAAATTGAAATTGTAGTGTCGAATCCTTCATAAATTTTCCAATAAAAGTTGTCAATTTGCAAAAAATCGAGGATTAATTTTGTGTCGTCTCAAAACGTGCTAGATGCTGCCATCTACTAGCCTCTTGTGAAACTATACTTCAAATTTGAATAAAAGTTGCTGTAAATCGAAAAAAACTTTCAAGTAGACTCATGTTTTTTTCCGAAAATAATTAGGGTCTTTTATATAACATTTTTTGATTAGAGCCCTAATTCTGTCAAAAATCGATGAAATATAGCAATAATACTGATTTCTGACTGAACTAGAGCCTTAATCAAAAAATTGTAAATGACAGACCTGAATTATTTTTTGAAAATAATATGACCTTACTTGGAAGATTTTTCCGCTTGACAGCGTCAATTTCGAGTTGACAAAGCAAGCTATTTTTATATATAATTGTATCAAAATCTCAAAATTGGGACTGTAAATCAAAATTTTTGTCCAAGTAAACCCATATTATTTTTTGAAAATAGTTGGGGTACTTCATATAAATTTTCCCGATTAGAGCCCTTATTCTGGCACAAATCGTTAATATATGGCAATAACACTAATTTCTGACTGAACAAGGGCCGTAATAAAAAATTTGCTAATGACAAACTCCAACTATTTTTCGAAAATATTATGACCTTACTTGAAAGATTTTTTCGGTTAACAGTCTCAATTTCGAGTAAACGGCATCGGAATTTTTTGTTCAAAAAATGATAAATTACTAGAAATTTTTCATGTAATCGACAGAAATTGAAATTGTAGTGTCGAATCCTTCATAAATTTTCCAATAATAGTTGTCAATTTGCAAAAAATCGAGGATTAATTTTGTGTCGTCTCAAAACGTGCTAGATGCTGCCATCTACTAACCTCTTGTGAAACTATACTTCAAATTTGAATAAAAATTGCTGTAAATCGAAAAAAACTTTCAAGTAGACTCATGTTTTTTTCCGAAAATAATTAGGGTCTTTTTTATAACCTTTTTTGATTAGAGCCCTAGTTCTGTCAAAAATCGATAAAATATAGCAATAATACTGATTTCTGACTGAACTAGAGCCTTAATCAAAAAATTGTAAATGACAAACCTGAACTATTTTTTGAAAATAATATGACCTTACTTGAAAGATTTTTCCGCTTGACAGCCTTAATTTCGAGTTGACAAAGCAAGTTATTGTTACATATAATTGTATCAAAATCTCAAAATTGGGACTGTAAATCAAAATTTTTGTTCAAGTAAACCCATATTATTTTCTGAAAATAGTTGGGGTACTTCATATAAATTTTTCCGATTAGAGCCCTTATTCTGGCACAAATCGTTAATATATGGCAATAACACTAATTTCTGACTGAACAAGGACCGTAATCCAAAATTTGCTAATGACAAACTCCAACTATTTTTTGAAAATATCATGACTTTACTTGAAAGATTTTTTTGGTTAACGGTCTCAATTTCGAGTAAACGGCGTCGGAATTTTTTGTTTAAAAAACGATAAATTACTAGAAATTTTTATTGTAACCGACAGAAATTGAAATTGTAGTGTCGAATCCTTCATTTATTTCCTGATAAAAGTAGTCAATTCGCAGAAAATCGATGATTCATTCTGTTTCATCTCAAAACGTGCTAGATGCTGCCATCTACTAGCCTCTTGTGAAACTATACCTCAAATCAAAATAAAATTGCTGTAAATCGAAAAAAACTTTCAAGTAAACTCCAGTTATTTTCCAAAAATAATTAGGGTCTTTCATATAAATTTTTATGATCAGGGTCCTAACTCTAGCAGAAATCAATATTATTGCAACAAATAAACGATTTCTGACAGAATTAGGGCTCTAATCAAAAAATATTATATGAAAGACCCTAATTATTTTTGGAAAAAAACAGGAGTTAACTTGAAAGTTTTTTTCGATTTACATCAATTTTATTTTGATTCAAGGTATAGTTTCACAAGAGGCTAGTAGATGGCAGCATCTAGCACGTTTTGAGATGAAACAGAATGAATCCTCGATTTTCTGCGAATTGACTACTTTTATCGGGAAATAAATGAAGGATTCGACACTACAATTTCAATTTCTTTCGATTACATACAAAGTTTCTAGTAATTTAACTTTTTTTGAACCAAAGATTTCGATGCCGTTTACTCGAAATTGAGACCGTTAACCAAAAATTTCTTTCAAGTAAAGTCATAATATTTTCGAAAAATACTCAGCCTTACCTAAAAATGACAGACTGTAATAAATGTTTTTTTTTCTCTGTCACGAGCACCCTGTTCTATAAATTACCATTCTGTATTATATTTTACTCACCAACAACAACAACAGCAAAAATTATTGAACTTATTGTTAGGCAGTACATTTTTGTATTGTCAAAACTGAATTATACTCTTGTATAATTTGAAATTTGAAGTACTTTATTTTTATTTTTTATCTTCTGATAAAACGAAAGTTACTTGAAGATAATATTATAATCAGCTTTTTTTATTATCAGTTGCTTCATAAAAATTGTATAACTGAAAGGGAGTATTGATTGAATCTTGATGGTTGAGAAGGGTAGAACGGTGATTGATTGAAATGTTTTGGTGGATGGCGTGGAGCCGGAACAAATTAATGAGCTCGTATGTTTGGATAGTGTAATGTCGAGTGATGATTGTTTAATAAAAACAGTACAAGAATATTTGATTTACACATTTAGTGATGGCTCAACCCTACTATCATTAAAATTAATGGTTTTTGTTGTATATTTCGTGTAGTGCTTCCTGTTCTACATTCTGCTATATGTAAGCCCTACCTATGATATAACATTATCCTTGTAGCAAGTTTCCTCCGTCTTTAATTAATTGAATGGAATAAATATGTGTACGCGGCTTGGCGTATGGCATATGTGACACTATAAAATACCATGTTACGCACGTTGTAATTACTTAAGGGATTTGGGGTCGCGTAACACGTAGGTAATAAGGAACGGCGCCGTATCAGGGGTTGAAGTTTCATGTGTAAGTTTTACTTATATATATATAGCCAGGCAGCCAAGCTATCGCTTACAAACATGGGCATAGCTGTTTGCTCCGCAGCTTCCCATGGTGTTGGGCCCCTGACCCGCTCTTTGAAAACAAGAGTATATATGAGCATGAAAATACATTAAAATTGAATTTCATATATATATATATATATATATATATATATATATATATATATATATATATATATATATATATATATATATATATATATATATATATATATATATATATATGTGTATATATATATAAAAAATTCAATCTTAATGTATTTTCATGCTCATATATTGAACAGGGCAATTTCCATAATAATAATTGAATTTTAATTAGAGTACAATGGAATAGTAAATATTCCAACTTACTCGCTAAATTACTGAACGCATATTTGCAAATAAAATATTCATTTTGTTTGATCAATTTTGTATTTAATAATTTATTAACTTCATTGTAAATATTGAATTTGTCCATAAACTATTGAAATGAATATAATTTATAATTGGAGGTATTATTCCACTGATCATTGGTATGCAGAATTTTAATAATTGAATTAGAAACCTGATAATTGCAAAATAAAACATTCTGCCGGTTAGGAGATACACTGTGTAATAATTATTATATCACAATGAATTTAATTTGCACTTCTCAGATCTTGAAAAGATACTGAATTTAAATAAAGGGATCGGTGATTAATAGGGCTGCTTGTTAAAGGTATGCTGGAGGGTTCATGAATAAGAATAGGAATCTGTATGAATTTTAATGGAAATGAATTATATACCTGCTAATCTTTTATGTTTACCATAATTGTTCAATGAATTTTGCTGAATACTGATTGGGACAGATACTTTTTTATGAATAAAAGACGTTATTGTGACGTAGGCTTAGTTGACATCTGTCACTATGATATTTACATATGTAGTCCTTGTGTTATACAGCTGTTTATGAAGTTTTTGATTCAATTTGATCGCACATGTCACTTAGAGTGTACGAAGAAAACACAAGATTTTTGGATTTGTTCTCTATTTTCCTTATGAACTCCTCTCTTATGTTCTTTCAATGTTAAGACACTATCTCATCTAATTCTTTCATAATTTTCTCAGGATTTCTTAGCGTTTCCCTTACTTTATTCCATATAAACTCCATAGGGTTTTTTTTTACTTGCTCTTATTGTTTTAAATACACTGTAGAACAGTTTTGATTGTCTTTATGGTTTTCCAGTGAGGTGCTACCAAAATTTCCCTTCTTTCTCTTTTAATCTAAGTCTTGACTTAATTTTCTTTGGATATTTTACATTTCCTGATCTTTTTATGTCTTACATTATTGTTTGTGTTCCTTTATTTCTTCTCTTAGCTCTTCGGTTCGCCACGATGTTTTTTGTTGTTGTTTTCGATTATTTGTATTGATTCTAATACTGTTTTCAATTTGTTTCATCGCTTTCTTATATCTTTATCCTCATAGACTTCTTTTCTAGACCTGCTATCTTGTCCTTCAGTACCTCTTCATATTGATTGCCTACTTGTTTTGATTCCAATTTTTTAACTCATGATTCAATTCAGCAGGATGTTTGGTAGGTTTTTGTATCTTTTTTCTATCTCTTCATCATTACTTTGGCGTTTGATATTGTTTCTTTTTCTTTATTTTATATAAACTCAATAGGAATATTATAAGTTGCCTTCACTGTTTTTCATGCATTATACAACAGTTTTTGATTGTATGAAATTTTCTTGTAAGGTGCTCCCAGATTTTCATTTTGTTTTCAATCAAAACCTGAACTTTGCTTTTCTTGGTATTTTATATTCACCAATCCGTCTGTGGACTTGACGCTATGAGCTTCTTTCACAATTGTTTTTATTTCTCTCTTCTCTTAGCTGTTTGGTGTTCTCTGTTGTTGTTTTCGATTATATGTAACTCCACAGATTCATTTAATTGTTTCCAATACAAGGGTTCTAAATTTGTTCTGTCCTTCAATATTTCTCCCGGGTTTATTGACGTTTTCCCTTCTTTATTCTATACAAAATTCTTGGGACAATTGTCAGTTTCTCTCATTGCTTTTAATGCATTGTACAGCAGTTTATGATCGTATTCAATGTTTTTATTTGCTTCCAATTTTTTTTAAACCGAAGCCTTTACCTTTTTTTTTTCGGGTATTTTACATTTTCCGCTCCATCTGTAAACTTGACGCTCTGTATTTCTTCCACAATTGTTTTTTTTTCTCCTCCTAGCTCTTTGGTCTACCACGGTGTTTTTTGTTTTAGTTTTCGATCATTTGTAGCCCAACAGACTTCTTTGCTTGTTTCCAATACTGTTTTGAATTTGTTCTATTGGTTTTCTCTATCTCTGTCCTCGTAGATTTCTTCTTCTAGACTTGCTATTTTGTTCTCTAGTACCTTTTGATACTGCCAGCTTACTTCTTTTGTTTTTATTTATGCATTTGGATCAAGGGATTTATATTAGAAGGATGTTTGGCTAGTTTTTGTATTTTTATCTTATCTCTTCATCATTTCTTCAGAGGTTTGTTGGCGTCTCTCTTTCTTTATTCTATGTAAACTATATGACACAATCATTAGTGTCTTTTTTGTTTTCAAAGCATTGTACAATGATTTTTGATTGTCTTCAAAATTTTCTTGTAAGATGCTTTCAAAATTTTTATTTTTTCTTGTTCAACCACAGCTTTAACTTTGCTGTTTGGATATTTTACATTACCTGATCCGTCTATAAAACTTAACGCACAATTGTCTCTTTTCCTTTATTTCTTCTTTCAGCTCTTCGGTCCACCACGATGTTTTTTGTTGTTGTTTTTGGTTACTTGTAACCTCACAGACTTCTTTGCTTGTTTCCAATACAAATGTATTGAATTTGTTCCATTGGCTTTTTATATATCTGTCTTCTTAGATTTCTTCTTCTGGGCCTGCTATCTTGTCCTCTGGTACTTTTTCATACTGTTCGACTTCTTCTTTTGTTTTCAATTTATTGGTATTAGATCCTGGGATTTAATCAGCAGGATGTTTGGCGAGTTTTTGTTTTTTTATTTAATCTCTTCATCATTTCCTTGAGATTTGTTAGCGCTTCCCTTCCTTAATTCTGTATGAACTTAACGGGACAATTGTTAGTTCCTCTCATTGCTTTTAATGCATTGTACAACAGTTTTTGAATGACTTTCAATATTTCTTGTAAATTGCTTTCAAAATTTCACTTCTTCTTCTTTAACCGAAGCCTCTGCTCTGCTTTTATGGGTATTTGTTATTTCCCGATTCGTCTGTGAACTGGACGCTATGTATTTTTTCCAGAATTGTTAATTTTTCTTTCTTCTCTTAGCTTTTTGGTCGGCTACGGTGCTTTTTGTTATTGTTTTTGATTATTTGCAACCTCACATACTTCTTTGCTTGTTTCCAATACAAGTGTTTTAATTTTTTTGTATCGGCTTTCTGTATCTCTGTCCTTGTAGATTTCTTTTTCTAGACCTGCTATCTTGTCTTCTAGGACTTTATATCAAATTCACGGGACAATCTTTAGTTTCTCTAATTGTTTGATGCTTTGTACAACAGTTCTTGATTATCTTCGAAATTTTCTTGATTTCTTGGGTATTTTATATCACCCGATCCGTCTGTGAACTTGACGCTATGTATTTCTCTCACAATTGTTCCTATTCCTTTCTTACATTAGTTCTTAGATCCACCATGGTGTTATTTGCTGTTGTTTTCGATTATTTCTTGTAACTTCACAGATTTCTTTGCTTGTTTCCAACACAAGTGTTTTGTAATTGTTTCACTCTTTATAATTTCTCCAGGGTTTGTTAACGTTTCTTCTTCTTTATTCTATATAAACTTTAAAGGACAATCTTTAGTTGATTTTATTGCTTTCAAAGCATTGTACAACAGTTTTTGATTGCCTCTAAAATTTTCTTGTAAAGTGCTTCCAAAATTTTACTTTTTCTTCTTCAACCGAAGCCTTCGCTTTGCTTTTTTAGGTATTTGATATTTCCCAATCCGTCTGTGAACTGGACGCTATGTGTTTCTTCTCGTTTATTTTTCTTTCTTCTCTTAGCTTTTCGGTGCACCACAGTGTTTTTTGTTGTTGTCTTCGGTTATTTGTAACCTTACGGACTTCTCCGCTTGTTTTCAATAAAAGTGTTTGAATTTGTTCCAACGGTTTTTTGTCTCTGTCTTTGTAGATTTCTTCTTCTAGATTTGCTATCTTATCTTTCAGTACCTTTTCATATTAATCGGGATGTTTGGTGGGTTTTTGTATTTTTATCATGTTCATTATGATCAGTATTTTATTTATTTGTTCTTGTAATCATGTTGGGAGTATAATAATAATCAAATCAGGCTCATTAGTGGGAAATAATTCCATTAAATAAATAATTTAGTCGTGATTGTAATATGTACCTGAAATATACATAATAATATTTTGAAGTAAACAGAATAACAATACAGATTAAAAACAATATTTATTTAAATTTGTTGTCCTTTCGTTGGTGATAATTGATTCTATAGTTGAGTGTTGGCATCAATCCACGATCGAAGTGCAGCAATCTTGGTGTATACTCCAGGGTATCTAGTTTTACCACATCCCCTGCCCCAGGAAACTAGGCCAATAAGCTTATTGTTTGCGATCAGCGGACCGCCAGAATCACCCTGAAACACACCGCAGAATCTATTAAGATCTTAAAGTGTTCATTATCGACCATTAAGTTACATAACAGTAAGAAGTATTAAGTTATAGTGTTAGAGAAGTTACTACTACTCCAACAACCACATTAATTCTTGTTTTGCGGTTCGGAGAAGTGTTTGTGGCCGAAATCATGGAAGATTGAAAGTTGAGAAACAATTTTTTGGTCATAAAATATATGATAAATAACAGTTGCTCAATATTTTATACTAGTGTTTCCAAAGTGCGGGCCAGGGGCTCAACACCACGAGAAGCTGCGGAGAAACAGTTATGCTCATGTTTGTAAGCGATATATATATATATATAAAGATACAGGCCACCAACGTAACCTTTTACGTACAATTGTAATAGAGGAGTGCCATGGATGATTCAACAAAATTTGATAAATTATTTAACTGAATAATTAGGTTGAGAAGTCGCTCCTAATGACTCATCTTCAGTAATATATCTCATAAGGGATCCGTAATTATGTAAGCGTCGTTCGCTTCTTGGCTTTTTACGCTTTGTGAAAGAAAGGAAATGTCGGAAAATATGAGCTTAAGTTTATTAATATAAATGAAGGGAAATACATTGTATGTGAAATGAAAAATGATAGCTTGTTGTTAACTAAATGTAGGGAAAGAAAACTAAATTAATGTTTCTTGGTGCTTTCAGCACGAGAAAAACGTTGGATTTGTGTTATGAGTGAGCCATGTTAATAATGAATTTCATATTAACACACAAAATTATCAACGGCAAACAAACGTTCTTGTTGACTGTCAAGCTCATCAACTACCATTTGAATACGGTAAGAGCAGTTCTCCCCGCAAAATCAGGCAATACAAAAGTAAATATTACGTGCAAGTTTACATGGAATATTAGGTAGATCAACATAATATTAATTATTGTAGCATGCAATTATGTTGTGTTTGATGATCGACTAGTAACTGATTAGTAACTGGGTTTGATTCACTAAATCATTCATGATTGCCAGCCTAACCTGTAATTAATTTTGAGGAGTGCTAACAGTGTGCAAACAAGAAGCGAAATTGCATAGATCAACCCGTTGTTAATTTTTTCCCTACTATTAGCTGAAATCTGTTAAATTGAAAGCAATGGGAGAAACTGAAGATTGTTCCATTGAGTTTTTATAGAATGAAATAACGGAAACGCCAACAAACCTCGACGAAATGATAAAGAGACAAAATAGGAGTACAAAAAACCGCCAAATATCCTGTCGAATTGAATCTTACAATCAAAAACCATGAATAGAAACAAAAGAAGTAGACAAACAGTATAAAAAGATGCTAGAAGACAAGATAACTGGTCCAAAAAAAGACAGCCTAGGACAAATCCAAATCACTTGTATTAGGAACAATCAAAGGAATCTGTGGGACTAAAATAATCGAGAACAACAACAAAAAACATCGTGGTGGACCAAAGAACTAAGAGAAGAAGGGAAAAAGAACAATTGTAGAAAAAATACATGACGTCCAGTTCACAGATGAATCAGGAAATGTGAAATACCTGAAGAAGCAGGAGAAAGGTTCGATTGAACAACAAAAAAGACAAATTCTGGAAGCACCTAGAAAAAAATTTGAACGACAATCAAAAACTGTTGTACAATGCATTAAAAGCGGAGAGTGAGCCTTGATAAAAAAAATTAAATTTTTTGATCCCAATTATTTTGAGTTTGGCATAAAATTATATAGTTTAATTCATGTAGATTACGAATCTTGAAAAAAAAATTGGATCTGGAGGATATTTTCCAAGATATCCAGAATTTAAAAATCCAGCCCGGAAGCGGAGCCGGAAGCGGGGAGTCGAAAACTCATATAAATAATGGAGATACAAAATTGCTGATCGCATCGATCGATTAGGCATACTATATACTATAAATGTTCCAAATTTCAGAGCGATTGGACCACAATTACAGATTCTATAGAAAAGAATCTCAGAATAGGCAAAATCCTGAATTCAAAATGAAGAATGAGCCATGATAAACAAAATTAAATTTTTTGATCCCAATTATTTTGAGTTTACCATGAAATTATATAGTTTCATTCATGTAGATTACGAATCTAGGAAACAAAATTGGATCTGGAGGATGTTTTCCAAGATATCGAAAATTTAAAAATCCAGTCTGGAAGCGGAGCCGGAAGCGGGGAGTCAAAAACTCATACAAATAATGGAGATAAAAAATTGCTGATAGCATCGATCGGTTAGGCATACTATATACTATGGATATTCCAAATTTCAAAGCGATTGGTCTAGAATTACAGATTCTATAGAGAAGAATCTCAGAATAGGCAAAATCCTGAACTCCAAGCGAAGAGTGAGCCATGATAAAAAAAATTAAATTTTTTTGATCCCAATTATTTTGAGTTTGGCATGAAATTATATAGTTTCATCCATGTAGATTACGAATCTAGAAAACAAATTTGGATCTGGAGGATATTTTCCAAGATATCGAGAGTTTGAAAATCCAGTCCGGAAGCGGGGAGTCAAAAACTCATACAAATAAAGGAGATAAAAATTGCTGATACCATCGATCGGTTAGACATACTATATACTATGAACGTTCCAAATTTCAAAGCGATTGGTCTAGAATTACAGATTCTATAGAGAAGAATCTCAAAATAGGCAAAATCCTGAACTCAAAGCGAAGAGTGAGCCATGATAGAAAAAAATAAATTTATTTGATCCAAATTATTTTGAGTTTGGCATGAAATTATATAGTTCCATTCATAAAGATTACGAATCTAGGAGACAAAATTGGATCTGGAGGATATTTTCCAAGATATCGAAAATTCAAAAATCCAGTCCGGAAGCGGTGCCGGAAGCGGGGAGTCAAAAACTCATACAAATAATGGAGATAAAAAACTGCTGATAGCATCGATCGGTTAGGCATACTACATACTATGAATTTTATGAATATCAAAGCGATTGGTTGAGAATTACAGATTCTATAGAGAAGAATCTCAGAATAGGCAAAATCCTGAACTCAAAGCGAAGAGTGAGCCATGATAAGAAAAATTAAATTTTTTTGATCCCAATTATTTTGAGTTTGGCATGAAATTATATAGTTTCATCCATGTAGATTACGAATCTAGAAAACAAATTTGGATCTGGAGGATATTTTCCAAGATATCGAGAATTTGAAAATCCAGTCCGGAAGCGGGGAGTCAAAAACTCATACAAATAATGGAGATAAAAAATTGCTGATAGCATCGATCGGTTGGGCATACTATATACTATGAATTTTATGAATTTCGAAGCGATTGGTTTAGAATTACAGATTCTATAGAGAAGAATCTCAGAATAGGCAAAATCCTGAATTCAAATCGAAGAGTGAGCCATGATAAAAAAAATAAATTTTTTTGATCCCAATTATTTTGAGTTTGGCATGGAATTGCATAGCTTCATTCATGTAGATTACGAATCAAGAAAACAAAATCGGATCTGGAGGATATTTTCCAAGATATCGGGAAATTAAAAATACAGTCCGGAAGCGGAGCTGGATGCGGGAAGTCAAAAACTCATACAAATAATGGAGATAAAGAATTGCTGATAGCATCGATCGGTTAGGCATACTATATACTATGAATGTTTCAAATTTCAAAGCGATTGGTTTTAGAGTTACAGATTCTATAGAGAAGAATCTCAGAATAGGCAAAATCCAGAATTCAAATCGAAGAGTGAGCCATGATGAAAAAATTAAATTTTTTTGATCCCAATTATTTTGAGTTTGGCATTGAATTATATAGTTTTATTCATGTAGAATTCGAATCTAGAGAACAAAGTTGGATCTGGAGAATATTTTCCAAGATATCGAGAAATTAAAAATACTGTCCGGAAGCGGAGCTGGAAGCGGGGAGTCAAAAACTCATACAAATAATGGAGATAAAAAATTGCTGATAGCATCGATCGGTTAGGCATACTATATACTATAAATGTTCCAAATTTTAAAGCGATTGGTTCAGAATTACAGATTCTATAGAGAAGAATCTCAGAATAGGCAAAATCCTGAATTCAAATCGAAGAGTGAGCCATGATAAAAAAATTAAATTTTTTTGATCCCAATTATTTTGAGTTTGGCAAGGAATTATATAGTTTCTTCCATGTAGATTACGAATCTAGGGAACAAAATTGGATCTGGAGGATATTTCCCAAGATATCGAGAAATTAAGAATATAATCCGGAAGCGGAGCCGGAAGCGAGGAGTCAAAAACTCATACAAATAATGGAGATAAAAAATTGCTGATAGCATCGATCGGTTAGGCATACTATATACTATGAATGTGTCAAATTTCAAAGCGATTGGTTTAGAATAACAGATTCTATAGAGAAGAATCTCAGAATAGGCAAAATCCTGAATTCAAATCGAAGAGTGAGCCATGATAAGAAAATTAATTTTTTTGATCCCAATTATTTTGAGTTTAGCATGGAACTATATAGTTTCATTCATGTAGATTACGAATCTAGAGAACAAAATTGGATCTGGAAGATATTTTCCAAGATATCGAGAAATTAAAAATATAATCCGGAAGCGGAGCCGGAAGCGGGGAGTCAAAAACTCATACAAATAATGGAGATAGAAAATTGCTGATAGCATCGATCGGTTAGACATACTATATACTATTCATGTTTCAAATTTCGAAGCGATTGGTTCAGAATTACAGATTCTATAAAGAAGAATCTCAGAATAGGCAAAATCCTGAATTCAAATCGAAGAGTGAGCCATGATAAAAAAATTAAATTTTTTTGATCCCAATTATTCTGAGTTAGGCATGGAATTATATAGTTTCATTCATGTAGATTACGAATCTAGGGAACAAAATTGGATCTGGAGGATATTTTCCAAGATATCGAGAAATTAAAAATATAATCCGGAAGCGGAGCCGGAAGCGGGGAGTCAAAAACTCATACAAATAAAGGAGATAAAAATTGCTGATACCATCGATCGGTTAGACATACTATATACTATGAACGTTCCAAATTTCAAAGCGATTGGTTCAGAATTACAGATCCTATAGACAAGAATCTCAGAATAGGCAAAATCCTGAATTCAAATCGAAGAGTGAGCCATGATAAAAAAAAAAATTTTTTTGATCCCAATTATTTTGAGTTTGGCATGGAATTAAATAGTTTCATTCATGAAGATTACGAATCTAGAGAACAAAATTGGATCTGGAGGATATTTTCCAAGATATCGAGAAATTAAAAATATAATCCGGAAGCGGAGCCGGAAGCGGGGAGTCAAAAACTCATACAAATAATGGAGATAGAAAATTGCTGATAGCATCGATCGGTTAGACATACTATATACTATTCATGTTTCAAATTTCGAAGCGATTGGTTCAGAATTACAGATTCTATAAAGAAGAATCTCAGAATAGGCAAAATCCTGAATTCAAATCGAAGAGTGAGCCATGATAAAAAAATTAAATTTTTTGATCCCAATTATTTTGAGTTTGGCATGGAATTATATAGTTTCATTCATGTAGATTACGAATCTTGAGAACAAAATTGGATCTGGAGGATATTTTCCAAGATATCGAGAAATTAAAAATATAATCCGGAAGCGGAGCCGGAAGCGGGGAATCAAAAACTCATACAAATAATGGAGATAAATAATTGCTGATAGCATCGATCGGTTAGGCATACTATATACTATAAATGTTCCAAATTTCAAAGCGATTAGTGCAGGATTACAGATTCTATACAGAAGAATCTCAGAATAGGCAAAATCCTGAATTCAAATCGAAGAGTGAGCCATGATAAAAAAATTAAATTTTTTTGATCCCAATTATTTTGAGTTTGGCATAAGATCATATAGTTCCATTCATGTAGATTACGAATACAGAGAACAAAATTGGATCTGGAGGATATTTTCCAAGATATCGAGAAATTAATAATATAATCCGGAAGCGGAGCCGGAAGCGGGGAGTCAAAAACTCATACAAATAATAGAGATAAAAAATTGCTGGTAGCATCGATTGGTTAGGCATACTATATACTATGGATGTTCCAAATTTCAAAGCGATTGGTTCAGAATTATAGATTTTATAGAGAAGAATCTCAGAATAGGCAAAATCCTGAATTCAAATCGAAGAGTGAGCCATGATAAAAAAATTAAATTTTTTTGATCCTAATTATTTTGAGTTTGGCATGAGATTATATAGTTTTATTCATGTAGATTACGAATCCAGAGAACAAAATTGGATCTGGAGGATATTTTAAAAGATATCGAGAAATTAAAAATATAATCCGAAAGCGGAGCCGGAGGCGGGGAGTCAAAAACTCATACAAATAATGGAGATAAAAAATTGCTGGTAGCATCGATTGGTTAGGCATACTATATACTATAAATGTTCTCAATTTCAAAGCGATTGGTTTAGAATTACAGATTTTATAGAGAAGAATCTCAGAATAGGCAAAATCCTGAACTCAAAGCGAAGAGTGAGCCATGATAAAAAAATTAAATTTTTTTGATCTCAATTATTTTGAGTTTGGCATAAGATTATATAGTTTTATTCATGTAGATCACGAATCTAGAGAACAAAATTGGATCTGGAAGATATTTCCCAAGATATCGAGAGATTAAAAATATAATCCGGAAGCGGAGCCGGAAGCGGGGAGTCAAAAACTCATACAAATAATGGAGATAAAAAATTGCTGATAGCATCGATCGATAAGGCATACTATATACTATAAATGCTTCAAATTTCAGAGCGATTGGTTCAGAATTACAGATTCTATAGAGAAGAATCCTAAAATAGGCAAAATCCTGAACTCAAAGCGAAGAGTGAGCCATGATAAAAAAAATTAAATTTTTTTGATCCCAATTATTTCAAATTTGGCATGGAATTATATAGTTTAATTCATGTAGATTGCGACTCTAGAAAACAAATTTGGATCTGAAGGATATTTTCCAAGATATCGAAGATTTAAAAATCCAGTCCGGAAGCGGAGCCGGAAGCGGGGAGTCAAAAACTCATACAAATAATAGAGATAAAGAACTGCTGATAGCATCAATCGATAAGGCATACTATATACTATGAATGCTTCAAATTTCAGAGCGATTGGTTCAGAATTACAGATTCTATAGAGAAGAATCTTAGAATAGGCAAAATCCTGAACTCAAAGCGAAGAGTGAGCCATGATAAAAAAAATTAAATTTTTTTGATCGCAATTTATTTAAGTTTGGCATGGAATTATATAGTTTAATTCATGTAGATTGCGAATCTAGAAAACAAATTTGGATCTGAAGGATATTTTCCAAGATATCGAAGATTTAAAAATCCAGTCCGGAAGCGGAGTCGGAAGCGGGGAGTCAAAAACTCATACAAATAATGGAGATAAAAAATTGCTAATAGCATCGATCGGCGAGGCATACTATATACTATAGATGTTTCAAATTTCAAAGCGATTGTTTAGAATTACAGATTCTATAGAGAAGAATCTCAGAATAGGCAAAATCCTGAATTCAAATCGAAGAGTGAGCCATGATAAAAAAAATTAAATTTTTTTGATCCCAATTATTTTAGGTTTGGCATAAAATTATATAGTTTAATTCATGTGGATTGCGAATCTAGAAAATAAATTTGGATCTGAAGGATATTTTCCAAGATATCGAAGATTTAAAAATCCAGTCCGGAAGCGGAGCCGGCAGCAGGGAGCCAAAAACTCATACAAATAATGGAGATAAAAAATTGCTGGTAGCATCGATCGATCAGGCATACTATATACTATGAATGTTTCAAATTTCAAAGCGATTGATTGAGAATTACAGATTCTATAAAGAAGAATCTTAGAATAGGCAAAATCCTGAACTCAAAGCGAAGAGTGAGCCATGATAAAAAAAATAAAATTTTTTAGATCCCAATTATTTTAAGTTTGGCATGGAATTATATAGTTTAATTCATGTAGATTACGAATCTAGAAAACAAATTTGGATCTGAAGGATATTTTCCAAGATATCGAAGATTTAAAAATCCAGTCCGAAAGCGGAGCCGGAAGCGAGGAGTCAAAAACTCATACAAATAATGGAGATAAAAAATTGCTGGTAGCATCGATCGATTAGGAATACTATATACTATGAATGTCTCAAATTTCAAAGCGATTGGTTCAGAGTTACAGATTCTATAGAGAAGAATCTTAGAATAGGCAAAATCCTGAACTCAAAGCGAAGAGTGAGCCATGATAAAAAAAAAAAATTTTTTTGATCCCAATTATTTTGAGTTTGGCATCGAATTATATAGTTTGATTCATGTAGATTACAAATCTAGAAAACAAATTTAGATCTGAAGGATATTTTCCAAGATATCGAAGATTTGAAAATCCAGTCCGGAAGCGGAGCCGGAAGCGGGGAGTCAAAAACTCATACAAAAAATGGGGATAAAAAATTGCTGATAGCATCGATCGATTAGGCATACTATATACTATAAATGTTCCAAATTTCAAAGCGATTGGTTCAGAATTACAGATTCTATAGAGAAGAATCTTAGAATCGGCAAAATCCTGAACTCAAAGCGAAGAGTGAGCCATGATAAAAAAAAATAAATTTCTTTGATCCCAATTATTTTAGGTTTGGCATGAACTTATATAGTTTGATTCATGTAGATTACGAATCTAGAGAACAAATTTGGGTCTGAAGGATATTTTCCAAGATATCGAAGATTTAAAATTCCAGTCCGGAAGCGGAGCCGGAAGCGAGGAGTCAAAAACTCATACAAATAATGGAGATAAAGAATTGCTGGTAGCATTGATCGATTAGGCATACTATATACTATAAATGTTTCAAATTTCAGAGCGATTGGTTGAGAATTACAGATTCTATAGAGAAGAATCTTAGAATAGGCAAAATCCTGAACACAAAGCAAAGAGCGAAAATTAAATTTTTTTGATCCCAATTATTTTGAGTTTGGCATGAAATTATATAGTTTAATTCATGTAGATTACGAATCTAGAAAACAAATTTGGATCTGAAGGATATTTTCCAAGATATTAAAGATTTAAAAATATAGTCCGGAAGCGGAGCCGGAAGCGGGGAGTCAAAAACTCATACAAATAATGGAGATAAAAAATTGCTGATAGCATCAATCGATTAGGCATACTATATACTATAAATGTTTCAAATTTCAAAGCGATTGGTCTAGAATTACAGATTCTATAGAAAAAAATCTCAGAATAGGCAAAATCCTGAACTCAAAGCGAAGAGTGAGCCATGATAAAAAAAATTAAATTTTTTTGATCCCAATTATTCTGAGTTTGGCATGAAATTATATAGTTTAATTCATGTAGATTACGAATCTAGAAAACAAATTTGGATCTGAAGGATATTTTCCAAGATATTGAAGATTTAAAAATATAGTCCGGAAGCGGAGCCGGAAGCGGGGAGTCAAAAACTCATACAAATAATGGAGATAAAAAATTGCTGATAGCATCAATCGATTAGGCATACTATATACTATAAATGTTTCAAACTTCAAAGCGATTGGTCTAGAATTACAGATTCTATAGAAAAAAATCTCAGAATAGGCAAAATCCTGAACTCAAAGCGAAGAGTGAGCCATGATAAAAAAAATTAAATTTTTCTGATCCCAATTATTCTGAGTTTGGCCTGAAATTATATAGTTTAATTCATGTAGATTACGAATCTGGAAAACAAATTTAGATCTGAAGGATATTTTCCATGATATTAAAGATTTAAAAATATAGTCCGGAAGCGGAGCCGGAAGCGGGGAGTCAAAAACTCATACAAATAATGGAGATAGAAAATTGCTAAAAGCATCAATCGATTAGGCATACTATATACTATGAATGTTCCAAATTTCAAAGCGATTGGTCTAGAATTACAGATTCTATAGAGAAAAATCTCAGAATAGGCAAAATCCTGAACTCAAAGCGAAGAGTGAGCCATGATAAAAAAAATTAAATTTTTTTGATCCCAATTATTTTGAGTTTGGCATGAAATTATATAGTTTAATCCATGTAGATTACGAATCTAGCAAACAAATTTGGATCTGAAGGATATTTTCCAAGATATTAAAGATTTAAAAATATAGTCCGGAAGCGGAGCCGGAAGCGGGGAATCAAAAACTCATACAAATAATAGAGATAAAAAATTGCTGATAGCATCAATCGATCAGGCATACTATATACTATAAATGTTCCAAATTTCAAAGCGATTGGTCTAGAATTACAGATTCTATAGAGAAAAATCTCAGAATAGGCAAAATCCTGAACTCAAAGCGAAGAGTGAGCCATGATAAAAAAAATTAAATTTTTTTGATCCCAATTATTTTGAGTTTGGCATGAAATTATATAGTTTAATTCATGTAGATTACGAATCTAGAAAACAAATTTGGATCTGAAGGATATTTTCCAAGATATTAAAGATTTAAAAATATAGTCCGGAAGCGGAGCCGGAACCGGGGAGTTAAAAACTCATACAAATAATGGAGATAAAAAATTGCTGGTAGCATCAATCAATTAGGCATACTATATACAATAAATGTTCCAAATTTCAAAGCGATTGGTCTAGAATTACAGATTCTATAGAGAAAAATCTCAGAATAGGCAAAATCCTGAACTCAAAGCGAAGAGTGAGCCATGATAAAAAAAAATAAATTTTTTTGATCCCAATTATTTTGAGTTTGGCATGAAATTATATAGTTTAATTCATGTAGATTACGAATCTAGAAAACAAATTTGGATCTGAAGGATATTTTCCAAGATATTAAAGATTTAAAAATATAGTCCGGAAGCGGAGTCGGAAGCGGGGAGTCAAAAACTCATACAAATAATGGAGATAAAAAATTGCTGATAGCATCAATCGATTAGGCATACTATATACTATGAATGTTCCAAATTTCAAAGCGATTGGTCTAGAATTACAGATTCCATAGAGAAAAATCTCAGAATAGGCAAAATCCTGAACTCAAAGCGAAGAGTGAGCCATGATAAAAAAAATTAAATTTTTTTGATCCCAATTATTTTGAGTTTGGCATGAAATTATATAGTTTAATCCATGTGGATTACGAATCTAGAAAACAAATTTGGATCTGAAGGATATTTTCCAAGATATTAAAGATTTAAAAATATAGTCCGGAAGCGGAGCCGGAAGCGGGGAGTCAAAAACTCATACAAATAATGGAGATAAAAAATTGCTGATAGCATCAATCGATTAGGCATACTATATACTATGAATGTTACAAATTTCAGAGCGATTGGTCTAGAATTACAGATTCTATAGAGAAAAATCTCAGAATAGGCAAAATCCTGAACTCAAAGCGAAGAGTGAGCCATGATAAAAAAAATTAAATTTTTTTGATCCCAATTATTTTGAGTTTGGCATGAAATTATATAGTTTAATCCATGTGGATTACGAATCTAGAAAACAAATTTGGATCTGAAGGATATTTTCCAAGATATTAAAGATTTAAAAATATAGTCCGGAAGCGGAGCCGGAAGCGGGGAGTCAAAAACTCATAGAAATAATGGAGATAAAAAATTGCTGATAGCATCAATCGATTAGGCATACTATATACTATGAATGTTCCAAATTTCAAAGCGATTGGTCTAGAATTACAGATTCCATAGAGAAAAATCTCAGAATAGGCAAAATCCTGAACTCAAAGCGAAGAGTGAGCCATGATAAAAAAAATTAAATTTTTTTGATCCCAATTATTTTGAGTTTGGCATGAAATTATATAGTTTAATCCATGTGGATTACGAATCTAGAAAACAAATTTGGATCTGAAGGATATTTTCCAAGATATTAAAGATTTAAAAATATAGTCCGGAAGCGGAGCCGGAAGCGGGGAGTCAAAAACTCATACAAATAATGGAGATAAAAAATTGCTGATAGCATCAATCGATTAGGCATACTATATACTATGAATGTTACAAATTTCAGAGCGATTGGTCTAGAATTACAGATTCTATAGAGAAAAATCTCAGAATAGGCAAAATCCTGAACTCAAAGCGAAGAGTGAGCCATGATAAAAAAAATTAAATTTTTTTGATCCCAATTATTTTGAGTTTGGCATGAAATTTTATAGTTTAATTCATGTAGATTACGAATCTAGAAATTAAATTAGGATCTGAAGGATATTTTCCAAGATATTGAAGATTTAAAAATATAGTCCGGAAGCGGAGCCGGAAGCGGGGAGTCAAAGACTCATACAAATAATGGAGATAAAAAATTGCTGATAGCATCAATCGATTAGGCATACTATATACTATAAATGTTCTAAATTTCAAAGCGATTGGTCTAGAATTACAGATTCTATAGAGAAAAATCTCAGAATAGGCAAAATCCTGAACTCAAAGCGAAGAGTGAGCCATGATAAAAAAAATTGAATTTTTTTGATCCCAATTATTTTGAGTTTGGCATGAAATTATATAGTTTGATTCATGTAGATTACGAATCTAGAAAACAAATTTGGATCTGGAGGATATTTTCCAAGATATTGAAGATTTAAAAATATAGTCCGGAAGCGGAGCCGGAAGCGGGGAGTCAAAAACTCATACAAATAATGGAGATAAAAAATTGCTGATAGCGTCAATCGATTAGGCATACTATATACTATGAATGTTCCAAATTTCAAAGCGATTGGTTAAGAATTACAGATTCTATAGAGAAAATTCTCAGAATAGGCAAAATCCTGAACTCAAAGCGAAGAGTGAGCCATGATAAAAAAAATAAAATTTTTTTGATCCCAATTATTTTGAGTTTGGCATGAAATTATATAGTTTAATTCATGTAGATTACGAATCTAGAAAACAAATTTGGATCTGAAGGATATTTTCCAAGATATTAAAGATTTAATAATATAGTCCGGAAGCGGAGCCGGAAGCGGGGAGTCAAAAACTCATACAAATATTGGAGATAAAAAATTGCTGATAGCATCAATCGATTAGGCATACTATATACTATAAATGTTCTAAATTTCAAAGCGATTGGTCTAGAATTACAGATTCTATAGAGAAAAATCTCAGAATAGGCAAAATCCTGAACTCAAAGCGAAGAGTGAGCCATGATAAAAAAAATTAAATTTTTTTGATCCCAATTATTTTGAGTTTGGCAATAAATTATATAGTTTGATTCATGTAGATTACGAATCTAGAAAACAAATTTGGATCTGGAGGATATTTTCCAAGATATTGAAGATTTAAAAATATAGTCCGGAAGCGGAGCCGGAAGCGAGGAGTCAAAAACTCATACAAATAATGGAGATAAAAAATTGCTGATAGCGTCAATCGATTAGGCATACTATATACTATGAATGTTCCAAATTTCAAAGCGATTGGTTAAGAATTACAGATTCTATAGAGAAAATTCTCAGAATAGGCAAAATCCTGAACTCAAAGCGAAGAGTGAGCCATGATAAAAAAAATTAAATTTTTTTGATCCCAATTATTTTGAGTTTGGCATGAAATTATATAGTTTAATTCATGTAGATTACGAATCTAGAAAACAAATTTGGATCTGAAGGATATTTTCCAAGATATCAAAGATTTAAAAATATAGTCCGGAAGCGGAGCTAGAAGCGGGGAGTCAAAAACTCATACAAATAATGGAGATAAAAAATTGCTGATAGCATCAATCGATTAGGCATACTATATACTATGAATGTTTCAAATTTCGAAGCGATTGGTCTAGAATTACAGATTCTATAAAGAAAAATCTCAGAATAGGCAAAATCCTGAACTCAAAGCGAAGAGTGAGCCATGATAAAAAAAATTAAATTTTTTTGATCCCAATTATTTTGAGTTTGGCATGAAATTATATAGTTTAATTCATGTAGATTACGAATCTAGAAAACAAATTTGGATCTGAAGGATATTTTCCAAGATATTAAAGATTTAAAAATATAGTCCGGAAGCGGAGCCGGAAGCGGGGAGTCAAAAACTCATACAAATAATGGAGATAAGAAATTGCTGGTAGCATCAATCGATTAGGCATACTATATATCATAAATGTTGCAAATTTCAAAGCGATTGGTCTAGAATTACAGATTCTATAGAGAAAAATCTCAGAATAGGCAAAATCCTGAACTCAAAGCGAAGAGTGAGCCATGATAAAAAAAATTAAATTTTTTTGATCCCAATTATTTTGAGTTTGGCATGAAATTATATAGTTTAATCCATGTAGATTACGAATCTAGAAAACAAATTTGGATCTGAAGGATATTTTCCAAGATATTAAAGATTTAAAAATATAGTCCGGAAGCGGAGCCGGAAGCGGGGAGTCAAAAACTCATACAAATAATGGAGATAAAAAATTGCTGTTAGCATCAATCGATTAGGCATACTATATATTATAAATGTTCCAAATTTCAAAGCGATTGGTCTAGAATTACAGATTCTATAGAGAAAAATCTCAGAATAGGCAAAATCCTGAACTCAAAGCGAAGAGTGAGCCATGATAAAAAAAAATAAATTTTTTTGATCCCAATTATTTTGAGTTTGGCATGAAATTATATAGTTTAATTCATGTAGATTACGAATCTAGAAAACAAATTTGGATCTGAAGGATATTTTCCAAGATATTAAAGATTTAAAAATATAGTCCGGAAGCGGAGTCGGAAGCGGGGAGTCAAAAACTCATACAAATAATGGAGATAAAAAATTGCTGATAGCATCAATCGATTAGGCATACTATATACTATGAATGTTTCAAATTTCAAAGCGATTGGTCTAGAATTACAGATTCTATAGAGAAAAATCTCAGAATAGGCAAAATCCTGAACTCAAAGCGAAGAGTGAGCCATGATAAAAAAAATTAAATTTTTTTGATCTCAATTATTCTGAGTTTGGCATGAAATTATATAGTTTAATTCATGTAGATTACGAATCTAGAAAACAAATTTGGATCTGAAGGATATTTTCCAAGATATTAAAGATTTAAAAATATAGTCCGGAAGCGGAGTCGGAAGCGGGGAGTCGAAAACTCATACAAATAATGGAGATAAAAAATTGCTGATAGCATCAATCGATTAGGCATACTATATACTATAATTGTTCCAAATTTCGAAGCGATTGGTCTAGAATTACAGATTCTATAGAGAAAAATCTCAGAATAGGCAAAATCCTGAACTCAAAGCGAAGAGTGAGCCATGATAAAAAAAAATAAATTTTTTTGATCCCAATTATTTTGAGTTTGGCATGAAATTATATAGTTTAATTCATGTAGATTACGAATCTAGAAAACAAATTTGGATCTGAAGGATATTTTCCAAGATATTAAAGATTTAAAAATATAGTCCGGAAGCGGAGCCGGAAGCGGGGAGTCAAAAACTCATACAAATAATGGAGATAAGAAATTGCTGATAGCATCAATCGATTAGGCATACTATATACTATGAATGTTCCAAATTTCAAAAGGAATTGGTCTAGAATTACAGATTCTATAGAGAAAAATCTCAGAATAGGCAAAATCCTGAACTCAAAGCGAAGAGTGAGCCATGATAAAAAAAATTAAATTTTTTTGATCCCAATTATTTTGAGTTTGGCATGAAATTATATAGTTTAATTCATGTAGATTACGAATCTAGAAAACAAATTTAGATCTAAAGGATATTTTCCAAGACATTAAAGATTTAAAAATATAGTCCGGAAGCGGAGCCGGAAGCGGGGAGTCAAAAACTCATACAAATAATAGAGATAAAGAATTGCTGATAGCATCAATCGATTAGGCATACTATATACTATGAATGTTCCAAATTTCAAAGCGATTGGTCTAGAATTACAGATTCTATAGAGAAAAATCTCAGAATAGGCAAAATCCTGAACTCAAAGCGAAAAGTGAGCCATGATAAAAAAAATTAAATTTTTTGGATCACAATTATTTTGAGTTTGGCATGAAATTATATAGTTTATTCCATGTGGATTACGAATCTAGAAAACAAATTTGGATCTGAAGGATATTTTCCAAGATATTAAAGATTTAAAAATATAGTCCGGAAGCGGAGCCGGAAGCGGGGAGTCAAAAACTCATACAAATAATGGAGATAAAAAATTGTTGATAGCATCAATCGATTAGGCATACTATATACTATGAATGTTACAAATTTCAAAGCGATTGGTCCAGAATTACAGATTCTATAGAGAAAAATCTCAGAATAGGCAAAATCCTGAACTCAAAGCGAAGAGTGAGCCATGATAAAAAAAATTAAATTTTTTTGATCCCAATTATTTTGAGTTTGGCATGAAATTTTATAGTTTAATTAATGTAGATTACGAATCTAGAAAACAAATTTGGATCTGAAGGATATTTTCCAAGATATTGAAGATTTAAAAATATAGTCCGGAAGCGGAGTCGGAAGCGGGGAGTCAAAAACTCATACAAATAATGGAGATAAAAAATTGCTGATAGCATCAATCGATTAGGCATACTATATACTATAAATGTTCCAGATTTCAAAGCGATTGGTCTAGAATTACAGATTCTATAGAGAAAAATCTCAGAATAGGCAAAATCCTGAACTCAAAGCGAAGAGTGAGCCATAATAAAAAAAACTAAATTTTTTTGATCTCAATTATTCTGAGTTTGGCATGAAATTATATAGTTTAATTCATGTAGATTACGAATCTAGAAAACAAATTTGGATCTGAAGGATATTTTCCAAGATATTAAAGATTTAAAAATATAGTCCGGAAGCGGAGTCGGAAGCGGGGAGTCAAAAACTCATACAAATAATGGAGATAAAGAATTGCTGATAGCATCAATCGATTAGGCATACTATATACTATGAATGTTCCAAATTTCAAAAGGAATTGGTCTAGAATTACAGATTCTATAGAGAAAAATCTCAGAATAGGCAAAATCCTGAACTCAAAGCGAAGAGTGAGCCATGATAAAAAAAATTAAATTTTTTTGATCTCAATTATTCTGAGTTTGGCATGAAATTATATAGTTTAATTCATGTAGATTACGAATCTAGAAAACAAATTTGGATCTGAAGGATATTTTCCAAGATATTAAAGATTTAAAAATATAGTCCGGAAGCGGAGCCGGAAGCGGGGAGTCAAAAACTCATACAAATAATGGAGATAAAAAATTGCTGATAGCATCAATCGATTAGGCATACTATATACTATGAATGTTCCAAATTTCAAAGCGATTGGTCTAGAATTACAGATTCTATAGAGAAAAATCTCAGAATAGGCAAAATCCTGAACTCAAAGCGAAGAGTGAGCCATGATAAAAAAAATTAAATTTTTTTGATCTCAATTATTTTGAGTTTGGCATGAAATTATATAGTTTAATTCATGTAGATTACGAATCTAGAAAACAAATTTGGATCTGAAGGATATTTTCCAAGATATTAAAGATTTAAAAATATAGTCCGGAAGCGGAGCCGGAAGCGGGGAGTCAAAAACTCATACAAATAATGGAGATAAAAAATTGCTGGTAGCATCAATTCGTTAGGCATACTATATACTATAAATGTTCCAAATTTCAAAGCGATTGGTCTAGAATTACAGATTCTATAGAGAAAAATCTCAGAATAGGCAAAATCCTGAACTCAAAGCGAAGAGTGAGCCATGATAAAAAAAATTAAATTTTTTTGATCCCAATTATTTTGAGTTTGGCATGAAATTATATAGTCTAATTCATGTAGATTACGAATCTAGAAAACAGATTTGGATCTAATAGTATATTATATAACGAGGGACTTAAGTGCTTGATTTAATCCTGAGGGTGGAGTTTATTGCACGAGACGCAGTCGAGGGCAATACTCACCTGAGGGATTAAAGGCACTTAAGTCATGTGTTATCTACGCTATTTTTCGCACTACCGTATTATATTAAATCACAATAGTCTAAAGTAGATTAATTAATCTTACAATTTTGACAACTACAAACTTGATACAAAAATGTTGAGTAAATTCACCATAGAAACAAGACTGGCTACAGCAGTTGTTCAATAAATAAGCTTGCTGTCAAAAAGATGAGTGAGAAAATTGATATTGATAAGGCTGCGGAACAGGTAACTGTAAAATGATTTTGCCAAAAGTCTAGAAAATTTACGAACAACAATACGATGCATTTGTGAAATTGTGTGAATTGCAATAATGCTAATACAAATTAAGAATGAAGGTTTGAATTCTAATGATAAAATTCAATTTGAAATTTAGGTAAGTACTTTGATTATTTAGTTGTCATAGAAAAATTTGTTTATTTTACTTTAGTCCCTTGAGATTCTTGATCATTTTAGATCCCGGAGGGACTAAACTCAAACTTAAGTCCCTGAAATGAGGGATTAAATTCGTTGTTTACTCCCGGGAGTGCGAAAAAGATATTTTCCAAGACATTAAAGATTTAGAAATATACTCCGGAAGCGGAGCCGGAAGCGAGGAGTCAAAAACTCATACAAATAATGGAGATAAAAAATTGCTGATAGCATCAATCGATTGGGCATACTATATACTATGAATGTTCCAAATTTCAAAGCGATTGGTCTAGAATTACAGATTCTATAGAGAAAAATCTCAGAATAGGCAAAATCCAGAACTCAAAGCGAAGAGTGAGCCATGATAAAAAAAATTAAATTTTTTTGATCCCAATTATTTTGAGTTTGGCATGAAATTATATAGTTTAATTCATGTAGATTACGAATCAAGAAAACAAATTTGGATCTGAAGGATATTTTCCAAGATATTAAAGATTTAAAAATATAGTCCGGAAGCGGAGCCGGAAGCGGGGAGTCAAAAACTCATACAAATAATGGAGATAAAAAACTGCTGATAGCATCAATCGATTAGGCATACTATGTACTATGAATGTTCCTAATTTCAAAGCGATTGGTCTAGAATTACAGATTCTATAGAGAAAAATCTCAGAATAGGCAAAATCCTGAACTCAAAGCGAAGAGTGAGCCATGATAAAAAAAATTAAATTTTTTTGATCCCAATTATTTTGAGTTTGGCATGAAATTATATAGTTTAATTCATGTAGATTACGAATCTAGAAAACAAATTTGGATCTGAAGGATATTTTCCAAGATATTGAAGATTTAAAAATATAGTCCGGAAGCGGAGCCGGAAGCGGGGAGTCAAAAACTCATACAAATAATGAAGATAAAAAATTGCTGATAGCATCAATCGATTAGACATACTATATACTATGAATGTTCCTAATTTCAAAGCGATTGGTCTAGAATTACAGATTCTATAGAGAAAAATCTCAGAATAGGCAAAATCCTTAACTCAAAGCGAAGAGTGAGCCATGATAAAAAAAGTTAAATTTTTTTGATCCCAATTATTTTGAGTTTGGCATGAAATTATATAGTTTAATTCATGTAGATTACGAATCTAGAAAACAAATTTGGATCTAAAAGATATTTTCCAAGACATTAAAGATTTAAAAATATAGTCCGGAAGCGGAGCCGGAAGCGGGGAGTCAAAAACTCATACAAATAATGGAGATAAAAAATTGCTGATAGCATCAATCGATTAGGCATACTATATACTATGGATGTTCCAAATTTCAAAGCGATTGGTCTAGAATTACAGATTCTATAGAGAAAATTCTCAGAATAGGCAAAATCCTGAACTCAAAGCGAAGAGTGAGCCATGATAAAAAAAATTAAATTTTTTTGATCCCAATTATTCTGAGTTTGGCATGAAATTATATAGTTTAATTCATGTAGATTACGAATCTAGAATTAAATTTGGATCTGAAGGATATTTTCCAAGATATTGAAGATTTAAAAATATAGTCCGGAAGCGGAGCCGGAAGCGGGGAGTCAAAAACTTAGACAAATAATGGAGATAAAAAATTGCTGATAGCATCAATCGATTAGGCATACTATATACTATGAATGTTCCAAATTTCAAAGCGATTGGTCTAGAATTACAGATTCTATAGAGAAAAATCTCAGAATAGGCAAAATCCTGAACTCAAAACGAAGAGTGAAGCATGATAAAAAAAATTAAATTTTTTTGATCTCAATTATTTTGAGTTTGGCATGAAATTATATAGTTTAATTCATGTAGATTACGAATCTAGAAAACAAATTTGGATCTGAAGGATATTTTCAAAGATATTAAAGATTTAAAAATATAGTCCGGAAGCGGAGCCGGCAGCGGGGAGTCAAAAACTCATACAAATAATCGAGATAAAAAATTGCTGATAGCATCAATCGATCAGGCATACTATATACTATGAATGTTCCTAATTTCAAAGCGATTGGTCTAGAATTACAGATTCTATAGAGAAAAATCTCAGAATAGGCAAAATCCTTAACTCAAAGCGAAGAGTGAGCCATGATAAAAAAAATTAAATTTTTTTGATCCCAATTATTTTGAGTTTGGCATGAAATTATATAGTTTAATTCATGTAGATTACGAATCTAGAAAACAAATTTGGATCTAAAAGATATTTTCCAAGACATTAAAGATTTAAAAATATAGTCCGGAAGCGGAGCCGGAAGCGGGGAGTCAAAAACTCATACAAATAATGGAGATAAAGAATTGCTGATAGCATCAATCGATTAGGCATACTATATACTATGAATGTTCCTAATTTCAAAGCGATTGGTCTAGAATTACAGATTCTATAGAGAAAAATCTCAGAATAGGCAAAATCCTGAACTCAAAGCGAAGAGTGAGCCATAATAAAAAAAATTAAATTTTTTTGATCCCAATTATTTTGAGTTTGGCATGAAATTATATAGTTTAATTCATGTAGATTACGAATCTAGAAAACAAATTTAAATCTGAAGAATATTTTCCAAGATATTAAAGATTTAAAAATATAGTCCGGAAGCGGAGCCGGATGCGGGGAGTCAAAAACTCATACAAATAATGGAGATAAAAAATTGCTGATAGCATTATTCGATCAGGCATACTATATACTATAAATGTTCCAAATTTCAAAGCGATTGGTCTGGAATTACAGATTCTATAGAGAAAAATCTCAGAATAGGCAAAATCCTGAACTCAAAGGGAAGAGTGAGCCATAATAAAAAAAATTAAATTTTTTTGATCCCAATTATTTTGAGTTTGCCATGAAATTATATAGTTTAATTCATGTAGATCACGAATCTAGAAAACAAATTTGGATCTGAAGGATATTTTCCAAGATATTAAAGATTTAAAAATATAGTCCGGAAGCGGAGCCGGAAGCGGGGAGTCAAAAACTCATACAAATAATGGAGATAAAAAATTGCTGATAGCATCAATCGATGAGACATACTATATACTATAAATGCTCCAAATTTCAAAGCGATTGGTTCAAAATTACAGATTCTATAGAGAAAAATCTCAGAATAGGCCAAATCCTGAACTCAAAGCGAAGAGTGAGCCATGATAAAAAAAATTAAATTTTTTTGATCCCAATTATTTTGAGTTTGGCATGAAATTATATAGTTTAATTCATGTAGATTACGAATCTAGAAAACAAATTTGGATCTGAAGGATATTTTCTAAGATATTAAAGATTTAAAAATATAGTCCGGAAGCGGAGCCGGAAGCGGGGAGTCAAAAACTCATACAAATAATGGAGATAAAAAATTGCTGATAGCATCAATCGATTAGGCATACTATATACTATAAATGTTCTAAATTTCAAAGCGATTGGTCTAGAATTACAGATTCTATAGAGAAAAATCTCAGAATAGGCAAAATCCTGAACTCAAAGCAAAGAGTGTGCCATGATAAAAGAAAATAAATTTTTTTGATCCCAATTATTTTGAGTTTGGCATGAAATTATATAGTTCAATTCATGTAGATTACGAATCTAGAAAACAAATTTGGATCTGAAGGATATTTTCCAAGATATTAAAGATTTAAAAATATAATCCGGAAGCGGAGCCGGAAGCGGGGAGTCAAAAACTCATACAAATAATGGAGATAAAAAATTGCTGATAGCATCAATCGATTAGGCATACTATATACTATAAATGTTCCAAATTTCAAAGCGACTGGTCTAGAATTACAGATTCTATAGAGAAAAATCTCAGAATAGGCAAAATCCTGAACTCAAAGCGAAGAGTTAGCCATGATAAAAAAAAATAAATTTTTTTGATCCCAATTATTTTGAGTTTGGCATGAAATTATATAGTTTAATTCATGAAGATCACGAATCTAGAAAACAAATTTGGATCTGAAAGTTATTTTCCAAGATATTAAATATTTAAAAATATAGTCCGGAAGCGGAGCCGGAAGCGGGGAGTCAAAGACTCATACAAATAATGGAGATAAGAAACTGCTGATAGCATCAATCGATTAGGCATACTATATACTATAAATGTTCCAAATTTCAAAGCGATTGGTCTAGAATTACAGATTCTATAGAGAAAAATCTCAGAATAGGCAAAATCCTGAACTCAAAGCGAAGAGTGAGCCATGATAAAAAAAATTAAATTTTTTTGATCCCAATTATTTTGAGTTTGGCATGAAATTATATAGTTTAATTCATGTAGATTACGAATCTAGAAAACAAATTTGGATCTGAAGGATATTTTCCAAGATATTAAAGATTTAAAAATATAGTCCGGAAGCGGAGCCGGAAGCGGGGAGTCGAGAACTCATACAAATAATGGAGATAAAAAATTGCTGATAGCATCAATCGATTAGGCATACTATATACTATGAATATTCCTAATTTCAAAGCGATTGGTCTAGAATTACAGATTCTTAGAGAAAACTTCAGAATAGGCAAAATCCTGAACTCAAAGCGAAGAGTGAGCCATGATAAAAAAAATTAAATTTTTTTGATCCCAATTATTTTGAGTTTGGCATGAAATTATATAGTTTAATTCATGTAGATTACGAATCTAGAGGACAAATTTGGATCTGAAGGATATTTTCCAAGATATTAAAGATTTAAAAATATAGTCCGGAAGCGGAGCCGGAAGCGGGGAGTCAGAAACTCATACAAATAATGGAGATAAAAAATTGCTGATAGCATCAATCGCTTAGGCATACTATATACTATAAATGTTTCAAATTTCAAAGCGATTGGTCAAGAATTACAGATTCTATAGAGAAAAATCTCAGAATAGGCAAAATCCTGAACTCAAAGCGAAGAGTGAGCCATGATAAAAAAAATTAAATTTTTTTGATCCCAATTATTTCGAGTTTGGCATGAAATTATATAGTTTAATTCATGTAGATTACGAATCTAGAAAACAAATTTGGATCTGAAGGATATTTTCCAAGATATTAAAGATTTAAAAATATAGTCCGGAAGCGGAGCCGGAAGCGGGGAGTCAAAAACTCATACAAATAATAGAGATAAAAAATTGCTGATAGCATCAATCGATTAGGCATACTATATACTATAAATATTCCAAATTTCAAAGCGATTGGTCTAGAATTACAGATTCTGTAGAGAAAAATCTCAGAATAGGCAAAATCCTGAACTCAAATCGAAGAGTGAGCCATGATAAAAAATATTAAATTTTTTTGATCCAAATTATTTTGAGTTTGGCATGAAATTATATAGTTTAGTTCATGTAGATTACGAATCTAGAAAACAAATTTGGATCTGAAGCATATTTTCCAAGATATCAAAGATTTAAAAATATAGTCCGGAAGCGGAGCCGGAAGCGGGGAGTCAAAAACTCATACAATTAATGGAGATAAATAATTTCTGATAGCATCAATCAATTAGGCATACTATATACTATGAATGTTCCAAATTTCAAAGCGATTGGTCTAGAATTACAGATTCTATAGAGAAAAATCTCAGAATAGGCAAAATCCTGAACTCAAAGCGAAGAGTGAGCCATGATAAAAAAAATTAAATTTTTTTGAAAACAATTATTTTGAGTTTGGCATGAAATTATATAGTTCAATTCATGTAGATTACGAATCCAGAAAACAAATTTGGATCTGAAGAATATTTTCCAAGATATTAAAGATTTAAAAATATAGTCCGGAAGCGGAGCCGGAAGCGGGGAGTCAAAAACTCATACAAATAATGGAGATAAAAAATTGCTGATAGCATCAATCGATTAGGCATACTATATACTATAAATGTTCCAAATTTCAAAGCGATTGGTCTAGAATTACAGATTCTATAGAGAAAAATCTCAGAATAGGCAAAATCCTGAACTCAAAGCGAAGAATGAGCCATGATAAAAAAAATTAAATTTTTTTGATCCCAATTATTTTGAGTTTGGCATGAAATTATATAGTTTAATTCATGACGATTACGAATCTAGAAAACAAATTTGGATCTGAAGGATATTTTCCAAGATATCAGAGATTTAAAAATATAGTCCGGAAGCGGAGCCGGAAGCGGGGAGTCAAAAACTCATACAAATAATGGAGATAAAAAATTGCTGATAGCATCAATCGATTAGGCATACTATATACTATGAATGTTCCTAATTTCAAAGCGATTGGTCTAGAATTACAGATTCTTAGAGAAAAATCTCAGAATAGGCAAAATCCTGAACTCAAAGCAAAGAGTGAGTCATGATAAAAAAAATTAAATTTTTTTGATCCCAATTATTTTGAGTTTGGCATGAAATTATATAGTTTAATTCATGTAGATTACGAATCTAGAAAACAAATTTGGATCTGAAGGATATTTTCGAAGATATTAAAGATTTAAAAATATAGTCCGGAAGCGGAGCCGGAAGCGGGGAGTCAAAAACTAATACAAATAATGAAGATAAAAAATTGCTGATAGCATCAATCGATTAGGCATACTATATACTATGAATGTTCCAAATTTCAAAGCGATTGGTCTAGAATTACAGATTCTATAGAGAAAAATCTCAGAATAGGCAAAATCCTGAACTCAAAGCGAAGAGTGAGCCATGATAAAAAAAATTAAATTTTTTTGATCACAATTATTTTGAGTTTGGCATGAAATTATATAGTTCAATTCATGTAGATTACGAATCCAGAAAACAATTTTGGATCTGAAGAATATTTTCCAAGATATTGAAGATTTAAAAATATAGTCCGGAAGCGGAGCCGGAAGCGGGGAGTCAAAAACTCATACAAATGATGGAGATAAAAAATTGCTGATAGCATCAATCGATTAGGCAAACTATATACTATGAATGTTCCGAATTTCAAAGCGATTGGTCTAGAATTACAGATTCTATAGAGAAAAATCTCAGAATAGGCAAAATCCTTAACTCAAAGCAAAGAGTGAGCCATGATAAAAAAAATTAAATTTTTTTGATCCCAATTATTTTGAGTTTGGCATGAAATTATATAGTTTAATTCATGTAGATTACGAATCTAGAAAACAAATTTGGATCTGAAGGATATTTTCCAAGATATTAAAGATTTAAAAATATAGTCCGGAAGCGGAGCCGGAAGCGGGGAGTCAAAAACTCATACAAATAATGGAGATAAAAAATTGCTGATAGCATCAATCGATTAGGCATACTAGATACTATAAATGTTTCAAATTTCAAAGCGATTGGTCTAGAATTACAGATTCTATAGAGAAAAATCTCAGAATAGGCAAAATCCTGAACTCAAAGCGAAGAGTGAGCCATGATAAAAAAAATTAAATTTTTTTGATCCCAATTATTTTGAGTTTGGCATGAAATTATATAGTTTAATTCATGTGGATTACGAATCTAGGAAACAAATTTGGATCTGAAGGATATTTTCCAAGATATTAAAGATTTAAAAATATAGTCCGGAAGCGGAGCCGGAAGCGGGGAGTCAAAAACTCATACAAATAATGGATATAAAAAATTGCTGATAGCATCAATCGATTAGGCATACTATATACTATAAATGTTCCAAATTTCAAAGCGATTGGTCTAGAATTACAGATTCGATAGAGAAAAATCTCAGAATAGGCAAAATCCTGAACTCAAAGCAAAGAGTGAGCCATGATAAAAAAATTAAATTTTTTTGATCCCAATTATTTTGATTTTGGCATGAAATTATATAGTTTAATTCATGTAGATTACGAATCTAGGAAACAAATTTGGATCTGAAGGATATTTTCCAAGATATTAAAGATTTAAAAATATAGTCCGGAAGCGGAGCCGGAAGCGGGGAGTCAAAAACTCATACAAATAATGGAGATAAAAATTGCTGATAGCATCAATCGATTAGGCATACTATATACTATGAATGTTCCTAATTTCAAAGCGATTGGTCTAGAATTACAGATTCTTAGAGAAAAATCCCAGAATAGGCAAAATCCTGAACTCAAAGCGAAGAGTGAGCCATGATAAAAAAAATTAAATTTTTTTGATCCCAATTATTTTGAGTTTGGCATGAAATTATATAGTTCAATTCATGAAGATTACGAATCTAGAAAACAAATTTGGATCTGAAGGATATTTTCCAAGATATTAAAGATTTAAAAATATAGTCCGGAAGCGGAGCCGGAAGCGGGGAGTCAAAAACTCATACAAATAATGAAGATAAAAAATTGCTGATAGCATCAATCGATTAGGCATACTATATACTATGAATGTTCAAAATTTCAAAGCGATTGGTTTAGAATTACAGATTCTATAGAGAAAAATCTCAGAATAGGCAAAATCCTGAACTCAAAGCGAAGAGAGAGCCATGATAAAAAAAATTAAATTTTTTTGATCCCAATTATTTTGAGTTTGGCATGAAATTATATAGTTTAATTCATGTAGATTACGAATCTAGAAAACAAATTTGGATCTGAAGGATATTTTCCAAGATATTAAAGATTTAAAAATATAGTCCGGAAGCGGAGCCGGAAGCGGGGAGTCAAAAACTCATACAAATAATGGAGATAAACAATTGCTGATAGCATCAATCGATTAGGCATACTATATACTATGAATGTTCCAAATTTCGAAGTGATTGGTCTAGAATTACAGATTCTATAGAGAAAAATCTCAGAATAGGCAAAATCCTTAACTCAAAGCGAAGAGTGAGCCATGATAAAAAAAAATAAAATTTTTTGATCCCAATTATTTTGAGTTTGGCATGAAATTATATAGTTCAATTCATGTAGATTACGAATCTAGAAAACAAATTTGGATCTGAAGGATATTTTCCAAGATATTAACGATTTAAAAATATAGTCCGGAAGCGGAGCCGGAAGCGGGGAGTCAAAAACTCATACAAAAAATGGAGATAAAGAATTGCTGATAGCATCAATCGATTAGGCATACTATGTACTATGAATGTTACTAATTTCAAAGCGATTGGTCTAGAATCACAGATTCTATAGAGAAAAATCTCAGAATAGGCAAAATCCTGAACTCAAAGCGAAGAGTGAGCCATGATAAAAAAAAATAAATTTTTTTGATCCCAATTATTTTGAGTTTGGCATGAAATTATATAGTTTAATTCATGTAGATTACGAATCTAGAAAACAAATTTGGATCTGAAGGATATTTTCCAAGAAATTAGAGATTTAAAAATATAGTCCGGAAGCGGAGCCGGAAGCGGGGAGTCAAAAACTCATACAAATAATGAAGATAAAAAATTGCTGATAGCATCAATCGATTAGGCATACTATATACTATGAATGTTCCAAATTTCAAAGCGATTGGTCTAGAATTACAGATTCTATAGAGAAAAATCTCAGAATAGGCAAAATCCTGAACTCAAAGCGAAGAGTGAGCCATGATAAAAAAAATTAAATTTTTTTGATCACAATTATTTTGAGTTTGGCATGAAATTATATAGTTCAATTCATGTAGATTACGAATCCAGAAAACAATTTTGGATCTGAAGAATATTTTCCAAGATATTGAAGATTTAAAAATATAGTCCGGAAGCGGAGCCGGAAGCGGGGAGTCAAAAACTCATACAAATGATGGAGATAAAAAATTGCTGATAGCATCAATCGATTAGGCAAACTATATACTATGAATGTTCCGAATTTCAAAGCGATTGGTCTAGAATTACAGATTCTATAGAGAAAAATCTCAGAATAGGCAAAATCCTTAACTCAAAGCAAAGAGTGAGCCATGATAAAAAAAATTAAATTTTTTTGATCCCAATTATTTTGAGTTTGGCATGAAATTATATAGTTTAATTCATGTAGATTACGAATCTAGAAAACAAATTTGGATCTGAAGGATATTTTCCAAGATATTAAAGATTTAAAAATATAGTCCGGAAGCGGAGCCGGAAGCGGGGAGTCAAAAACTCATACAAATAATGGAGATAAAAAATTGCTGATAGCATCAATCGATTAGGCATACTATATACTATAAATGTTTCAAATTTCAAAGCGATTGGTCTAGAATTACAGATTCTATAGAGAAAAATCTCAGAATAGGCAAAATCCTGAACTCAAAGCGAAGAGTGAGCCATGATAAAAAAAATTAAATTTTTTTGATCCCAATTATTTTGAGTTTGGCATGAAATTATATAGTTTAATTCATGTGGATTACGAATCTAGGAAACAAATTTGGATCTGAAGGATATTTTCCAAGATATTAAAGATTTAAAAATATAGTCCGGAAGCGGAGCCGGAAGCGGAGCCGGAAGCGGGGAGTCAAAAACTCATACAAATAATGGATATAAAAAATTGCTGATAGCATCAATCGATTAGGCATACTATATACTATAAATGTTCCAAATTTCAAAGCGATTGGTCTAGAATTACAGATTCGATAGAGAAAAATCTCAGAATAGGCAAAATCCTGAACTCAAAGCGAAGAGTGAGCCATGATAAAAAAATTAAATTTTTTTGATCCCAATTATTTTGATTTTGGCATGAAATTATATAGTTTAATTCATGTAGATTACGAATCTAGAAAACAAATTTGGATCTGAAGGATATTTTCCAAGATATTAAAGATTTAAAAATATAGTCCGGAAGCGGAGCCGGAAGCGGGGAGTCAAAAACTCATACAAATAATGGAGATAAAAAATGGCTGATAGCATCAATCGATTAGGCATACTATATACTATAAATTTTTCAAATTTCAAAGCGATTGGTCTAGAATTACAGATTCTTAGAGAAAAATCTCAGAATAGGCAAAATCCTGAACTCAAAGCGAAGAGTGAGCCATGATAAAAAAAATTAAATTTTTTTGATCCCAATTATTTTGAGTTTGGCATGAAATTATATAGTTTAATTCATGTAGATTACGAATCTAGAAAACAAATTTGGATGTGATGATAAAAAAAATTAAATGTTTTTGATCCCAATTATTTTGAGTTTGGCATGAAATTATATAGTTTAATTCATGTAGATTACGAATCTAGAAAACAAATTTGGATCTGAAGAATATTTTCCAAGATATTAAAGATTTAAAAATATAGTCCGGAAGCGGAGCCGGAAGCGGGGAGTCAAAAACTCATACAAATAATGGAGATAAAAAATTGCTGATAGCATCAATCGATTAGGCATACTATATACTATAAATGTTCCAAATTTCAAAGCGATTGGTCAAGAATTACAGATTCTATAGAGAAAAATCTCAGAATAGGCAAAATCCTGAACTCAAAGCGAAGAGTGAGCCATGATAAAAAAAATTAAATTTTTTTGATCCCAATTATTTTGAGTTTGGCATGAAATTATATAGTTTAATTCATGTAGATTACGAATCTAGAAAACAAATTTGGATCTGATGATAAAAAAAATTAAATTTTTTTGATCCCAATTAATTTGAGTTTGGCATGGAATTATATAGTTTAATTCATGTAGATTACGAATCTAGAAAACAAATTTGGATCTGAAGAATATTTTCCAAGATATTAAGGATTTAAAAATATAGTCCGGAAGCGGAGCCGGAAGCGGGGAGTCAAAAACTCATACAAATAATGGAGATAAAAAATTGCTGATAGCATCAATCGATTAGGCATACTATATACTATAAATGTTCCAAATTTCCAAGCGATTGGTCTAGAATTACAGATTCTATAGAGAAAAATCTCAGAATAGGCAAAATCCTGAACTCAAATCGAAGAGTGAGCCATGATAAAAAATATTAAATTTTTTTGATCCAAATTATTTTGAGTTTGGCATGAAATTATATAGTCTAATTCATGTCGATTACGAATCTAGAAAACAAATCTGGATCTGAATGATATTTTCCAAGATATCAAAGATTTAAAAATATAGTCCGGAAGCGGGGAGTCAAAAACTCATACAAATAATGGAGATAAAAAATTGCTGATAGCATTAATCGATTAAACATACTATATACTATAAATGTTCCAAATTTCAAAGCGATTAGTCTAGAATTACAGATTCTATAGAGAAAAATCTCAGAATAGGCAAAATCCTGAACTCAAATCGAAGAGTGAGCCATGATAAAAAATATTAAATTTTTTTGATATGAATTATTTTGAGTTTGGCATGAAATTATATAGTTTAATTCATGTAGATTACGAATCTAGAAAACAAATTTGGATCTGAAGGATATTTTCCAAGATATCAAAGATTTAAAAATATAGTCCGGAAGCGGAGCCGGAAGCGGGGAGTCAAAAACTCATACAAATAATGGAGATAAAAAATTGCTGATAGCATCAATCGATTAGGCATACTGTATACTATAAATGTTTCAAATTTCAAAGCGATTGGTTCAGAATTCCAGATTCTATAGAGAAAAATCTCAGAATAGGCAAAATCCTGAACTCAAATCGAAGAGTGAGCCATGATAAAAAATATTAAATTTTTTTGATATAAATTATTTTGAGTTTGGCATGAAATTATATAGTTTCATTCATGTAGATTACGAATCTAGAAAACAAATTTGATCTGAAGGATATTTTCAAAGATATCAAAGATTTAAAAATATAGTCCGGAAGCGGAACCGGAAGCGGGGAGTCAAAAACTCATACAAATAATGGAGATAAAAAATTGCTGATAGCATAAATCGATTAGGCATACTATATACTATAAATGTTCCAAATTTCAAAGCGATTGGTCTAGAATTACAGATTCTATAGAGAAAAATCTCAGAATAGGCAAAATCCTGAACTCAAATCGAAGAGTGAGCCATGATAAAAAATATTAAATTTTTTTGATATAAATTATTTTGAGTTTGGCATGAAATTATATAGTTTAATTCATGTAGATTACAAATCTAGAAAACAAATTTAGATCTGAAGGATATTTTCCAAGATATCAAAGATTTAAAAATATAGTCCGGAAGCGGAACCGGAAGCGGGGAGTCAAAAACTCATACAAATAATGAAGATAAAAAATTGCTGATAGCATCAATCGATTGGGCATACTATGTACTATAAATGTTCCAAATTTCAAAGCGATTGGTCTAGAATTACAGATTCTATAGAGAAAAATCTCAGAATAGGCAAAATCCTGAACTCAAATCGAAACGTGAGCCATGATAAAAAATATTAAATTTTTTTGATCATAATTATTTTGATTTTGGCGTGAAATTATATAGTTCAATTCATGTAGATTACGAATCTAGAAAACAAATTTGGATCTGAAAGATATTTTCCAAGATATCAAAGATTTAAAAATATAGTCCGGAAGCGGAGCCGGAAGCGGGGAGTCAAAAACTCATACAAATAATGAAGATAAAAAATTGCTGATAGCATCAATCGATTAGGCATACTATATACTATAAATGTTTCAAATTTCAAAGCGATTGGTCCAGAATTACAGATTCTATAGAGAAAAATCTCAGAATAGGCAAAATCCTGAACTCAAATCGAAGAGTGAGCCATGATAAAAAATATTAAATTTCTTTGATCCAAATAATTTCGAGTTTGGCATGAAATTATATAGTTTAATTCATGTAGATTACGAATCTAGAAAACAAATTTGAATCTGAAGGATATTTTCCAAGATATCAAAGATTTAAAAATATAGTCCGGAAGCGGAGCCGGAAGCGGGGAGTCAAAAACTCATACAAATAATGGAGATAAAAAAATTGCTGATAGCATCAATCGATTAGGCATACTATATACTATAAATGTTCCAAATTTCAAAGCGATTGGTCTAGAATTACAGATTTTATAGAGAAAAATCTCAGAATAGGCAAAATCCTGAACTCAAATCGAAGAGTGAGCCATGATAAAAAATATTAAATTTTTTTGATCCAAATTATTTCGAGTTTGGCATGAAATTATATAGTTTAATTCATGTAGATTACGAATCTAGAGAACAAATTTGGATCTGAAGGATATTTTCCAAGATATCAAAGATTTAAAAATATAGTCCGGAAGCGGAGCCGGAAGCGGGGAATCAAAAACTCATACAAATAATGGAGATAAAAAATTGCTGATAGCATCAATCGATTAGGCATACTATATACTATGAATGTTCCAAATTTCGAAGCGATTGGTCCAGAATTACAGATTCTATAGAGAAAAATCTCAGAATAGGCAAAATCCTGAACTCAAATCGAAGAGTGAGCCATGATGAAAAATATTAAATTTTTTTGATCCAAATTATTTTGAGTTTGGCATGAAATTATATAGTTTAATTCATGTAGATTACGAGTCTAGAAAACAAATTTGGATCTGAAGGATATTTTCCAAGATATCAAAGATTTAATAATATAGTCCGGAAGCGGAGCCGGAAGCGGGGAGTCAAAAACTCATACAAATAATGGAGATAAAAGATTGCTGATAGCATCAATCGATTAGGCATACTATATACTATAAATGTTCCAAATTTCAAAGCGATTGGTTCAGAATTACAGATTCTATAGAGAAAAATCTCAGAATAGGCAAAATCCTGAACTCAAATCGAAGAGTGAGCCATGATGAAAAATATTAAATTTTTTTGATCCAAATTATTTTGAGTTTGGCATGAAATTATATAGTTTAATTCATGTAGATTACGAATCTAGAAAACAAATTTGGATCTGAAGAATATTTTCCAAGATATCAAAGATTTAAAAATATAGTCCGGAAGCGGAGCCGGAAGCGAGGAGTCAAAAACTCATACAAATAATGGAGATAAAAAATTGCTGATAGCATCAATCGATTAGGCATACTATATACTATAGATGTTCCAAATTTCAAAGCGATTGGTCCAGAATTACAGATTCTATAGAGAAAAATCTCAGAATAGGCAAAATCCTGAACTCAAATCGAAGAGTGAGCCATGATGAAAAATATTAAATTTTTTTGATCCAAATTATTTTGAGTTTGGCATGAAATTATATAGTTTAATTCATGTAGATTACGAATCTAGAAAACAAATTTGGATCTGAAGGATATTCTCCAAGATATCAAAGATTTAAAAATATAGTCCGGAAGCGGAGCCGGAAGCGGGGAGTCAAAAACTCATACAAATAATGGAGATAAAAATTTGCTGATGGCATCAATCGATTAGGCATACTATATACTATAAATGTTCCAAATTTCAAAGCGATTGGTCTAGAATTACAGATTCTATAGAGAAAAATCTCAGAATAGGCAAAATCCTGAACTCAAATCGAAGAGTGAGAAATGATAAAAAATATTAAATTTTTTTGATCCAAATTATTTTGAGTTTGGCATGAAATTATATAGTTTAATTCATGTAGATTACGAATCTAGAAAACAAATTTGGATCTGAAGGATATTTTCCAAGATATCAAAGATTTAAAAATATAGTCCGGAAGCGGAGCCGGAAGCGGGGAGTCAAAAACTCATACAAATAATGGACATAAAAATTGCTGATAGCATCAATCGATTAGGCATACTATATACTATAAATGTTCCAAATTTCAAAGCGATTGGTCTAGAATTACAGATTCTATAGAGAAAAATCTCAGAATAGGCAAAATCCTGAACTCAAATCGAAGAGTGAGCCATGATGAAAAATATTAAATTTTTTTGATCCAAATTATTTTGAGTTTGGCATGAAGTTATATAGTTCAATTCATGTAGTTTACGAATCTAGAAAACAAATTTGGATCTGAAGGATATTTTCCAAGATATCAGAGATTTAAAAATATAGTCCGGAAGCGGAGCCGGAAGCGGGGAGTCAAAAACTCATACAAATAATGGAGATAAAAGAATGCTGATAGCATCAATCGTTCAGGCATACTATATACTATAAATGTTCCAAATTTCAAAGCGATTGGTCTAGAATTACAGATTCTATAGAGAAAAATCTCAGAATAGGCAAAATCCTGAACTCAAATCGAAGAGTGAGCCATGATAAAAAATATTAAATTTTTTTGATCCAAATTATTCTGAGTTTGGCATGAAATCATATAGTTCAATTCATGTAGACTACGAATCTAGAAAACAAATTTGGATCTGAAGGATATTTTCCAAGATATCAAAGATTTAAAAATATAGTCCGGAAGCGGAGCCGGAAGCGGGGAGCCAAAACTCATACAAATAATGGAGATAACAAATTGCTGATAGCATCAATCGATTAGGCATACTATTTCCTATGAATGTTCCAAATTTCAAAGCGATTGGTCTAGAATTACAGATTCTATAGAGAAAAATCTCAGAATAGGCAAAATCCTGAACTCAAATCGAAGAGTGAGCCATGATGAAAAATATTTAATTTTTTTGATCCAAATTATTTTGAGTTTGGCATGAAATTAAATAGTTTAATTCATGTAGATTACGAATCTAGGAAACAAATTTGGATCTGAAGGATATTTTCCAAGATATCAGAGATTTAAAAATATAGTCCGGAAGCGGAGCCGGAAGCGGGGAGTATAAAACTCATACAAATAATGGAGATAAAAAATTGCTGATAGCATCAATCGATTAGGCATACTATATACTATGAATGTTCCAAATTTCAGAGCGATTGGTCCAGAATTACAGATTCTATAGAGAAAAATCTCAGAATAGGCAAAATCCTGAACTCAAATCGAAGAGTGAGCCATGATGAAAAATATTTAATTTTTTTGATCCAAATTATTTTGAGTTTGGCATGAAATTATATAGTTTAATTCATGTAGATTACGAATCTAGATAACAAATTTGGATCTGAAGGATATTTTCCAAGATATCAAAGATTTAAAAATATAGTCCGGAAGCGGAGCCGGAAGCGGGGAGTATAAAACTCATACAAATAATATAGATAAAAAATTGCTGATAGCATCAATCGATTAGGCATACTATATACTATAAATGTTCCAAATTTCAAAGCGATTGGTCTAGAATTACAGATTCTATAGAGAAAAATCTCAGAATAGGCAAAATCCTGAACTCAAATCGAAGAGTGAGCCATGATGAAAAATATTAAATTTTTTTGATCCAAATTATTCTGAGTTTGGCATGAAATTATATAGTTTAATTCATGTAGATTACGAATCTAGAAAACAAATTTGAATCTGAAGAATATTTTCCAAGATATCAGAGATCTAAAAATATAGTCCGGAAGCGGAGCCGGAAGCGGGGAGTCAAAAACTCATACAAATAATGGAGATAAAAAATTGCTGATAGCATCAATCGATTGGGCATACTATATACTATGAATGTTTCAAATTTCAAAGCGATTGGTCTAGAATTACAGATTCTATAGAGAAAAATCTCAGAATAGGCAAAATCCTGAACTCAAATCGAAGAGTGAGCCATGATAAAAAATATTAAATTTTTTTGATCCAAATTATTTTGAGTTTGGCATGAAATGATATAGTTTAAATAATGTAGATTACGAATCTAGAAAACAAATTTGGATCTGAAGGATATTTTACAAGATATCAAAGATTTAAAAATATAGTCCGGAAGCGGGGAGTATAAAACTCATACAAATAATGGAGATAAAAAATTGCTGATAGCATCAATCGATCAAGCATACTATATACTATGAATGTTCCAAATTTCAAAGCGATTGGTCTAGAATTACAGATTCTATAAAGAAAAATCTCAGAATAGGCAAAATCCTGAACTCAAATCGAAGAGTGAGCCATGATGAAAAATATTAAATTTTTTTGATCCAAATTATTCTGAGTTTGGCATGAAATTATATAGTTCAATTCATGTAGATTACGAATCTAGAAAACAAATTTGAATCTGAAAAATATTTTCCAAGATATCAGAGATCTAAAAATATAGTCCGGAAGCGGAGCCGGAAGCGGGGAGTCAAAAACTCATACAAATAATGGAGATAAAAAATTGCTGATAGCATCAATCGATTAGGCATACTATATACTATGAATGTTCCAAATTTCAAAGCGATTGGTCTAGAATTACAGATTCTATAGAGAAAAATCTCAGAATAGGCAAAATCCTGAACTCAAATCGAAGAGTGAGCCATGATAAAAAATATTAAATTTTTTTGATCAAAATTATTTTGAGTTTGGCATGAAATGATATAGTTTAAATAATGTAGATTACGAATCTAGAGAACAAATTTGGATCTGAAGGATATTTTCCAAGATATCAAAGATTTAAAAATATAGTCCGGAAGCGGAGCCGGAAGCGGGAAGTATGAAACTCATACAAATAATGGAGATAAAAAATTGCTGATAGCATCAATCGATCAAGCATACTATATACTATAAATGTTCCAAATTTCAAAGCGATTGGTCTAGAATAACAGATTCTATAGAGAAAAATCTCAGAATAGGCAAAATCCTGAACTCAAATCGAAGAGTGAGCCATGATGAAAAATATTAAATTTTTTTGATCCAAATTATTTTGAGTTTGGCATGAAATTATATAGTTTAATTCATGTAAATTACGAATCTAGAAAACAAATTTGGATCTGAAGGATATTTTCCAAGATATCAGAGATTTAAAAATATAGTCCGGAAGCGGAGCCGGAAGCGGGGAGTCAAAAACTCATACAAATAATAGAGATAAAAAATTGCTGATAGCATCAATCGATTAGGCATACTATATACTATGAATGTTTTGAATTTCAAAGTGATTGGTCCAGAATTACAGATTCTATAGAGAAAAATCTCAGAATAGGCAAAATCCTGAACTCAAATCGAAGAGTGAGCCATGATAAAAAATATTAAATTTTTTTGATCCAAATTATTTTGAGTTTGGCATGAAATTATATAGTTTAATTCATGTAGATTACGAATCTAGAAAACAAATTTGGATCTGAAAGATATTTTCCAAGATATCAAAGATTTAAAAATATAGTCCGGAAGCGGAGCCGGAAGCGGGGAGTATAAAACTCATACAAATAATGGAGATAAAAAATTGCTGATAGCATCAATCGATTAGGCATACTATATACTATAAATGTTTCAAATTTCGAAGCGATTGGTTTAGAATTACAGATTCTATAGAGAAAAATCTCAGAATAGGCAAAATCCTGAACTCAAATCGAAGAGTGAGCCATGATGAAAAATATTAAATTTTTTTGATCCAAATTATTTTGAGTTTGGCATGAAATTATATAGTTTAATACATGTAGATTACGAATCTAGAAAACAAATTTGGATCTGAAGGATATTTTCCAAGATATCAAAGATTTAAAAATATAGTCCGGAAGCGGAGCCGGAAGCGGGGAGTCAAAAACTCATACAAATAATGAAGATAAAAAATTGCTGATAGCATCAATCGATCAGGCATACTATATGCTATGAATGTTTCAAATTTCAAAGCGATTGGTCTAGAATTACAGATTCTTTAGAGAAAAATCTCAGAATAGGCAAAATCCTGAACTCAAATCGAAGAGTGAGCCATGATGAAAAATATTAAATTTTTTTGATCCAAATTATTTTGAGTTTGGCATGAAATTATATAGTTTAATACATGTAGATTACGAATCTAGAAAACAAATTTGGATCTGAAGGATATTTTCCAAGATATCAAAGATTTAAAAATATAGTCCGGAAGCGGAGCCGGAAGCGGGGAGTCAAAAACTCATACAAATAATGGAGATAAAAAATTGCTAATAGCATCAATCGATTAGGCATACTATATACTATGAATGTTCCAAATTTCAAAGCGATTGGTCTAGAATTACAGATTCTATAGAGAAAAATCTCAGAATAGGCTAAATCCTGAACTCAAATCGAAGAGTGAGCCATGATGAAAAATATTAAATTTTTTTGATCCAAATTATTTTGAGTTTGGCATGAAATTATATAGTTTAATACATGTAGATTACGAATCTAGAAAACAAATTTGGATCTGAAGGATATTTTCCAAGATATCAAAGATTTAAAAATATAGTCCGGAAGCGGAGCCGGAAGCGGGGAGTCAAAAACTCATACAAATAATGGAGATAAAAAATTGCTAATAGCATCAATCGATTAGGCATACTATATACTATGAATGTTACAAATTTCAAAGCGATTGGTCTAGAATTACAGATTCTATAGAGAAAAATCTCAGAATAGGCAAAATCCTGAACTCAAATCGAAGAGTGAGCCATGATGAAAAATATTAAATTTTTTTGATCCAAATTATTTTGAGTTTGGCATGAAATTATATAGTTTAATTCACGTAGATTACGAATCTAGAAAACAAATTTGGATCTGAAGGATATTTTCCAAGATATCAAAGATTTAAAAATATAGTCCGGAAGCGGAGCCGGAAGCGGGGAGACAAAAACTCATACAAATAATAGAGATAAAAAATTGCTGATAGCATCAATCGATTAGGCATACTATATACTATGAATGTTCCAAATTTCAAAGCGATTGGTCTAGAATTACAGATTCTATAGAGAAAAATCTCAGAATAGGCAAAATCCTGAACTCAAATCGAAGAGTGAGCCATGATGAAAAATATTGAATTTTTTTGATCCAAATTATTTTGAGTTTGGCATGAAATTATATAGTTTAATTCATGTAGATTACGAATCTAGAAAACAAATTTGGATCTGAAGGATATTTTCCAAGATATCAAAGATTTAAAAATATAGTCCGGAAGCGGAGCCGGAAGCGGGTAGTCAAAAACTCATACAAATAACGGAGATAAAAAATTGCTGATAGCATCAATCGATTAGGCATACTATATACTATAAATGTTCCAAATTTCAAAGCGATTGGTCTAGAATTACAGATTCTATAGAGAAAAATCTCAGAATAGGCAAAATCCTGAACTCAAATCGAAGAGTGAGCCATGATGAAAAATATTAAATTTTTTTGATCCAAATTATTTTGAGTTTGGCATGAAATTATATAGTTTAATTCATGTAGATTACGAATCTAGAAAACAAATTTGGATCTAAAGGATATTTTCCAAGATATCAAAGATTTAAAAATATAGTCCGGAAGCGGAGCCGGAAGCGGGGAGTCAAAAACTCATACAAATAATGGAGATAAAAAATTGCTGATAGCATCAATCAATTAGGCATACTATATACTATAAATGTTTCAAATTTCAAAGCGATTGGTCTAGAATTACAGATTCTATAGAGAAAAATCTCAGAATGGACAAAATCCTGAACTCAAATCGAACAGTGAGCCATGATAAAAAATATTAAATTTTTTTGATCCAAATTATTTTGAGTTTGGCATGAAATTATATAGTTTAATTCATGTAGATTACGGATCTAGAAAACAAATTTGGATCTGAAGGATATTTTCCAAGATATCAAAGATTTAAAAATATAGTCCGGAAGCGGAGCCGGAAGCGGGGAGTCAAAAACACATACAAATAATGGAGATAAAAAATTGCTGATAGCATCAATCGATTAGGCATACTATATACTATAAATGTTTTAAATTTCAAAGCGATTGGTCTAGAATTACAGATTCTAAAGAGAAAAATCTCAGAATAGGCAAAATCCTGAACTCAAATCGAAAAGTGAGCCATGATGAAAAATATTAAATTTTTTTGATCCAAATTATTTTGAGTTTGGCATGAAATTATATAGTTTAATTCATGTAGTTTACGAATCTAGAAAACAAATTTGGATCTGAAGGATATTTTCCAAGATATCAGAGATTTAAAAATATAGTCCGGAAGCGGAGCCGGAAGCGGGGAGTCAAAAACTCATACAAATAATAGAGATAAAAGAATGCTGATAGCATCAATCGATTAGGCATACTATATACTATAAATGTTTGAAATTTCAAAGCGATTGGTCTAGAATTACAGATTCTATAGAGAAAAATCTCAGAATAGGCAAAATCCTGAACTCAAATCAAAGAGTGAGCCATGATAAAAAATATTAAATTTTTTTGATCCAAATTATTTTGAGTTTGGCATGGAATTATATAGTTTATTTCATGTAGATTACGAATCTAGAAAACAAATTTGGATCTGAGGGATATTTTCCAAGATATCAAAGATTTAAAAATATAGTCCGGAAGCGGAGCCGGAAGCGGGGAGTCAAAAACTTATACAAATAATGGAGATAAAGAATTGCTGATAGCATCAATCGATTAGGCATACTATATACTATGAATGTTCCAAATTTCAAAGCGATTGGTCTAGAATTACAGATTCTATAGGGAAAAATCTCAGAATAGGCAAAATCCTGAACTCAAATCGAAGAGTGAGCCATGATGAAAAATACTAAATTTTTTTGATCCAAATTATTTTGAGTTTGGCATGAAATTATATAGTTTGATTCATGTAGATTACGAATCCAGAAATCAAATTTGGATCTGAAGGATATTTTCCAAGATATCAAAGATTTAAAAATATAGTCCGGAAGCGGAGCCGGAAGCGGGGAGTCAAAAACTCATACAAATAATGGAGATAAAAAATTGCTGATAGCATCAATCGATTAGGCATACTATATACTATAAATGTTCCAAATTTCAAAGCGATTGGTCTAGAATTACAGATTCTATAGAGAAAAATCTCAGAATAGGCAAAATCCTGAACTCAAATCGAAGAGTGAGCCATGATGAAAAATATTAAATTTTTTTGATCCAAATTATTTTGAGTTTGGCATGAAATTATATAGTTTAATTCATGTAGATTACGAATCTAGAAAACAAATTTGGATCTGACAGATATTTTACAAGATATCAAAGATTTAAAAATATAGTCCGGAAGCGGAGCCGGAAGCGGGGAGTCAAAAACTTATACAAATAATGGAGATAAAAAATTGCTGATAGCATTAATCGATTAGGCATACTATATACTATAAATGTTCCAAATTTCAAAGCGATTGGTTAAGAATTACAGATTCTATAGAGAAAAATCTCAGAATAGGCAAAATCCTGAACTCAAATCAAAGAGTGAGCCATGATAAAAAATATTAAATTTTTTTGATCCAAATTATTTTGAGTTTGGCATGAAATTATATAGTTACATTCATGTAGATTACGAATCTAGAAAACAAATTTGGATCTGAAGGATATTTTCCAAGATATCAAAGATTTAAAAATATAGTCCGGAAGCGGAGCTGGAAGCGGGGAGTCAAAAACTCATACAAATAATAGAGATAAAAAACTGCTGATAGCATCAATCGATTAGGCATACTATATACTATAAATGTTCCAAATTTCAAAGCGATTGGTCTAGAATTAAAGATTCTATAGAGAAAAATCTCAGAATAGGCAAAATCCTGAACTCAAATCGAAGAGTGAGCCATGATGAAAAATATTAAATTTTTTTGATCCAAATTATTTTGAGTTTGGCATGAAATTATATAGTTTAATTCATGTAGATTACGAATCTAGAAAACAAATTTGGATCTGAAGGATATTTTCCAAGATATCAAAGATTTAAAGATATAGTCCGGAAGCGGAGCCGGAAGCGGGGAGTCAAAAACTCATACAAATAATGGAGATAAAAAATTGCTGATAGCATTTATCGATGAGGCATACTATATGCTATAAATGTTCCAAATTTCAAAGCGATTGGTCTAGAATTACAGATTCTATAGAGAAAAATCTCAGAATAGGCAAAATCCTGAACTCAAATCAAAGAGTGAGCCATGATAAAAAATATTAAATTTTTTTGATCCAAATTATTTTGAGTTTGGCATGAAATTATATAGTTTAATTCATGTAGATTACGAATCTAGAAAACAAATTTGGATCTGAGGGATATTTTCCAAGATATCAAAGATTTAAAAATATAGTCCGGAAGCGGAGCCGGAAGCGGGGAGTCAAAAACTCATACAAATAATGGAGATAAAGAATTGCTGATAGCATCAATCGATTAGGCATACTATATACTATAAATGTTCTAAATTTCAAAGTGATTGGTCCAGAATTACAGATTCTATAGAGAAAAATCTCAGAATAGGCAAAATCCTGAACTCAAATCGAAGAGTGAGCCATGATGAAAAATATTAAATTTTTTTGATCCAAATTATTTTGAGTTTGGCATGAAATTATATAGTTTAATTCATGTAGATTACGAATCTAGGAAACAAATTTGGATCTGAAAGATATTTTCCAAGATATCAAAGATTTAAAAATATAGTCCGGAAGCGGAGCCGGAAGCGAGGAGTCAAAAACTCATACAAATAATGGAGATAAAGAATTGCTGATAGCATTTATCGATGAGGCATACTATATACTATAAATGTTCCAAATTTCAAAGCGATTGGTCTAGAATTACAGATTCCATAGAGAAAAATCTCAGAATAGGCAAAATCCTGAACTCAAATCAAAGAGTGAGCCATGATAAAAAATATTAAATTTTTTTGATCCAAATTATTTTGAGTTTGGCATGAAATTATATAGTTTAATTCATGTAGATTACGAATCTAGAAAACAAATTTGGATCTGAAGGATATTTTCCAAGATATCAAAGATTTAAAAATATAGTCCGGAAGCGGAGCCGGAAGCGGGGAGTCAAAAACTCATACAAATAATAGAGATGAAAAATTGCTGATAGCAACAATCGATTAGGCATACTATATACTATGAATGTTATAAATTTCAAAGCGATTGGTCTAGAATTACAGATTCTATAGAGAAAAATCTCAGAATAGGCAAAATCCTGAACTCAAATCGAAGAGTGAGCCATGATGAAAAATATTAAATTTTTTTGATCCAAATTATTTTGAGTTTGGCATGAAATTATATAGTTTAATTCATGTAGATTACGAATCTAGAAAACAAATTTGGATCTGAAGGATATTTTCCAAGATATCAAAGATTTAAAAATATAGTCCGGAAGCGGAGCCGGAAGCGGGGAGTCAAAAACTCATACAAATAATGGAGATAAAAAATTTCTGATAGCATCAATCGATTAGGCATACTATATACTATAAATGTTCCAAATTTCAAAGCGATTGGTCTAGAATTACAGATTCTATAGAGAAAAATCTCAGAATAGGCAAAATCCTGAACTCAAATCGAAGAGTGAGCCATGATGAAAAATATTAAATTTTTTTGATCCAAATTATTTTGAGTTTGGCATGAAATTATATAGTTTAATTCATGTAGATTACGAATCTAGAAAACAAATTTGGATCTGAAGGATATTTTCCAAGATATCAGAGATTTAAAAATATAGTCCGGAAGCGGAGCCGGAAGCGGGGAGTCAGAAACTCATACAAATAATGGAGATAAAAATATTCTGATAGCATCAATCGATTAGGCATACTATATACTATAAATGTTCCAGATTTCAAAGCGATTGATTTAGAATTACAGATTCTATAGAGAAAAATCTCAGAATAGGCAAAATCCTGAACTCAAATCGAAGAGTGAGCCATGATGAAAAATATTAAATTTTTTTGATCCAAATTATTTTGAGTTTGGCGTGAAATTATATAGTTTAATTCATGTAGATTACGAATCTAGAAAACAAATTTGGATCTGAAGGATATTTTCCAAGATATCAAAGATTTAAAAATATAGTCCGGAAGCGGAGCCGGAAGCAGGGAGTCAAAAACTCATACAAATAATGGAGATAAAAAATTGCTGATAGCATCAATCGATTAGGCATACTATATACTATGAATGTTCCAAATTTCAAAGCGATTGGTTTAGAATTACAGATTCTATAGAGAAAAATCTCAGAATAGGCAAAATCCTGAACTCAAATCGAAGAGTGAGCCATGATGAAAAATATTAAATTTTTTTGATCCAAATTATTTTGAGTTTGGCATGAAATTATATAGTTTAATTCATGTAGATTACGAATCTAGAAAACAAATTTGGATCTGAAGGATATTTTCCAAGATATCAAAGATTTAAAAATATAGTCCGGAAGCGGAGATGGAAGCGGGGAGTCAAAAACTCATACAAATAATGAAGATAAAAAATTGCTGATAGCATTAATCGATGAGGCATACTATATACTATAAATGTTCCAAATTTCGAAGCGATTGGTCTAGAATTACAGATTCTATAGAGAAAAATCTCAGAATAGGCAAAATCCTGAACTCAAATCAAAGAGTGAGCCATGATAAAAAATATTAAATTTTTTTGATCCAAATTATTTTGAGTTTGGCATGAAATTATATAGTTTAATTCATGTCAATTACGAATCTAGGAAACAAATTTGGATCTGAAGGATATTTTCCAAGATATCAAAGATTTAAAAATATAGTCCGGAAGCGGAGCCGGAAGCGGGGAGTCAAAAACTCATACAAATAATGGAGATAAAAAATTGCTGATAGCATTAATCGATTAGGCATACTATATACTATGAATGTTCCAAATTTCAAAGCGATTGGTCTGGAATTACAGATTCTATAGAGAAAAATCTCAGAATAGGCAAAATCCTGAACTCAAATCGAAGAGTGAGCCATGATGAAAAATATTAAATTTTTTTGATCCAAATTATTTTGAGTTTGGCAAGAAATTATATAGTTTAATTTATGTAGATTACGAATCTAGAAAACAAATTTGGATCTGAAGGATATTTTCCAAGATATCAAAGATTTAAAAATATAGTCCGGAAGCGGAGCCGGAAGCGGGGAGTCAAAAACTCATACAAATAATGGAGATAAAAAACTGCTGATAGCATCAATCGATTAGACATACTATATACTATGAATGTTCCAAATTTCAAAGCGATTGGTCTAGAATTACAGATTCTATAGAGAAAAATCTCAGAATAGGCAAAATCCTGAACTCAAATCGAAGAGTGAGCCATGATGAAAAATATTAAATTTTTTTGATCCAAATTATTTTGAGTTTGGCATGAAATTATATAGTTTAATCCATGTAGACTACGAATCTAGAAAACAAATTTGGATCTGAAGGATATTTTCCAAGATATCAGAGATTTAAAAATATAGTCCGGAAGCGGAGCCGGAAGCGGGGAGTCAAAAACTCATACAAATAATGGAGATAAAAAATTGCTGATAGCATGAATCGATTAGGCATACTATATACTATAAATGTTACAAATTTCAAAGCGATTGGTCTAGAATTACAGATTCTATAGAGAAAAATCTCAGAATAGGCAAAATCCTGAACTCAAATCGAAGAGTGAGCCATGATGAAAAATATTAAATTTTTTTGATCCAAATTATTTTGAGTTTGGCATGAAATTATATAGTTTAATTCATGTAGATTACGAATTCAGAAAACAAATTTGGATCTGAAGGATATTTTCCAAGATATCAGAGATTTAAAAATATAGTCCGGAAGCGGAGCCGGAAGCGGGGAGTCAAAAACTCATACAAATAATGAAGATGAAAAACTGCTGATAGCATCAATCGATTAGGCATACTATATACTATAAATGTTTCAAATTTCAAAGCGATTGGTCTAGAATTACAGATTCTATAGAGAAAAATCTCAGAATAGGCAAAATCCTGAACTCAAATCGAAGAGTGAGCCATGATGAAAAATATTGAATTTTTTTGATCCAAATTATTTTGAGTTTGGCATGAAATTATATAGCTTAATTCATGTAGATTACGAATCTAGAAAACAAATTTGGATCTGAAGGATATTTTCCAAAATATCAAAGATTTAAAAATATAGTCCGGTAGCGGAGCCGGAAGCGGGGAGTCAAAAACTCATACAAATAATGGAGATAAAAAATTTCTGATAGCATCAATCGATTAGGCATACTATATACTATAAATGTTCCAGATTTCAGAGCGATTGGTCTAGAATTACAGATTCTATAGAGAAAAATCTCAGAATAGGCAAAATCCTGAACTCAAATCGAAGAGTGAGCCATGATGAAAAATATTAAATTTTTTTGATCCAAATTATTTTGAGTTTGGCATGAAATTATATAGTTTAATTCATGTAGACTACGAATCTAGAAAACAAATTTGGATCTGAAGGATATTTTCCAAGATATCAAAGATTTAAAAATATAGTCCGGAAGCGGAGCCGGAAGCGGGGAGTCAAAAACTCATACAAATAATGGAGATAACAAATTGCTGATAGCATTAATCGATTAGGCATACTATATACTATAAATGTTTCAAATTTCAAAGCGATTGGTCTGGAATTACAGATTCTATAGAGAAAAATCTCAGAATAGGCAAAATCCTGAACTCAAATCGAAGAGTGAGCCATGATGAAAAATATTAAATTTTTTTGATCCAAATTATTTTGAGTTTGGCATGAAATTATATAGTTTAATTCATGTAGATTACGAATCTAGAAAACAAATTTGGATCTGAAGGATATTTTCCAAGATATCAGAGATTTAAAAATATAGTCCGGAAGCGGAGCCGGAAGCGGGGAGTCAAAAACTCATACAAATAATGAAGATGAAAAATTGCTGATAGCATCAATCGATTAGGCATACTATATACTATAAATGTTCCAAATTTCAAAGCGATTTGTCTAGAATTACAGATTCTATAGAGAAAAATCTCAGAATAGGCAAAATCCTGAACTCAAATCGAAGAGTGAGCCATGATGAAAAATATTAAATTTTTTTGATCCAAATTATTTTGAGTTTGGCATGAAATTATATAGTTTAATTCATGTAGATTACGAATCTAGAAAACAAATTTGCATCTGAAGCATATTTTCCAAGATATCAAAGATTTAAAAATATAGTCTGGAAGCGGAGCCGGAAGCGGGGAGTCAAAAACTCATACAAATAATGGAGATAAAAAATTGCTGATAGCATCAATCGATTAGGCATACTATATACTATGAATGTTCTAAATTTCAAAGCGATTGGTCTAGAATTACAGATTCTATAGAGAAAAATCTCAGGATAGGCAAAATCCTGAACTCAAATCGAAGAGTGAGCCATGATGAAAAATATTAAATTTTTTTGATCCAAATTATTTTGAGTTTGGCAAGAAATTATATAGTTTAATTCATGTAGATTACGAATCTAGAAAACAAATTTGGATCTGAAGGATATTTTCCAAGATATCAAAGATTTAAAAATATAGTCCGGAAGCGGAGCCGGAAGCGGCGAGTCAAAAACTCATACAAATAATGGAGATAAAAAACTGCTGATAGCATCAATCGATTAGGCATACTATATACTATAGATGTTCCAAATTTCAAAGCGATTGGTCTAGAATTACAGATTCTATAGAGAAAAATCTCAGAATAGGCAAAATCCTGAACTCAAATCGAAGAGTGAGCCATGATGAAAAATATTAAATTTTTTTGATCCAAATTATTTTGAGTTTGGCATGAAATTATATAGTTTAATTCATGTAGACTACGAATCTAGAAAACAAATTTGGATCTGAAGGATATTTTCCAAGATATCAGAGATTTAAAAATATAGTCCGGAAGCGGAGCCGGAAGCGGGGAGTCAAAAACTCATACAAATAATGGAGATAAAAAATTGCTGATAGCATTAATCGATTAGGCATACTATATACTATAAATGTTCCAAATTTCAAAGCGATTGGTCTAGAATTACAGATTCTATAGAGAAAAATCTCAGAATAGGCAAAATCCTGAACTCAAATCGAAGAGTGAGCCATGATGAAAAATATTAAATTTTTTTGATCCAAATTATTTTGAGTTTGGCATGAAATTATATAGTTTAATTCATGTAGATTACGAATTCAGAAAACAAATTTGGATCTGAAGGATATTTTCCAAGATATCAGAGATTTAAAAATATAGTCCGGAAGCGGAGCCGGAAGCGGGGAGTCAAAAACTCATACAAATAATGAAGATGAAAAACTGCTGATAGCATCAATCGATTAGGCATACTATATACTATAAATGTTTCAAATTTCAAAGCGATTGGTCTAGAATTACAGATTCTATAGAGAAAAATCTCAGAATAGGCAAAATCCTGAACTCAAATCGAAGAGTGAGCCATGATGAAAAATATTAAATTTTTTTGATCCAAATTATTTTGAGTTTGGCATGAAATTATATAGTTTAATTCATGTAGATTACGAATCTAGGAAACAAATTTGGATCTGAAGGATATTTTCCAAGATATCAAAGATTTAAAAATATAGTCCGGAAGCGGAGCCGGAAGCGGGGAGTCAAAAACTCATACAAATAATGGAGATAAAGAATTGCTGATAGCATCAATCGATTAGGCATACTATATACCATAAATGTTCCAAATTTCAAAGAAATTGGTCCAGAATTACAGATTCTATAGAGAAAAATCTCAGAATAGGCAAAATCCTGAACTCAAATCGAAGAGTGAGCCATGATGAAAAATATTAAATTTTTTTGATCCAAATTATTTTGAGTTTGGCATGAAATTATATAGTTTAATTCATGTAGATTACGAATATAGGAAACAAATTTGGATCTAAAAGATATTTTCCAAGATATCGAAGATTTAAAAATATAGTCCGGAAGCGGAGCCGGAAGCGGGGAGTATAAAACTCATACAAATAATAGAGATAAAAAATTGCTGATAGCATCAATCGATTAGGCATACTATATACTATAAATATTCCAAATTTCAAAGGGATTGGTCTAGAATTACAGATTCTATAGAGAAAAATCTCAGAATAGGCAAAATCCTGAACTCAAATCGAAGAGTGAGCCATGATGAAAAATATTAAATTTTTTTGATCCAAATTATTTTGAGTTTGGCATGAAATTATATAGTTTAATTCATGTAGATTACGAATCTAGAAAACAAATTTGGATCTGAAGGATATTTTCCAAGATATCAGAGATTTAAAAATATAGTCCGGAAGCGGAGCCGGAAGCGGGGAGTCAAAAACTCATACAAATAATGGAGATAAAAAATTGCTGATAGCATCAATCGATTAGGCATACTATATACTATAAATGTTCCAAATTTCAAAGCGATTGGTCTAGAATTACAGATTCTATAGAGAAAAATCTCAGAATAGGCAAAATCCTGAACTCAAATCGAAGAGTGAGCCATGATGAAAAATATTAAATTTTTTTGATCCAAATTATTTTGAGTTTGGCATGAAATTATATAGTTTAATTCATGTAGATTACGAATCTAGAAAACAAATTTGGATCTGAAGGATATTTTCCAAGATATCAGAGATTTAAAAATATAGTCCGGAAGCGGAGCCGGAAGCGGGGAGTCAAAAACTCATACAAATAATGAAGATGAAAAATTGCTGATAGCATCAATCGATTAGGCATACTATAAACTATAAATGTTCCAAATTTCAAAGCGATTTGTCTAGAATTACAGATTCTATAGAGAAAAATCTCAGAATAGGCAAAATCCTGAACTCAAATCGAAGAGTGAGCCATGATGAAAAATATTAAATTTTTTTGATCCAAATTATTTTGAGTTTGGCATGAAATTATATAGTTTAATTCATGTAGATTACGAATCTAGAAAACAAATTTGCATCTGAAGCATATTTTCCAAGATATCAAAGATTTAAAAATATAGTCTGGAAGCGGAGCCGGAAGCGGGGAGTCAAAAACTCATACAAATAATGGAGATAAAAAATTGCTGATAGCATCAATCGATTAGGCATACTATATACTATGAATGTTCTAAATTTCAAAGCGATTGGTCTAGAATTACAGATTCTATAGAGAAAAATCTCAGAATAGGCAAAATCCTGAACTCAAATCGAAGAGTGAGCCATGATGAAAAATATTAAATTTTTTTGATCCAAATTATTTTGAGTTTGGCAAGAAATTATATAGTTTAATTCATGTAGATTACGAATCTAGAAAACAAATTTGGATCTGAATTATATTTTCCAAGATTTCAAAGATTTAAAAATATAGTCCGGAAGCGGAGCCGGAAGCGGCGAGTCAAAAACTCATACAAATAATGGAGATAAAAAACTGCTGATAGCATCAATCGATTAGGCATACTATATACTATAAATGTTCCAAATTTCAAAGCGATTGGTCTAGAATTACAGATTCTATAGAGAAAAATCTCAGAATAGGCAAAATCCTGAACTCAAATCGAAGAGTGAGCCATGATGAAAAATATTAAATTTTTTTGATCCAAATTATTTTGAGTTTGGCATGAAATTATATAGTTTAATTCATGTAGACTACGAATCTAGAAAACAAATTTGGATCTGAAGGATATTTTCCAAGATATCAGAGATTTAAAAATATAGTCCGGAAGCGGAGCCGGAAGCGGGGAGTCAAAAACTCATACAAATAATGGAGATAAAAAATTGCTGATAGCATTAATCGATTAGGCATACTATATACTATAAATGTTCCAAATTTCAAAGCGATTGGTCTAGAATTACAGATTCTATAGAGAAAAATCTCAGAATAGGCAAAATCCTGAACTCAAATCGAAGAGTGAGCCATGATGAAAAATATTAAATTTTTTTGATCCAAATTATTTTGAGTTTGGCATGAAATTATATAGTTTAATTCATGTAGATTACGAATTCAGAAAACAAATTTGGATCTGAAGGATATTTTCCAAGATATCAGAGATTTAAAAATATAGTCCGGAAGCGGAGCCGGAAGCGGGGAGTCAAAAACTCATACAAATAATGAAGATGAAAAACTGCTGATAGCATCAATCGATTAGGCATACTATATACTATAAATGTTTCAAATTTCAAAGCGATTGGTCTAGAATTACAGATTCTATAGAGAAAAATCTCAGAATAGGCAAAATCCTGAACTCAAATCGAAGAGTGAGCCATGATGAAAAATATTAAATTTTTTTGATCCAAATTATTTTGAGTTTGGCATGAAATTATATAGTTTAATTCATGTAGATTACGAATCTAGGAAACAAATTTGGATCTGAAGGATATTTTCCAAGATATCAAAGATTTAAAAATATAGTCCGGAAGCGGAGCCGGAAGCGGGAAGTCAAAAACTCATACAAATAATGGAGATAAAGAATTGCTGATAGCATCAATCGATTAGGCATACTATATACCATAAATGTTCCAAATTTCAAAGAAATTGGTCCAGAATTACAGATTCTATAGAGAAAAATCTCAGAATAGGCAAAATCCTGAACTCAAATCGAAGAGTGAGCCATGATGAAAAATATTAAATTTTTTTGATCCAAATTATTTTGAGTTTGGCATGAAATTATATAGTTTAATTCATGTAGATTACGAATATAGGAAACAAATTTGGATCTAAAAGATATTTTCCAAGATATCGAAGATTTAAAAATATAGTCCGGAAGCGGAGCCGGAAGCGGGGAGTATAAAACTCATACAAATAATGGAGATAAAAAATTGCTGATAGCATCAATCGATTAGGCATACTATATACTATAAATATTCCAAATTTCAAAGGGATTGGTCTAGAATTACAGATTCTATAGAGAAAAATCTCAGAATAGGCAAAATCCTGAACTCAAATCGAAGAGTGAGCCATGATGAAAAATATTAAATTTTTTTGATCCAAATTATTTTGAGTTTGGCATGAAATTATATAGTTTAATTCATGTAGATTACGAATCTAGAAAACAAATTTGGATCTGAAGGATATTTTCCAAGATATCAGAGATTTAAAAATATAGTCCGGAAGCGGAGCCGGAAGCGGGGAGTCAAAAACTCATACAAATAATGGAGATAAAAAATTGCTGATAGCATCAATCGATTAGGCATACTATATACTATAAATGTTCCAAATTTCAAAGCGATTGGTCTAGAATTACAGATTCTATAGAGAAAAATCTCAGAATAGGCAAAATCCTGAACTCAAATCGAAGAGTGAGCCATGATGAAAAATATTAAATTTTTTTGATCCAAATTATTTTGAGTTTGGCATGAAATTATATAGTTTAATTCATGTAGATTACGAATCTAGAAAACAAATCTGGATCTGAAGGATATTTTCCAAGATATCAAAGATTTAAAAATATAGTCTGGAAGCGGAGCCGGAAGCGGGGAGTCAAAAACTCATACAAATAATGGGGATAAAAAATTTCTGATAGCATCAATCGATTAGGCATACTATATACTATAAATGTTCCAGATTTCAAAGCGATTGGTCTAGAATTACAGATTCTATAGAGAAAAATCTCAGAATAGGCAAAATCCTGAACTCAAATCGAAGAGTGAGCCATGATGAAAAATATTAAATTATTTTGATCCAAATTATTTTGAGTTTGGCATGAAATTATATAGTTTAATTCATGTAGATTACGAATATAGGAAACAAATTTGGATCTAGAAGATATTTTCCAAGATATCAAAGATTTAAAAATATAGTCCGGAAGCGGAGCCGGAAGCGGGGAGTATAAAACTCATACAAATAATAGAGATAAAAAATTGCTGATAGCATCAATCGATTAGGCATACTATATACTATAAATATTCCAAATTTCAAAGGGATTGGTCTAGAATTACAGATTCTATAGAGAAAAATCTCAGAATAGGCAAAATCCTGAACTCAAATCGAAGAGTGAGCCATGATAAAAAATATTAAATTTTTTTGATCCAAATTATTTTGAGTTTGGCATGAAATGATATAGTTTAAATAATGTAGATTACGAATCTAGAAAACAAATTTGGATCTGAAGGATATTTTACAAGATATCAAAGATTTAAAAATATAGTCCGGAAGCGGGGAGTATAAAACTCATACAAATAATGGAGATAAAAAATTGCTGATAGCATCAATCGATCAAGCATACTATATACTATGAATGTTCCAAATTTCAAAGCGATTGGTCTAGAATTACAGATTCTATAAAGAAAAATCTCAGAATAGGCAAAATCCTGAACTCAAATCGAAGAGTGAGCCATGATGAAAAATATTAAATTTTTTTGATCCAAATTATTCTGAGTTTGGCATGAAATTATATAGTTCAATTCATGTAGATTACGAATCTAGAAAACAAATTTGAATCTGAAAAATATTTTCCAAGATATCAGAGATCTAAAAATATAGTCCGGAAGCGGAGCCGGAAGCGGGGAGTCAAAAACTCATACAAATAATGGAGATAAAAAATTGCTGATAGCATCAATCGATTAGGCATACTATATACTATGAATGTTCCAAATTTCAAAGCGATTGGTCTAGAATTACAGATTCTATAGAGAAAAATCTCAGAATAGGCAAAATCCTGAACTCAAATCGAAGAGTGAGCCATGATAAAAAATATTAAATTTTTTTGATCAAAATTATTTTGAGTTTGGCATGAAATGATATAGTTTAAATAATGTAGATTACGAATCTAGAGAACAAATTTGGATCTGAAGGATATTTTCCAAGATATCAAAGATTTAAAAATATAGTCCGGAAGCGGAGCCGGAAGCGGGGAGTATGAAACTCATACAAATAATGGAGATAAAAAATTGCTGATAGCATCAATCGATCAAGCATACTATATACTATAAATGTTCCAAATTTCAAAGCGATTGGTCTAGAATAACAGATTCTATAGAGAAAAATCTCAGAATAGGCAAAATCCTGAACTCAAATCGAAGAGTGAGCCATGATGAAAAATATTAAATTTTTTTGATCCAAATTATTTTGAGTTTGGCATGAAATTATATAGTTTAATTCATGTAAATTACGAATCTAGAAAACAAATTTGGATCTGAAGGATATTTTCCAAGATATCAGAGATTTAAAAATATAGTCCGGAAGCGGAGCCGGAAGCGGGGAGTCAAAAACTCATACAAATAATAGAGATAAAAAATTGCTGATAGCATCAATCGATTAGGCATACTATATACTATGAATGTTTTGAATTTCAAAGTGATTGGTCCAGAATTACAGATTCTATAGAGAAAAATCTCAGAATAGGCAAAATCCTGAACTCAAATCGAAGAGTGAGCCATGATAAAAAATATTAAATTTTTTTGATCCAAATTATTTTGAGTTTGGCATGAAATTATATAGTTTAATTCATGTAGATTACGAATCTAGAAAACAAATTTGGATCTGAAAGATATTTTCCAAGATATCAAAGATTTAAAAATATAGTCCGGAAGCGGAGCCGGAAGCGGGGAGTATAAAACTCATACAAATAATGGAGATAAAAAATTGCTGATAGCATCAATCGATTAGGCATACTATATACTATAAATGTTTCAAATTTCGAAGCGATTGGTTTAGAATTACAGATTCTATAGAGAAAAATCTCAGAATAGGCAAAATCCTGAACTCAAATCGAAGAGTGAGCCATGATGAAAAATATTAAATTTTTTTGATCCAAATTATTTTGAGTTTGGCATGAAATTATATAGTTTAATTCATGTAGATTACGAATCTAGAAAACAAATTTGGATCTGAAGGATATTTTTCAAGATATCAAAGATTTAAAAATATAGTCCGGAAGCGGAGCCGGAAGCGGGGAGTCAAACACTCATACAAATAATGAAGATAAAAAATTGCTGATAGCATCAATCGATCAGGCATACTATATACTATGAATGTTTCAAATTTCAAAGCGATTGGTCTAGAATTACAGATTCTATAGAGAAAAATCTCAGAATAGGCAAAATCCTGAACTCAAATCGAAGAGTGAGCCATGATAAAACATATTAAATTTTTTTGATCCAAATTATTTTGAGTTTGGCATGAAATTATATAGTTTAATTCATGTAGATTACGAATCTAGAAAACAAATTTGGATCTGAAGGATATTTTCCAAGATATCAAAGATTTAAAAATATAGTCCGGAAGCGGAGCCGGAAGCGGGGAGTCAAAAACTCATACAAATAATGAAGATAAAAAATTGCTGATAGCATCAATCGATCAGGCATACTATATGCTATGAATGTTTCAAATTTCAAAGCGATTGGTCTAGAATTACAGATTCTTTAGAGAAAAATCTCAGAATAGGCAAAATCCTGAACTCAAATCGAAGAGTGAGCCATGATGAAAAATATTAAATTTTTTTGATCCAAATTATTTTGAGTTTGGCATGAAATTATATAGTTTAATACATGTAGATTACGAATCTAGAAAACAAATTTGGATCTGAAGGATATTTTCCAAGATATCAAAGATTTAAAAATATAGTCCGGAAGCGGAGCCGGAAGCGGGGAGTCAAAAACTCATACAAATAATGGAGATAAAAAATTGCTAATAGCATCAATCGATTAGGCATACTATATACTATGAATGTTCCAAATTTCAAAGCGATTGGTCTAGAATTACAGATTCTATAGAGAAAAATCTCAGAATAGGCTAAATCCTGAACTCAAATCGAAGAGTGAGCCATGATGAAAAATATTAAATTTTTTTGATCCAAATTATTTTGAGTTTGGCATGAAATTATATAGTTTAATACATGTAGATTACGAATCTAGAAAACAAATTTGGATCTGAAGGATATTTTCCAAGATATCAAAGATTTAAAAATATAGTCCGGAAGCGGAGCCGGAAGCGGGGAGTCAAAAACTCATACAAATAATGGAGATAAAAAATTGCTAATAGCATCAATCGATTAGGCATACTATATACTATGAATGTTACAAATTTCAAAGCGATTGGTCTAGAATTACAGATTCTATAGAGAAAAATCTCAGAATAGGCAAAATCCTGAACTCAAATCGAAGAGTGAGCCATGATGAAAAATATTAAATTTTTTTGATCCAAATTATTTTGAGTTTGGCATGAAATTATATAGTTTAATTCACGTAGATTACGAATCTAGAAAACAAATTTGGATCTGAAGGATATTTTCCAAGATATCAAAGATTTAAAAATATAGTCCGGAAGCGGAGCCGGAAGCGGGGAGACAAAAACTCATACAAATAATAGAGATAAAAAATTGCTGATAGCATCAATCGATTAGGCATACTATATACTATGAATGTTCCAAATTTCAAAGCGATTGGTCTAGAATTACAGATTCTATAGAGAAAAATCTCAGAATAGGCAAAATCCTGAACTCAAATCGAAGAGTGAGCCATGATGAAAAATATTGAATTTTTTTGATCCAAATTATTTTGAGTTTGGCATGAAATTATATAGTTTAATTCATGTAGATTACGAATCTAGAAAACAAATTTGGATCTGAAGGATATTTTCCAAGATATCAAAGATTTAAAAATATAGTCCGGAAGCGGAGCCGGAAGCGGGTAGTCAAAAACTCATACAAATAACGGAGATAAAAAATTGCTGATAGCATCAATCGATTAGGCATACTATATACTATAAATGTTCCAAATTTCAAAGCGATTGGTCTAGAATTACAGATTCTATAGAGAAAAATCTCAGAATAGGCAAAATCCTGAACTCAAATCGAAGAGTGAGCCATGATGAAAAATATTAAATTTTTTTGATCCAAATTATTTTGAGTTTGGCATGAAATTATATAGTTTAATTCATGTAGATTACGAATCTAGAAAACAAATTTGGATCTAAAGGATATTTTCCAAGATATCAAAGATTTAAAAATATAGTCCGGAAGCGGAGCCGGAAGCGGGGAGTCAAAAACTCATACAAATAATGGAGATAAAAAATTGCTGATAGCATCAATCAATTAGGCTTACTATATACTATAAATGTTTCAAATTTCAAAGCGATTGGTCTAGAATTACAGATTCTATAGAGAAAAATCTCAGAATGGGCAAAATCCTGAACTCAAATCGAACAGTGAGCCATGATAAAAAATATTAAATTTTTTTGATCCAAATTATTTTGAGTTTGGCATGAAATTATATAGTTTAATTCATGTAGATTACGGATCTAGAAAACAAATTTGGATCTGAAGGATATTTTCCAAGATATCAAAGATTTAAAAATATAGTCCGGAAGCGGAGCCGGAAGCGGGGAGTCAAAAACACATACAAATAATGGAGATAAAAAATTGCTGATAGCATCAATCGATTAGGCATACTATATACTATAAATGTTTTAAATTTCAAAGCGATTGGTCTAGAATTACAGATTCTAAAGAGAAAAATCTCAGAATAGGCAAAATCCTGAACTCAAATCGAAAAGTGAGCCATGATGAAAAATATTAAATTTTTTTGATCCAAATTATTTTGAGTTTGGCATGAAATTATATAGTTTAATTCATGTAGTTTACGAATCTAGAAAACAAATTTGGATCTGAAGGATATTTTCCAAGATATCAGAGATTTAAAAATATAGTCCGGAAGCGGAGCCGGAAGCGGGGAGTCAAAAACTCATACAAATAATAGAGATAAAAGAATGCTGATAGCATCAATCGATTAGGCATACTATATACTATAAATGTTTGAAATTTCAAAGCGATTGGTCTAGAATTACAGATTCTATAGAGAAAAATCTCAGAATAGGCAAAATCCTGAACTCAAATCAAAGAGTGAGCCATGATAAAAAATATTAAATTTTTTTGATCCAAATTATTTTGAGTTTGGCATGGAATTATATAGTTTATTTCATGTAGATTACGAATCTAGAAAACAAATTTGGATCTGAAGGATATTTTCCAAGATATCAAAGATTTAAAAATATAGTCCGGAAGCGGAGCCGGAAGCGGGGAGTCAAAAACTTATACAAATAATGGAGATAAAGAATTGCTGATAGCATCAATCGATTAGGCATACTATATACTATGAATGTTCCAAATTTCAAAGCGATTGGTCTAGAATTACAGATTCTATAGGGAAAAATCTCAGAATAGGCAAAATCCTGAACTCAAATCGAAGAGTGAGCCATGATGAAAAATACTAAATTTTTTTGATCCAAATTATTTTGAGTTTGGCATGAAATTATATAGTTTGATTCATGTAGATTACGAATCCAGAAATCAAATTTGGATCTGAAGGATATTTTCCAAGATATCAAAGATTTAAAAATATAGTCCGGAAGCGGAGCCGGAAGCGGGGAGTCAAAAACTCATACAAATAATGGAGATAAAAAATTGCTGATAGCATCAATCGATTAGGCATACTATATACTATAAATGTTCCAAATTTCAAAGCGATTGGTCTAGAATTACAGATTCTATAGAGAAAAATCTCAGAATAGGCAAAATCCTGAACTCAAATCGAAGAGTGAGCCATGATGAAAAATATTAAATTTTTTTGATCCAAATTATTTTGAGTTTGGCATGAAATTATATAGTTTAATTCATGTAGATTACGAATCTAGAAAACAAATTTGGATCTGACAGATATTTTACAAGATATCAAAGATTTAAAAATATAGTCCGGAAGCGGAGCCGGAAGCGGGGAGTCAAAAACTTATACAAATAATGGAGATAAAAAATTGCTGATAGCATTAATCGATTAGGCATACTATATACTATAAATGTTCCAAATTTCAAAGCGATTGGTTAAGAATTACAGATTCTATAGAGAACAATCTCAGAATAGGCAAAATCCTGAACTCAAATCAAAGAGTGAGCCATGATAAAAAATATTAAATTTTTTTGATCCAAATTATTTTGAGTTTGGCATGAAATTATATAGTTACATTCATGTAGATTACGAATCTAGAAAACAAATTTGGATCTGAAGGATATTTTCCAAGATATCAAAGATTTAAAAATATAGTCCGGAAGCGGAGCTGGAAGCGGGGAGTCAAAAACTCATACAAATAATAGAGATAAAAAACTGCTGATAGCATCAATCGATTAGGCATACTATATACTATAAATGTTCCAAATTTCAAAGCGATTGGTCTAGAATTAAAGATTCTATAGAGAAAAATCTCACAATAGGCAAAATCCTGAACTCAAATCGAAGAGTGAGCCATGATGAAAAATATTAAATTTTTTTGATCCAAATTATTTTGAGTTTGGCATGAAATTATATAGTTTAATTCATGTAGATTACGAATCTAGAAAACAAATTTGGATCTGAAGGATATTTTCCAAGATATCAAAGATTTAAAGATATAGTCCGGAAGCGGAGCCGGAAGCGGGGAGTCAAAAACTCATACAAATAATGGAGATAAAAAATTGCTGATAGCATTTATCGATGAGGCATACTATATGCTATAAATGTTCCAAATTTCAAAGCGATTGGTCTAGAATTACAGATTCTATAGAGAAAAATCTCAGAATAGGCAAAATCCTGAACTCAAATCAAAGAGTGAGCCATGATAAAAAATATTAAATTTTTTTGATCCAAATTATTTTGAGTTTGGCATGAAATTATATAGTTTAATTCATGTAGATTACGAATCTAGAAAACAAATTTGGATCTGAAGGATATTTTCCAAGATATCAAAGATTTAAAAATATAGTCCGGAAGCGGAGCCGGAAGCGGGGAGTCAAAAACTCATACAAATAATGGAGATAAAGAATTGCTGATAGCATCAATCGATTAGGCATACTATATACTATAAATGTTCTAAATTTCAAAGTGATTGGTCCAGAATTACAGATTCTATAGAGAAAAATCTCAGAATAGGCAAAATCCTGAACTCAAATCGAAGAGTGAGCCATGATGAAAAATATTAAATTTTTTTGATCCAAATTATTTTGAGTTTGGCATGAAATTATATAGTTTAATTCATGTAGATTACGAATCTAGGAAACAAATTTGGATCTGAAAGATATTTTCCAAGATATCAAAGATTTAAAAATATAGTCCGGAAGCGGAGCCGGAAGCGAGGAGTCAAAAACTCATACAAATAATGGAGATAAAGAATTGCTGATAGCATTTATCGATGAGGCATACTATATACTATAAATGTTCCAAATTTCAAAGCGATTGGTCTAGAATTACAGATTCCATAGAGAAAAATCTCAGAATAGGCAAAATCCTGAACTCAAATCAAAGAGTGAGCCATGATAAAAAATATTAAATTTTTTTGATCCAAATTATTTTGAGTTTGGCATGAAATTATATAGTTTAATTCATGTAGATTACGAATCTAGAAAACAAATTTGGATCTGAAGGATATTTTCCAAGATATCAAAGATTTAAAAATATAGTCCGGAAGCGGAGCCGGAAGCGGGGAGTCAAAAACTCATACAAATAATAGAGATGAAAAATTGCTGATAGCAACAATCGATTAGGCATACTATATACTATGAATGTTATAAATTTCAAAGCGATTGGTCTAGAATTACAGATTCTATAGAGAAAAATCTCAGAATAGGCAAAATCCTGAACTCAAATCGAAGAGTGAGCCATGATGAAAAATATTAAATTTTTTTGATCCAAATTATTTTGAGTTTGGCATGAAATTATATAGTTTAATTCATGTAGATTACGAATCTAGAAAACAAATTTGGATCTGAAGGATATTTTCCAAGATATCAAAGATTTAAAAATATAGTCCGGAAGCGGAGCCGGAAGCGGGGAGTCAAAAACTCATACAAATAATGGAGATAAAAAATTTCTGATAGCATCAATCGATTAGGCATACTATATACTATAAATGTTCCAAATTTCAAAGCGATTGGTCTAGAATTACAGATTCTATAGAGAAAAATCTCAGAATAGGCAAAATCCTGAACTCAAATCGAAGAGTGAGCCATGATGAAAAATATTAAATTTTTTTGATCCAAATTATTTTGAGTTTGGCATGAAATTATATAGTTTAATTCATGTAGATTACGAATCTAGAAAACAAATTTGGATCTGAAGGATATTTTCCAAGATATCAGAGATTTAAAAATATAGTCCGGAAGCGGAGCCGGAAGCGGGGAGTCAAAAACTCATACAAATAATGGAGATAAAAATATTCTGATAGCATCAATCGATTAGGCATACTATATACTATAAATGTTCCAGATTTCAAAGCGATTGATTTAGAATTACAGATTCTATAGAGAAAAATCTCAGAATAGGCAAAATCCTGAACTCAAATCGAAGAGTGAGCCATGATGAAAAATATTAAATTTTTTTGATCCAAATTATTTTGAGTTTGGCGTGAAATTATATAGTTTAATTCATGTAGATTACGAATCTAGAAAACAAATTTGGATCTGAAGGATATTTTCCAAGATATCAAAGATTTAAAAATATAGTCCGGAAGCGGAGCTGGAAGCAGGGAGTCAAAAACTCATACAAATAATGGAGATAAAAAATTGCTGATAGCATCAATCGATTAGGCATACTATATACTATGAATGTTCCAAATTTCAAAGCGATTGGTTTAGAATTACAGATTCTATAGAGAAAAATCTCAGAATAGGCAAAATCCTGAACTCAAATCGAAGAGTGAGCCATGATGAAAAATATTAAATTTTTTTGATCCAAATTATTTTGAGTTTGGCATGAAATTATATAGTTTAATTCATGTAGATTACGAATCTAGAAAACAAATTTGGATCTGAAGGATATTTTCCAAGATATCAAAGATTTAAAAATATAGTCCGGAAGCGGAGATGGAAGCGGGGAGTCAAAAACTCATACAAATAATGAAGATAAAAAATTGCTGATAGCATTAATCGATGAGGCATACTATATACTATAAATGTTCCAAATTTCGAAGCGATTGGTCTAGAATTACAGATTCTATAGAGAAAAATCTCAGAATAGGCAAAATCCTGAACTCAAATCAAAGAGTGAGCCATGATAAAAAATATTAAATTTTTTTGATCCAAATTATTTTGAGTTTGGCATGAAATTATATAGTTTAATTCATGTCAATTACGAATCTAGGAAACAAATTTGGATCTGAAGGATATTTTCCAAGATATCAAAGATTTAAAAATATAGTCCGGAAGCGGAGCCGGAAGCGGGGAGTCAAAAACTCATACAAATAATGGAGATAAAAAATTGCTGATAGCATTAATCGATTAGGCATACTATATACTATGAATGTTCCAAATTTCAAAGCGATTGGTCTGGAATTACAGATTCTATAGAGAAAAATCTCAGAATAGGCAAAATCCTGAACTCAAATCGAAGAGTGAGCCATGATGAAAAATATTAAATTTTTTTGATCCAAATTATTTTGAGTTTGGCAAGAAATTATATAGTTTAATTTATGTAGATTACGAATCTAGAAAACAAATTTGGATCTGAAGGATATTTTCCAAGATATCAAAGATTTAAAAATATAGTCCGGAAGCGGAGCCGGAAGCGGGGAGTCAAAAACTCATACAAATAATGGAGATAAAAAACTGCTGATAGCATCAATCGATTAGACATACTATATACTATAAATGTTCCAAATTTCAAAGCGATTGGTCTAGAATTACAGATTCTATAGAGAAAAATCTCAGAATAGGCAAAATCCTGAACTCAAATCGAAGAGTGAGCCATGATGAAAAATATTAAATTTTTTTGATCCAAATTATTTTGAGTTTGGCATGAAATTATATAGTTTAATTCATGTAGACTACGAATCTAGAAAACAAATTTGGATCTGAAGGATATTTTCCAAGATATCAGAGATTTAAAAATATAGTCCGGAAGCGGAGCCGGAAGCGGGGAGTCAAAAACTCATACAAATAATGGAGATAAAAAATTGCTGATAGCATGAATCGATTAGGCATACTATATACTATAAATGTTACAGATTTCAAAGCGATTGGTCTAGAATTACAGATTCTATAGAGAAAAATCTCAGAATAGGCAAAATCCTGAACTCAAATCGAAGAGTGAGCCATGATGAAAAATATTAAATTTTTTTGATCCAAATTATTTTGAGTTTGGCATGAAATTATATAGTTTAATTCATGTAGATTACGAATTCAGAAAACAAATTTGGATCTGAAGGATATTTTCCAAGATATCAGAGATTTAAAAATATAGTCCGGAAGCGGAGCCGGAAGCGGGGAGTCAAAAACTCATACAAATAATGAAGATGAAAAACTGCTGATAGCATCAATCGATTAGGCATACTATATACTATAAATGTTTCAAATTTCAAAGCGATTGGTCTAGAATTACAGATTCTATAGAGAAAAATCTCAGAATAGGCAAAATCCTGAACTCAAATCGAAGAGTGAGCCATGATGAAAAATATTGAATTTTTTTGATCCAAATTATTTTGAGTTTGGCATGAAATTATATAGCTTAATTCATGTAGATTACGAATCTAGAAAACAAATTTGGATCTGAAGGATATTTTCCAAAATATCAAAGATTTAAAAATATAGTCCGGAAGCGGAGCCGGAAGCGGGGAGTCAAAAACTCATACAAATAATGGAGATAAAAAATTTCTGATAGCATCAATCGATTAGGCATACTATATACTATAAATGTTCCAGATTTCAGAGCGATTGGTCTAGAATTACAGATTCTATAGAGAAAAATCTCAGAATAGGCAAAATCCTGAACTCAAATCGAAGAGTGAGCCATGATGAAAAATATTAAATTTTTTTGATCCAAATTATTTTGAGTTTGGCATGAAATTATATAGTTTAATTCATGTAGACTACGAATCTAGAAAACAAATTTGGATCTGAAGGATATTTTCCAAGATATCAAAGATTTAAAAATATAGTCCGGAAGCGGAGCCGGAAGCGGGGAGTCAAAAACTCATACAAATAATGGAGATAAAAAATTGCTGATAGCATTAATCGATTAGGCATACTATATACTATAAATGTTTCAAATTTCAAAGCGATTGGTCTGGAATTACAGATTCTATAGAGAAAAATCTCAGAATAGGCAAAATCCTGAACTCAAATCGAAGAGTGAGCCATGATGAAAAATATTAAATTTTTTTGATCCAAATTATTTTGAGTTTGGCATGAAATTATATAGTTTAATTCATGTAGATTACGAATCTAGAAAACAAATTTGGATCTGAAGGATATTTTCCAAGATATCAGAGATTTAAAAATATAGTCCGGAAGCGGAGCCGGAAGCGGGGAGTCAAAAACTCATACAAATAATGAAGATGAAAAATTGCTGATAGCATCAATCGATTAGGCATACTATATACTATAAATGTTCCAAATTTCAAAGCGATTTGTCTAGAATTACAGATTCTATAGAGAAAAATCTCAGAATAGGCAAAATCCTGAACTCAAATCGAAGAGTGAGCCATGATGAAAAATATTAAATTTTTTTGATCCAAATTATTTTGAGTTTGGCATGAAATTATATAGTTTAATTCATGTAGATTACGAATCTAGAAAACAAATTTGCATCTGAAGCATATTTTCCAAGATATCAAAGATTTAAAAATATAGTCTGGAAGCGGAGCCGGAAGCGGGGAGTCAAAAACTCATACAAATAATGGAGATAAAAAATTGCTGATAGCATCAATCGATTAGGCATACTATATACTATGAATGTTCTAAATTTCAAAGCGATTGGTCTAGAATTACAGATTCTATAGAGAAAAATCTCAGAATAGGCAAAATCCTGAACTCAAATCGAAGAGTGAGCCATGACGAAAAATATTAAATTTTTTTGATCCAAATTATTTTGAGTTTGGCAAGAAATTATATAGTTTAATTCATGTAGATTACGAATCTAGAAAACAAATTTGGATCTGAAGGATATTTTCCAAGATATCAAAGATTTAAAAATATAGTCCGGAAGCGGAGCCGGAAGCGGCGAGTCAAAAACTCATACAAATAATGGAGATAAAAAACTGCTGATAGCATCAATCGATTAGGCATACTATATACTATAAATGTTCCAAATTTCAAAGCGATTGGTCTAGAATTACAGATTCTATAGAGAAAAATCTCAGAATAGGCAAAATCCTGAACTCAAATCGAAGAGTGAGCCATGATGAAAAATATTAAATTTTTTTGATCCAAATTATTTTGAGTTTGGCATGAAATTATATAGTTTAATTCATGTAGACTACGAATCTAGAAAACAAATTTGGATCTGAAGGATATTTTCCAAGATATCAGAGATTTAAAAATATAGTCCGGAAGCGGAGCCGGAAGCGGGGAGTCAAAAACTCATACAAATAATGGAGATAAAAAATTGCTGATAGCATTAATCGATTAGGCATACTATATACTATAAATGTTCCAAATTTCAAAGCGATTGGTCTAGAATTACAGATTCTATAGAGAAAAATCTCAGAATAGGCAAAATCCTGAACTCAAATCGAAGAGTGAGCCATGATGAAAAATATTAAATTTTTTTGATCCAAATTATTTTGAGTTTGGCATGAAATTATATAGTTTAATTCATGTAGATTACGAATTCAGAAAACAAATTTGGATCTGAAGGATATTTTCCAAGATATCAGAGATTTAAAAATATAGTCCGGAAGCGGAGCCGGAAGCGGGGAGTCAAAAACTCATACAAATAATGAAGATGAAAAACTGCTGATAGCATCAATCGATTAGGCATACTATATACTATAAATGTTTCAAATTTCAAAGCGATTGGTCTAGAATTACAGATTCTATAGAGAAAAATCTCAGAATAGGCAAAATCCTGAACTCAAATCGAAGAGTGAGCCATGATGAAAAATATTAAATTTTTTTGATCCAAATTATTTTGAGTTTGGCATGAAATTATATAGTTTAATTCATGTAGATTACGAATCTAGGAAACAAATTTGGATCTGAAGGATATTTTCCAAGATATCAAAGATTTAAAAATATAGTCCGGAAGCGGAGCCGGAAGCGGGGAGTCAAAAACTCATACAAATAATGGAGATAAAGAATTGCTGATAGCATCAATCGATTAGGCATACTATATACCATAAATGTTCCAAATTTCAAAGAAATTGGTCCAGAATTACAGATTCTATAGAGAAAAATCTCAGAATAGGCAAAATCCTGAACTCAAATCGAAGAGTGAGCCATGATGAAAAATATTAAATTTTTTTGATCCAAATTATTTTGAGTTTGGCATGAAATTATATAGTTTAATTCATGTAGATTACGAATATAGGAAACAAATTTGGATCTAAAAGATATTTTCCAAGATATCGAAGATTTAAAAATATAGTCCGGAAGCGGAGCCGGAAGCGGGGAGTATAAAACTCATACAAATAATAGAGATAAAAAATTGCTGATAGCATCAATCGATTAGGCATACTATATACTATAAATATTCCAAATTTCAAAGGGATTGGTCTAGAATTACAGATTCTATAGAGAAAAATCTCAGAATAGGCAAAATCCTGAACTCAAATCGAAGGGTGAGCCATGATGAAAAATATTGAATTTTTTTGATCCAAATTATTTTGAGTTTGGCATGAAATTATATAGTTTAATTCATGTAGATTACGAATCTAGAAAACAAATTTGGATCTGAAGGATATTTTCCAAGATATCAGAGATTTAAAAATATAGTCCGGAAGCGGAGCCGGAAGCGGGGAGTCAAAAACTCATACAAATAATGGAGATAAAAAATTGCTGATAGCATCAATCGATTAGGCATACTATATACTATAAATGTTCCAAATTTCAAAGCGATTGGTCTAGAATTACAGATTCTATAGAGAAAAATCTCAGAATAGGCCAAATCCTGAACTCAAATCGAAGAGTGAGCCATGATGAAAAATATTAAATTTTTTTGATCCAAATTATTTTGAGTTTGGCATGAAATTATATAGTTTAATTCATGTAGATTACGAATCTAGAAAACAAATTTGGATCTGAAGGATATTTTCCAAGATATCAGAGATTTAAAAATATAGTCCGGAAGCGGAGCCGGAAGCGGGGAGTCAAAAACTCATACAAATAATAAAGATGAAAAATTGCTGATAGCATCAATCGATTAGGCATACTATATACTATAAATGTTCCAAATTTCAAAGCGATTGGTCTAGAATTACAGATTCTATAGAGAAAAATCTCAGAATAGGCAAAATCCTGAACTCAAATCGAAGAGTGAGCCATGATGAAAAATATTAAATTTTTTTGATCCAAATTATTTTGAGTTTGGCATGAAATTATATAGTTTAATTCATGTAGATTACGAATCTAGAAAACAAATTTGGATCTGAAGGATATTTTCCAAAATATCGAAGATTTAAAAATATAGTCCGGAAGCGGAGCCGGAAGCGGGGAGTCAAAAACTCATACAAATAATGGAGATAAAAAATTTCTGATAGCATCAATCGATTAGGCATACTATATACTATAAATGTTCCAGATTTCAAAGCGATTGGTTTAGAATTACAGATTCTATAGAGAAAAATCTCAGAATAGGCAAAATCCTGAACTTAAATCGAAGAGTGAGCCATGATGAAAAATATTAAATTTTTTTGATCCAAATTAATTTGAGTTTGGCGTGAAATTATATAGTTTAATTCATGTAGATTACGAATCTAGGAAACAAATTTGGATCTGGAGGAAATTTTTCCAAGATATCAAAGATTTAAAAATATAGTCCGGAAGCGGAGCCGGAAGCGGGGAGTCAAAAACTCATACAAATAATGGAGATAAAAAATTGCTGATAGCATTATTCGATTAGGCATACTATATACTATAAATGTTTCAAATTTCAAAGCGATTGGTCTGGAATTACAGATTCTATAGAGAAAAATCTCAGAATAGGCAAAATCCTGGACTCAAATCGAAGAGTGAGCCATGATGAAAAATATTAAATTTTTTTGATCCAAATTATTTTGAGTTTGGCAAGAAATTATATAGTTTAATTCATGTAGATTACGAATCTAGAAAACAAATTTGGATCTGAAGGATATTTTCCAAGATATCAAAGATTTAAAAATATAGTCCGGAGGCGGAGCCGGAAGCGGGGAGCCAAAACTCATACAAATAATGGAGATAAAAAATTGCTGATAGCATCAATCGATTAGGCATACTATATACTATAAATGTTTTAAATTTCAAAGTGATTGGTCTAGAATTACAGATTCTATAGAGAAAAATCTCAGAATAGGCAAAATCCTGAACTCAAATCGAAGAGTGAGCCATGATAAAAAATATTAAATTTTTTTGATCCAAATTATTTTGAATTTGGCATGAAATTATATAGTTTAATTCATGTAGATTACGAATCCAGAAAACAAATTTGGATCTGAAAGATATTTTCCAAGATATCAAAGATTTAAAAATATAGTCCGGAAGCGGAGCCGGAAGCGGGGAGTATAAAACTCATACAAATAATGGAGATAAAAAATTGCTGATAGCATCAATCGATTAGGCATACTATAAACTATAAATGTTTCAAATTTCAAAGCGATTGGTCTAGAATTACAGATTCTATAGAGAAAAATCTCAGAATAGGCAAAATCCTGAACTCAAATCGAAGAGTGAGCCATGATGAAAAATATTAAATTTTTTTGATCCAAATTATTTTGAGTTTGGCATGAAATTATATAGTTTAATTCATGTAGATTACGAATCTAGGAAACAAATTTGGATCTGAAGGATATTTTCCAAGATATCAAAGATTTAAAAATATAGTCCGGAAGCGGAGCCGGAAGCGGGGAGTCGAAAACTCATACAAATAATGGAGATAAAGAATTGCTGATAGCATTAATCGATTAGGCATACTATATACTATAAATGTTACAAATTTCAAAGCGATTGGTCTAGAATTACAGATTCTATAGAGAAAAATCTCAGAATAGGCAAAATCCTGAACTCAAATCGAAGAGTGAGCCATGATGAAAAATATTAAATTTTTTTGATCCAAATTATTTTGAGTTTGGCATGAAATTATATGGTTTAATTCATGTAGATTACGAATCTAGAAAACAAATTTGGATCTGAAGGATATTTTCCAAGATATCAAAGATTTAAAAATATAGTCCGGAAGCGGAGCCGGAAGCGGGGAGTCAAAAACTCATACAAATAATGAAGATGAAAATTTGCTGATAGCATCAATCGATTAGGCATACTATATACTATGAACGTTTCAAATTTCAAAGCGATTGGTCTAGAATTACAGATTCTATAGAGAAAAATCTCAGAATAGGCAAAATCCTGTACTCAAATCGAAGAGTGAGCCATGATGAAAAATATTAAATTTTTTTGATCCAAATTATTTTGAGTTTGGCATGAAATTGTATAGTTTAATTCATGTAGATTACGAATCCAGAAAACAAATTTGGATCTGAAGGATATTTTCCAAGATATCAGAGATTTAAAAATATAGTCCGGAAGCGGAGCCGGAAGCGGGGAGTCAAAAACTCATACAAATAATGAAGACGAAAAATTGCTGATAGCATCAATCGATTAGGCATACTATATACTATAAATGTTCCAAATTTCAAAGCGATTGGTCTAGAATTACAGATTCTATAGAGAAAAATCTCAGAATAGGCAAAATCCTGAACTCAAATCGAAGAGTGAGCCATGATGAAAAATAATAAATTTTTTTGATCCAAATTATTTTGAGTTTGGCATGGAATTATATAGTTTAATTCATGTAGATTACGAATCTAGGAAACAAATTTGGATCTGAAGGATATTTTCCAAGATATCAAAGATTTAAAAATATAGTCCGGAAGCGGAGCCGGAAGCGGGGAGTCAAAAACTCATACAAATAATGGAGATAAAGAATTGCTGATAGCATCAATCGATTAGGCATACTATATACTATAAATGTTCCAAATTTCAAAGCGATTGGTCTAGAATTACAGATTCTATAGAGAAAAATCTCAGAATAGACAAAATCCTGAACTCAAATCGAAGAGTGAGCCATGATGAAAAATATTAAATTTTTTTGATCCAAATTATTTTGAGTTTGGCATGAAATTATATAGTTTAATTCATGTAAATTACGAATCTAGTAAACAAATTTGGATCTGAAGGATATTTTCCATGATATCAGATATTTAAAAATATAGTCCGGAAGCGGAGCCGGAAGCGGGGAGTCAAAAACTCATACAAATGATGGAGATAAAAAATTGCTGATAGCATCAATCGATTAGGCATACTATATACTATAAATGTTTCAAATTTCAAAGTGATTGGTCTAGAATTACAGATTCTATAGAGAAAAATCTCAGAATAGGCAAAATCCTGAACTCAAATCGAAGAGTGAGCCATGATAAAAAATATTAAATTTTTTTGATCCAAATTATTTTGAGTTTGGCATGAAATTATATAGTTAAATTCATGTAGATAACGAATCTAGAAAACAAATTTGGATCTGAAAGATATTTTCCAAGATATCAAAGATTTAAAAATATAGTCCGGAAGCGGAGCCGGAAGCGGGGAGTATAAAACTCATACAAATAATGGAGATGAAAAATTGCTGATAGCATCAATCGATTAGGCATACTATAAACTATGAATGTTCCAAATTTCAAAGCGATTGGTTCAGAATTACAGATTCTATAGAGAAAAATCTCAGAATAGGCAAAATCCTGAACTCAAATCGAAGAGTGAGCCATGATGAAAAATATTAAATTTTTTTGATCCAAATTATTTTGAGTTTGGCATGAAATTATATAGTTTAATTCATGGAGATTACGAATCTAGAAAACAAATTTGGATCTGAACGATATTTTCCAAGATATCAGAGACTTAAAAATATAGTCCGGAAGCGGAGCCGGAAGCGGGGAGTCAAAAACTCATACAAATAATGAAGATGAAAAATTGCTGATAGCATCAATCGATTAGGCATACTATATACTATGAATGTTTCAAATTTCAAAGCGATTGGTCTAGAATTACAGATTCTATAGAGAAAAATCTCAGAATAGGCAAAATCCTGTACTCAAATCGAAGAGTGAGCCATGATGAAAAATATTAAATTTTTTTGATCCAAATTATTTTGAGTTTGGCATGAAATTGTATAGTTTAATTCATGTAGATTACGAATCCAGAAAACAAATTTGGATCTGAAGGATATTTTCCAAGATATCAGAGATTTAAAAATATAGTCCGGAAGCGGAGCCGGAAGCGGGGAGTCAAAAACTCATACAAATAATGAAGATGAAAAATTGCTGATAGCATCAATCGATTAGGCATACTATATACTATAAATGTTTCAAATTTCAAAGCGATTGGTCTAGAATTACAGATTCTATAAAGAAAAATCTCAGAATAGGCAAAATCCTGAACTCAAATCGAAGAGTGAGCCATGATGAAAAATAATAAATTTTTTTGATCCAAATTATTTTGAGTTTGGCATGGAATTATATAGTTTAATTCATGTAGATTACGAATCTAGGAAACAAATTTGGATCTGAAGGATATTTTCCAAGATATCAAAGATTTAAAAATATAGTCCGGAAGCGGAGCCGGAAGCGGGGAGTCAAAAACTCATACAAATAATGGAGATAAAGAATTGCTGATAGCATCAATCGATTAGGCATACTATATACTATAAATGTTCCAAATTTCAAAGCGATTGGTCTAGAATTACAGATTCTATAGAGAAAAATCTCAGAATAGGCAAAATCCTGAACTCAAATCGAAGAGTGAGCCATGATGAAAAATATTAAATTTTTTTGATCCAAATTATTTTGAGTTTGGCATGAAATTATATAGTTTAATTCATGTAAATTACGAATCTAGTAAACAAATTTGGATCTGAAGGATATTTTCCATGATATCAGATATTTAAAAATATAGTCCGGAAGCGGAGCCGGAAGCGGGGAGTCAAAAACTCATACAAATAATGGAGATAAAAAATTGCTGATAATATCAATCGATTAGGCATACTATATACTATAAATGTTACAAATTTCAAAGCGATTGGTCTAGAATTACAGATTCTATAGAGAAAAATCTCAGAATAGGCAAAATCCTGAACTCAAATCGAAGAGTGAGCCATGATAAAAAATATTAAATTTTTTTGATCCAAATTATTTTGAGTTTGGCATGAAATTATATAGTTTAATTCATGTAGATAACGAATCTAGAAAACAAATTTGGATCTGAAAGATATTTTCCAAGATATCAAAGATTTAAAAATATAGTCCGGAAGCGGAGCCGGAAGCGGGGAGTATAAAACTCATACAAATAATGGAGATAAAAAATTGCTGATAGCATCAATCGATTAGGCATACTATAAACTATTAATGTTCCAAATTTCAAAGCGATTGGTTCAGAATTACAGATTCTATAGAGAAAAATCTCAGAATAGGCAAAATCCTGAACTCAAATCGAAGAGTGAGCCATGATGAAAAATATTAAATTTTTTTGATCCAAATTATTTTGAGTTTGGCATGAAATTATATAGTTTAATCCATGTAGATTACGAATCTAGGAAACAAATTTGGATCTGAAGGATATTTTCCAAGATATCAAAGATTTAAAAATATAGTCCGGAAGCGGAGCCGGAAGCGGGGAGTCAAAAACTCATACAAATAATGGAGATAAAGAATTGCTGATATTATCAATCGATTAGGCATACTATATACTATAAATGTTCCAAATTTCAAAGTGATTGGTCCAGAATTACAGATTCTATAGAGAAAAATCTCAGAATAGGCAAAATCCTGAACTCAAATCGAAGAGTGAGCCATGATGAAAAATATTAAATTTTTTTGATCCAAATTATTTTGAGTTTGGCATGAAATTATATAGTTTAATTCATGTAGATTACGAATCTAGGAAACAAATTTGGATCTGAAAGATATTTTCCAAGATATCAAAGATTTAAAAATATAGTCCGGAAGCGGGGAGTATAAAACTCATACAAATAATAGAGATAAAAAATTGCTGATAGCATCAATCGATTAGGCATACTATATACTATAAATGTTCCAAATTTCAAAGCGATTGGTCTAGAATTACAGATTCTATAGAGAAAAATCTCAGAATAGGCAAAATCCTGAACTCAAATCGAAGAGTGAGCCATGATGAAAAATATTAAATTTTTTTGATCCAAATTATTTTGAGTTTGGCATGAAATTATATAGTTTAATTCATGTAGATTACGAATCTAGAAAACAAATTTGGATCTGAAGAATATTTTTCAAGATATCAAAGATTTAAAAATATAGTCCGGAAGCGGAGCCGGAAGCGGGGAGTCAAAAACTCATACAAATAATGAAGATAAAAAATTGCTGATAGCATCAATCGATCAGGCATACTATATACTATGAATGTTTCAAATTTCAAAGCGATTGGTCTAGAATTACTGATTCTATAGAGAAAAATCTCAGAATAGGCAAAATCCTGAACTCAAATCGAAGAGTGAGCCATGATAAAAAATATTAAATTTTTTTGATCCAAATTATTTTGAGTTTGGCATGAAATTATATAGTTTAATTCATGTAGATTACGAATCTAGAAAACAAATTTGGATCTGAAGGATATTTTCCAAGATATCAAAGATTTAAAAATATAGTCCGGAAGCGGAGCCGGAAGCGGGGAGTCAAAAACTCATACAAATAATGGAGATAAAAAATTGCTGATAGCATTAATCGATTAGACATACTATATACTATAAATGTTCCAAATTTCAAAGCGATTGGTCTAGAATTACAGATTCTATAGAGAAAAATCTCAGAATAGGCTAAATCCTGAACTCAAATCGAAGAGTGAGCCATGATGAAAAATATTAAATTTTTTTGATCCAAATTATTTTGAGTTTGGCATGAAATTATATAGTTTAATTCATGTAGATTACGAATCTAGAGAACAAATTTGGATCTGAACGATATTTTCCAAGATATCAGAGATTTAAAAATATAGTCCGGAAGCGGAGCCGGAAGCGGGGAGTCAAAAACTCATACAAATAATGAAGATGAAAAATTGCTGATAGCATCAATCGATTAGGCATACTATATACTATAAATGTTTTAAATTTCAAAGCGATTGGTCTAGAATTACAGATTCTATAGAGAAAAATCTCAGAATAGGCAAAATCCTGAACTCAAATCGAAGAGTGAGCCATGATGAAAAATATTAAATTTTTTTGATCCAAATTATTTTGAGTTTGGCATGAAATTATATAGTTCAATTCATGTAGATTACGAATCTAGAAAACAAATTTGGATCAGAAGGATATTTTCCAAGATATCAGAGATTTAAAAATATAGTCCGGAAGCGGAGCCGGAAGCGGGGAGTCAAAAACTCATACAAATAATGAAGATGAAAAATTGCTGATAGCATCAATCGATTAGGCATACTATATACTATAAATGTTACAAATTTCGAAGCGATTTGTCTAGAATTACAGATTCTATAGAGAAAAATCTCAGAATAGGCAAAATCCTGAACTCAAATCGAAGAGTGAGCCATGATGAAAAATATTAAATTTTTTTGATCCAAATTATTTTGAGTTTGGCATGAAATTATATAGTTTAATTCATGTAGATTACGAATCTAGAAAACAAATTTGCATCTGAAGGATATTTTCCAAGATATCAAAGATTTAAAAATATAGTCCGGAAGCGGAGCTGGAAGCGGGGAGTCGAATACTCATACAAATAATGGAGATAAAAAATTGCTGATAGCATTAATCGATTAGGCATACTATATACTATGGATGTTCCAAATTTCGAAGCGATTGGTCTAGAATTACAGATTCTATAGAGAAAAATCTCAGAATAGGCAAAATCCTGAACTCAAATCGAAGAGTGAGCCATGATGAAAAATATTAAATTTTTTTGATCCAAATTATTTTGAGTTTGGCAAAAAATTATATAGTTTAATTCATGTAGATTACGAATCTAGAAAACAAATTTGGATCTGAAGGATATTTTCCAAGATATCAAAGATTTAAAAATATAGTCCGGAAGCGGAGCCGGAAGCGGGGAGTCAAAAACTCATACAAATAATGGAGATAAAAAACTGCTGATAGCATCAATCGATTAGGCATACTATATACTATGAATGTTTCAAATTTCAAAGCGATTGGTCTGGAATTACAGATTCTATAGAGAAAAATCTCAGAATAGGCAAAATCCTGAACTCAAATCGAAGAGTGAGCCATGATGAAAAATATTAAATTTTTTTGATCCAAATTATTTTGAGTTTGGCATGAAATTATATAGTTTAATTCATGTAGACTACGAATCTAGAAAACAAATTTGGATCTGAAGGATATTTTCCAAGATATCAGAGATTTAAAAATATAGTCCGGAAGCGGAGCCGGAAGCGGGGAGTCAAAAACTCATACAAATAATGGAGATAAAAAATTGCTGATAGCATTAATCGATTAGGCATACTATATACTATGAATGTTCCAAATTTCAAAGCGATTGGTCTAGAATTACAGATTCTATAGAGAAAAATCTCAGAATAGGCAAAATCCTGAACTCAAATCGAAGAGTGAGCCATGATGAAAAATATTAAATTTTTTTGATCCAAATTATTTTGAGTTTGGCATGAAATTATATAGTTTAATTCATGTAGATTACGAATCCAAAAAACAAATTTGGATCTGAAGGATATTTTCCAAGATATCAGAGATTTAAAAATATAGTCCGGAAGCGGAGCCGGAAGCGGGGAGTCAAAAACTCATACAAATAATGAAGATGATAAATTGCTGATAGCATCAATCGATTAGGCATACTATATACTATGAATGTTTCAAATTTCAAAGCGATTGGTCTAGAATTACAGATTCTATAGAGAAAAATCTCAGAATAGGCAAAATCCTGAACTCAAATCGAAGAGTGAGCCATGATGAAAAATATTAAATTTTTTTGATCCAAATTATTTTGAGTTTGGCATGAAATTAAATAGTTTAATTCATGTAGATTACGAATCTAGGAAACAAATTTGGATCTGAAGGATATTTTCCAAGATATCAAAGATTTAAAAATATAGTCCGGAAGCGGAGCCGGAAGCGGGGAGTCAAAAACTCATACAAATAATGGAGATAAAGAATTGCTGATAGCATCAATCGATTAGGCATACTATATACTATAAATGTTCCAAATTTCAAAGCGATTGGTCTAGAATTACAGATTCTATAGAGAAAAATCTCAGAATAGGCAAAATCCTGAACTCAAATCGAAGAGTGAGCCATGATGAAAAATATTAAATTTTTTTGATCCAAATTATTTTGAGTTTGGCATAAAATTATATAGTTTAATTCATGTTAATTACAAATCTAGTAAACAAATTTGGATCTGAAGGATATTTTCCATGATATCAGAGATTTTAAAATATAGTCCGGAAGCGGAGCCGGAAGCGGGGAGTCAAAAACTCATACAAATAATGGAGATAAAAAATTGCTGATAGCATCAATCGATTAGGCATACTATATACTATAAATGTTTCAAATTTCAAAGTGATTGGTCTAGAATAACAGATTCTATAGAGAAAAATCTCAGAATAGGCAAAATCCTGAACTCAAATCGAAGAGTGAGCCATGATAAAAAATATTAAATTTTTTTGATCCAAATTATTTTGAGTTTGGCATGAAATTATATAGTTTAATTCATGTAGATTACAAATCTAGAAAACAAATTTGGATCTGAAAGATATTTTCCAAGATATCAAAGATTTAAAAATATAGTCCGGAAGCGGAGCCGGAAGCGGGGAGTATAAAACTCATACAAATAATGGAGATAAAAATATTCTGATAGCATCAATCGATTAGGCATACTATATACTATAAATGTTCCAGATTTCAAAGCGATTGGTTTAGAATTACAGATTCTATAGAGAAAAATCTCAGAATAGGCAAAATCCTGAACTCAAATCGAAGAGTGAGCCATGATGAAAAATATTAAATTTTTTTGATCCAAATTATTTTGAGTTTGGCGTGAAATTATATAGTTTAATTCATGTAGATTACGAATCTAGAAAACAAATTTGGATCTGAAGGATATTTTCCAAGATATCAAAGATTTAAAAATATAGTCCGGAAGCGGAGCCGGAAGCGGGGAGTCAAAAACTCATACAAATAATGGAGATAAAGAATTGCTGATAGCATCAATCGATTAGGCATACTATATACTATAAATGTTCTAAATTTCAAAGTGATTGGTCCAGAATTACAGATTCTATAGAGAAAAATCTCAGAATAGGCAAAATCCTGAACTCAAATCGAAGAGTGAGCCATGATGAAAAATATTAAATTTTTTTGATCCAAATTATTTTGAGTTTGGCATGAAATTATATAGTTTAATTCATGTAGATTACGAATCTAGAAAACAAATTTGGATCTGAACGATATTTTCCAAGATATCAGAGACTTAAAAATATAGTCCGGAAGCGGAGCCGGAAGCGGGGAGTCAAAAACTCATACAAATAATGAAGATGAAAAATTGCTGATAGCATCAATCGATTAGGCATACTATATACTATGAATGTTTCAAATTTCAAAGCGATTGGTCTAGAATTACAGATTCTATAGAGAAAAATCTCAGAATAGGCAAAATCCTGTACTCAAATCGAAGAGTGAGCCATGATGAAAAATATTAAATTTTTTTGATCCAAATTATTTTGAGTTTGGCATGAAATTGTATAGTTTAATTCATGTAGATTACGAATCCAGAAAACAAATTTGGATCTGAAGGATATTTTCCAAGATATCAGAGATTTAAAAATATAGTCCGGAAGCGGAGCCGGAAGCGGGGAGTCAAAAACTCATACAAATAATGAAGATGAAAAATTGCTGATAGCATCAATCGATTAGGCGTACTATATACTATAAATGTTTCAAATTTCAAAGCGATTGGTCTAGAATTACAGATTCTATAGAGAAAAATCTCAGAATAGGCAAAATCCTGAACTCAAATCGAAGAGTGAGCCATGATGAAAAATGATAAATTTTTTTGATCCAAATTATTTTGAGTTTGGCATGGAATTATATAGTTTAATTCATGTAGATTACGAATCTAGGAAACAAATTTGGATGTGAAGGATATTTTCCAAGATATCAAAGATTTAAAAATATAGTCCGGAAGCGGAGCCGGAAGCGGGGAGTCAAAAACTCATACAAATAATGGAGATAAAGAATTGCTGATAGCATCAATCGATTAGGCATACTATATACTATAAATGTTCCAAATTTCAAAGCGATTGGTCTAGAATTACAGATTCTATAGAGAAAAATCTCAGAATAGGCAAAATCCTGAACTCAAATCGAAGAGTGAGCCATGATGAAAAATATTAAATTTTTTTGATCCAAATTATTTTGAGTTTGGCATGAAATTATATAGTTTAATCCATGTAGATTACGAATCTAGGAAACAAATTTGGATCTGAAGGATATTTTCCAAGATATCAAAGATTTAAAAATATAGTCCGGAAGCGGAGCCGGAAGCGGGGAGTCAAAAACTCATACAAATAATGGAGATAAAGAATTGCTGATATTATCAATCGATTAGGCATACTATATACTATAAATGTTCCAAATTTCAAAGTGATTGGTCCAGAATTACAGATTCTATAGAGAAAAATCTCAGAATAGGCAAAATCCTGAACTCAAATCGAAGAGTGAGCCATGATGAAAAATATTAAATTTTTTTGATCCAAATTATTTTGAGTTTGGCATGAAATTATATAGTTTAATTCATGTAGATTACGAATCTAGGAAACAAATTTGGATCTGAAAGATATTTTCCAAGATATCAAAGATTTAAAAATATAGTCCGGAAGCGGGGAGTATAAAACTCATACAAATAATGAAGATAAAAAATTGCTGATAGCATCAATCGATTAGGCATACTATATACTATAAATGTTCCAAATTTCAAAGCGATTGGTCTAGAATTACAGATTCTATAGAGAAAAATCTCAGAATAGGCAAAATCCTGAACTCAAATCGAAGAGTGAGCCATGATGAAAAATATTAAATTTTTTTGATCCAAATTATTTTGAGTTTGGCATGGAATTATATAGTTTAATTCATGTAGATTACGAATCTAGAAAACAAATTTGGATCTGAACAATATTTTTCAAGATATCAAAGATTTAAAAATATAGTCCGGAAGCGGAGCCGGAAGCGGGGAGTCAAAAACTCATACAAATAATGAAGATAAAAAACTGCTGATAGCATCAATCGATCAGGCATACTATATACTATGAATGTTTCAAATTTCAAAGCGATTGGTCTAGAATTACAGATTCTATAGAGAAAAATCTCAGAATAGGCAAAATCCTGAACTCAAATCGAAGAGTGAGCCATGATGAAAAATATTAAATTTTTTTGATCCAAATTATTTTGAGTTTGGCATGAAATTATATAGTTTAATTCATGTAGATTACGAATCCAGAAAACAAATTTGGATCTGAAGGATATTTTCCAAGATATCAAAGATTTAAAAATATAGTCCGGAAGCGGAGCCGGAAGCGGGGAGTCAAAAACTCATACAAATAATGGAGATAAAAAATTGCTGATAGCATTAATCGATTAGGCATACTATATACTATAAATGTTCCAAATTTCAAAGCGATTGGTCTAGAATTACAGATTCTATAGAGAAAAATCTCAGAATAGGCTAAATCCTGAACTCAAATCGAAGAGTGAGCCATGATGAAAAATATTAAATTTTTTTGATCCAAATTATTTTGAGTTTGGCATGAAATTATATAGTTTAATTCATGTAGATTACGAATCTAGAAAACAAATTTGGATCTGAACGATATTTTCCAAGATATCAGAGATTTAAAAATATAGTCCGGAAGCGGAGCCGGAAGCGGGGAGTCAAAAACTCATACAAATAATGAAGATGAAAAATTGCTGATAGCATCAATCGATTAGGCATACTATATACTATAAATGTTTCAAATTTCAAAGCGATTGGTCTAGAATTACAGATTCTATAGAGAAAAATCTCAGAATAGGCAAAATCCTGAACTCAAATCGAAGAGTGAGCCATGATGAAAAATATTAAATTTTTTTGATCCAAATTATTTTGAGTTTGGCATGGAATTATATAGTTCAATTCATGTAGATTACGAATCTAGAAAACAAATTTGGATCTGAAGGATATTTTCCAAGATATCAGAGATTTAAAAATATAGTCCGGAAGCGGAGCCGGAAGCGGGGAGTCAAAAACTCATACAAATAATGAAGATGAAGAATTGCTGATAGCATCAATCGATTAGGCATACTATATACTATAAATGTTCCAAATTTCGGAACGATTTGTCTAGAATTACAGATTCTATAGAGAAAAATCTCAGAATAGGCAAAATCCTGAACTCAAATCGAAGAGTGAGCCATGATGAAAAATATTAAATTTTTTTGATCCAAATTATTTTGAGTTTGGCATGAAATTATATAGTTTAATTCATGTAGATTACGAATCTAGAAAACAAATTTGCATCTGAAGGATATTTTCCAAGATATCAAAGATTTAAAAATATAGTCCGGAAGCGGAGCTGGAAGCGAGGAGTCGAATACTCATACAAATAATGGAGATAAAAAATTGCTGATAGCATCAATCGATTAGGCATACTATATACTTTGAATGTTCCAAATTGCAAAGCGATTGGTCTAGAATTACAGATTCTATAGAGAAAAATCTCAGAATAGGCAAAATCCTGAACTCAAATCGAAGAGTGAGCCATGATGAAAAATATTAAATTTTTTTGATCCAAATTATTTTGAGTTTGGCAAAAAATTATATAGTTTAATTCATGTAGATTACGAATCTAGAAAACAAATTTGGATCTGAAGGATATTTTCCAAGATATCAAAGATTTAAAAATATAGTCCGGAAGCGGAGCCGGAAGCGGGGAGTCAAAAACTCATACAAATAATGAAGATAAAAAACTGCTGATAGCATCAATCGATTAGGCATACTATATACTATAAATGTTCCAAATTTCAAAGCGATTGGTCTAGAATTACAGATTCTATAGAGAAAAATCTCAGAATAGGCAAAATCCTGAACTCAAATCGAAGAGTGAGCCATGATGAAAAATATTAAATTTTTTTGATCCAAATTATTTTGAGTTTGGCATGAAATTATATAGTTTAATTCATGTAGACTACGAATCTAGAAAACAAATTTGGATCTGAAGGATATTTTCCAAGATATCAGAGATTTAAAAATATAGTCCGGAAGCGGAGCCGGAAGCGGGGAGTCAAAAACTCATACAAATAATGGAGATAAAAAATTGCTGATAGCATTAATCGATTAGGCATACTATATACTATAAATGTTCCAAATTTCAAAGCGATTGGTCTAGAATTACAGATTCTATAGAGAAAAATCTCAGAATAGGCAAAATCCTGAACTCAAATCGAAGAGTGAGCCATGATGAGAAATATTAAATTTTTTTGATCCAAATTATTTTGAGTTTGGCATGAAATTATATAGTTTAATTCATGTAGATTACGAATCCAGAAAACAAATTTGGATCTGAAGGATATTTTCCAAGATATCAGAGATTTAAAAATATAGTCCGGAAGCGGAGCCGGAAGCGGGGAGTCAAAAACTCATACAAATAATGAAGATGATAAATTGCTGATAGCATCAATCGATTAGGCATACTATATACTATAAATGTTTCAAATTTCAAAGCGATTGGTCTAGAATTACAGATTCTATAGAGAAAAATCTCAGAATAGGCAAAATCCTGAACTCAAATCGAAGAGTGAGCCATGATGAAAAATATTAAATTTTTTTGATCCAAATTATTTTGAGTTTGGCATGAAATTATATAGTTTAATTCATGTAGACTACGAATCTAGAAAACAAATTTGGATCTGAAGGATATTTTCCAAGATATCAGAGATTTAAAAATATAGTCCGGAAGCGGAGCCGGAAGCGGGGAGTCAAAAACTCATACAAATAATGAAGATGAAGAATTGCTGATAGCATCAATCGATTAGGCATACTATATACTATAAATGTTCCAAATTTCGGAACGATTTGTCTAGAATTACAGATTCTATAGAGAAAAATCTCAGAATAGGCAAAATCCTGAACTCAAATCGAAGAGTGAGCCATGATGAAAAATATTAAATTTTTTTGATCCAAATTATTTTGAGTTTGGCATGGAATTATATAGTTCAATTCATGTAGATTACGAATCTAGAAAACAAATTTGGATCTGAAGGATATTTTCCAAGATATCAGAGATTTAAAAATATAGTCCGGAAGCGGAGCCGGAAGCGGGGAGTCAAAAACTCATACAAATAATGAAGATGAAGAATTGCTGATAGCATCAATCGATTAGGCATACTATATACTATAAATGTTCCAAATTTCGGAACGATTTGTCTAGAATTACAGATTCTATAGAGAAAAATCTCAGAATAGGCAAAATCCTGAACTCAAATCGAAGAGTGAGCCATGATGAAAAATATTAAATTTTTTTGATCCAAATTATTTTGAGTTTGGCATGAAATTATATAGTTTAATTCATGTAGATTACGAATCTAGAAAACAAATTTGGATCTGAACGATATTTTCCAAGATATCAGAGATTTAAAAATATAGTCCGGAAGCGGAGCCGGAAGCGGGGAGTCAAAAACTCATACAAATAATGAAGATGAAAAATTGCTGATAGCATCAATCGATTAGGCATACTATATACTATAAATGTTTCAAATTTCAAAGCGATTGGTCTAGAATTACAGATTCTATAGAGAAAAATCTCAGAATAGGCTAAATCCTGAACTCAAATCGAAGAGTGAGCCATGATGAAAAATATTAAATTTTTTTGATCCAAATTATTTTGAGTTTGGCATGAAATTATATAGTTTAATTCATGTAGATTACGAATCTAGAAAACAAATTTGGATCTGAACGATATTTTCCAAGATATCAGAGATTTAAAAATATAGTCCGGAAGCGGAGCCGGAAGCGGGGAGTCAAAAACTCATACAAATAATGAAGATGAAAAATTGCTGATAGCATCAATCGATTAGGCATACTATATACTATAAATGTTTCAAATTTCAAAGCGATTGGTCTAGAATTACAGATTCTATAGAGAAAAATCTCAGAATAGGCAAAATCCTGAACTCAAATCGAAGAGTGAGCCATGATGAAAAATATTAAATTTTTTTGATCCAAATTATTTTGAGTTTGGCATGGAATTATATAGTTCAATTCATGTAGATTACGAATCTAGAAAACAAATTTGGATCTGAAGGATATTTTCCAAGATATCAGAGATTTAAAAATATAGTCCGGAAGCGGAGCCGGAAGCGGGGAGTCAAAAACTCATACAAATAATGAAGATGAAGAATTGCTGATAGCATCAATCGATTAGGCATACTATATACTATAAATGTTCCAAATTTCGGAACGATTTGTCTAGAATTACAGATTCTATAGAGAAAAATCTCAGAATAGGCAAAATCCTGAACTCAAATCGAAGAGTGAGCCATGATGAAAAATATTAAATTTTTTTGATCCAAATTATTTTGAGTTTGGCATGAAATTATATAGTTTAATTCATGTAGATTACGAATCTAGAAAACAAATTTGCATCTGAAGGATATTTTCCAAGATATCAAAGATTTAAAAATATAGTCCGGAAGCGGAGCTGGAAGCGAGGAGTCGAATACTCATACAAATAATGGAGATAAAAAATTGCTGATAGCATCAATCGATTAGGCATACTATATACTTTGAATGTTCCAAATTGCAAAGCGATTGGTCTAGAATTACAGATTCTATAGAGAAAAATCTCAGAATAGGCAAAATCCTGAACTCAAATCGAAGAGTGAGCCATGATGAAAAATATTAAATTTTTTTGATCCAAATTATTTTGAGTTTGGCAAAAAATTATATAGTTTAATTCATGTAGATTACGAATCTAGAAAACAAATTTGGATCTGAAGGATATTTTCCAAGATATCAAAGATTTAAAAATATAGTCCGGAAGCGGAGCCGGAAGCGGGGAGTCAAAAACTCATACAAATAATGAAGATAAAAAACTGCTGATAGCATCAATCGATTAGGCATACTATATACTATAAATGTTCCAAATTTCAAAGCGATTGGTCTAGAATTACAGATTCTATAGAGAAAAATCTCAGAATAGGCAAAATCCTGAACTCAAATCGAAGAGTGAGCCATGATGAAAAATATTAAATTTTTTTGATCCAAATTATTTTGAGTTTGGCATGAAATTATATAGTTTAATTCATGTAGACTACGAATCTAGAAAACAAATTTGGATCTGAAGGATATTTTCCAAGATATCAGAGATTTAAAAATATAGTCCGGAAGCGGAGCCGGAAGCGGGGAGTCAAAAACTCATACAAATAATGGAGATAAAAAATTGCTGATAGCATTAATCGATTAGGCATACTATATACTATAAATGTTCCAAATTTCAAAGCGATTGGTCTAGAATTACAGATTCTATAGAGAAAAATCTCAGAATAGGCAAAATCCTGAACTCAAATCGAAGAGTGAGCCATGATGAGAAATATTAAATTTTTTTGATCCAAATTATTTTGAGTTTGGCATGAAATTATATAGTTTAATTCATGTAGATTACGAATCCAGAAAACAAATTTGGATCTGAAGGATATTTTCCAAGATATCAGAGATTTAAAAATATAGTCCGGAAGCGGAGCCGGAAGCGGGGAGTCAAAAACTCATACAAATAATGAAGATGATAAATTGCTGATAGCATCAATCGATTAGGCATACTATATACTATAAATGTTTCAAATTTCAAAGCGATTGGTCTAGAATTACAGATTCTATAGAGAAAAATCTCAGAATAGGCAAAATCCTGAACTCAAATCGAAGAGTGAGCCATGATGAAAAATATTAAATTTTTTTGATCCAAATTATTTTGAGTTTGGCATGAAATTATATAGTTTAATTCATGTAGATTACGAATCTAGGAAACAAATTTGGATCTGAAGGATATTTTCCAAGATATCAAAGATTTAAAAATATAGTCCGGAAGCGGAGCCGGAAGCGGGGAGTCAAAAACTCATACAAATAATGGAGATAAAGAATTGCTGATAGCATCAATCGATTAGGCATACTATATACTATAAATGTTCCAAATTTTAAAGCGATTGGTCTAGAATTACAGATTCTATAGAGAAAAATCTCAGAATAGGCAAAATCCTGAACTCAAATCGAAGAGTGAGCCATGATGAAAAATATTAAATTTTTTTGATCCAAATTATTTAGAGTTTGGCATGAAATTATATAGTTTAATTCATGTTTATTACAAATCTAGTAAACAAATTTGGATCTGAAGGATATTTTCCATGATATCAGAGATTTAAAAATATAGTCCGGAAGCGGAGCCGGAAGCGGGGAGTCAAAAACTCATACAAATATTGGAGATAAAAAATTGCAGATAGCATCAATCGATTAGGCATACTATATACTATAAATGTTTCAAATTTCAAAGTGATTGGTCTAGAATTACAGATTCTATAGAGAAAAATCTCAGAATAGGCAAAATCCTGAACTCAAATCGAAGAGTGAGCCATGATAAAAAATATTAAATTTTTTTGATCCAAATTATTTTGAGTTTGGCATGAAATTATATAGTTTAATTCATGTAGATTACGAATCTAGAAAACAAATTTGGATCTGAAAGATATTTTCCAAGATATCAAAGATTTAAAAATATAGTCCGGAAGCGGAGCCGGAAGCGGGGAGTATAAAACTCATACAAATAATGGAGATAAAAAATTGCTGATAGCATCAACCGCTTAGGCATACTATAAACTATAAATGTTTCAAATTTCAGAGCGATTGGTCTAGAATTACAGATTCTATAGAGAAAAATCTCAGAATAGGCAAAATCCTGAACTCAAATCGAAGAGTGAGCCATGATGAAAAATATTAAATTTTTTTGATCCAAATTATTTTGAGTTTGGCATGAAATTATATAGTTTTATTCATGTAGATTACGAATCTAGGAAACAAATTTGGATCTGAAGGATATTTTCCAAGATATCAAAGATTTAAAAATATAGTCCGGAAGCGGAGCCGGAAGCGGGGAGTCAAAAATTCATACAAATAATGGAGATAAAGAATTGCTGATAGCATCAATCGATTAGGCATACTATATACTATAAATGCTCTAAATTTCAAAGTGATTGGTCCAGAATTACAGATTCTATAGAGAAAAATCTCAGAATAGGCAAAATCCTGAACTCAAATCGAAGAGTGAGCCATGATGAAAAATATTAAATTTTTTTGATCCAAATTATTTTGAGTTTGGCATGAAATCATATAGTTTAATTCATGTAGATTACGAATCTAGGAAACAAATTTGGATCTGAAAGATATTTTCCAAGATATCAAAGATTTAAAAATATAGTCCGGAAGCGGAGCCGGAAGCGGGGAGTATAAAACTCATACAAATAATAGAGATAAAAAATTGCTGATAGCATCAATCGATTAGGCATACTATATACTATAAATGTTCCAAATTTCAAAGCGATTGGTCTAGAATTACAGATTCTATAGAGAAAAATCTCAGAATAGGCAAAATCCTGAACTCAAATCGAAGAGTGAGCCATGATGAAAAATATTAAATTTTTTTGATCCAAATTATTTTGAGTTTGGCATGAAATTATATAGTTTAATTCATGTAGATTACGAATCTAGAAAACAAATTTGGATCTGAAAGATATTTTCCAAGATATCAAAGATTTAAAAATATAGTCCGGAAGCGGAGCCGGAAGCGGGGAGTATAAAACTCATACGAATAATGAAGATAAAAAATTGCTGATAGCATCAATCGATTAGGCATACTATAAACTATAAATGTTTTAAATTTCAAAGCCATTGGTCTAGAATTACAGATTCTATAGAGAAAAATCTCAGAATAGGCAAAATCCTGAACTCAAATCGAAGAGTGAGCCATGATGAAAAATATTAAATTTTTTTGATCCAAATTATTTTGAGTTTGGCATGAAATTATATAGTTTAATTCATGTAGATTACGAATCTAGAAAACAAATTTGGATCTGAAGGATATTTTCCAAGATATCAAAGATTTAAAAATATAGTCCGGAAGCGGAGCCGGAAGCGGGGAGTCAAAAACTCATACAAATAATGGAGATAAAAAATTGCTGATAGCATCAATCGATTAGGCATACTATATACTATAAATGTTCCAAATTTCAAAGCGATTGGTCTAGAATTACAGATTCTATAGAGAAAAATCTCAGAATAGGCAAAATCCTGAACTCAAATCGAAGAGTGAGCCATGATGAAAAATATTAAATTTTTTTGATCCAAATTATTTTGAGTTTGGCATGAAATTATATAGTTTAATTCATGTAGATTACGAATCTAGGAAACAAATTTGGACCTGAAAGATATTTTCCAAGATATCAAAGATTTAAAAATATAGTCCGGAAGCGGAGCCGGAAGCGGGGAGTATAAAACTCATACAAATAATAAAGATAAAAAATTTCGAGATAGCATCAATCGATTAGGCATACTATATACTATAAATGTTCCAAATTTCAAAGCGATTGGTCTAGAATTACAGATTCTATAGAGAAAAATCTCAGAATAGGCAAAATCCTGAACTCAAATCGAAGAGTGAGCCATGATGAAAAATATTAAATTTTTTTGATCCAAATTATTTTGAGTTTGGCATGTAATTATATAGTTTTATTCATGTAGATTACGAATCTAGGAAACAAATTTGGATCTGAAGGATATTTTCCAAGATATCAAAGATTTAAAAATATAGTCCGGAAGCGGAGCCGGAAGCGGGGAGTCAAAAACTCATACAAATAATGGAGATAAAGAATTGCTGATAGCATCAATCGATTAGGCATACTATATACTATAAATGTTCTAAATTTCAAAGTGATTGGTCCAGAATTACAGATTCTATAGAGAAAAATCTCAGAATAGGCAAAATCCTGAACTCAAATCGAAGAGTGAGCCATGATGAAAAATATTAAATTTTTTTGATCCAAATTATTTTGAGTTTGGCATGAAATTATATAGTTTAATTCATGTAGATTACGAATCTAGGAAACAAATTTGGATCTGAAAGATATTTTCCAAGATATCAAAGATTTAAAAATATAGTCCGGAAGCGGAGCCGGAAGCGGGGAGTATAAAACTCATACAAATAATAGAGATAAAAAATTGCTGATAGCATCAATCGATTGGGCATACTATATACTATAAATGTTTCAAATTTCAAAGCGATTGGTCTAGAATTACAGATTCTATAGAAAAAAATCTCAGAATAGGCAAAATCCTGAACTCAAATCGAAGAGTGAGCCATGATGAAAAATATTAAATTTTTTTGATCCAAATTATTTTGAGTTTGGCATGAAATTATATAGTTTAATTCATGTAGATTACGAATCTAGAAAACAAATTTGGATCTGAAAGATATTTTCCAAGATATCAAAGATTTAAAAATATAGTCCGGAAGCGGAGCCGGAAGCGGGGAGTATAAAACTCATACAAATAATGGAGATAAAAAATTGCTGATAGCATCAATCGATTAGGCATACTATAAACTATAAATGTTCCAAATTTCAAAGCGATTGGTCTAGAATTACAGATTCTATAGAGAAAAATCTCAGAATAGGCAAAATCCTGAACTCAAATCGAAGAGTGAGCCATGATGAAAAATATTAAATTTTTTTGATCCAAATTATTTTGAGTTTGGCATGAAATTATATGGTTTAATTCATGAAGATTACGAATCTAGAAAACAAATTTGGATCTGAAGGATATTTTCCAAGATATCAAAGATTTAAAAATATAGTCCGGAAGCGGAGCCGGAAGCGGGGAGTCAAAAACTCATACAAATAATGGAGATAAAAAATTGCTGATAGCATCAATCGATTAGGCATACTATATACTATAAATGTTCCAAATTTCAAAGCGATTGGTTTAGAATTACAGATTCTATAGAGAAAAATCTCAGAATAGGCAAAATCCTGAACTCAAATCGAAGAGTGAGCCATGATGAAAAATATTAAATTTTTTTGATCCAAATTATTTTGAGTTTGGCATGAAATTATATAGTTTAATTCATGTAGATTACGAATCTAGAAAACAAATTTGGATCTGAAGGATATTTTCCAAGATATCAAAGATTTAAAAATATAGTCCGGAAGCGGAGCTGGAAGCGGGGAGTCAAAAACTCATACAAATAATAGAGATAAAAAATTGCTGATAGCATCAATCGATTAGGCATACTATATACTATGGATGTTCCAAATTTCAAAGCGATTGGTCTAGAATTACAGATTCTATAGAGGAAAATCTCAGAATAGGCAAAATCCTGAACTCAAATCGAAGAGTGAGCCATGATAAAAAATATTAAATTTTTTTGATCCAAATTATTTTGAGTTTGGCATGAAATTATATAGTTTAATTCATGAAGATTATGAATCTAGAAAACAAATTTGGATCTGAAGGATATTTTCCAAGATATCAAAAATTTAAAAATATAGTCCGGAAGCGGAGCCGGAAGCGGGGAGTCAAAAACTTATACAAATAATAAAGATAAAGAATTGCTGATAGCATCAATCGATTAGGCATACTATATACTATAAATGTTCCAAATTTCAAAGCGATTGGTCTAGAATTACAGATTCTATAGAGAAAAATCACAGAATAGGCAAAATCCTGAACTCAAATCGAAGAGTGAGCCATGATGAAAAATATTAAATTTTTTTGATCCAAATTATTTCGAGTTTGGCATGAAATTATATAGTTTAATTCATGTAGATTACGAATCTAGAAAACAAATTTGGATCTGAAGGATATTTTCCAAGATATCAAAGATTTAAAAATATAGTCCGGAAGCGGAGCCGGAAGCGGGGAGTCAAAAACTCATACAAATAATAGAGATAAAAAATTGCTGATAGCATCAATCGATTAGGCATACTATATACTATAAATGTTCCAAATTTCAAAGTGATTGGTCTAGAATTATAGATTCTATAGAGAAAAATCTCAGAATAGGCAAAATCCTGAACTCAAATCGAAGAGTGAGCCATGATAAGAAATATTAAATTTTTTTGATCCAAATTATTTTGAGTTTGGCATGAAATTATATAGTTTAATTCATGTAGATTACGAATCTAGAAAACAAATTTGGATCTGAAGGATATTTTCCAAGATATCAAAGATTTAAAAATATAAACCGGAAGCGGAGCCGGAAGCGGGGAGTCAAAAACTCATACAAATAATAGAGATAAAAAATTGCTGATAGCATCAATCGATTAGCCATACTATATACTATAAATGTTCAAAATTTCAAAGCGATTGGTCTAGAATTACAGATTCTATAGAGAAAAATCTCAGAATAGGCAAAATCCTGAACTCAAATCGAAGAGTGAGCCATGATGAAAAATATTAAATTTTTTTGATCCAAATTATTTCGAGTTTGGCATGAAATTATATAGTTTAATTCATGTAGATTACGAATCTAGAAAACAAATTTGGATCTGAAGGATATTTTCCAAGATATCAAAGATTTAAAAATATAGTCCGGAAGCGGAGCCGGAAGCGGGGAGTCAAAAACTCATACAAATAATAGAGATAAAAAATTGCTGATAGCATCAATCGATTAGGCATACTATATACTATAAATGTTCCAAATTTCAAAGTGATTGGTCTAGAATTACAGATTCTATAGAGAAAAATCTCAGAATAGGCAGAATCCTGAACTCAAATCGAAGAGTGAGCCATGATGAAAAATATTAAATTTTTTTGATCCAAATTATTTTAAGTTTGGCATGAAATTATATAGTTTAGTTCATGTAGATTACAAATCTAGAAAACAAATTTGGATCTGAAGGATATTTTCCAAGATATCAAAGATTTAAAAATATAGTCCGGAAGCGGAGCCGGAAGCGGGGAGTCAAAAACTCATACAAATAATGGAGATAAAAAATTGCTGATAGCATTAATCGATGAGGCATACTATATACTATAAATGTTTCAAATTTCAAAGCGATTGGTCTAGAATTACAGATTCTATAGAGAAAAATCTCAGAATAGGCAAAATCCTGAACTCAAATCAAAGAGTGAGCCATGATAAAAAATATTAAATTTTTTTGATCCAAATTATTTTGAGTTTGGCATGAAATTATATAGTTTAATTCATGTAGATTACGAATCTAGAAAACAAATTTGGATCTGAAGGATATTTTCCAAGATATCAAAGATTTAAAAATATAGTCCGGAAGCGGAGCCGGAAGCGGGGAGTCAAAAACTCATACAAATAATAGAGATAAAAAATTGCTGATAGCATCAATCGATTAGGCATACTATATACTATAAATGTTCCAAATTTCAAAGCGATTGGTCTAGAATTACAGATTCTATAGAGAAAATTCTCAGAATAGGCAAAATCCTGAACTCAAATCGAAGAGTGAGCCATGATAAAAAATATTAAATTTTTTTGATCCAAATTATTTTGAGTTTGGCATGAAATTATATAGTTGAATTCATGTAGATTACGAATCTAGAAAACAAATTTGGATCTGAAGGATATTTTCCAAGATATCAAAGATTTAAAAATATAGTCCGGAAGCGGAGCCGGAAGCGGGGAGTCAAAAACTCATACAAATAATAGAGATAAAAAATTGCTGATAGCATCAATCGATTAGGCATACTATATACTATGAATGTTCCAAATTTCAAAGTGATTGGTCTAGAATTACAGATTCTATAGAGAAAAATCTCAGAATAGGCAAAATCCTGAACTCAAATCGAAGAGTGAGCCATGATAAGAAATATTAAATTTTTTTGATCCAAATTATTTTGAGTTTGGCATGAAATTATATAGTTTAATTCATGTAGATTACGAATCTAGAAAACAAATTTGGATCTGAAGGATATTTTCCAAGATATCAAAGATTTAAAAATATAAACCGGAAGCGGAGCCGGAAGCGGGGAGTCAAAAACTCATACAAATAATAGAGATAAAAAATTGCTGATAGCATCAATCGATTAGCCATACTATATACTATAAATGTTCAAAATTTCAAAGCGATTGGTCTAGAATTACAGATTCTATAGAGAAAAATCTCAGAATAGGCAAAATCCTGAACTCAAATCAAAGAGTGAGCCATGATGAAAAATATTAAATTTTTTTGATCCAAATTATTTCGAGTTTGGCATGAAATTATATAGTTTAATTCATGTAGATTACGAATCTAGAAAACAAATTTGGATCTGAAGGATATTTTCCAAGATATCAAAGATTTAAAAATATAGTCCGGAAGCGGAGCCGGAAGCGGGGAGTCAAAAACTCATACAAATAATAGAGATAAAAAATTGCTGATAGCATCAATCGATTAGGCATACTATATACTATAAATGTTCCAAATTTCAAAGTGATTGGTCTAGAATTACAGATTCTATAGAGAAAAATCTCAGAATAGGCAGAATCCTGAACTCAAATCGAAGAGTGAGCCATGATGAAAAATATTAAATTTTTTTGATCCAAATTATTTTAAGTTTGGCATGAAATTATATAGTTTAGTTCATGTAGATTACGAATCTAGAAAACAAATTTGGATCTGAAGGATATTTTCTAAGATATCAAAGATTTAAAAATATAGTCCGGAAGCGGAGCCGGAAGCGGGGAGTCAAAAACTCATACAAATAATGGAGATAAAAAATTGCTGATAGCATTAATCGATGGGGCATACTATATACTATAAATGTTTCAAATTTCAAAGCGATTGGTCTAGAATTACAGATTCTATAGAGAAAAATCTCAGAATAGGCAAAATCCTGAACTCAAATCAAAGAGTGAGCCATGATAAAAAATATTAAATTTTTTTGATCCAAATTATTTTGAGTTTGGCATGAAATTATATAGTTTAATTCATGTAGATTACGAATCTAGAAAACAAATTTGGATCTGAAGGATATTTTCCAAGATATCAAAGATTTAAAAATATAGTCCGGAAGCGGAGCCGGAAGCGGGGAGTCAAAAACTCATACAAATAATAGAGATAAAAAATTGCTGATAGCATCAATCGATTAGGCATACTATATACTATAAATGTTCCAAATTTCAAAGCGATTGGTCTAGAATTACAGATTCTATAGAGAAAATTCTCAGAATAGGCAAAATCCTGAACTCAAATCGAAGAGTGAGCCATGATAAAAAATATTAAATTTTTTTGATCCAAATTATTTTGAGTTTGGCATGAAATTATATAGTTGAATTCATGTAGATTACGAATCTAGAAAACAAATTTGGATCTGAAAGATATTTTCCAAGATATCAAAGATTTAAAAATATAGTCCGGAAGCGGAGCCGGAAGCGGGGAGTATAAAACTCATACAAATAATGGAGATAAAAAATTGCTGATAGCATCAATCGATTAGGCATACTATAAACTATAAATGTTCCAAATTTCAAAGCGATTGGTCTAGAATTACAGATTCTATAGAGAAAAATCTCAGAATAGGCAAAATCCTGAACTCAAATCGAAGAGTTAGCCATGATGAAAAATATTAAATTTTTTTGATCCAAATTATTTTGAGTTTGGAATGAAATTATATAGTTTAATTCATGTTAATTACGAATCTAGTAAACAAATTTGGATCTGAAGGATATTTTCCATGATATCAGAGATTTAAAAATATAGTCCGGAAGCGGAGCCGGAAGCGGGGAGTCAAAAACTCATACAAATAATGGAGATAAAAAATTGCTGATAGCATCAATCGATTAGGCATACTATATACTATAAATGTTCCAAATTTCAAAGTGATTGTTTAGAATTACAGATTCTATAGAGAAAAATCTCAGAATAGGCAAAATCCTGAACTCAAATCGAAGAGTGAGCCATGATAAGAAATATTAAATTTTTTTGATCCAAATTATTTTGAGTTTGGCATGAAATTATATAGTTTAATTCATGTAGATTACGAATCTAGAAAACAAATTTGGATCTGAAAGATATTTTCCAAGATATCAAAGATTTAAAAATATAGTCCGGAAGCGGAGCCGGAAGCGGAGAGTATAAAACTCATACAAATAATGGAGATAAAAAATTGCTGATAGCATCAATCGATTAGGCATACTATATACTATAAATGTTCTAAATTTCAGAGTGATTGGTCCAGAATTACAGATTCTATAGAGAAAAATCTCAGAATAGGCAAAATCCTGAACTCAAATCGAAGAGTGAGCCATGATGAAAAATATTAAATTTTTTTGATCCAAATTATTTTGAGTTTGGCATGAAATTATATAGTTTAATTCATGTAGATTACGAATCTAGAAAACAAATTTGGATCTGAAGGATATTTTCCAAGATATCAAAGATTTAAAAATATAGTCCGGAAGCGGAGCCGGAAGCGGGGAGTATAAAACTCATACAAATAATAGAGATAAAAAATTGCTGATAGCATCAATCGATTAGGCATACTATATACTATAAATGTTCCAAATTTCAAAGCGATTGGTCTAGAATTACAGATTCTATAGAGAAAAATCTCAGAATAGGCAAAATCCTGAACTCAAATCGAAGAGTGAGCCATGATGAAAAATATTAAATTTTTTTGATCCAAATTATTTTGAGTTTGGTAAGAAATTATATAGTTTAATTCATGTAGATTACGAATCTGGAAAACAAATTTGGATCTGAAGGATATTTTCCAAGATATCAAAGATTTAAAAATATAGTCCGGAAGCGGAGCCGGAAGCGGGGAGTCAAAAACTCATACAAATAATGGAGATAAAAAATTATTTATAGCATTAATCGATTAGGCATACTATATACTATAAATGTTCCAAATTTCAAAGTGATTGGTCTAGAATTACAGATTCTATAGAGAAAAATCTCAGAATAGGCAAAATCCTGAACTCAAATCGAAGAGTGAGCCATGATGAAAAATATTAAATTTTTTTGATCCAAATTATTTTGAGTTTGGCGTGAAATTATATAGTTTAATTCATGTAGATTACGAATCTAGAAAACAAATTTGGATCTGAACGATATTTTCCAAGATATCAGAGATTTAAAAATATAGTCCGGAAGCGGAGCCGGAAGCGGGGAGTCAAAAACTCATACAAATAATGGAGATAAAAAATTGCTGATAGCATTAATCGATTAGGCATACTATATACTATAAATGTTCCAAATTTCAAAGCGATTGGTTTAGAATTACAGATTCTATAGAAAAAAATCTCAGAATAGGCAAAATCCTGAACTCAAATCAAAGAGTGAGCCATGATAAAAAATATTAAATTTTTTTGATCCAAATTATTTTGAGTTTGGCATGAAATTATATAGTTTAATTCATGTAGATTACGAATCTAGAAAACAAATTTGGATCTGAAGGATATTTTCCAAGATATCAAAGATTTAAAAATATAGTCCGGAAGCGGAGCTGGAAGCGGGGAGTCAAAAACTCATACAAATGATAGAGATAAAAAATTGCTGATAGCATCAATCGATTAGGCATACTATATACTATAAATGTTTCAAATTTCAAAGCGATTGGTCTAGAATTACAGATTCTATAGAGAAAAATCTCAGAATAGGCAAAATCCTTAACTCAAATCGAAGAGTGAGCCATGATGAAAAATATTAAATTTTTTTGATCCAAATTATTTTGAGTTTGGCATGAAATTATATAGTTTAATTCATGTAGATTATGAATCTAGAAAACAAATTTGGATCTGAAGGACATTTTCCAAGATATCAAAAATTTAAAAATATAGTCCGGAAGCGGAGCCGGAAGCGGGGAGTCAAAAACTCATACAAATAATAGAGATAAAAAATTGCTGATAGCATCAATCGATTAGGCATACTATATACTATAAATGTTCCAAATTTCAAAGCGATTGGTCTAGAATTACAGATTCTATAGAGAAAAATCACAGAATAGGCAAAATCCTGAACTCAAATCGAAGAGTGAGCCATGATGAAAAATATTAAATTTTTTTGATCCAAATTATTTTGAGTTTGGCATGAAATTATATAGTTTAATTCATGTAGATTACGAATCTAGGAAACAAATTTGGATCTGAAGGATATCTTCCAAGATATCAAAGATTTAAAAATATAGTCCGGAAGCGGAGCCCGAAGCGGGGAGTCAAAAACTCATACAAGTAATGGAGATAAAGGATTGCTGATAGCATCAATCGATTAGGCATACTATATACTATAAATGTTCCAAATTTCAAAGTGATTGGTCCAGAATTACAGATTCTATAGAGAAAAATCTCAGAATAGGCAAAATCCTGAACTCAAATCAAAGAGTGAGCCATGATAAAAAATATTAAATTTTTTTGATCCAAATTATTTTGAGTTTGGCATGAAATTATATGGTTTAATTCATGTAGATTACGAATCTAGAAAACAAATTTGGATCTGAAGGATATTTTCCAAGATATCAAAGATTTAAAAATATAAACCGGAAGCGGAGCCGGAAGCGGGGAGTCAAAAACTCATACAAATAATAGAGATAAAAAATTGCTGATAGCATCAATCGATTAGCCATACTATATACTATAAATGTTCCAAATTTCAAAGCGATTGGTCTAGAATTACAGATTCTATAGAGAAAAATCTCAGAATAGGCAAAATCCTGAACTCAAATCGAAGAGTGAGCCATGATGAAAAATATTAAATTTTTTTGATCCAAATTATTTCGAGTTTGGCATGGAATTATATAGTTTAATTCATGTAGATTACGAATCTAGGAAACAAATTTGGATCTGAAGGATATTTTCCAAGATATCAAAGATTTAAAAATATAGTCCGGAAGCGGAGCCGGAAGCGGGGAGTCAAAAACTCATACAAATAATGGAGATAAAGAATTGCTGATAGCATCAATCGATTAGGCATACTATATACTATGAATATTCTAAATTTCAAAGTGATTGGTCCAGAATTACAGATTCTATAGAGAAAAATCTCAGAATAGGCAAAATCCTGAACTCAAATCGAAGAGTGAGCCATGATGAAAAATATTAAATTTTTTTGATCCAAATTATTTTGAGTTTGGCATGAAATTATATAGTTTAATTCATGTAGATTACGAATCTAGGGAACAAATTTGGATCTGAAAGATATTTTCCAAGATATCAAAGATTTAAAAATATAGTCCGGAAGCGGAGCCGGAAGCGGGGAGTATAAAGCTCATACAAATAATAGAGATAAAAAATTGCTGATAGCATCGATCGATTAGGCATACTACATACTATAAATGTTCCAAATTTCAAAGCGATTGGTCTAGAATTACAGATTCTATAGAGAAAAATCTCAGAATAGGCAAAATCCTGAACTCAAATCGAAGAGTGAGCCATGATGAAAAATATTAAATTTTTTTGATCCAAATTATTTTGAGTTTGGCATGAAATTATATAGTTTAATTCATGAAGATTACGAATCTAGAAAACAAATTTGGATCTGAAGGATATTTTTCAAGATATCAAAGATTTAAAAATATAGTCCGGAAGCGGAGCCGGAAGCGGGGAGTCAAAAACTCATACAAATAATGAAGATAAAAAATTGCTGATAGCATCAATCGATCAGGCATACTATATACTATGAATGTTTCAAATTTCAAAGCGATTGGTCTAGAATTACAGATTCTATAGAGAAAAATCTCAGAATAGGCAAAATCCTGAACTCAAATCGAAGAGTGAGCCATGATAAAAAATATTAAATTTTTTTGATCCAAATTATTTCGAGTTTGGCATGAAATTATATAGTTTAATTCATGTAGATTACGAATCTAGAAAACAAATTTGGATCTGAAGGATATTTTCCAAGATATCAAAGATTTAAAAATATAGTCCGGAAGCGGAGCCGGAAGCGGGGAGTCAAAAACTCATACAAATAATGGAGATAAAAAATTGCTTATAGCATTAATCGATTAGGCATACTATATACTATAAATGTTCCAAATTTCAAAGTGATTGGTTTAGAATTACAGATTCTATAGAGAAAAATCTCAGAATAGGCAAAATCCTGAACTCAAATCAAAGAGTGAGCCATGATGAAAAATATTAAATTTTTTTGATCCAAATTATTTTGAGTTTGGCATGAAATTATATAGTTTAATTCATGTAGATTACGAATCTAGAAAACAAATTTGGATCTGAACGATATTTTCCAAGATATCAGAGATTTAAAAATATAGTCCGGAAGCGGAGCCGGAAGCGGGGAGTCAAAAACTCATACAAATAATGGAGATAAAAAATTGCTGATAGCATTAATCGATTAGGCATACTATATACTATAAATGTTCCAAATTTCAAAGCGATTGGTTTAGAATTACAGATTCTATAGAAAAAAATCTCAGAATAGGCAAAATCCTGAACTCAAATCAAAGAGTGAGCCATGATAAAGAATATTAAATTTTTTTGATCCAAATTATTTTGAGTTTGGCATGAAATTATATAGTTTAATTCATGTAGATTACGAATCTAGAAAACAAATTTGGATCTGAAGGATATTTTCCAAGATATCAAAGATTTAAAAATATAGTCCGGAAGCGAAGCTGGAAGCGGGGAGTCAAAAACTCATACAAATAATAGAGATAAAAAATTGCTGATAGCATCAATCGATTAGGCATACTATATACTATAAATGTTCCAAATTTCAAAGCGATTGGTCTAGAATTACAGATTCTATAGAGAAAAATCTCAGAATAGGCAAAATCCTGAACTCAAATCGAAGAGTGAGCCATGATGAAAAATATTAAATTTTTTTGATCCAAATTATTTCGAGTTTGGCATGAAATTATATAGTTTAATTCATGTAGATTATGAATCTAGAAAACAAATTTGGATCTGAAGGATATTTTCCAAGATATCAAAAATTTAAAAATATAGTCCGGAAGCGGAGCCGGAAGCGGGGAGTCAAAAACTCATACAAATAATAGAGATAAAAAATTGCTGATAGCATCAATCGATTAGGCATACTATATACTATAAATGTTCCAAATTTCAAAGCGATTGGTCTAGAATTACAGATTCTATAGAGAAAAATCACAGAATAGGCAAAATCCTGAACTCAAATCGAAGAGTGAGCCATGATGAAAAATATTAAATTTTTTTGATCCAAATTATTTTGAGTTTGGCATGAAATTATATAGTTTAATTCATGTAGATTACGAATCTAGGAAACAAATTTGGATCTGAAGGATATTTTCCAAGATATCAAAGATTTAAAAATATAGTCCGGAAGCGGAGCCGGAAGCGGGGAGTCAAAAACTCATACAAGTAATGGAGATAAAGAATTGCTGATAGCATCAATCGATTAGGCATACTATATACTATAAATGTTCCAAATTTCAAAGTGATTGGTCCAGAATTACAGATTCTATAGAGAAAAATCTCAGAATAGGCAGAATCCTGAACTCAAATCGAAGAGTGAGCCATGATGAAAAATATTAAATTTTTTTGATCCAAATTATTTTAAGTTTGGCATGAAATTATATAGTTTAATTCATGTAGATTACGAATCTAGAAAACAAATTTGGATCTGAAGGATATTTTCCAAGATATCAAAGATTAAAAAATATAGTCCGGAAGCGGAGCCGGAAGCGGGGAGTCAAAAACTCATACAAATAATGGAGATAAAAAATTGCTGATAGCATTAATCGATGAGGCATACTATATACTATAAATGTTCCAAATTTCAAAGCGATTGGTCTAGAATAACAGATTCTATAGAGAAAAATCTCAGAATAGGCAAAATCCTGAACTCAAATCAAAGAGTGAGCCATGATAAAAAATATTAAATTTTTTTGATCCAAATTATTTTGAGTTTGGCATGAAATTATATAGTTTAATTCATGTAGATTACGAATCTAGAAAACAAATTTGGATCTGAAGGATATTTTCCAAGATATCAAAGATTTAAAAATATAGTCCGGAAGCGGAGCCGGAAGCGGGGAGTCAAAAACTCATACAAATAATGGAGATAAAAAATTGCTGATAGCATCAATCGATTAGGCATACTATATACTATAAATGTTCCAAATTTCAAAGCGATTGGTCTAGAATAACAGATTCTATAGAGAAAAATCTCAGAATAGGCAAAATCCTGAACTCAAATCGAAGAGTGAGCCATGATAAAAAATATTAAATTTTTTTGATCCAAATTATTTTGAGTTTGGCATGAAATTATATAGTTTAATTCATGTAGATTACGAATCTAGAAAACAAATTTGGATCTGAAGGATATTTTCCAAGATATCAAAGATTTAAAAATATAGTCCGGAAGCGGAGCCGGAAGCGGGGAGTCAAAAACTCATACAAATAATGGAGATAAAAAATTGCTGATAGCATCAATCGATTAGGCATACTATATACTATGAATGTTCCAAATTTCAAAGCGATTGGACCAGAATTACAGATTCTATAGAGAAAAATCTCAGAATAGGCAAAATCCTGAACTCAAATCGAAGAGTGAGCCATGATAAAAAATCTTAAATTTTTTTGATCCAAATTATTTTGAGTTTGGCATGAAATTATATAGTTTAATTCATGTAGATTACGAATCTAGAAAACAAATTTGGATCTGAAGGATATTTTCTAAGATATCAAAGATTTAAAAATATAGTCCGGAAGCGGAGCCGGAAGCGGGGAGTCAAAAACTCATACAAATAATGGAGATAAAAAACTGCTGATAGCATCAATCGATTAGGCATACTATATACTATAGATGTTCCAAATTTCAAAGCGATTGGTCTAGAATTACAGATTCTATAGAGAAAAATCTCAGAATAGACAAAATCCTGAACTCAAATCGAAGAGTGAGCCATGATGAAAAATATTAAATTTTTTTGATCCTAATTATTTTGAGTTTGGCATGGAATTATATAGTTCAATTCATGTAGATTACGAATCTAGAAAACAAATTTGGATCTGAAGGATATTTTCCAAGATATCAAAGATTTAAAAATATAGTCCGGAAGCGGAGCCGGAAGCGGGGAGTCAAAAACTCATACAAATAATGGAGATAAAAAATTGCTAATAGCATCAATCGATTAGGCATACTATATACTATAAATGTTCCAAATTTCAAAGCGATTAGTCTGGAATTACAGATTCTATAGAGAAAAATCTCAGAATAGGCAAAATCCTGAACTCAAATCGAAGAGTGAGCCATGATGAAAAATATTAAATTTTTTTGATCCAAATTATTTTGAGTTTGGCATGAAATTATATAGTTTAATTCATGTAGATTACGAATCTAGAAAACAAATTTGGATCTGAAGGATATTTTCCAAGATATCAAAGATTTAAAAATATAGTCCGGAAGCGGAGCCGGAAGCGGGGAGTCAAAAACTCATACAAATAATAGAGATAAAAAATTGCTGATAGCATCAATCGATTAGGCATACTATATACTATAAATGTTCCAAATTTCAAAGCGATTGGTTCAGAATTACAGATTCTATAGAGAAAAATCTCAGAATAGGCAAAATCCTGAACTCAAATCGAAGAGTGAGCCATGATAAAGAATATTAAATTTTTTTGATCCAAATTATTTTGAGTTTGGCATGAAATTATATAGTTTAATTCATGTAGATTACGAATCTAGAAAACAAATTTGGATCTGAAGGATATTTTCCAAGATATCAAAGATTAAAAAATATAGTCCGGAAGCGGAGCTGGAAGCGGGGAGTCACAAACTCATACAAATAATGGAGATAAAAAATTTCTGATAGCATCAGTCGATTAGGCATACTATATACTATAAATGTTCCAAATTTCAAAGCGATTGGTCTAGAATTACAGATTCTATAGAGAAAAATCTCAGAATAGGCCAAATCCTGAACTCAAATCGAAGAGTGAGCCATGATAAAAAATATTAAATTTTTTTGATCCAAATTATTTTGAGTTTGGCATGAAATTATATAGTTTAATTCATGTAGATTACGAATCTAGAAAACAAATTTGGATCTGAAGGATATTTTCCAAGATATCAAAGATTAAAAAATATAGTCCGGAAGCGGAGCCGGAAGCGGGGAGTCAAAAACTCATACAAATAATGGAGATAAAAAATTGCTGATAGCATCAATCGATTAGGCATACTATATACTATAAATGTTCCAAATTTCAAAGCGATTGGTCTAGAATTACAGATTCTATAGAGAAAAATCTCAGAATAGGCAAAATCCTGAACTCAAATCGAAGAGTGAGCCATGATAAAAAATATTAAATTTTTTTGATCCAAATTATTTTGAGTTTGGCAAGAAATTATATAGTTTGATCCATGTAGATTACGAATCTAGAAAACAAATTTGGATCTGAAGGATATTTTCCAAGATATCAAAGATTTAAAAATATAGTCCGTAAGCGGAGCCGGAAGCGGGGAGTCAAAAACTCATACAAATAATGGAGATAAAAAATTGCTGATAGCATCAATCGATTAGACATACTATATACTATAAATGTTCCAAATTTCAAAGCGATTGGTCTAGAATTACAGATTCTATAGAGAAAAATCTCAGAATAGGCAAAATCCTGAACTCAAATCGAAGAGTGAGCCATGATAAAAAATATTAAATTTTTTTGATCCAAATTATTTTGAGTTTGGCATGAAATTATATAGTTTAATTCATGTAGATTACGAATCTAGAAAACAAATTTGGATCTGAAGGATATTTTCCAAGATATCAAAGATTAAAAAATATAGTCCGGAAGTGGAGCCAGAAGCGGGGAGTCAAAAACTCATACAAATAATGGAGATAAAAAATTGCTGATAGCATCAATTGATTAGACATACTATATACTATAAATGTTCCAAATTTCAAAGCGATTGGTCTAGAATTACAGATTCTATAGAGAAAAATCTCAGAATAGGCAAAATCCTGAACTCAAATCGAAGAGTGAGCCATGATAAAAAATATTAAATTTTTTTGATCCAAATTATTTTGAGTTTGGCATGAAATTATATAGTTTAATTCATGTAGATTACGAATCTAGAAAACAAATTTGGATCTGAAGGATATTTTCCAAGATATCAAAGATTAAAAAATATAGTCCGGAAGCGGAGCCGGAAGCGGGGAGTCAAAAACTCATACCAATAATGGAGATAAAAAATTGCTGATAGCATCAATCGATTAGGCATACTATATACTATAAATGTTCCAAATTTCAAAGCGATTGGTTTAGAATTACAGATTCTATAGAGAAAAATCTCAGAATAGGCAAAATCCTGAACTCAAATCGAAGAGTGAGCCATGATAAAAAATATTAAATTTTTTTGATCCAAATTATTTTGAGTTTGGCATGAAATTATATAGTTTAATTCATGTAGATTACGAATCTAGAAAACAAATTTGGATCTGAAGGATATTTTCCAAGATATCAAAGATTAAAAAATATAGTCCGGAAGCGGAGCCGGAAGCGGGGAGTCAAAAACTCATACAAATAATGGAGATAAAAATCTGCTGATAGCATCAATCGATTATTGATCTTGATGACATTAAGTGGAACAACAACCACAATTAAAACACAAAAAGGAGAAACTCAGGAATTCGAAATAAACAAAGGAGTAAGACAAGGAGATACACTATCAGCAACTCTGTTCAACATAGCGTTAGAATATGTGATGAGGAACTTGAACAAAGGAACACTCAGAACTAAAGGCGGACAAATAATAGCATACGCAGACGATATAGTATTGGCAACAAAAAATAGGAAAATATTGAAAGAAATGGTCGAAGAAATAGTAACAGAAGGAAACAAAATGGGTCTAAAAATCAATGAGAACAAAACTAAAATAATGAGGATAGGAAAAAAATCAGGAAGTAGAAATATAAAAATAGGTAGCCTGCAGTTTGAGGAGGTTAATAAATTCAAATACTTAGGCATTATGCTTTCAAATAATGGAGACAGGAAAACAGAAATCCAAGAGAAGATATTAACAGCGAACAGAGCCTTTTACGCAAATAAAAAATTACTCAAGGATAAAAACCTAACAAAGAAAACAAAATTAAAAGTTTATAGAACAATAATCAGACCAATAATAATGTACGCGGCAGAAACAATGACAATGACCAAAAAAGATGAAGAAGATTTACGAATAGTAGAAAGAAAAATAGCAAGAACTATTACAGGATTAGTAAAAACGACAGAAAACGAATATAGAATATTAATGAACCATGAAATAGAACAAGAGCTGCAAGGAGAAGATATAGTAAGGAAAATAAAACAACAGAGGACGAAATGGTTAGGACACATATGGAGAAAAAGGGAAGAAGACACCGTAAGGGCAATTTTACAATGGGAACCAGGCGGAAACAGAAGAAGAGGCAGACCCAGGTCGAAATGGCTACAAGAGGTAGAAGCAGACCTAAGTAAAGCAGGAATAAAGAAATGGAAGGAGAAAACAGAAAATAGGAAGACATGGAGAGAAATATGTCAGAATATTTAGAACAAGGCGATGAGGACTGATCCCCCTCAAATAAAGGATCTAGAGAGCTTCAGAAGAAGCGGCGCAACCCCACCTGGGGTGTCCAAGCCACTATATATATATATATATATATCAATCGATTAGGCATACTATATACTATAAATGTTCCAAATTTCAAAGCGATTGGTCTAGAATTACAGATTCTATAGAGAAAAATCTCAGAATAGGCCAAATCCTGAACTCAAATCGAAGAGTGAGCCATGATAAAAAATATTAAATTTTTTTGATCCAAATTATTTTGAGTTTGGCATGAAATTATATAGTTTAATTCATGTAGATTACGAATCTAGAAAACAAATTTGGATCTGAAGGATATTTTCCAAGATATCAAAGATTAAAAAATATAGTCCGGAAGCGGAGCCGGAAGCGGGGAGTCAAAAACTCATACAAATAATGGAGATAAAAATCTGCTGATAGCATCAATCGATTAGGCATACTATATACTATAAATGTTCCAAATTTCAAAGCGATTGGTCTAGAATTACAGATTCTATAGAGAAAAATCTCAGAATAGGCAAAATCCTGAACTCAAATCGAAGAGTGAGCCATGATAAAAAATATTAAATTTTTTTGATCCAAATTATTCTGAGTTTGGCATGAAATTATATAGTTTAATTCATGTAGATTACGAATCTAGAAAACAAATTTGGATCTGAAGGATATTTTCCAAGATATCAAAGATTCAAAAATATAGTCCGGAAGCGGAGCCGGAAGCGGGGAGTCAAAAACTCATACAAATAATAGAGATAAAAAATTGCTGATAGCATCAATCGATTAGGCATACTATATATCATAAATGTTCCAAGTTTCAAAGCGATTGGTCTAGAATTACAGATTCTATAGAGAAAAATCTCAGAATAGGCAAAAACCTGAACTCAAATCGAAGAGTGAGCCATGATAAAAATTTTAAATTTTTTTGATCCAAATTATTTTGAGTTTGGCATGAAATTATATAGTTTAATTCATGTAGATTACGAATCTAGAAAACAAATTTGGATCTGAAGGATATTTTCCAAGATATCAAAGATTAAAAAATATAGTCCGGAAGCGGAGCCGGAAGCGGGGAGTCAAAAACTCATACAAATAATGGAGATAAAAAATTGCTGATAGCATCAATCGATTAGGCATACTATATACTATAAATGTTCCAAATTTCAGAGCGATTGGTCTAGAATTACAGATTCTATAGAGAAAAATCTCAGAATAGGCAAAATCCTGAACTCAAATCGAAGAGTGAGCCATGATAAAAAATATTAAATTTTTTTGATCCAAATTATTTTGAGTTTGGCATGAAATTATATAGTTTAATTCATGTAGATTACGAATCTAGAAAACAAATTTGGATCTGAAGGATATTTTCCAAGATATCAAAGATTAAAAAATATAGTCCGGAAGCGGAGCCGGAAGCGGGGAGTCAAAAACTCATACAAATAATGGGGATAAAAAATTGCTGATAGCATCAATCGATTAGACATACTATATACTATAAATGTTCCAAATTTCAAAGCGATTGGTCTAGAATTACAGATTCTATAGAGAAAAATCTCAGAATAGGCAAAATCCTGAACTCAAATCGAAGAGTGAGCCATGATAAAAAATATTAAATTTTTTTGATCCAAATTATCTTGAGTTTGGCATGAAATTATATAGTTTAATTCATGTAGATTACGAATCTAGAAAACAAATTTGGATCTGAAGGATATTTTCCAAGATATCAAAGATTAAAAAATATAGTCCGGAAGCGGAGCCGGAAGCGGGGAGTCAAAAACTCATACAAATAATGGAGATAAAGAATTGCTGATAGCATCAATCGATTAGGCATACTATATACTATAAATGTTCCAAATTTCAGAGCGATTGGTTTAGAATTACAGATTCTATAGAGAAAAATCTCAGAATAGGCAAAATCCTGAACTCAAATCGAAGAGTGAGCCATGATAAAAAATATTAAATTTTTTTGATCCAAATTATTTTGAGTTTGGCATGAAATTATATAGTTTAATTTATGTAGATTACGAATCTAGAAAACAAATTTGGATCTGAAGGATATTTTCCAAGATATCAAAGATTAAAAAATATAGTCCGGAAGCGGAGCCGGAAGCGGGGAGTCAAAAACTCATACAAATAATGGAGATAAAAAATTGCTGATAGCATCAATCGATTAGACATACTATATACTATAAATGTTCCAAATTTCAAAGCGATTGGTCTAGAATTACAGATTCTATAGAGAAAAATCTCAGAATAGGCAAAATCCTGAACTCAAATCGAAGAGTGAGCCATGATAAAAAATATTAAATTTTTTTGATCCAAATTATTTTGAGTTTGGCATGAAATTATATAGTTTAATTCATGTAGATTACGAATCTAGAAAACAAATTTGGATCTGAAGGATATTTTCCAAGATATCAAAGATTTAAAAATATAGTCCGGAAGCGGAGCCGGAAGCGGGGAGACAAAAACTCATACAAATAATGGAGATAAAAAATTGCTGATAGCATCAATCGATTAGGCATACTATATACTATAAATGTTCCAAATTTCAAAGCGATTGGTCTAGAATTACAGATTCTATAGAGAAAAATCTCAGAATAGGCAAAATCCTGAACTCAAATCGAAGAGTGAGCCATGATAAAAAATATTAAATTTTTTTGATCCAAATTATTTTGAGTTTGGCAAGAAATTATATAGTTTGATCCATGTAGATTACGAATCTAGAAAACAAATTTGGATCTGAAGGATATTTTCCAAGATATCAAAGATTTAAAAATATAGTCCGGAAGCGGAGCCGGAAGCGGGGAGTCAAAAACTCATACAAATAATGGAGATAAAAAATTGCTGATAGCATCAATCGATTAGACATACTATATACTATAAATGTTCCAAATTTCAAAGCGATTGGTCTAGAATTACAGATTCTATAGAGAAAAATCTCAGAATAGGCAAAATCCTGAACTCAAATCGAAGAGTGAGCCATGATAAAAAATATTAAATTTTTTTGATCCAAATTATTTTGAGTTTGGCATGAAATTATATAGTTTAATTCATGTAGATTACGAATCTAGAAAACAAATTTGGATCTGAAGGATATTTTCCAAGATATCAAAGATTAAAAAATATAGTCCGGAAGTGGAGCCGGAAGCGGGGAGTCAAAAACTCATACAAATAATGGAGATAAAAAATTGCTGATAGCATCAATTGATTAGACATACTATATACTATAAATGTTCCAAATTTCAAAGCGATTGGTCTAGAATTACAGATTCTATAGAGAAAAATCTCAGAATAGGCAAAATCCTGAACTCAAATCGAAGAGTGAGCCATGATAAAAAATATTAAATTTTTTTGATCCAAATTATTTTGAGTTTGGCATGAAATTATATAGTTTAATTCATGTAGATTACGAATCTAGAAAACAAATTTGGATCTGAAGGATATTTTCCAAGATATCAAAGATTAAAAAATATAGTCCGGAAGCGGAGCCGGAAGCGGGGAGTCAAAAACTCATACCAATAATGGAGATAAAAAATTGCTGATAGCATCAATCGATTAGGCATACTATATACTATAAATGTTCCAAATTTCAAAGCGATTGGTTTAGAATTACAGATTCTATAGAGAAAAATCTCAGAATAGGCAAAATCCTGAACTCAAATCGAAGAGTGAGCCATGATAAAAAATATTAAATTTTTTTGATCCAAATTATTTTGAGTTTGGCATGAAATTATATAGTTTAATTCATGTAGATTACGAATCTAGAAAACAAATTTGGATCTGAAGGATATTTTCCAAGATATCAAAGATTAAAAAATATAGTCCGGAAGCGGAGCCGGAAGCGGGGAGTCAAAAACTCATACAAATAATGGAGATAAAAATCTGCTGATAGCATCAATCGATTATTGATCTTGATCACATTAAGTGGAACAACAACCACAATTGAAACACAAAAAGGAGAAACTCAGGAATTCGAAATAAACAAAGGAGTAAGACAAGGAGATACACTATCAGCAACTCTGTTCAACATAGCGTTAGAATATGTGATGAGGAACTTGAACAAAGGAACACTCAGAACTAAAGGCGGACAAATAATAGCATACGCAGACGATATAGTATTGGCAACAAAAAATAGGAAAATATTGAAAGAAATGGTCGAAGAAATAGTAACAGAAGGAAACAAAATGGGTCTAAAAATCAATGAGAACAAAACTAAAATAATGAGGATAGGAAAAAAATCAGGAAGTAGAAATATAAAAATAGGTAGCCTGCAGTTTGAGGAGGTTAATAAATTCAAATACTTAGGCATTATGCTTTCAAATAATGGAGACAGGAAAACAGAAATCCAAGAGAAGATATTAACAGCGAACAGAGCCTTTTACGCAAATAAAAAATTACTCAAGGATAAAAACCTAACAAAGAAAACAAAATTAAAAGTTTATAGAACAATAATCAGACCAATAATAATGTACGCGGCAGAAACAATGACAATGACCAAAAAAGATGAAGAAGATTTACGAATAGTAGAAAGAAAAATAGTAAGAACTATTACAGGATTAGTAAAAACGACAGAAAACGAATATAGAATATTAATGAACCATGAAATAGAACAAGAGCTGCAAGGAGAAGATATAGTAAGGAAAATAAAACAACAGAGGACGAAATGGTTAGGACACATATGGAGAAAAAGGGAAGAAGACACCGTAAGGGCAATTTTACAATGGGAACCAGGCGGAAACAGAAGAAGAGGCAGACCCAGGTCGAAATGGCTACAAGAGGTAGAAGCAGACCTGGGTAAAGCAGGAATAAAGAAATGGAAGGAGAAAACAGAAAATAGGAAGACATGGAGAGAAATATGTCAGAATATTTAGAACAAGGCGATGAGGACTGATCCCCCTCAAATAAAGGATCTAGAGAGCTTCAGAAGAAGCGGCGCAACCCCACCTGGGGTGTCCAAGCCACTATATATATATATATATATATCAATCGATTAGGCATACTATATACTATAAATGTTCCAAATTTCAAAGCGATTGGTCTAGAATTACAGATTCTATAGAGAAAAATCTCAGAATAGGCCAAATCCTGAACTCAAATCGAAGAGTGAGCCATGATAAAAAATATTAAATTTTTTTGATCCAAATTATTTTGAGTTTGGCATGAAATTATATAGTTTAATTCATGTAGATTACGAATCTAGAAAACAAATTTGGATCTGAAGGATATTTTCCAAGATATCAAAGATTAAAAAATATAGTCCGGAAGCGGAGCCGGAAGCGGGGAGTCAAAAACTCATACAAATAATGGAGATAAAAATCTGCTGATAGCATCAATCGATTAGGCATACTATATACTATAAATGTTCCAAATTTCAAAGCGATTGGTCTAGAATTACAGATTCTATAGAGAAAAATCTCAGAATAGGCAAAATCCTGAACTCAAATCGAAGAGTGAGCCATGATAAAAAATATTAAATTTTTTTGATCCAAATTATTCTGAGTTTGGCATGAAATTATATAGTTTAATTCATGTAGATTACGAATCTAGAAAACAAATTTGGATCTGAAGGATATTTTCCAAGATATCAAAGATTCAAAAATATAGTCCGGAAGCGGAGCCGGAAGCGGGGAGTCAAAAACTCATACAAATAATAGAGATAAAAAATTGCTGATAGCATCAATCGATTAGGCATACTATATATCATAAATGTTCCAAATTTCAAAGCGATTGGTCTAGAATTACAGATTCTATAGAGAAAAATCTCAGAATAGGCAAAAACCTGAACTCAAATCGAAGAGTGAGCCATGATAAAAATTTTAAATTTTTTTGATCCAAATTATTTTGAGTTTGGCATGAAATTATATGGTTTAATTCATGTAGATTACGAATCTAGAAAACAAATTTGGATCTGAAGGATATTTTCCAAGATATCAAAGATTAAAAAATATAGTCCGGAAGCGGAGCCGGAAGCGGGGAGTCAAAAACTCATACAAATAATGGAGATAAAAAATTGCTGATAGCATCAATCGATTAGGCATACTATATACTATAAATGTTCCAAATTTCAGAGCGATTGGTCTAGAATTACAGATTCTATAGAGAAAAATCTCAGAATAGGCAAAATCCTGAACTCAAATCGAAGAGTGAGCCATGATAAAAAATATTAAATTTTTTTGATCCAAATTATTTTGAGTTTGGCATGAAATTATATAGTTTGATTCATGTAGATTACGAATCTAGAAAACAAATTTGGATCTGAAGGATATTTTCCAAGATATCAAAGATTAAAAAATATAGTCCGGAAGCGGAGCCGGAAGCGGGGAGTCAAAAACTCATACAAATAATGGGGATAAAAAATTGCTGATAGCATCAATCGATTAGACATACTATATACTATGAATGTTCTAAATTTCAAAGCGATTGGTCTAGAATTACAGATTCTATAGAGAAAAATCTCAGAATAGGCAAAATCCTGAACTCAAATCGAAGAGTGAGCCATGATAAAAAATATTAAATTTTTTTGATCCAAATTATCTTGAGTTTGGCATGAAATTATATAGTTTAATTCATGTAGATTACAAATCTAGAAAACAAATTTGGATCTGAAGGATATTTTCCAAGATATCAAAGATTAAAAAATATAGTCCGGAAGCGGAGCCGGAAGCGGGGAGTCAAAAACTCATACAAATAATGGAGATAAAAAATTGCTGATAGCATCAATCGATTAGGCATACTATATACTATGAATGTTCCAAATTTCAGAGCGATTGGTCTAGAATTACAGATTCTATAGAGAAAAATCTCAGAATAGGCAAAATCCTGAACTCAAATCGAAGAGTGAGCCATGATAAAAAATATTAAATTTTTTTGATCCAAATTATTTTGAGTTTGGCATGAAATTATATAGTTTAATTCATGTAGATTACGAATCTAGAAAACAAATTTGGATCTGAAGGATATTTTCCAAGATATCAAAGATTAAAAAATATAGTCCGGAAGCGGAGCCGGAAGCGGGGAGTCAAAAACTCATACAAATAATGGAGATAACAAATTGCTGATAGCATAAATCGATTAGACATACTATATACTATAAATGTTCCAAATTTCACAGCGATTGGTCTAGAATTACAGATTCTATAGAGAAAAATCTCAGAATAGGCAAAATCCTGAACTCAAATCGAAGAGTGAGCCATGATAAAAAATATTAAATTTTTTTGATCCAAATTATTTTGAGTTTGGCATGAAATTATATAGTTTAATTCATGTAGATTACGAATCTAGAAAACAAATTTGGATCTGAAGGATATTTTCCAAGATATCAAAGATTAAAAAATATAGTCCGGAAGCGGAGCCGGAAGCGGGGAGTCAAAAACTCATACAAATAATGGAGATAAAAAATTGCTGATAGCATCAATCGATTAGGCATACTATATACTATAAATGTTCCAAATTTCAAAGCGATTGGTCTAGAATTACAGATTCTATAGAGAAAAATCTCAGAATAGGCAAAATCCTGAACTCAAATCGAAGAGTGAGCCATGATAAAAAATATTAAATTTTTTTGATCCAAATTATTTTGAGTTTGGCAAGAAATTATATAGTTTGATCCATGTAGATTACGAATCTAGAAAACAAATTTGGATCTGAAGGATATTTTCCAAGATATCAAAGATTTAAAAATATAGTCCGGAAGCGGAGCCGGAAGCGGGGAGTCAAAAACTCATACAAATAATGGAGATAAAAAATTGCTGATAGCATCACTCGATTAGGCATACTATATATCATAAATGTTCCAAATTTCAAAGCGATTGGTCTAGAATTACAGATTCTATAGAGAAAAATCTCAGAATAGGCAAAATCCTGAACTCAAATCGAAGAGTGAGCCATGATAAGAAATATTAAATTTTTTTGATCCAAATTATTTTGAGTTTGGCATGAAATTATATAGTTTATCTCATGTAGATTACGAATCTAGAAAACAAATTTGGATCTGAAGGATATTTTCCAAGATATCAAAGATTTAAAAATATAGTCCGGAAGCGGAGCCGGAAGCGGGGAGTCAAAAACTCATACAAATAATGGAGATAAAAAATTGCTGATAGCATCAATCGATTAGGCATACTATACACTATAAATTTTCCAAATTTCAAAGCGATTGGTCTAGAATTACAGATTCTATAGAGAAAAATCTCAGAATAGGCAAAATCCTGAACTCAAATCGAAGAGTGAGCCATGATAAAAAATATTAAATTTTTTTGATCCAAATTATTTTGGGTTTGGCATGAAATTATATAGTTTAATTCATGTAGATTACGAATCTAGAGAACAAATTTGGATCTGAAGGATATTTTCCAAGATATCAAAGATTAAAAAATATAGTCCGGAAGCGGAGCCGGAAGCGGGGAGTCAAAAACTCATACAAATAATGGAGATAAAAGATTGCTGATAGCATCAATCGATTAGGCATACTATATATCATAAATGTTCCAAATTTCAAAGCGATTGGTCTAGAATTACAGATTCTATAGAGAAAAATCTCAGAATAGGCAAAATCCTGAACTCAAATCGAAGAGTGAGCCATGATAAAAAATATTAAATTTTTTTGATCCAAATTATTTTGAGTTTGGCATGAAATTATATAGTTTAATTCATGTAGATTTCGAATCTAGAAAACAAATTTGGATCTGAAGGATATTTTCCAAGATATCAAAGATTTAAAAATATAGTCCGGAAGCGGAGCCGGAAGCGGGGAGTCAAAAACTCATACAAATAATGAAGATAAAGAATTGCTGATAGCATAAATCGATTAGGCATACTATATACTATAAATGTTCCAAATTTCAAAGCGATTGGTCTAGAATTACAGATTCTATAGAGAAAAATCTCAGAATAGGCAAAATCCTGAACTCAAATCGAAGAGTGAGCCATGATAAAAAATATTAAATTTTTTTGATCCAAATTATTTCGAGTTTGGCATGAAATTATATAGTTTAATTCATGTAGATTACGAATCTAGAAAACAAATTTGGATCTGAAGGATATTTTCCAAGATATCAAAGATTAAAAAATATAGTCCGGAAGCGGAGCCGGAAGCGGGGAGTCAAAAACTCATACAAATGAAGGAGATAAAAAATTGCTGATAGCATCAATCGATTGGGCATACTATATACTATAAATGTTCCAAATTTCAAAGCGATTGGTCTAGAATTACAGATTCTATAGAGAAAAATCTCAGAATAGGCAAAATCCTGAACTCAAATCGAAGAGTGAGCCATGATAAAAAATATTAAATTTTTTTGATATAAATTATTTTGAGTTTGGCATTAAATTATATAGTTTAATTCATGTAGATTACGAATCTAGAAAACAAATTTGGATCTGAAGGATATTTTCCAAGATATCAAAGATTTGAAAATATAGTCCGGAAGCGGAACCGGAAGCGGGGAGTCAAAAACTCATACAAATATTGGAGATAAAAAATTGCTGATAGCATCAATCGATTAGGCATACTATATACTATAAATGTTTCAAATTTCAAAGCGATTGGTCCAGAATTACAGAATCTATAGAGAAAAATCTCAGAATAGGCAAAATCCTGAACTCAAATCGAAGAGTGAGCCATGATAAAAAATATTAAATTTTTTTGATCCAAATTATTTTGAGTTTGGCATGAAATTATATAGTTTAATTCATGTAGATTACGAATCTAGAAAACAAATTTAGATCTGAAGGATATTTTCCAAGATATCAAAGATTTGAAAATATAGTCCGGAAGCGGAGCCGGAAGCGGGGAGTCAAAAACTCATACAAATAATGGAGATAAGAAATTGCTGATAGCATCAATCGATTAGGCATACTATATACTATAAATGTTCCAAATTTCGAAGCGATTGGTCCAGAATTACAGAATCTATAGAGAAAAATCTCAGAATAGGCAAAATCCTGAACTCAAATCGAAGAGTGAGCCATGATAAAAAATATTAAATTTTTTTGATCCAAATTATTTTGAGTTTGGCATGAAATTATATAGTTTAATTCATGTAGATTACAAATCTAGAGAACAAATTTTGATCTGAAAGATATTTTCCAAGATATCAAAGATTTAAAAATATAGTCCGGAAGCGGAGCCGGAAGCGGGGGGTCAAAAACTCATACAAATAATGGAGATAAAAAATTGCTGATAGCATCAATCGATTAGGCATACTATATACTATAAATGTTCCAAATTTCAAAGCGATTGGTCTAGAATTACAGATTCTATAGAGAAAAATCTCAGAATAGGCAAAATCCTGAACTCAAATCGAAGAGTGAGCCATGATAAAAAATATTAAATTTTTTTGATTCAAATCATTTTGAGTTTGGCATGAAATTATATAGTTTAATTCATGTAGACTACGAATCTAGAAAACAAATTTGGATCTGAAGGATATTTTCCAAGATATCAAAGATTTAAAAATATAGTCCGGAAGCGGAGCCGGAAGCGGGGAGTCAAAAACTCATACAAATAATAGAGATAAAGAATTGCTGATAGCATCAATCGATTAGGCATACTATATACTATGAATGATCCAAATTTCAAAGCGATTGGTCTAGAATTACAGATTCTATAGAGAAAAATCTCAGAATAGGCAAAATTCTGAACTCAAATCGAAGAGTGAGCCATGATAAAAAATATTAAATTTTTTTGATCATAATTATTTCGATTTTGGCGTGAAATTATATAGTTCAATTCATGTAGATTACGAATCTAGAAAACAAATTTGGATCTGAAGGATATTTTCCAAGATATCAAAGATTTAAAAATATAGTCCGGAAGCGGAGCCGGAAGCGGAGAGTCAAAAACTCATACAAATAATGGAGATAAAAAATTGCTGATAGCATCAATCGATTAGGCATACTATATACTATAAATGTTCCAAATTTCAAAGCGATTGGTCTAGAATTACAGATTCTATAGAGGAAAATCTCAGAATAAGCAAAATCCTGAACTCAAATCGAAGAGTGAGCCATGATAAAAAATATTAAATTTTTTTGATATAAATTATTTTAAGTTTGGCATTAAATTATATAGTTTAATTCATGTAGATTACGAATCTAGAAAACAAATTTGGATCTGAAGGATATTTTCCAAGATATCAAAGATTTAAAAATATAGTCCGGAAGCGGAGCCGGAAGCGGGGAGTCAAAAACTCATACAAATAATGGAGATAAAAAATTGCTGATAGCATCAATCGATTAGGCATACTATATACTATAAATGTTTCAAATTTCAAAGCGATTGGTCTAGAATTACAGATTCTATAGAGAAAAATCTCAGAATAGGCAAAATCCTGAACTCAAATCGAAGAGTGAGCCATGATGAAAAATATTAAATTTTTTTGATCCAAATTATTTTGAGTTTGGCATGAAATTATATAGTTTAATTCATGTAGATTACGAATCTAGAAAATAAATTTGGATCTGAAGGATATTTTCCAAGATATCGAAGATTTAAAAATATAGTCCGGAAGCGGAGCCGGAAGCGGGGAGTCAAAAACTTATACAAATAATGGAGATAAAGAATTGCTGATAGCATCAATCGATTAGGCATACTATATATCATGAATGTTCCAAATTTCAAAGCGATTGGTCTAGAATTACAGATTCTATAGAGAAAAATCTCAGAATAGGCAAAATCCTGAACTCAAATCGAAGAGTGAGCCATGATAAAAAATATTAAATTTTTTTGATATAAATTATTTTGAGTTTGGCATTAAATTATATAGTTTAATTCATGTTGATTACAAATCTAGGAAACAAATTTGGATCTGAAGGATATTTTCCAAGATATCAAAGATTTAAAAATATAGTCCGGAAGCGGAACCGGAAGCGGGGAGTCAAAAACTCATACAAATAATGAAGATAAAAAATTGCTGATAGCATCAATCGATTGGGCATACTATGTACTATAGATGTTTCAAATTTCAAAGCGATTGGTCTAGAATTACAGATTCTATAGAGAAAAATCTCAGAATAGGCAAAATCCTGAACTCAAATCGAAGAGTGAGCCATGATAAAAAATATTAAATTTTTTTGATCATAATTATTTTGATTTTGGCGTGAAATTATATAGTTCAATTCATGTAGATTACGAATCTAGAAAACAAATTTGGATCTGAAGGATATTTTCCAAGATATCAAAGATTTAAAAATATAGTCCGGAAGCGGAGCCGGAAGCGGGGAGTCAAAAACTCATACAAATAATGGAGATAAAAAATTGCTGATAGCATCAATCGATTAGGCATACTATATACTATGAATGTTCCAAATTTCAAAGCGATTGGTCTAGAATTACAGATTCTATAGAGAAAAATCTCAGAATAGGCAAAATCCTGAACTCAAATCGAAGAGTGAGCCATGATAAAAAATATTAAATTTTTTTGATCATAATTATTTTGATTTTGGCGTGAAATTATATGTTTCAATTCATGTAGATTACGAATCTCGAAAACAAATTTGGATCTGAAGGATATTTTCCAAGATATCAAAGATTTAAAAATATAGTCCGGAAGCGGAGCAGGAAGCGGGGAGTCAAAAACTTATACAAATAATGGAGATAAAAAATTGCTGATAGCATCAATCGATTAGGCATACTATATACTATAAATGTTTCGAATTTCAAAGCGATTGGTCTAGAATTACAGATTCTATAGAGAAAAATCTCAGGATAGGCAAAATCCTGAACTCAAATCGAAGAGTGAGCCATGATAAAAAATATTAAATTTTTTTGATCATAATTATTTTGATTTTGGCGTGAAATTATATAGTTCAATTCATGTAGATTACGAATCTAGAGAACAAATTTGGATCTGAAGGATATTTTCCAAGATATCAAAGATTTAAAAATATAGTCCGGAAGCGGAGCCGGAAGCGGGGAGTCAAAAACTCATACAAATAATGAAGATAAAAAATTGCTGATAGCATCAATCGATTAGGCATACTATATACTATCAATGTTCCAAATTTCAAAGCGATTGGTCTAGAATTACAGATTCTATAGAGAAAAATCTCAGAATAGGCAAAATCCTGAACTCAAATCGAAGAGTGAGCCATGATAAAAAATATTAAATTTTTTTGATCCAAATCATTTTGAGTTTAGCATGAAATTATATAGTTTAATTCATGTGGATTACGAATCTAGAAAACAAATTTGGATCTGAAGGATATTTTCCAAGATATCAAAGATTTAAAAATATAGTCCGGAAGCGGAGCCGGAAGCGGGGAGTCAAAAACTCATACAAATAATGGAGATAAAAAATTGCTGATAGCATCAATCGATTAGGCATACTATATACTATAAATGTTCCAAATTTCAAAGCGATTGGTCTAGAATTACAGATTCTATAGAGAAAAATCTCAGAATAGGCAAAATCCTGAACTCAAATCGAAGAGTGAGCCATGATAAAAAATATTAAATTTTTTTGATCATAATTATTTTGATTTTGGCGTGAAATTATATATTTCAATTCATGTAGATTACGAATCTAGAAAACAAATTTGGATCTGAAGGATATTTTCCAAGATATCAAAGATTTAAAAATATAGTCCGGAAGCGGAGCCGGAAGCGGGGAGTCAAAAACTTATACAAATAATGGGGATAAAAAATTGCTGATAGCATGAATCGATTAGGCATACTATATACTATAAATGTTCCAAATTTTAAAGCGATTGGTCTAGAATTACAGATTCTATAGAGAAAAATCTCAGAATAGGCAAAATCCTGAACTCAAATCGAAGAGTGAGCCATGATAAAAAATATTAAATTTTTTTGATCATAATTATTTTGATTTTGGCGTGAAATTATTTATTTGAATTCATGTAGATTACGAATCTAGAAAACAAATTTGGATCTGAAGGATATTTTCCAAGATATCAAAGATTTAAAAATATAGTCCGGAAGCGGAGCCGGAAGCGGGGAGTCAAAAACTTATACAAATAATGGGGATAAAAAATTGCTGATAGCATGAATCGATTAGGCATACTATATACTATAAATGTTCCAAATTTTAAAGCGATTGGTCTAGAATTACAGATTCTATAGAGAAAAATCTCAGAATAGGCAAAATCCTGAACTCAAATCGAAGAGTGAGCCATGATAAAAAATATTAAATTTTTTTGATCATAATTATTTTGATTTTGGCGTGAAATTATTTATTTGAATTCATGTAGATTACGAATCTAGAAAAAAAATTTGGATCTGAAGGATATTTTCCAAGATATCAAAGATTTAAAAATATAGTCCGGAAGCGGAGCCGGAAGCGGGGAGTCAAAAACTTATACAAATAATGGAGATAAAAAATTACTGATAGCATCAATCGATTAGGCATACTATATACTATAAATGTTCCAAATTTCAAAGCGATTGGTCTAGAATTACAGATTCTATAGAGAAAAATCTCAGAATAGGCAAAATCCTGAACTCAAATCGAAGAGTGAGCCATGATAAAAAATATTAAATTTTTTTGATCATAATTATTTTGATTTTGGCGTGAAATTATATGGTTCAATTCATGTAGATTACGAATCTAGAAAACAAATTTGGATCTGAAGGATATTTTCCAAGATATCAAAGATTTAAAAATATAGTCCGGAAGCGGAGCCGGAAGCGGGGAGTCAAAAACTCATACAAATAATGGAGATAAAAAATTGCTGATAGCATCAATCGATTAGGCATACTATATACTATAAATGTTTCAAATTTCAAAGCGATTGGTCTAGAATTACAGATTCTATAGAGAAAAATCTCAGAATAGGCAAAATCCTGAACTCAAATCGAAGAGAGAGCCATGATGAAAAATATTAAATTTTTTTGATCATAATTATTTTGATTTTGGCGTGAAATTATATAGTTCAATTCATGTAGATTACGAATCTAGAAAACAAATTTGGATCTGAAGGATATTTTCCAAGATATCAAAGATTTAAAAATATAGTCCGGAAGCGGAGCCGGAAGCGGGGAGTCAAAAACTGATACAAATAATAGGAATAAGAAATTGCTGATAGCATCAATAGATTAGGCATACTATATACTATAAATGTTCCAAATTTCAAAGCGATTGGTCTAGAATTACAGATTCTATAGAGAAAAATCTCAGAATAGGCAAAATCCTGAACTCAAATCGAAGAGTGAGCCATGATAAAAAATATTAAATTTTTTTGAGCCAAATTATTTTGAGTTTGGCATGAAATTATATAGTTTAATTCATGTAGATTACGAATCTAGAAAACAAATTTGGATCTGAAGGATATTTTCCAAGATATCAGAGATTTAAAAATATAGTCCGGAAGCGGAGCCGGAAGCGAGGAGTCAAAAACTCATACAAATAATAGAGATGAAAATTGCTGATAGCATCAATCGATTAGGCATACTATATACTATAAATGTTCCAAATTTCAAAGCGATTGGTCTAGAATTACAGATTCTATAGAGAAAATTCTCAGAATAGGCAAAATCCTGAACTCAAATCGAAGAGTGAGCCATGATAATAAATATTACATTTTTTTGATCCTAATTATCTTGAGTTTGGCATGAAATTATATAGTTTAATTTATGTGGATTACGAATCTAGAAAACAAATTTGGATCTGAAGGATATTTTCCAAGATATCAAAGATTTAAAAATATAGTCCGGAAGCGGAGCCGGAAGCGGGGAGTCAAAAACTTATACAAATAATGGAGATCAAAAATTGCTGATAGCATCAATCGATTAGGCATACTATATACTATAAATGTTCCAAATTTCAAAGCGATTGGTCTAGAATTACAGATTCTATGGAGAAAAATCTCATAATAGGCAAAATCCTGAAATCAAATCGAAGAGTGAGCCATGATAAAAAATATTAAATTTTTTTGATCATAATTATTTTGATTTTGGCGTGAAATTATATAGTTCAATTCATGTAGATTACGAATCTAGAAAACAAATTTGGATCTGAAGGATATTTTCCAAGATATCAAAGATTTAAAAATATAGTCCGGAAGCGGAGCCGGAAGCGGGGAGTCAAAAACTCATACAAATAATGGAGATAAAAAATTGCTGATAGCATCAATCGATTAGGCATACTATATACTATAAATGTTCCAAATTTCAAAGCGATTGGTCTAGAATTACAGATTCTATAGAGGAAAATCTCAGAATAGGCAAAATCCTGAACTCAAATCGAAGAGTGAGCCATGATAAAAAATATTAAATTTTTTTGATCATAATTATTCTGATTTTGGCGTGAAATTATATATTTCAATTCATGTAGATTACGAATCTAGAGAACAAATTTGGATCTGAAGGATATTTTCCAAGATATCAAAGATTTAAAAATATAGTCCGGAAGCGGAGCCGGAAGCGGGGAGTCAAAAACTTATACAAATAATGGAGATAAAAAATTGCTGATAGCATCAATCGATTAGGCATACTATATACTATAAATGTTTCGAATTTCAAAGCGATTGGTCTAGAATTACAGATTCTATAGAGAAAATTCTCAGGATAGGCAAAATCCTGAACTCAAATCGAAGAGTGAGCCATGATAAAAAATATTAAATTTTTTTGATCATAATTATTTTGATTTTGGCGTGAAATTATATAGTTCAATTCATGTAGATTACGAATCTAGAAAACAAATTTGGATCTGAAGGATATTTTCCAAGATATCAAAGATTTAAAAATATAGTCCGGAAGCGGAGCCGGAAGCGGGGAGTCAAAAACTCATACAAATAATTGAGATAAAAAATTGCTGATAGCATCAATCGATTGGGCATACTATATATCATAAATGTTCCAAATTTCAAAGCGATTGGTCTAGAATTACAGATTCTATAGAGAAAAATCTCAGAATAGGCAAAATCCTGAACTCAAATCGAAGAGTGATTCATGATAAAAAATATTAAATTTTTTTGATCCAAATCATTTTGAGTTTGGCATGAAATTATATAGTTTAATTCATGTAGATTACGAATCTAGGAAACAAATTTGGATCTGAAGGATATTTTCCAAGATATCAAAGATTTAAAAATATAGTCCGGAAGCGGAGCCGGAAGCGGGGAGTCAAAAACTCATACAAATAATGGAGATAAAGAATTGTTGATAGCATCAATCGATTAGGCATACCATATACTATAAATGTTAAATATTTCCAAGCGATTGGTCTAGAATTACAGATTCTATAGAGAAAAATCTCAGAATAGGCAAAATCCTGAACTCAAATCGAAGAGTGAGCCATGATAAAAAATATTAAATTTTTTTGATCCAAATTATTTTGAGTTTGGCATGAAATTATATAGTTTAATTCATGTAGATTACGAATCTAGAGAACAAATTTGGATCTGAAGGATATTTTCCAAGATATCAAAGATCTAAAAATATAGTCCGGAAGCGGAGCCGGAAGCGGGGAGTCAAAAACTCATACAAATAATGGAGATAAAGAATTGCTGATAGCATCAATCGATTAGGCATACTATATACTATAAATGTTTTGGATTTCAAAGCGATTGGTCTAGAATTACAGATTCTATAGAGAAAAATCTCAGAATAGGCAAAATCCTGAACTCAAATCGAAGAGTGAGCCATGATAAAAAATATTAAATTTTTTTGATCATAATTATTTTGATTTTGGCCTGAAATTATATAGTTCAATTCATGTAGATTACGAATCTAGAAAACAAATTTGGATCTGAAGGATATTTTCCAAGATATCGAAGATTTAAAAATATAGTCCGGAAGCGGAGCCGGAAGCGGGGAGTCAAAAACTCATACAAATAATGGAGATAAAAAATTGCTGATAGCATCAATCGATTAGGCATACTATATACTATAAATGTTGAATATTTCAAAGCGATTGATCTAGAATTACAGATTCTATAGAGAAAAATCTCAGAATAGGCAAAATCCTGAACTCAAATCGAAGAGTGAGCCATGATAAAAAATATTAAATTTTTTTGATCCAAATTATTTTGAGTTTAGCATGAAATTATATAGTTTAATTCATGTAGATTACGAATCTAGAAAACAAATTTGGATCTGAAGGATATTTTCCAAGATATCAAAGATTTAAAAATATAGTCCGGAAGCGGAGCCGGAAGCGGGGAGTCAAAAACTCATACAAATAATGGAGATAAAGAATTGCTGATAGCATCAATCGATTAGGCATACTATATACTATAAATGTTTCGAATTTCAAAGCGATTGGTCTAGAATTACAGATTCTATAGAGAAAAATCTCAGAATAGGCAAAATCCTGAACTCAAATCGAAGAGTGAGCCATGATAAAAAATATTAAATTTTTTTGATCATAATTATTTTGATTTTGGCGTGAAATTATATAGTTTAATTCATGTAGATTACGAATCTAGAAAACAAATTTGGATCTGAAGGATATTTTCCAAGATATCGAAGATTTAAAAATATAGTCCGGAAGCGGAGCCGGAAGCGGGGAGTCAAAAACTCATACAAATAATAGAGATAAAAAATTGCTGATAGCATCAATCGATTGGGCATACTATATATCATAAATGTTCCAAATTTCAAAGCGATTGGTCTAGAATTACAGATTCTATAGAGAAAAATCTCAGAATAGGCAAAATCCTGAACTCAAATCGAAGAGTGAGCCATGATAAAAAATATTAAATTTTTTTGATCCAAATTATTTTGAGTTTGGCATGAAATTATATAGTCTAATTCATGTCGATTACGAATCTAGAAAACAAATCTGGATCTGAATGATATTTTCCAAGATATCAAAGATTTAAAAATATAGTCCGGAAGCGGAGCCGGAAGCGGGGAGTCAAAAACTCATACAATTAATGGAGATAAAAAATTGCTGATAGCATCAATCGATTAGGCATACTATATACTATAAATGTTCCAAATTTCAAAGCGATTGGTCTAGAATTACAGATTCTATAGAGAAAAATCTCAGAATAGGCAAAATCCTGAACTCAAATCGAAGAGTGAGCCATGATAAAAAATATTAAATTTTTTTGATCATAATTATTCTGATTTTGGCGTGAAATTATATAGTTCAATCCATGTAGATTACGAATCTAGAAAACAAATTTGGATCTGAAGGATATTTTCCAAGATATCAAAGATTTAAAAATATAGTCCGGAAGCGGAGCCGGAAGCGGGGAGTCAAAAACTCATACAAATAATGGAGATAAAAAATTGCTGATAGCATCAATCGATTAGGCATACTATATACTATGAATGTTCTAAATTTCAAAGGGATTGGTCTAGAATTACAGATTCTATAGAGAAAAATCTCAGAATAGGCAAAATCCTGAACTCAAATCGAAGAGTGAGCCATGATAAAAAATATTAAATTTTTTTGATCCAAATTATTTTGAGTTTGGCATGAAATTATATAGTTTAATTCATGTAGATTACGAATCTAGAAAACAAATTTGGATCTGAAGGATATTTTCCAAGATATCAGAGATTTAAAAATATAGTCTGGAAGCGGAGCCGGAAGCGGGGAGTCAAAAACTCATACAACTAATAGGGATAAAAAATTGCTGATAGCATCAATCGATTAGGAATACTATATACTATGAATGTCCAAAATTTCAAAGCGATTGGTCTAGAATTACAGATTCTATAGAGAAAAATCTCAGAATAGGCAAAATCCTGAACTCAAATCGAAGAGTGAGCCATGATAAAAAATATTAAATTTTTTTGATCATAATTATTCTGATTTTGGCGTGAAATTATATAGCTCAATCCATGTAGATTACGAATCTAGAAAACAAATTTGGATCTGAAGGATATTTTCCAAGATATCAAAGATTTAAAAATATAGTCCGGAAGCGGAGCCGGAAGCGGGGAGTCAAAAACTCATACAAATAATGGAGATAAAAAATTGCTGATAGCATTAATCGATTAGGCATACTATATACTATAAATGTTCCAAATTTCAAAGCAATTGGTCTAGAATTACAGATTCTATAGATAAAAATCTCAGAACAGGCAAAATCCTGAACTCAAATCGAAGAGTGAGCCATGATAAAAAATATTAAATTTTTTTGATCATAATTATTTCAATTTTGGCGTGAAATTATATAGTTCAATTCATGTAGATTACAAATCTAGAAAACAAATTTGGATCTGAAGGATATTTTCCAAGATATCAAAGATTTAAAAATATAGTCCGGAAGCGGAGCCGGAAGCTGGGAGTCAAAAACTCATACAAATAATGAAGATAAAGAATTGCTGATAGCATCAATCGATTAGGCATACTATATACTATGAATGTTTCAAATTTCAAAGCGATTGGTCTAGAATTACATATTCTATAGATAAAAATCTCAGAATAGGCAAAATCCTGAACTCAAATCGAAGAGTGAGCCATGATGAAAAATATTAAATTTTTTTGATCCAAATTATTCTGGGTTTGGCATGAAATTATATAGTTTAATTCATGTAGATTACGAATCTAGAAAACAAATTTGGATCTGAAGGATATTTTCCAAGATATCAGAGATTTAAAAATATAGTCCGGAAGCGGAGCCGGAAGCTGGGAGTCAAAAACTCATACAAATAATGAAGATAAAGAATTGCTGATAGCATCAATCGATTAGGCATACTATATACTATAAATGTTCCAAATTTCAAAGCGATTGGTCTAGAATTACAGATTCTATAGAGAAAAATCTCAGAATAGGCAAAATCCTGAACTCAAATCGAAGAGTGAGCCATGATAAAAAATATTAAATTTTTTTGATCCAAATTATTTTGAGTTTGGCATGAAATTATATAGTTTAATTCATGTAGATTACGAATCTAGAAAACAAATTTGGATCTGAAGGATATTTTCCAAGATATCAAAGATTTAAAAATATAGTCCGGAAGCGGAGCCGGAAGCGGGGAGTCAAAAACTCATACAAATAATAGAGATAAAAAATTGCTGATAGCATCAATCGATTAAACATACTATATACTATAAATGTTTCAAATTTCAAAGCGATTGGTCTAGAATTACAGATTCTATAGAGAAAAATCTCAGAATAGGCAAAATCCTGAACTCAAATCGAAGAGTGAGCCATGATAAAAAATATTAAATTTTTTTGATCATAATTATTTTGATTTTGGCGTGAAATTATATAGTTCAATTCATGTAGATTACGAATCTAGAAAACAAATTTGGATCTGAAGGATATTTTCCAAGATATCAAAGATTTAAAAATATAGTCCGGAAGCGGAGCCGGAAGCGGGGAGTCAAAAACTCATACAAATAATGGAGATAAAGAATTGCTGATAGCATCAATCGATTAGGCATACTATATACTATAAATGACTCAAATTTCAAAGCAATCGGTCTAGAATTACAGATTCTATAGAGAAAAATCTCAGAATAGGCAAAATCCTGAACTCAAATCGAAGAGTGAGCCATGATGAAAAATATTAAATTTTTTTGATCCAAATTATTTTGAGTTTGGCATGAAATTATATAGTTTAATTCATGAAGATTACGAATCTAGAAAACAAATTTGGATCTGAAGGATATTTTCCAAGATATCAAAGATTTAAAAATATAGTCCGGAAGCGGAGCCGGAAGCTGGGAGTCAAAAACTCATACAAATAATTAAGATAAAAAATTGCTGATAGCATCAATCGATTAGGCATACTATATACTATAAATGTTCCAAATTTCAAAGCGATTGGTCTAGAATTACAGATTTTATAGAGAAAAATCTCAGAATAGGCAAAATCCTGAACTCAAATCGAAGAGTGAGCCATGATAAAAAATATTAAATTTTTTTGATCATAATTATTTTGAATTTGGCGTGAAATTATATAGTTCAATTCATGTAGATTACGAATCTAGAAAACAAATTTGGATCTGAAGGATATTTTCCAAGATATCAAAGATTTAAAAATATAGTCCGGAAGCGGAGCCGGAAGCGGGTAGTCAAAAACTCATACAAATAATGGAGATAAAGAATTGCTGATAGCATCAATCGATTAGGCATACTATATACTATAAATGATTCAAATTTCAAAGCGATCGGTCCAGAATTACAGATTCTATAGAGAAAAATCTCAGAATAGGCAAAATCCTGAACACAAATCGAAGAGTGAGCCATGATGAAAAATATTAAATTTTTTTGATCCAAATTATTTTGAGTTTGGCATGAAATTATATAGTTTAATTCATGTAGATTACGAATCTAGGAAACAAATTTGGATCTGAAGGATATTTTCCAAGATATCAGAGATTTAAAAATATAGTCCGGAAGCGGAGCCGGAAGCTGGGAGTCAAAAACTCATACAAATAATGAAGATAAAGAATTGCTGATAGCATCAATCGATTAGGCATACTATATACTATAAATGTTTCAGATTTCAAAGCGATTGATCTAGAATTACAGATTTTATAAAGAAAAATCTCAGAATAGGCAAAATCCTGAACTCAAATCGAAGAGTGAGCCATGATGAAAAATATTAAATTTTTTTGATCCAAATTATTTTGGGTTTGGCATGAAATTATATAGTTTAATTCATGTAGATTACGAATCTAGAAAACAAATTTGGATCTGAAGGATATTTTCCAAGATATCAGATATTTAAAAATATAGTCCGGAAGCGGAGCCGGAAGCTGGGAGTCAAAAACTCATACAAATAATGAAGATAAAGAATTGCTGATAGCATCAATCGATTAGGCATACTATATACTATAAATGTTCCAAATTTCAAAGCGATTGGTCTAGAATTACAGATTTTATAGAGAAAAATCTCAGAATAGGCAAAATCCTGAACTCAAATCGAAGAGTGAGCCATGATAAAAAATATTAAATTTTTTTGATCATAATTATTTTGAATTTGGCGTGAAATTATATAGTTCAATTCATGTAGATTACGAATCTAGAAAACAAATTTGGATCTGAAGGATATTTTCCAAGATATCAAAGATTTAAAAATATAGTCCGGAAGCGGAGCCGGAAGCGGGTAGTCAAAAACTCATACAAATAATGGAGATAAAGAATTGCTGATAGCATCAATCGATTAGGCATACTATATACTATAAATGATTCAAATTTCAAAGCGATCGGTCTAGAATTACAGATTCTATAGAGAAAAATCTCAGAATAGGCAAAATCCTGAACTCAAATCGAAGAGTGAGCCATGATGAAAAATATTAAATTTTTTTGATCCAAATTATTTTGAGTTTGGCATGAAATTATATAGTTTAATTCATGTAGATTACGAATCTAGGAAACAAATTTTGATCTGAAGGATATTTTCCAAGATATCAGAGATTTAAAAATATAGTCCGGAAGCGGAGCCGGAAGCTGGGAGTCAAAAACTCATACAAATAATGAAGATAAAGAATTGCTGATAGCATCAATCGATTAGGCATACTATATTCTATAAATGTTTCAAATTTCAAAGCGATTGATCTAGAATTACAGATTTTATAGAGAAAAATCTCAGAATAGGCAAAATCCTGAACTCAAATCGAAGAGTGAGCCATGATGAAAAATATTAAATTTTTTTGATCCAAATTATTTTGGGTTTGGCATGAAATTATATAGTTCAATTCATGTAGATTACGAATCTAGAAAACAAATTTGGATCTGAAGGATATTTTCCAAGATATCAGATATTTAAAAATATAGTCCGGAAGCGGAGCCGGAAGCTGGGAGTCAAAAACTCATACAAATAATGAAGATCAAGAATTGCTGATAGCATCAATCGATTAGGCATACTATATACTATAAATGTTCCAAATTTCAGAGCGATTGGTCTAGAATTACAGATTCTATAGAGAAAAATCTCAGAATAGGCAAAATCCTGAACTCAAATCGAAGAGTGAGCCATGATAAAAAATATTAAATTTTTTTGATCCAAATTATTTTGAGTTTGGCATGAAATTATATAGTTTAATTCATGTAGATTACGAATCTAGAAAACAAATTTGGATCTGAAGGATATTTTCCAAGATATCAAAGATTTAAAAATATAGTCCGGAAGCGGAGCCGGAAGCGGGGAGTCAAAAACTCATACAAATAATAGAGATAAAAAATTGCTGATAGCATCAATCGATTAGGCATACTATATACTATAAATGTTTCAAATTTCAAAGCGATTGGTCCAGAATTACAGATTCTATAGAGAAAAATCTCAGAATAGGCAAAATCCTGAACTCAAATCGAAGAGTGAGCCATGATAAAAAATATTAAATTTTTTTGATCATAATTATTTTGATTTTGGCGTGAAATTATATAGTTCAATTCATGTAGATTACGAATCTAGAAAACAAATTTGGATCTGAAGGATATTTTCCAAGATATCAAAGATTTAAAAATATAGTCCGGAAGCGGAGCCGGAAGCGGGGAGTCAAAAACTCATACAAAAAATGGAGATGAAGAATTGCTGATAGCATCAATCGATTAGGCATACTATATACTATGAATGTTCTAAATTTCAAAGCGATTGGTCTAGAATTACAGATTCTATAGAGAAAAATCTCAGAATAGGCAAAATCCTGAACTCAAATCGAAGAGTGAGCCATGATAAAAAATATTAAATTTTTTTGATCATAATTATTTTGATTTTGGCGTGAAATTTTATAGTTCAATTCATGTGGATTACGAATCTAGAAAACAAATTTGGATCTGAAGGATATTTTCCAAGATATCAAAGATTTAAAAATATAGTCCGGAAGCGGAGCCGGAAGCGGGGAGTAAAAAACTCATACAAATAATGGAGATAAAAAATTGCTGATAGCATCAATCGATTAGGCATACTATATACTATAAATGTTCCAAATTTCAAAGCGATTGGTCTAGAATAACAGATTCTATAGAGAAAAATCTCAGAATAGGCAAAATCCTGAACTCAAATCGAAGAGTGAGCCATGATAAAAAATATTAAATTTTTTTGATCCAAATTATTTTGAGTTTGGCAAGAAATTATATAGTTCAATTCATGTAGATTACGAATCTAGAAAACAAATTTGGATCTGAAGGATATTTTCCAAGATATCAAAGATTTAAAAATATAGTCCGGAAGCGGAGCCGGAAGCGGGGAGTCAAAAACGCATACAAATAATGGAGATAAAAAATTGCTGATAGCATCAATCGTATAGGCATACTATATACTATAAATGTTCCAAATTTCAAAGCGATTGGTCTAGAATTACAGATTCTATAGAGAAAAATCTCAGAATAGGCAAAATCCTGAACTCAAATCGAAGAGTGAGCCATGATAAAAAATATTAAATTTTTTTGATCCAAATTATTTTGAGTTTGGCGTGAAATTATATAGTTCAATTCATGTAGATTACGAATCTAGAAAACAAATTTGGATCTGAAGGATATTTTCCAAGATATCAAAGATTTAAAAATATAGTCCGGAAGCGGAGCCGGAAGCGGGGAGTCAAAAACGCATACAAATAATGGAGATAAAGAATTGCTGATAGCATCAATCGTATAGGCATACTATATACTATAAATGTTCCAAATTTCAAAGCGATTGGTCTAGAATTACAGATTCTATAGAGAAAAATCTCAGAATAGGCAAAATCCTGAACTCAAATCGAAGAGTGAGCCATGATAAAAAATATTAAATTTTTTTGATCCAAATTATTTTGAGTTTGGCATGAAATTATATAGTTTAATTCATGTTGATTACGAATCTAGAAAACAAATTTGGATCTGAAGGATATTTTTCAAGATATCAAAGATTTAAAAATATAGTCCGGAAGCGGAGCCGGAAGCGGGGAGTCAAAAACTCATACAAATAATGGAGATAAAAAATTGCTGATAGCATCAATCGATTAGGCATACTATATATCATGAATGTTCCAAATTTCAAAGCGATTGGTCTAGAATTACAGATTCTATAGAGAAAAATCTCAGAATAGGCAAAATCCTGAACTCAAATCGAAGAGTGAGCCATGATAAAAAATATTAAATTTTTTTGATCCAAATTATTTTGAGTTTGGCATGAAATTATATAGTTTAATTCATGTAGATTACGAATCTGGAAAACAAATTTGGATCTGAAGGATATTTTCCAAGATATCAAAGATTTAAAAATATAGTCCGGAAGCGGAGCCGGAAGCGGGGAGTCAAAAACGCATACAAATAATGGAGATAAAAAATTGCTGATAGCATCAATCGTATAGGCATACTATATACTATAAATGTTCCAAATTTCAAAGCGATTGGTCTAGAATTACAGATTCTATAGAGAAAAATCTCAGAATAGGCAAAATCCTGAACTCAAATCGAAGAGTGAGCCATGATAAAAAATATTAAATTTTTTTGATCCAAATTATTTTGAGTTTGGCGTGAAATTATATAGTTCAATCCATGTAGATTACGAATCTAGAAAACAAATTTGGATCTGAAGGATATTTTCCAAGATATCAAAGATTTAAAAATATAGTCCGGAAGCGGAGCCGGAAGCGGGGAGTCAAAAACGCATACAAATAATGGAGATAAAAAATTGCTGATAGCATCAATCGTATAGGCATACTATATACTATAAATGTTTCAAATTTCAAAGCGATTGGTCCAGAATTACAGATTCTATAGAGAAAAATCTCAGAATAGGCAAAATCCTGAACTCAAATCGAAGAGTGAGCCATGATAAAAAATATTAAATTTTTTTGGTCCAAATTATTCTGAGTTTGGCATGAAATTATATAGTTCAATTCATGACGATTACGAATCTAGAGAACAAATTCGGATCTGAAGGATATTTTCCAAGATATCAAAGATTTAAAAATATAGTCCGGAAGCGGAGCCGGAAGCGGGGAGTCAAAAACTCATACAAATAATGGAGATAAAGTATTGCTGATAGCATCAATCGATTAGGCATACTATATACTATAAATGTTCCAAATTTCAAAGCGATTGGTCTAGAATCAGATTCTATAGAGAAAAATCTCAGAATAGGCAAAATCCTGAACTCAAATCGAAGAGTGAGCCATGATAAAAAATATTAAATTTTTTTGATCCAAATTATTTTGATTTTGGCGTGAAATTATATAGTTCAATTCATGTAGATTACGAATCTAGAAAACAAATTTGGATCTGAGGGATATTTTCCAAGATATCAAAGATTTAAAAATATAGTCCGGAAGCGGAGCCGGAAGCGGGGAGTCGAAAACTCATACAAATAATGGAGATAAAAAATTGCTGATAGCATCAATCGATTAGGCATACTATATACTATAGATGATTCAAATTTCAAAGCGATCGGTCTAGAATTACAGATTCTATAGAGAAAAATCTCAGAATAGGCAAAATCCTGAACTCAAATCGAAGAGTGAGCCATGATGAAAAATATTAAATTTTTTTGATCATAATTATTTTGATTTTGGCGTGAAATTATATAGTTCAATTCATGTAGATTACGAATCTAGAAAACAAATTTGGATCTGAAGGATATTTTCCAAGATATCAAAGATTTAAAAATATAGTCCGGAAGCGGAGCCGGAAGCGGGGAGTCAAAAACTCATACAAAAAATGGAGATGAAAAATTGCTGATAGCATCAAACGATTAGGCATACTATATACTATAAATGTTCCAAATTTCAAAGCGATTGGTCTAGAATTACAGATTCTATAGAGAAAAGTCTCAGAATAGGCAAAATCCTGAACTCAAATCGAAGAGTGAGCCATGATAAAAAATATTAAATTTTTTTGATCATAATTATTTTGATTTTGGCGTGAAATTATATGGTTCAATTCATGTAGATTACGAATCTAGAAAACAAATTTGGATCTGAAGGATATTTTAAAGAAATATCAAAGATTTAAAAATATAGTCCGGAAGCGGAGCCGGAAGCGGGGAGTCAAAAACTCATACAAATAATAGGGATAAAAAATTGCTGATAGCATCAATCGATTAGGCATACTATATACTATAAATGTTCCAAATTTCAAAGCGATTGGTCTAGAATTACAGATTCTATAGAGAAAAATCTCAGAATAGGCAAAATCCGGAACTCAAATCGAAGAGTGAGCCATGATAAAAAATATTAAATTTTTTTGATCCAAATTATTTTGAGTTTGGCATGAAATTATATAGTTTAATTCATGTAGATTACGAATCTAGAAAACAAATTTGGATCTGAAGGATATTTTCCAAGATATCAAAGATTTAAAAATATAGTCCGGAAGCGGAGCCGGAAGCGGGGAGTCAAAAACTCATACAAATAATGAAGATAAAAAATTGCTGATAGCATCAATCGATTGGGCATACTATATATCATAAATGTTCCAAATTTCAAAGCGATTGGTCTAGAATTACAGATTCTATAGAGAAAAATCTCAGAATAGGCAAAATCCTGAGCTCAAATCGAAGAGTGAGCCATGATGAAAAATATTAAATTTTTTTGATCCAAATTATTTTGAGTTTGGCATGAAATTATATAGTTTAATTCATGTAGATTACGAATCTAGAAAACAAATTTGGATCTGAAGGATATTTTCCAAGATATCAAAGATTTAAAAATATAGTCCGGAAGCGGAGCCGGAAGCGGGGAGTCAAAAACTCATACAAATAATCAAGATCAAAAATTGCTGATAGCATCAATCGATTAGGCATACTATATACTATAAATGTTTTAAATTTCAAAGCGATTGGTCCAGAATTACAGATTCTATAGAGAAAAATCTCAGAATAGGCAAAATCCTGAACTCAAATCGAAGAGTGAGCCATGATAAAAAATATTAAATTTTTTTGATCATAATTATTTTGATTTTGGCGTGAAATTATATAGTTCAATTCATGTAGATTACGAATCCAGAAAACAAATTTGGATCTAAAGGATATTTTCCAAGATATCAAAGATTTAAAAATATAGTCCGGAAGCGGAGCCGGAAGCGGGGAGTCGAAAACTCATACAAATAATGGAGATGAAAAATTGCTGATAGCATCAATCGATTAGGCATACTATATACTATAAATGTTCCAAATTTCAAAGCGATTGGTCTAGAATTACAGATTCTATAGAGAAAAATCTCAGAATAGGCAAAATCCTGAACTCAAATCGAAGAGTGAGCCATGATAAAAAATATTACATTTTTTTGATCATAATTATTTTGATTTTGGCGTGAAATTATATAGTTCAATTCATGTAGATTACGAATCTAGAAAACAAATTTGGATCTGAAGGATATTTTCCAAGATATCAAAGATTTAAAAATATAGTCTGGAAGCGGAGCCGGAAGCGGGGAGTCAGAAACTCATACAAATAATGGAGATAAAAAATTGTTGATAGCATCAATCGATTAAACATACTATATACTATAAATGTTCCAAATTTCGAAGCGATTGGTCTAGAATTACAGATTCTATAGAGAAAAATCTCAGAATAGGCAAAATCCTGAACTCAAATCGAAGAGTGAGCCATGATCAAAAATATTAAATTTTTTTGATCATAATTATTTTGATTTTGGCGTGAAATTATATAGTTCAATTCATGTAGATTACGAATCTAGAAAACAAATTTGGATCTGAAGAATATTTTCCAAGATATCAAAGATTTAAAAATATAGTCCGGAAGCGGAGCCGGAAGCGGGGAGTCAAAAACTCATACAAATAATGGAGATAAAAAATTGTTGATAGCATCAATCGATTAGGCATACTATATACTATAAATGTTCCAAATTTCAAAGCTATTGGTCTAGAATTACAGATACTATAGAGAAAAATCTCAGAATAGGCAAAATCCTGAACTCAAATCGAAGAGTGAGCCATGATAAAGAATATTAAATTTTTTTGATCATAATTATTTTGATTTTGGCGTGAAATTATATAGTTCAATTCATGTTGATTACGAATCTAGAAAACAAATTTGGATCTAAAGGATATTTTCCAAGATATCAAAGATTTAAAAATATAGTCCGGAAGCGGAGCCGGAAGCGGGGAGTCAAAAACTCATACAAATAATGGAGATAAAAAACTGCTGATAGCATCAATCGATCAAGCATACTATATACTATAAATGTTCCAAATTTCAAAGCGATTGGTCTAGAATTACAGATTCTATAGAGAAAAATCTCAGAATAGGCAAAATCCTGAACTCAAATCGAAGAGTGAGCCATGATAAAAAATATTAAATTTTTTTGATCATAATTATTTTGATTTTGGCGTGAAATTATATAGTTTAATTCATGTAGATTACGAATCTAGAAAACAAATTTGGATCTGAAGGATATTTTCCAAGATATCAAAGATTTAAAAATATAGTCCGGAAGCGGAGCCGGAAGCGGGGAGTCAAAAACTCATACAAATAATGGAGATAAAAAATTGCTGATAGCATCAATCGATTAGGCATACTATATACTATAAATGTTCCAAATTTCGAAGCGATTGGTCTAGAATTACAGATTCTATATAGAAAAATCTCAGAATAGGCAAAATCCTGAACTCAAATCGAAGAGTGAGCCATGATAAGAAATATTAAATTTTTTTGATCCAAATTATTTTGAGTTTGGCGTGAAATTATATAGTTCAATTCATGTAGATTACGAATCTAGAAAACAAATTTGGATCTGAAGGATATTTTCCAAGATATCAAAGATTTAAAAATATAGTCCGGAAGCGGAGCCGGAAGCGGGAAGTCAAAAACTCATACAAATAATGGAGATAAAGTATTGCTGATAGCATCAATCGATTAGGCATACTATATACTATAAATGTTTCAAATTTCAAAGCGATTGGTCTAGAATTACAGATTCTATAGAGAAAAATCTCAGAATAGGCAAAATCCTGAACTCAAATCGAAGAGTGAGCCATGATAAAAAATATTAAATTTTTTTGATCCAAATTATTTTGAGTTTAGCATGAAATTATATAGTTTAATTCATGTAGATTACGAATCTAGAAAACAAATTTGGATCTGAAGGATATTTTCCAAGATATCAAAGATTTAAAAATATAGTCCGGAAGCGGAGCCGGAAGCGGGGAGTCAAAAACTCATACAAATAATGGAGATATAAAACTGCTGATAGCATCAATCGATTAGGCATACTATATACTATAAATGTTCCAAATTTCAAAGCTATTGGTCTAGAATTACAGATTCTATAGAGAAAAATCTCAAAATAGGCAAAATCCTGAACTCAAATCGAAGAGTGAGCCATGATAAAAAATATTAAATTTTTTTGATCATAATTATTTTGAGTTTGGCATGAAATTATATAGTTCAATTCATGTAGATTACGAATCTAGAAAACAAATTTGGATCTGAAGGATATTTTACAAGATATCAAAGATTTAAAAATATAGTCCGGAAGCGGAGCCGGAAGCGGGGAGTCAAAAACTCATACAAATAATAGAGATAAAAAATTGCTGATAGCATCAATCGATTAGGCATACTATATACTATAAATGTTCCAAATTTCTAAGCGATTGGTCTAGAATTACAGATTCTATAGAGAAAAATCTTAGAATAGGCAAAATCCTGAACTCAAATCGAAGAGTGAGCCATGATAAAAAATATTAAATTTTTTTGATCATAATTATTTTGATTTTGGCGTGAAATTATATAGTTCAATTCATGTAGACTACGAATCTAGAAAACAAATTTGGATCTGAAGGTTATTTTCCAAGATATCAAAGATTTAAAAATATAGTCCGGAAGCGGAGCCGGAAGCGGGGAGTCAAAAACTCATACAAATAATGGAGATAAAAAATTGCTGATAGCATCAATCGATTGAGCATACTATATATCATAAATGTTCCAAATTTCAAAGCAATTGGTCTAGAATTACAGATTCTATAGAGAAGAATCTCAGAATAGGCAAAATCCTGAACTCAAATCGAAGAGTGAGCCATGATAAAAAATATTAAATTTTTTTGATATGAATTATTTTGAGTTTGGCATGAAATTATATAGTTCAATTCATGTAGATTACGTATCTAGAAAACAAATTTGGATCTGAAGGATATTTTCCAAGATATCAAAGATTTAAAAATATAGTCCGGAAGCGGAGCCGGAAGCGGGGAGTCAAAAACTCATACAAATAATGGAGATAAAAAATTGCTGATAGCATCAATCGATTAGGCATACTATATACTATGAATGTTCCAAATTTCAAAGCGATTGGTTTAGAATTCCAGATTCTATAGAGAAAAATCTCAGAATAGGCAAAATCCTGAACTCAAATCGAAGAGTGAGCCATGATAAAAAATATTAAATTTTTTTGATATAAATTATTTTGAGTTTGGCATGAAATTATATAGTTTCTTTCATGTTGATTACGAATCTAGAAAACAAATTTGATCTGAAGGATGTTTTCAAAGATATCAAAGATTTAAAAATATAGTCCGGAAGCGGAACCGGAAGCGGGGAGTCAAAAACTCATACAAATAATGGAGATAAAGAATTGCTGATAGCATCAATCGATTAGGCATACTATATACTATAAATGTTCCAAATTTCAAAGCGATTGGTCTAGAATTACAGATTCTATAGAGAAAAATCTCAGAATAGGCAAAATCCTGAACTCAAATCGAAGAGTGAGCCATGATAAAAAATATTAAATTTTTTTGATATAAATTATTTTGAGTTTGGCATGAAATTATATAGTTTAATTCATGTAGATTACAAATCTAGAAAACAAATTTGGATCTGAAGGATATTTTCCAAGATATCAAAGATTTAAAAATATAGTCCGGAAGCGGAACCGGAAGCGGGGAGTCAAAAACTCGTACAAATAATGGAGATAAAAAATTGCTGATAGCATCAATCGATTAGGCATACTATATACTATAAATGTTTCAAATTTCAAAGCTATTGGTGAAGAATTACAGATTCTATAGAGAAAAATCTCAGAATAGGCAAAATCCTGAACTCAAATCGAAGAGTGAGACATGATAAAAAATATTAAATTTTTTTGATCATAATTATTTTGATTTTGGCGTGAAATTATATAGTTCAATTCATGTAGATTACGAATCTAGAAAACAAATTTGGATCTGAAGGATATTTTCCAAGATATCAAAGATTTAAAAATATAGTCCGGAAGCGGAGCCGGAAGCGGGGAGTCAAAAACTCATACAAATAATGGAGATAAAAAATTGCTGATAGCATCAATCGATTAGGCATACTATATACTATGATTGTTCCAAATTTCAAAGCGATTGGTCTAGAATTACAGATTCTATAGAGAAAAATCTCAGAATAGGCAAAATCCTGAACTCAAATCGAAGAGTGAGCCATGATAAAAAATATTAAATTTTTTTGATCATAATTATTTTGATTTTGGCGTGAAATTATATAGTTCAATTCATGTAGATTACGAATCTAGAAAACAAATTTGGATCTGAAGGATATTTTCCAAGATATCAAAGATTTAAAAATATAGTCCGGAAGCGGAGCCGGAAGCGGGGAGTCAAAAACTTATACAAATAATGGAGATAAAAAATTGCTGATAGCATCAATCGATTAGGCATACTATATACTATAAATGTTCCAAATTTCAAAGCTATTGGTCTAGAATTACAGATTCTAAAGAGAAAAATCTCAGAATAGGCAAAATCCTGAACTCAAATCGAAGAGTGAGCCATGATAAAAAATATTAAATTTTTTTGATCATAATTATTTTGATTTTGGCGTGAAATTAAATAGTTCAATTCATGTAGATTACGAATCTGGAAAACAAATTTGGATCTGAAGGATATTTTCCAAGATATCAAACATTTAAAAATATAGTCCGGAAGCGGAGCCGGAAGCGGAGAGTTAAAAACTCATACAAATAATGGAGATAAAAAATTGCTGATAGCATCAATCGATTAGGCATACTATATACTATAAATCTTCCGATTTTCAAAGCGATTGGTCTCGAATTACAGATTCTATAGAGAAAAATCTCAGAATAGGCAAAATCCTGAACTCAGATCGAAGAGTGAGCCATGATAAAAAATATTAAATTTTTTTGATCCAAATTATTTTAAGTTTGGCATGAAATTATATAGTTAAATTCATGTAGATTACGAATCTAGAAAACAAATTTGGTTCTGAAGGATATTTTCCAAGATATCAAAGATTTAAAAATATAGTCCGGAAGCGGAGCCGGAAGCGGGGAGTCAAAAACTCATACAAATAATGGAGATAAAAAATTGCTGATAGCATCAATCGATTAGGCATACTATATACTATAAATGTTTCAAATTTCAAAGCGATTGGTCTAGAATTACAGATTCTATAGAGAAAAATCTCAGAATAGGCAAAATCCTGAACTCAAATCGAAGAGTGAGCCATGATAAAAAATATTAAATTTTTTTGATCATAATTATTTTGAGTTTGGCATGAAATTATATAGTTCAATTCATGTAGATTACGAATCTAGAAAACAAATTTGGATCTGAAGGATATTTTACAAGATATCAAAGACTTAAAAATATAGTCCGGAAGCGGAGCCGGAAGCGGGGAGTCAAAAACTCATACAAATAATGGAGATAAAAAATTGCTGATAGCATCACTCGATTAGGCATACTATATACTATAAATGTTCCAAATTTCTAAGCGATTGGTCTAGAATTACAGATTCTATAGAGAAAAATCTTAGAATAGGCAAAATCCTGAACTCAAATCGAAGAGTGAGCCATGATAAAAAATATTAAATTTTTTTGATCATAATTATTTTGATTTTGGCGTGAAATTATATAGTTCAATTCATGTAGATTACGAATCTAGAAAACAAATTTGGATCTGAAGGTTATTTTCCAAGATATCAAAGATTTAAAAATATAGTCCGGAAGCGGAGCCGGAAGCGGGGAGTCAAAAACTCATACAAATAATGGAGATAAAAAATTGCTGATAGCATCAATCGATTGAGCATACTATATATCATAAATGTTCCAAATTTCAAAGCGATTGGTCTAGAATTACAGATTCTATAGAGAAGAATCTCAGAATAGGCAAAATCCTGAACTCAAATCGAAGAGTGAGCCATGATAAAAAATATTAAATTTTTTTGATATGAATTATTTTGAGTTTGGCATGAAATTATATAGTTCAATTCATGTAGATTACGTATCTAGAAAACAAATTTGGATCTGAAGGATATTTTCCAAGATATCAAAGATTTAAAAATATAGTCCGGAAGCGGAGCCGGAAGCGGGGAGTCAAAAACTAATACAAATAATGGAGATAAAAAATTGCTGATAGCATCAATCGATTAGGCATACTATATACTATGAATGTTCCAAATTTCAAAGCGATTGGTTTAGAATTTCAGATTCTATAGAGAAAAATCTCAGAATAGGCAAAATCCTGAACTCAAATCGAAGAGTGAGCCATGATAAAAAATATTAAATTTTTTTGATATAAATTATTTTGAGTTTGGCATGAAATTATATAGTTTAAATCATGTAGATTACAAATCTAGAAAACAAATTTGGATCTGAAGGATATTTTCCAAGATATCAAAGATTTAAAAATATAGTCCGGAAGCGGAACCGGAAGCGGGGAGTCAAAAACTCGTACAAATAATGGAGATAAAAAATTGCTGATAGAATCAATCGATTAGGCATACTATATACTATGAATGTTTCAAATTTCAAAGCTATTGGTGAAGAATTACAGATTCTATAGAGAAAAATCTCAGAATAGGCAAAATCCTGAACTCAAATCGAAGAGTGAGACATGATAAAAAATATTAAATTTTTTTGATCATAATTATTTTGATTTTGGCGTGAAATTATATAGTTCAATTCATGTAGATTACGAATCCAGAAAACAAATTTGAATCTGAAGGATATTTTCCAAGATATCAAAGATTTAAAAATATAGTCCGGAAGCGGAGCCGGAAGCGGGGAGTCAAAAACTCATACAAATAATGGAGATAAAAAATTGCTGATAGCATCAATCGATTAGGCATACTATATACTATAAATGTTCCAAATTTCAAAGCTATTGGTCTAGAATTACAGATTCTATAGAGAAAAATCTTAGAATAGGCAAAATCCTGAACTCAAATCGAAGAGTGAGCCATGATAAAAAATATTAAATTTTTTGATCATAATTATTTTGATTTTGGCATGAAAGTATATAGTTCAATTCTTGTAGATTACGAATCTAGAGAACAAATTTGGATCTGAAGGATATTTTCCAAGATATCAAAGATTTAAAAATATAGTCCGGAAGCGGAACCGGAAGCGGGGAGTCAAAAACTCATACAAATAATGGAGATAAAAAATTGCTGATAGCATCAATCGATTAGGCATACTATATTCTATGAATGTTTCAAATTTTAAAGCGATTGGTCTAGAATTACAGATTCTATAGAGAAAAATCTCAGAATAGGCAAAATCCTGAACTCAAATCGAAGAGTGAGCCATGATAAAAAATATTAAATTTTTTTGATCCAAATTATTTCGAGTTTGGCATTAAATTATATAGTTTAATTCATGTAGATTACGAATCAAGAAAACAAATTTGGATCTGAAGGATATTTTCCAAGATATCAAAGATTTAATAATATAGTCCGGAAGCGGAGCCGGAAGCGGGGAGTCAAAAACTCATACAAATAATGGAGATAAAAAATTGCTGATAGCATCAATCGATTAGGCATACTATATACTATGAATGTTCCAAATTTCAAAGCGATTGGTCTAGAATTACAGATTCTATAGAGAAAAATCTCAGAATAGGCAAAATCCTGAACTCAAATCGAAGAGTGAGCCATGATAAAAAATATTAAATTTTTTTGATCATATTTATTTTGATTTTGGCGTGAAATTATATAGTTCAATTCATGTAGATTACGAATCTAGAAACCAAATTTGGATCTGAAGGATATTTTCCAAGATATCAAAGATTTAAAAATATAGTCCGGAAGCGGAGCCGGAAGCGGGGAGTCAAAAACTTATACAAATAATGGAGATAAAAAATTGCTGATAGCATCAATCGATTAGGCATACTATATACTATGAATGTTTCAAATTTCAAAGCTATTGGTCTAGAATTACAGATTCTATAGAGAAAAATCTCAGAATAGGCAAAATCCTGAACTCAAATCGAAGAGTGAGCCATGATAAAAAATATTAAATTTTTTTGATCATAATTATTTTGATTTTGGCGTGAAATTAAATAGTTCAATTCATGTAGATTACGAATCTAAAAAACAAATTTGGATCTGAAGGATATTTTCCAAGATATCAAACATTTAAAAATATAGTCCGGAAGCGGAGCCGGAAGCGGAGAGTTAAAAACTCATACAAATAATGGAGATAAAAAATTGCTGATAGCATCAATCGATTAGGCATACTATATACTATAAATCTTCCGATTTTCAAAGCGATTGGTCTCGAATTACAGATTCTATAGAGAAAAATCTCAGAATAGGCAAAATCCTGAACTCAGATCGAAGAGTGAGCCATGATAAAAAATATTAAATTTTTTTGATCCAAATTATTTTAAGTTTGGCATGAAATTATATAGTTTAATTCATGTAGATTACGAATCTAGAAAACAAATTTGGTTCTGAAGGATATTTTCCAAGATATCAAAGATTTAAAAATATAGTCCGGAAGCGGAGCCGGAAGCGGGGAGTCAAAAACTCATACAAATAATGGAGATAAAAAATTGCTGATAGCATCAATCGATTAGGCATACTATATACTATGAATGTTTCAAATTTCAAAGCGATTGGTCTAGAATTACAGATTCTATAGAGAAAAATCTCAGAATAGGCAAAATCCTGAACTCAAATCGAAGAGTGAGCCATGATAAAAAATATTAAATTTTTTTGATCCAAATTATTTTGAGTTTGGCGTGAAATTATATAGTTCAACTCATGTTAATTACAAATCTAGAAAACAAATCTGGATCTGAAGGATATTTTCCAAGATATCAAAGATTTAAAAATATAGTCCGGAAGCGGAGCCGGAAGCGGAGAGTCAAAAACTCATACAAATAATGGAGATAAAAAATTGCTGATAGCATCAATCGATTAGGCATACTATATACTATGAATGTTTCAAATTTCAAAGCGATTGGTAAGAATTACAGATTCTATAGAGAAAAATCTCAGAATAGGCAAAATCCTGAACTCAAATCGAAGAGTGAGCCATGATAAAAAATATTAAATTTTTTTGATCCAAATTATTTTGAGTTTGGCATGAAATTATATAGTTTAATTCATGTAGACTACGAATCTAGGAAACAAATTTGGATCTGAAGGATATTTTCCAAGATATCAAAGATTTAAAAATTTAGTCCGGAAGCGGAGCCGGAAGCGGAGACTCAAAAACTCATACAAATAATGGAGATAAAAAATTGCTGATAGCATCAATCGATTAGGCATACTATATACTATAAATGTTCCAAATTTCAAAGCGATTGGTAAGAATTACAGATTCTATAGAGAAAAATCTCAGGATAGGCAAAATCCTGAACTCAAATCGAAGAGTGAGCCATGATAAAAAATATTAAATTTTTTTGATCCAAATTATTTTGAGTTTGGCATGAAATTATATAGTTCAATTCATGTGGATTACGAATCTAGAAAACAAATTTGGATCTGAAGGATATTTTCCAAGATATCAAAGATTTAAAAATATAGTCCGGAAGCGGAACCGGAAGCGGGGAGTCAAAAACTCATACAAATAATGGAGATAAAAAATTGCTGATAGCATCAATCGATTAGGCATACTATACACTATAAATGTTCCAAATTTCAAAGCGATTGGTGTAGAATTACAGATTCTATAGAGAAAAATCTCAGAATAGGCAAAATCCTGAACTCAAATCGAAGAGTGAGCCATGATAAAAAATATTAAATTTTTTTGATCCAAATTATTTTGAGTTTGGCATGAAATTATATAGTTTAATTCATGTAGACTACGAATCTAGGAAACAAATTTGGATCTGAAGGATATTTTCCAAGATATCAAAGATTTAAAAATTTAGTCCGGAAGCGGAGCCGGAAGCGGAGACTCAAAAACTCATACAAATAATGGAGATAAAAAATTGCTGATAGCATCAATCGATTAGGCATACTATATACTATAAATGTTCCAAATTTCAAAGCGATTGGTAAGAATTACAGATTCTATAGAGAAAAATCTCAGGATAGGCAAAATCCTGAACTCAAATCGAAGAGTGAGCCATGATAAAAAATATTAAATTTTTTTGATCCAAATTATTTTGAGTTTGGCATGAAATTATATAGTTCAATTCATGTGGATTACGAATCTAGAAAACAAATTTGGATCTGAAGGATATTTTCCAAGATATCAAAGATTTAAAAATATAGTCCGGAAGCGGAACCGGAAGCGGGGAGTCAAAAACTCATACAAATAATGGAGATAAAAAATTGCTGATAGCATCAATCGATTAGGCATACTATACACTATAAATGTTCCAAATTTCAAAGCGATTGGTGTAGAATTACAGATTCTATAGAGAAAAATCTCAGAATAGGCAAAATCCTGAACTCAAATCGAAGAGTGAGCCATGATAAAAAATATTAAATTTTTTTGATCCAAATTATTTTGAGTTTGGCGTGAAATTATATAGTTCAATTCATGTAAATTACGAATCTAGAAAACAAATCTGGATCTGAAGGATATTTTCCAAGATATCAAAGATTTAAAAATATAGTCCGGAAGCGGAGCCGGAAGCGGGGAGTCAAAAACTCATACAAATAATGGAGATAGAAAATTGCTGATAGCATCAATCGATTAGGCATACTATATACTATAAATGTTCCAAATTTCAAAGCGATTGGTCTAGAATTACAGATTCTATAGAGAAAACTCTCAGAATAGGCAAAATCCTGAACTCAAATCGAAGAGTGAGCCATGATAAAAAATATTAAATTTTTTTGATCATAATTATTTTGATTTTGGCGTGAAATTATATAGTTCAATTCATGTAGATTACGAATCTAGAAAACAAATTTGGATCTAAAGGATATTTTCCAAGATATCAAAGATTTAAAAATATAGTCCGGAAGCGGAGCCGGAAGCGGGGAGTCAAAAACTCATACAAATAATGGAGATAAAAAATTGCTGATAGCATCAATCGATTAGGCATACTATATACTATAAATGATCCAAATTTCAAAGCGATTGGTCTAGAATTACAGATTCTATAGAGAAAAATCTCAGAATAGGCAAAATCCTGAACTCAAATCGAAGAGTGAGCCATGATAAAAAATATTAAATTTTTTTGATCATAATTATTCTGATTTTGGCGTGAAATTATATAGTTCAATTCATGTAGATTACGAATCTAGAAAACAAATTTGGATCTGAAGGATATTTTCCAAGATATCAAAGATTTAAAAATATAGTCCGGAAGCGGAGCCGGAAGCGGGGAGTCAAAAACTCATACAAATAATAGAGATGAAAAATTGCTGATAGCATTAATCGATTAAACATACTATATACTATAGATGTTCCAAATTTCAAAGCGATTGGTCTAGAATTACAGATTCTATAGAGAAAAATCTCAGAATAGGCAAAATCCTGAACTCAAATCGAAGAGTGAGCCATGATAAAAAATATTAAATTTTTTTGATCATAATTATCTTGATTTTGGCGTGAAATAATATAGTTCAATTCATGTAGATTACGAATCTAGAAAACAAATTTGGATCTGAAGGATATTTTCCAAGATATCAAAGATTTAAAAATATAGTCCGGAAGCGGAGCCGGAAGCGGGGAGTCAAAAACTCATACAAATAATGGAGATAAAAAAATGCTGATAGCATCAATCGATTAGGCATACTATATACTATAAATGTTTTAAATTTCAAAGCGATTGGTCTAGAATTACAGATTCTATAGAGAAAAATCTCAGAATAGGCAAAATCCTGAACTCAAATCGAAGAGTGAGCCATGATAAAAAATATTAAATTTTTTTGATCATAATTATTTTGATTTTGGCATGAAATTATATAGTTCAATTCATGTAGATTACGAATCTAGAAAACAAATTTGGATCTGAAGGATATTTTCCAAGATATCGATGATTTAAAAATATAGTCCGGAAGCGGAGCCGGAAGCGGGGAGTCAAAAACTCATACAAATAATAGAGATGAAAAATTGCTGATAGCATCAATCGATTAGGCATACTATATACTATGAATGTTCCAAATTTCAAAGCGATTGGTCTGGAATTACAGATTCTATAGAGAAAAATCTCAGAATAGGCAAAATCCTGAACTCAAATCGAAGAGTGAGCCATGATAAAAAATATTAAATTTTTTTGATCATAATTATCTTGATTTTGGCGTGAAATTATATAGTTCAATTCATGTAGATTACGAATCTAGAAAACAAATTTGGATCTGAAGGATATTTTCCAAGATATCAAAGATTTAAAAATATAGTCCGGAAGCGGAGCCGGAAGCGGGGAGTCAAAAACTCATACAAATAATGGAGATAAAAAATTGTTGATAGCATCAATCGATTAGGCATACTATATACTATAAATGTTAAATATTTCAAAGCGATTGGTCTAGAATTACAGATTCTATAGAGAAAAATCTCAGAATAGGCAAAATCCTGAACTCAAATCGAAGAGTGAGCCATGATAAAAAATATTAAATTTTTTTGAGCCAAATTATTTTGAGTTTGGCATGAAATTATATAGTTTAATTCATGTAGATTACGAATCTAGGAAACAAATTTGGATCTGAAGGATATTTTCCAAGATATCAAAGATTTAAAAATATAGTCCGGAAGCGGAGCCGGAAGCGGGGAGTCAAAAACTCATACAAATAATAGAGATAAAAATTGCTGATAGCATCAATCGATTAGGCATACTATATACTATAAATGTTCCAAATTTCAAAGCGATTGGTCTAGAATTACAGATTCTATAGAGAAAATTCTCAGAATAGGCAAAATCCTGAACTCAAATCGAAGAGTGAGCCATGATAAAAAATATTAAATTTTTTTGATCCAAATTATTTTGAGTTTGGCGTGAAATTATATAGTTCAATTCATGTAGATTACGAATCTAGAAAACAAATTTGGATCTGAAGGATATTTTCCAAGATATCAAAGATTTAAAAAATAGTCCGGAAGCGGAGCCGGAAGCGGGGAGTCAAAAACTCATACAAATAATGGAGATAAAAAATTGCTGATAGCATCAATCGATTAGGCATACTATATACTATAAATGTTCCATATTTCAAAGTGATTGGTCTAGAATTACAGATTCTATAGAGAAAAATCTCAGAATAGGCAAAATCCTGAACTCAAATCGAAGAGTGAGCCATGATAAAAAATATTAAATTTTTTTGATCATAATTATTTTGATTTTGGCGTGAAATTATATAGTTCAATTTATGTAGATTACGAATCTAGAAAACAAATTTGGATCTGAAGGATATTTTCCAAGATATCAAAGATTTAAAAATATAGTCCGGAAGCGGAGCCGGAAGCGGGGAGTCAAAAACTCATACAAATAATAGAGATAAAAAATTGCTGATAGCATCAATCGATTAGGCATACTATATACTATGAATGATCCAAATTTCAAAGCGATTGGTATAGAATTACAGATTCTATAGAGAAAAATCTCAGAATAGGCAAAATCCTGAACTCAAATCGAAGAGTGAGCCATGATAAAAAATATTAAATTTTTTTGATCATAATTATTTTGATTTTGGCGTGAAATTATATAGTTCAATTCATGTAGATTACGAATCTAGAAAACAAATTTGGATCTGAAGGATATTTTCCAAGATATCAAAGATTTAAAAATATAGTCCGGAAGCGGAGCCGGAAGCGGGGAGTCAAAAACTCATACAAATAATAGAGATAAAAAATTGCTGATAGCATCAATCGATTAGGCATACTATATACTATAAATGATCCAAATTTCAAAGCGATTGGTTTAGAATTACAGATTCTATAGAGAAAAATCTCAGAATAGGCAAAATCCTGAACTCAAATCGAAGAGTGAGCCATGATAAAAAATATTAAATTTTTTTGATCATAATTATTTTGATTTTGGCGTGAAATTATATAGTTCAATTCATGTAGATTACGAATCTAGAAAACAAATTTGGATCTGAAGGATATTTTCCAAGATATCAAAGATTTAAAAATATGGTCCGGAAGCGGAGCCGGAAGCGGGGAGTCAAAAACTCATACAAATAATGGAGATAAAAAATTGCTGATAGCATCAATCGATTAGGCATACTATATACTATGAATGTTATAGATTTCAAAGCGATTGGTCTAGAATTACAGTTTCTATAGAGAAAAATCTCAGAATAGGCAAAATCCCGAACTCAAATCGAAGAGTGAGCCATGATAAAAAATATTAAATTTTTTTGATCATAATTATTTTGATTTTGGCATGAAATTATATAGTTCAATTCATGTAGATTACGAATCTAGAAAACAAATTTGGATCTGAAGGATATTTTCCAAGATATCAAAGATTTAAAAATATAGTCCGGAAGCGGAGCCGGAAGCGGGGAGTCAAAAACTCATACAAATAATGGAGATAAAAAATTGCTGATAGCATCAATCGATTAGGCATACTATATACTATACATGATCCAAATTTCAAAGCGATTGGTCCAGAATTACAGATTCTATAGAGAAAAATCTCAGAATAGGCAAAATCCTGAACTCAAATCGAAGAGTGAGCCATGATAAAAAATATTAAATTTTTTTGATCATAATAATTTTGATTTTGGCGTGAAATTATATAGTTCAATTCATGTAGATTACGAATCTAGAAAACAAATTTGGATCTGAAGGATATTTTCCAAGATATCAAAGATTTAAAAATATAGTCCGGAAGCGGAGCCGGAAGCGGGGAGTCAAAAACTCATACAAATAATGGAGATAAAAAATTGCTGATAGCATTAATCGATTAGGCATACTATATACTATAAATGTTCCAAATTTCAAAGCGATTGGTTTAGAATTACAGATTCTATAGAGAAAAATCTCAGAATAGGCAAAATCCTGAACTCAAATCGAAGAGTGAGCCATGATAAAAAATATTAAATTTTTTTGATCATAATTATTTTGATTTTGGCGTGAAATTATATAGTTCAATTCATTTAGATTACGAATCTAGAGAACAAATTTGGATCTGAAGGATATTTTCCAAGATATCAGAGATTTAAAAATATAGTCCGGAAGCGGAGCCGGAAGCGGGGAGTCAAAAACTCATACAAATAATGGAGATAAAAAATTGCTGATAGCATCAATCGATTAGGCATACTATATACTATGAATGTAATAAATTTCAAAGCGATTGGTCTAGAATTACAGTTTCTATAGAGAAAAATCTCAGAATAGGCAAAATCCCGAACTCAAATCGAAGAGTGAGCCATGATAAAAAATATTAAATTTTTTTGATCATAATTATTTTGATTTTGGCGTGAAATTATATAGTTCAATTCATGTAGATTACGAATCTAGAAAACAAATTTGGATCTGAAGGATATTTTCCAAGATATCAAAGATTTAAAAATATAGTCCGGAAGCGGAGCCGGAAGCGGGGAGTCAAAAACTCATACAAATAATGGAGATAAAAAATTGCTGATAGCATCAATCGATTAGGCATACTATATACTATGAATGTTATAAATTTCAAAGCGATTGGTCTCGAATTCCAGTTTCTATAGAGAAAAATCTCAGAATAGGCAAAATCCCGAACTCAAATCGAAGAGTGAGCCATGATAAAAAATATTAAATTTTTTTGATCATAATTATTTTGATTTCGGCGTGAAATTATATAGTTCAATTCATGTAGATTACGAATCTAGAGAACAAATTTGGATCTGAAGGATATTTTCCAAGATATCAAAGATTTAAAAATATAGTCCGGAAGCGGAGCCGGAAGCGGGGAGTCAAAAACTCATACAAATAATGGAGATAAAAAATTGCTGATAGCATCAATCGATTAGGCATACTATATACTATGAATGTTATGAATTTCAAAGCGATTGGTCTCGAATTACAGTTTCTATAGAGAAAAATCTCAGAATAGGCAAAATCCCGAACTCAAATCGAAGAGTGAGCCATGATAAAAAATATTAAATTTTTTTGATCATAATTATTTTGATTTTGGCGTGAAATTATATAGTTCAATTCATGTAGATTACGAATCTAGAAAACAAATTTGGATCTGAAGGATATTTTCCAAGATATCAAAGATTTAAAAATATAGTCCGGAAGCGGAGCCGGAAGCGGGGAGTCAAAAACTCATACAAATAATGGAGATAAAAAATTGCTGATAGCATCAATCGATTAGGCATACTATATACTATAAATGTTCCAAATTTCAAAGCTATTGGTCTAGAATTACAGATTCTAAAGAGAAAAATCTCAGAATAGGCAAAATCCCGAACTCAAATCGAAGAGTGAGCCATGATAAAAAATATTAAATTTTTTTGATCATAATTATTCTGATTTTGGCGTGAAATTATATAGTTCAATTTATGTAGATTACGAATCTAGATAACAAATTTGGATCTGAGGGATATTTTCCAAGATATCAAAGATTTAAAAATATAGTCCGGAAGCGGAGCCGGAAGCGGGGAGTCAAAAATTCATACAAATAATGGAGTTAAAGAATTGCTGATAGCATCAATCGATTAGGCATACTATATACTATAAATGGTCTAAATTTCAAAGCGATTGGTCTCGAATTACAGATTCTATAGAGAAAAATCTCAGAATAGGCAAAATCCTGAACTCAAATCGAAGAGTGAGCCATGATAAAGAATATTAAATTTTTTTGATCATAATTATTTTGATTTTGGCTTGAAATTATATAGTTCAATTCATGTAGAATACGAATCTAGAAAACAAATTTGGATCTGAAGGATATTTTCCAAGATATCAAAGACTTAAAAATATAGTCCGGAAGCGGAGCCGGAAGCGGGGAGTCAAAAACTCATACAAATAATAAAGATGAAGAATTGCTGATAGCATCAATCGATTAGGCATACTATATACTATAAATGTTCCAAATTTCAAAGCGATTGGTCTAGAATTACAGATTCTATAGAGAAAAATCTCAGAATAGGCAAAATCCTGAACTCAAATCGAAGAGTGAGCCATGATAAAAAATATTAAATTTTTTTGATCATAATTATTTTGATTTTGGCGTGAAATTATATAGTTCAATTCATGTAGATTACGAATCTAGAAAACAAATTTGGATCTGAAGGATATTTTCCAAGATATCAAAGATTTAAAAATATAGTCCGGAAGCGGAGCCGGAAGCGGGGAGTCAAAAACTCATACAAATAATGAAGATAAAAATTGCTGATAACATCAATCGATTAGGCATACTATATACTATGAATGTTCCAAATTTCAAAGCGATTGGTCTAGAATTACAGATTCTATAGAGAAAAATCTCAGAATAGGCAAAATCCTGAACTCAAATCGAAGAGTGAGCCATGATAAAAAATATTAAATTTTTTTGATCATAATTATTTTGATTTTGGCGTGAAATTATATAGTTCAATTCATGTAGATTACGAATCTAGGAAACAAATTTGGATCTGAAGGATATTTTCCAAGATATCAAAGATTTAAAAATATAGTCCGGAAGCGGAGCCGGAAGCGGGGAGTCAAAAACTCATACAAATAATGGAGATAAAAAATTGCTGATAGCATCAATCGATCAGGCATACTATATACTATAAACGTTCCAAATTTCAAAGCGATTGGTTCAGAATTACAGATTCTATAGAGAAAAATCTCAGGATAGGCAAAATCCTGAACTCAAATCGAAGAGTGAGCCATGATAAAAAATATTAAATTTTTTTGATCATAATTATTTTGATTTTGGCGTGAAATTATATAGTTCAATTCATGTAGATTACGAATCTAGAGAACAAATTTGGATCTGAAGGATATTTTCCAAGATATCAAAGATTTAAAAATATAGTCCGGAAGCGGAGCCGGAAGCGGGGAGTCAAAAACTCATACAAATAATGGAGATCAAAAATTGCTGATAGCATCAATCGATCAGGCATACTATATACTATGAACGTTTCAAATTTCAAAGCGATTGGTTTAGAATTACAGATTCTATAGAGAAAAATCTCAGGATAGGCAAAATCCTGAACTCAAATCGAAGAGTGAGCCATGATAAAAAATATTAAATTTTTTTGATCATAATTATTTTGATTTTGGCGTGAAATTATATAGTTCAATTCATGTAGATTACGAATCTAGAAAACAAATTTGGATCTGAAGGATATTTTCCAAGATATCAAAGATTTAAAAATATAGTCCGGAAGCGGAGCCGGAAGCGGGGAGTCAAAAACTCATACAAATAATGGAGATAAAAAATTGATGATAGCATCAATCGATTAGGCATACTATATACTATAAATGTTCAAAATTTCAAAGCGATTGGTCTAGAATTACAGATTCTATAGAGAAAAATCTCAGAATAGGCAAAATCCTGAACTCAAATCGAAGAGTGAGCCATGATAAAAAATATTAAATTTTTTTGATCCAAATCATTCTGAGTTTGGCATGGAATTATATAGTTTAATTCATGTAGATTACGAATCTAGGAAACAAATTTGGATCTGAAGGATATTTTCCAAGATATCAAAGATTTAAAAATATAGTCCGGAAGCGGAGCCGGAAGCGGGGAGTCAAAAACTCATACAAATAATAGAGATGAAAATTGTTGATAGCATCAATCGATTAGACATACTATATACTATAAATGTTCCAAATTTCAAAGCGATTGGTCTAGAATTACAGATTCTATAGAGAAAAATCTCAGAATAGGCAAAATCCTGAACTCAAATCGAAGAGTGAGCCATGATAATAAATATTACATTTTTTTGATCCTAATTATTTTGAGTTTGGCATGAAATTATATAGTTTAATTCATGTAGATTACGAATCTAGAAAACAAATTTGGATCTGAAGGATATTTTCCAAGATATCAAAGATTTAAAAATATAGTCCGGAAGCGGAGCCGGAAGCGGGGAGTCAAAAACTCATACAAATAATGGAGATAAAAAATTGTTGATAGCATCAATCGATTAGGCATACTATATACTATAAATGTTAAATATTTCAAAGCGATTGGTCTAGAATTACAGATTCTATAGAGAAAAATCTCAGAATAGGCAAAATCCTGAACTCAAATCGAAGAGTGAGCCATGATAAAAAATATTAAATTTTTTTGATCATAATTATTCTGATTTTGGCGTGAAATTATATAATTTAATTCATGTAGATTACGAATCTAGAAAACAAATTTGGATCTGAAAGATATTTTCCAAGATATCAAAGATTTAAAAATATAGTCCGGAAGCGGAGCCGGAAGCGGGGAGTCAAAAACCAATACAAATAATATAGATAAAAAATTGCTGATAGCATCAATTGATTAGGCATACTATATACTATAAATGTTCCAAACTTCAAAGCGATTGGTCTAGAATTACAGATTCTATAGAGAAAAATCTCAGAATAGGCAAAATCCTGAACTCAAATCAAAGAGTGAGACATGATGAAAAATATTAAATTTTTTTGATCATAATTATTCTGATTTTGGCGTGAAATTATATAGTTCAATTCATGTAGATTACGAATCTAGAAAACAAATTTGGATCTGAAGGATATTTTCCAAGATATCAAAGATTTAAAAATATAGTCTGGAAGCGGAGCCGGAAGCAGGGAGTCAAAAACTCATACAAGTAATGGAGATAAAAAATTGTTGATAGCATCAATCGATTAGGCATACTATATACTATAAATGTTCCAAATTTCAAAGCGATTGGTCTAGAATTACAGATTCTATAGAGAAAAATCTCAGAATAGGCAAAATCCTGAACTCAAATCGAAGAGTGAGCCATGATAAAAAATATTAAATTTTTTTGATCCAAATTATTTTGAGTTTAGCATGAAATGATATAGTCTAATTCATGTCGATTACGAATCTAGAAAACAAATCTGGATCTGAAGGATATTTTCCAAGATATCAAAGATTTAAAAATATAGTCCGGAAGCGGAGCCGGAGGCGGGGAGTCAAAAACTCATACAAATAATGGAAATAAAAAATTGCTGATAGCATCAATCGATTAGGCATACTATATACTATGAATGTTTCAAATTTCAAAGCGATTGGTCGAGAATTACAGATTCTATAGAGAAAAATCTCAGAATAGGCAAAATCCTGAACTCAAATCGAAGAGTGAGCCATGATAATAAATATTACATTTTTTTGATCCTAATTATTTTGGGTTTGGCATGAAATTATATAGTTTAATTCATGTAGATCACGAATCTAGAAAACAAATTTGGATCTGAAGGATATTTTCCAAGATATCAAAGATTTAAAAATATAGTCCGGAAGCGTAGCCGGAAGCGGGGAGTCAAAAACTCATACAAATAATGGAGATAAAAAATTGCTGATAGCATCAATCGATTAGGCATACTATATACTAAAAATGTTGAATATTTTAAAGCGATTGGTCTAGAATTACAGATTCTATAGAGAAAAATCTCAGAATAGGCAAAATCCTGAACTCAAATCGAAGAGTGAGCCATGATAAAAAATATTAAATTTTTTTGATCATAATTATTTCGATTTTGGCGTGAAATTATATAGTTCAATTCATGTAGATTACGAATCTAGAAAACAAATTTGGATCTGAAGGATATTTTCCAAGATATCAAAGATTTAAAAATATAGTCCGGAAGCGGAGCCGGAAGCGGGGAGTCAAAAACTCATACAAATAATGGAGATAAAAAATTGCTGATAGCATCAATCGATTAGGCATACTATATACTATAAATGTTTCAAATTTCAAAGCGATTGGTCTAGAATTACAGATTCTATAGAGAAAAATCTCAGAATAGGCAAAATCCTGAACTCAAATCGAAGAGTGAGCCATGATAAAAAATATTAAATTTTTTTGATCATAATTATTTTGATTTTGGCGTGAAATTATATGGTTCAATTCATGTAGATTACGAATCTAGAAAACAAATTTGGATCTGAAGGATATTTTCCAAGATATCAAAGATTTAAAAATATAGTCCGGAAGCGGAGCCGGAAGCGGGGAGTCAAAAACTCATACAAATAATGGAGATAAAAAACTGCTGATAGCATCAATCGATCAAGCATACTATATACTATAAATGTTCCAAATTTCAAAGCGATTGGTCTAGAATTACAGATTCTATAGAGGAAAATCTCAGGATAGGCAAAATCCTGAACTCAAATCGAAGAGTGAGCCATGATAAAAAATATTAAATTTTTTTGATCATAATTATTTTGATTTTGGCGTGAAATTATATAGTTCAATTCATGTAGATTACGAATCTAGAAAATGAATTTGGATCTGAAGGATATTTTCCAAGATATCAAAGATTTAAAAATATAGTCCGGAAGCGGAGCCGGAAGCGGGGAGTCAAAAACTCATACAAACAATGGAGATAAAAAATTGCTGATAGCATCAATCGATTAGGCATACTATATACTATGGATGTTATAAATTTCCAAGCGATTGGTCTAGAATTACAGATTCTATAGAGAAAAATCTCAGAATAGGCAAAATCCTGAACTCAAATCGAAGAGTGAGCCATGATAAAAAATATTAAATTTTTTTGATCATAATTATTTTGATTTTGGCGTGAAATTATATAGTTCAATTCATGTAGATTACGAATCTAGAAAACAAATTTGGATCTGAAGGATATTTTCCAAGATATCAAAGATTTAAAAATATAGTCCGGAAGCGGAGCCGGAAGCAGGGAGTCAAAAACTCATACAAGTAATGGAGATTTAAATTGCTGATAGCATCAATCGATTAGGCATACTATATACTATGGATGTTATAAATTTCCAAGCGATTGGTCTAGAATTACAGATTCTATAGAGAAAAATCTCAGAATAGGCAAAATCCTGAACTCAAATCGAAGAGTGAGCCATGATAAAAAATATTAAATTTTTTTGATCCAAATTATTTTGAGTTTGGCATGAAATTATATAGTCTAATTCATGTCGATTACGAATCTAGAAAACAAATCTGGATCTGAAGGATATTTTCCAAGATATCAAAGATTTAAAAATATAGTCCGGAAGCGGAGCCGGAAGCGGGGAGTCAAAAACTCATACAAATAATGGAGATAAAAAATTGCTAATAGCATCAATCGATTAGGCATACTATATACTATAAATGTTCTAAATTTCAAAGCGATTGGTCTAGAATTACAGATTCTATAGAGAAAAATCTCAGAATAGGCAAAATCCTGAACTCAAATCGAAGAGTGAGCCATGATAAAAAATATTAAATTTTTTTGATCCAAATTATTTTGAGTTTGGCATGAAATTATATAGTTTAATTCATGTAGATTACGAATCTAGAAAACAAATTTTGATCTGAAGGATATTTTCCAAGATATCAAAGATTTAAAAATATAGTCCGGAAGCGGAGCCGGAAGCAGGGAGTCAAAAACTCATACAAGTAATGGAGATAAAAAATTGCTGATAGCATCAATCGATTAGGCATACTATATACTATGAATGTTATAAATTTCCAAGCGATTGGTCGAGAATTACAGATTCTATAGAGAAAAATCTCAGAATAGGCAAAATCCTGAACTCAAATCGAAGAGTGAGCCATGATAAAAAATATTAAATTATTTGATCCAAATTATTTTGAGTTTGGCATGAAATTATTTAGTCTAATTCATGTCGATTACGAATCTAGAAAACAAATCTGGATCTGAAGGATATTTTCCAAGATATCAAAGATTTAAAAATATAGTCCGGAAGCGGAGCCGGAAGCGGGGAGTCAAAAACTCATACAAATAATGGAGATAAAAAATTGCTGATAGCATCAATCGATTAGGCATACTATATACTATAAATGTTCTATATTTCAAAGCGATTGGTCTAGAATTACAGATTCTATAGAGAAAAATCTCAGAATAGGCAAAATCCTGAACTCAAATCGAAGAGTGAGCCATGATAAAAAATATTAAATTTTTTTGATCATAATTATTTAGATTTTGGCGTGAAATTATATAGTTCAATTCATGTAGATTACGAATCTAGAAAACAAATTTGGATCTGAAGGATATTTTCCAAGATATCAAAGATTTAAAAATATAGTCCGGAAGCGGAGCCGGAAGCGGGGAGTCAAAAACTCATACAAATAATGGAGATAAAAAATTGCTGATAGCATCAATCGATTAGGCATACTATATACTATAAATGTTCCAAATTTCAAAGCGATTGGTCTAGAATTACAGATTCTATAGAGAAAAATCTCAGAATAGGCAAAATCCTGAACTCAAATCGAAGAGTGAGCCATGATAAAAAATATTAAATTTTTTTGATCATAATTATTTTGATTTTGGCGTGAAATTATATGGTTCAATTCATGTAGATTACGAATCTAGAAAACAAATTTGGATCTGAAGGATATTTTCCAAGATATCAAAGATTTAAAAATATAGTCCGGAAGCGGAGCCGGAAGCGGGGAGTCAAAAACTCATACAAATAATGGAGATAAAAAACTGCTGATAGCATCAATCGATCAAGCATACTATATACTATAAATGTTCCAAATTTCAAAGCGATTGGTCTAGAATTACAGATTCTATAGAGGAAAATCTCAGGATAGGCAAAATCCTGAACTCAAATCGAAGAGTGAGCCATGATAAAAAATATTAAATTTTTTTGATCATAATTATTTTGATTTTGGCGTGAAATTATATAGTTCAATTCATGTAGATTACGAATCTAGAAAACAAATTTGGATCTGAAGGATATTTTCCAAGATATCAAAGATTTAAAAATATAGTCCGGAAGCGGAGCCGGAAGCGGGGAGTCAAAAACTCATACAAACAATGGAGATAAAAAATTGCTGATAGCATCAATCGATTAGGCATACTATATACTATAAATGTTCCAAATTTCAAAGCGATTGGTCCAGAATTACAGATTCTATAGAGAAAAATCTCAGAATAGGCAAAATCCTGAACTCAAATCGAAGAGTGAGCCATGATAAAAAATATTAAATTTTTTTGATCATAATTATTTTGATTTTGGCATGAAATTATATAGTTCAATTCATGTAGATTACGAATCTAGAAAACAAATCTGGATCTGAAGGATATTTTCCAAGATATCAAAGATTTAAAAATATAGTCCGGAAGCGGAGCCGGAAGCGGGGAGTCAAAAACTCATACAAATAATGGAGATAAAAAATTGCTAATAGCATCAATCGATTAGGCATACTATATACTATAAATGTTCTAAATTTTAAAGCGATTGGTCTAGAATTACAGATTCTATAGAGAAAAATCTCAGAATAGGCAAAATCCTGAACTCAAATCGAAGAGTGAGCCATGATAAAAAATATTAAATTTTTTTGATCCAAATTATTTTGAGTTTGGCATGAAATTATATAGTTTAATTCATGTAGATTACGAATCTAGAAAACAAATTTTGATCTGAAGGATATTTTCCAAGATATCAAAGATTTAAAAATATAGTCCGGAAGCGGAGCCGGAAGCAGGGAGTCAAAAACTCATACAAGTAATGGAGATAAAAAATTGCTGATAGCATCAATCGATTAGGCATACTATATACTATGAATGTTATAAATTTCCAAGCGATTGGTCTAGAATTACAGATTCTATAGAGAAAAATCTCAGAATAGGCAAAATCCTGAACTCAAATCGAAGAGTGAGCCATGATAAAAAATATTAAATTTTTTTGATCCAAATTATTTTGAGTTTGGCATGAAATTATTTAGTCTAATTCATGTCGATTACGAATCTAGAAAACAAATCTGGATCTGAAGGATATTTTCCAAGATATCAAAGATTTAAAAATATAGTCCGGAAGCGGAGCCGGAAGCGGGGAGTCAAAAACTCATACAAATAATGGAGATAAAAAATTGCTGATAGCATCAATCGATTAGGCATACTATATTCTATAATTGTTCTAAATTTCAAAGCGATTGGTCTAGAATTACAGATTCTATAGAGAAAAATCTCAGAATAGGCAAAATCCTGAACTCAAATCGAAGAGTGAGCCATGATAAAAAATATTAAATTTTTTTGATCCAAATTATTTTGAGTTTGGCATGAAATTATATAGTTTAATTCATGTAGATTACGAATCTAGAAAACAAATTTGGATCTGAAGGATATTTTCCAAGATATCAAAGATTTAAAAATATAGTCCGGAAGCGGAGCCGGAAGCGGGGAGTCAAAAACTCATACAAATAATGGAGATGAAAGATTGCTGATAGCATCAATCGATCAAGCATACTATATACTATAAATGTTCCAAATTTCAAAGCGATTGGTCCAGAATTACAGATTCTATAGAGAAAAATCTCAGGATAGGCAAAATCCTGAACTCAAATCGAAGAGTGAGCCATGATAAAAAATATTACATTTTTTTGATCATAATTATTTCGATTTTGGCGTGAAATTATATAGTTCAATTCATGTAGATTACGAATCTAGGAAAAAAATTTGGATCTGAAGGATATTTTCCAAGATATCAAAGATTTAAAAATATAGTCCGGAAGCGGAGCCGGAAGCGGGGAGTCAAAAACTCTACAAACAATGGAGAAAAAAAATTGCTGATAGCATCAATCGATTAGGCATACTATATACTATAAATGCTATAAATTTCAAAGCGATTGGTCTAGAATTACAGATTCTATAGAGAATAATCTCAGAATAGGCAAAATCCTGAACTCAAATCGAAGAGTGAGACATGATAAAAAATATTAAATTTTTTTGATCATAATTATTTCGATTTTGGCGTGAAATTATATAGTTCAATTCATGTAGATTACGAATCTAGAAAACAAATTTGGATCTGAAGGATATTTTCCAAGATATCAAAGATTTAAAAATATAGTCCGGAAGCGGAGCCGGAAGCGGGGAGTCAAAAACTCATACAAATAATGGAGATAAAAAATTGCTGAAAGCATCAATCGATTGGGCATACTATATATCATGAATGTTCCAAATTTCAAAGCGATTGGTCTAGAATTACAGATTCTATAGAGAAAAATCTCAGAATAGGCAAAATCCTGAACTCAAATCGAAGAGTGAGCCATGATAAAAAATATTAAATTTTTTTGATCCAAATTATTTTGGGTTTGGCATGAAATTATATAGTTTAATTCATGTAGATTACGAATCTAGAGAACAAATTTGGATCTGAAGGATATTTTCCAAGATATCAAAAATTTAAAAATATAGTCCGGAAGCGGAGCCGGAAGCGGGGAGTCAAAAACTCATACAAATAATGGAGATAAAAAATTGCTGATAGCATCAATCGATTAGGCATACTATATACTATAAATGTTCCAAATTTCAAAGCGATTGGTCCAGAATTACAGATTCTATAGAGAAAAATCTCAGAATAGGCAAAATCCTGAACTCAAATCGAAGAGTGAGCCATGATAAAAAATATTAAATTTTTTTGATCCAAATTATTTTGAGTTTGGCATGAAATTATATAGTTTAATTCATGTTGATTACGAATCTAGAAAACAAATTTGGATCTGAAGGATATTTTCCAAGATATCAAAGATTTAAAAATATAGTCCGGAAGCGGAGCCGGAAGCGGGGAGTCAAAAACTCATACAAATAATGGAGATAAAAAATTGCTGATAGCATCAATCGATTAGGCATACTATATACTATAAATGTTCCAAATTTCAAAGCGATTGGTCTAGAATTACAGATTCTATAGAGAAAAATCTCAGAATAGGCAAAATCCTGAACTCAAATCGAAGAGTGAGCCATGATAAAAAATATTAAATTTTTTTGATTCAAATTATTTTGAGTTTGGCATGAAATTATATAGTTTAATTCATGTAGATTACGAATCTAGGAAACAAATTTGGATCTGAAGGATATTTTCCAAGATATCAAAGATTTAAAAATATAGTCCGGAAGCGGAGCCGGAAGCGGGGAGTCAAAAACTCATACAAATAATGGAGATAAAGAATTGTTGATAGCATTAATCGATTAGGCATACTATATACTATAAATGCTATGAATTTCAAAGCGATTGGTCTAGAATTACAGATTCTATAGAGAAAAATCTCAGAATAGGCAAAATCCTGAACTCAAATCGAAGAGTGAGCCATGATAAAAAATATTAAATTTTTTTGATCCAAATTATTTTGAGTTAGGCATGAAATTATATAGTTTAATTCATGTAGATTACGAATCTAGAAAACAAATTTGGATCTGAAGGATATTTTCCAAGATATCAAAGAATTAAAAATATAGTCTGGAAGCGGAGCCGGAAGCGGGGAGTCAAAAGCTCATACAAATAATGGAGATTAAAACTGCTGATAGCATCAATCGATTAGGCATACTATATACTATGAATGTTCCAAATTTCAAAGCGATTGGTCTAGAATTATAGATTCTATAGAGAAAAATCTCAGAATAGGCAAAATCCTGAACTCAAATCGAAGAGTGAGCCATGATAAGAAATATTAAATTTTTTTGATCCAAATTATTTCGAGTTTGGCATGGAATTATATAGTTCAATTCATGTAGATTGCGAATCTAGAAAACAAATTTGGATCTGAAGGATATTTTCCAAGATATCAAAGATTTAAAAATATAGTCCGAAAGCGGAGCCGGAAGCGGGGAGTAAAAAACTCATACAAATAATAGAGATAGAAAATTGCTGATAGCATCAATCGATTAGGCATACTATATACTATAAATGTTTCAAATTTCAAAGCGATTGGTCTAGAATTACAGATTCTATAGAGAAAAATCTCAGAATAGGCAAAATCCTGAACTCAAATCGAAGAGTGAGCCATGATAAGAAATATTAAATTTTTTTGATCCAAATTATTTTGAGTTTGGCATGAAATTATATAGTTCAATTCATGTAGATTGCGAATCTAGAAAACAAATTTGGATCTGAAGGATATTTTCCAAGATATCAAAGATTTAAAAATATAGTCCGGAAGCGGAGCCGGAAGCGGGGAGTCAAAAACTCATACAAATAATGGAGATAAAAAACTGCTGATAGCATCAATCGATCAAGCATACTATATACTATAAATGTTCCAAATTTCAAAGCGATTGGTCTAGAATTACAGATTCTATAGAGGAAAATCTCAGGATAGGCAAAATCCTGAACTCAAATCGAAGAGTGAGCCATGATAAAAAATATTAAATTTTTTTGATCATAATTATTTTGATTTTGGCGTGAAATTATATAGTTCAATTCATGTAGATTACGAATCTAGAAAACAAATTTGGATCTGAAGGATATTTTCCAAGATATCAAAGATTTAAAAATATAGTCCGGAAGCGGAGCCGGAAGCGGGGAGTCAAAAACTCATACAAACAATGGAGATAAAAAATTGCTGATAGCATCAATCGATTAGGCATACTATATACTATGAATGTTCCAAATTTCAAAGCGAATGGTCTAGAATTACAGATTCTATAGAGAAAAATCTCAGAATAGGCAAAATCCTGAACTCAAATCGAAGAGTGAGCCATGATAAAAAATATTAAATTTTTTTGATCATAATTATTTTGATTTTGGCGTGAAATTATATAGTTCAATTCATGTAGATTACGAATCTAGAAAACAAATTTGGATCTGAAGGATATTTTCCAAGATATCAAAGATTTAAAAATATAGTCCGGAAGCGGAGCCGGAAGCAGGGAGTCAAAAACTCATACAAGTAATGGAGATTTAAAATTGCTGATAGCATCAATCGATTAGGCATACTATATACTATGGATGTTATAAATTTCCAAGCGATTGGTCTAGAATTACAGATTCTATAGAGAAAAATCTCAGAATAGGCAAAATCCTGAACTCAAATCGAAGAGTGAGCCATGATAAAAAATATTAAATTTTTTTGATCCAAATTATTTTGAGTTTGGCATGAAATTATATAGTCTAATTCATGTCGATTACGAATCTAGAAAACAAATCTGGATCTGAAGGATATTTTCCAAGATATCAAAGATTTAAAAATATAGTCCGGAAGCGGAGCCGGAAGCGGGGAGTCAAAAACTCATACAACTAATGGAGATAAAAAATTGCTAATAGCATCAATCGATTAGGCATACTATATACTATAAATGTTCTAAATTTCAAAGCGATTGGTCTAGAATTACAGATTCTATAGAGAAAAATCTCAGAATAGGCAAAATCCTGAACTCAAATCGAAGAGTGAGCCATGATAAAAAATATTAAATTTTTTTGATCCAAATTATTTTGAGTTTGGCATGAAATTATATAGTTTAATTCATGTAGATTACGAATCTAGAAAACAAATTTTGATCTGAAGGATATTTTCCAAGATATCAAAGATTTAAAAATATAGTCCGGAAGCGGAGCCGGAAGCAGGGAGTCAAAAACTCATACAAGTAATGGAGATAAAAAATTGCTGATAGCATCAATCGATTAGGCATACTATATACTATGAATGTTATAAATTTCCAAGCGATTGGTCTAGAATTACAGATTCTATAGAGAAAAATCTCAGAATAGGCAAAATCCTGAACTCAAATCGAAGAGTGAGCCATGATAAAAAATATTAAATTTTTTTGATCCAAATTATTTTGAGTTTGGCATGAAATTATATAGTTTAATTCATGTCGATTACGAATCTAGAAAACAAATCTGGATCTGAAGGATATTTTCCAAGATATCAAAGATTTAAAAATATAGTCCGGAAGCGGAGCCGGAAGCGGGGAGTCAAAAACTCATACAAATAATGGAGATAAAAAATTGCTGATAGCATCAATCGATTAGGCATACTATATACTATAAATGTTCTAAATTTCAAAGCGATTGGTCTAGAATTACAGATTCTATAGAGAAAAATCTCAGAATAGGCAAAATCCTGAACTCAAATCGAAGAGTGAGCCATGATAAAAAATATTAAATTTTTTTGATCCAAATTATTTTGAGTTTGGCATGAAATTATATAGTTTAATTCATGTAGATTACGAATCTAGAAAACAAATTTGGATCTGAAGGATATTTTCCAAGATATCAAAGATTTAAAAATATAGTCCGGAAGCGGAGCCGGAAGCGGGGAGTCAAAAACTCATACAAATAATGGAGATGAAAAATTGCTGATAGCATCAATCGATCAAGCATACTATATACTATAAATGTTCCAAATTTCAAAGCGATTGGTCTAGAATTACAGATTCTATAGAGAAAAATCTCAGGATAGGCAAAATCCTGAACTCAAATCGAAGAGTGAGCCATGATAAAAAATATTAAATTTTTTTGATCATAATTATTTCGATTTTGGCGTGAAATTATATAGTTCAATTCATGTAGATTACGAATCTAGAAAACAAATTCGGATCTGAAGGATATTTTCCAAGATATCAAAGATTTAAAAATATAGTCCGGAAGCGGAGCCGGAAGCGGGGAGTCAAAAACTCTACAAACAATGGAGAAAAAAAATTGCTGATAGCATCAATCGATTAGGCATACTATATACTATAAATGTTCAAAATTTCAAAGCGATTGGTCAAGAATTACAGATTCTATAGAGAAAAATCTCAGAATAGGCAAAATCCTGAACTCAAATCGAAGAGTGAGACATGATAAAAAATATTAAATTTTTTTGATCATAATTATTTCGATTTTGGCATGAAATTATATAGTTCAATTCATGTAGATTACGAATCTAGAAAACAAATTTGGATCTGAAATATATTTTCCAAGATATCAAAGATTTAAAAATATAGTCCGGAAGCGGAGCCGGAAGCGGGGAGTCAAAAACTCATACAAATAATGGGGATAAAAAATTGCTGAAAGCATCAATCGATTGGGCATACTATATATCATGAATGTTCCAAATTTCAAAGCGATTGGTCTAGAATTACAGATTCTATAGAGAAAAATCTCAGAATAGGCAAAATCCTGAACTCAAATCGAAGAGTGAGCCATGATAAAAAATATTAAATTTTTTTGATCCAAATTATTTTGGGTTTGGCATGAAATTATATAGTTTAATTCATGTAGATTACGAATCTAGAGAACAAATTTGGATCTGAAGGATATTTTCCAAGATATCAAAAATTTAAAAATATAGTCCGGAAGCGGAGCCGGAAGCGGGGAGTCAAAAACTCATACAAATAATGGAGATAAAAAATTGCTGATAGCATTAATCGATTAGGCATACTTTATACTATAAATGTTCCAAATTTCAAAGCGATTGGTCCAGAATTACAGATTCTATAGAGAAAAATCTCAGAATAGGCAAAATCCTGAACTCAAATCGAAGAGTGAGCCATGATAAAAAATATTAAATTTTTTTGATCCAAATTATTTTGAGTTTGGCATGAAATTATATAGTTTAATTCATGTTGATTACGATTCTAGAAAACAAATTTGGATCTGAAGGATATTTTCCAAGATATCAAAGATTTAAAAATATAGTCCGGAAGCGGAGCCGGAAGCGGGGAGTCAAAAACTCATACAAATAATGGAGATAAAAAATTGCTGATAGCATCAATCGATTAGGCATACTATATCCTATAAATGTTCCAAATTTCAAAGCGATTGGTCTAGAATTACAGATTCTATAGAGAAAAATCTCAGAATAGGCAAAATCCTGAACTCAAATCGAAGAGTGAGCCATGATAAAAAATATTAAATTTTTTTGATTCAAATTATTTTGAGTTTGGCATGAAATTATTGAGTTTAATTCATGTAGATTACGAATCTAGAAAACAAATTTGGATCTGAAGGATATTTTCCAAGATATCAAAGATTTAAAAATATAGTCCGGAAGCGGAGCCGGAAGCGAAGAGTCAAAAACTCATACAAATAATGGAGATAAAAGATTGCTGATAGCATCAATCGATTAGGCATACTATATACTATAAATGCTATAAATTTCAAAGCGATTGGTCTAGAATTACAGATTCTATAGAGAAAAATCTCAGAATAGGCAAAATCCTGAACTCAAATCGAAGAGTGAGCCATGATAAGAAATATTAAATTTTTTTGATCCAAATTATTTTGAGTTTGGCATGAAATTATATAGTTTAATTCATGTAGATTACGAATCTAGAAAACAAATTTGGATCTGAAGGATATTTTCCAAGATATCAAAGATTTAAAAATATAGTCCGAAAGCGGAGCCGGAAGCGGGGAGTAAAAAACTCATACAAATAATAGAGATAGAAAATTGCTGATAGCATCAATCGATTAGGCATACTATATACTATAAATGTTCCAAATTTCAAAGCGATTGGTCTAGAATTACAGATTCTATAGAGAAAAATCTCAGAATAGGCAAAATCCTGAACTCAAATCGAAGAGTGAGCCATGATAAAAAATATTAAATTTTTTTGATCCAAATTATTTTGAGTTAGGCATGAAATTATATAGTTCGATTCATGTAGATTACGAATCTAGAAAACAAATTTGGATCTGAAGGATATTTTCCAAGATATCAAAGAATTAAAAATATAGTCTGGAAGCGGAGCCGGAAGCGGGGAGTCAAAAGCTCATACAAATAATGGAGATTAAAACTGCTGATAGCATCAATCGATTAGGCATACTATATACTATGAATGTTCCAAATTTCAAAGCGATTGGTCTAGAATTACAGATTCTATAGAGAAAAATCTCAGAATAGGCAAAATCCTGAGCTCAAATCGAAGAGTGAGCCATGATAAGAAATATTAAATTTTTTTGATCCAAATTATTTTGAGTTTGGCATGAAATTATATAGTTCAATTCATGTAGATTGCGAATCTAGAAAACAAATTTGGATCTGAAGGATATTTTCCAAGATATCAAAGATTTAAAAATATAGTCCGAAAGCGGAGCCGGAAGCGGGGAGTAAAAAACTCATACAAATAATAGAGATAGAAAATTGCTGATAGCATCAATCGATTAGGCATACTATATACTATAAATGTTTCAAATTTCAAAGCGATTGGTCTAGAATTACAGATTCTATAGAGAAAAATCTCAGAATAGGCAAAATCCTGAACTCAAATCGAAGAGTGAGCCATGATAAAAAATATTAAATTTTTTTGATCCAAATTATTTTGAGTTTGGCATGAAATTATATAGTTTAGTTCATGTAGATTACGAATCTAGAAAACAAATTTGGATCTGAAGGATATTTTCCAAGATATCAAAGAATTAAAAATATAGTCTGGAAGCGGAGCCGGAAGCGGGGAGTCAAAAGCTCATACAAATAATGGAGATTGAAACTGCTGATAGCATCAATCGATTAGGCATACTATATACTATGAATGTTCCAAATTTCAAAGCGATTGGTCTAGAATTACAGATTCTATAGAGAAAAATCTCAGAATAGGCAAAATCCTGAACTCAAATCGAAGAGTGAGCCATGATAAGAAATATTAAATTTTTTTGATCCAAATTATTTTGAGTTTGGCATGGAATTATATAGTTCAATTCATGTAGATTGCGAATCTAGAAAACAAATTTGGATCTGAAGGATATTTTCCAAGATATCAAAGATTTAAAAATATAGTCCGGAAGCGGAGCCGGAAGCGGGGAGTCAAAAACTCATACAAATAATAGAGATAAAAAATTGCTGATAGCATCAATCGATTAAACATACTATATACTATAAATGTTCCAAATTTCAAAGCGATTGGTCTAGAATTACAGATTCTATAGAGAAAAATCTCAGAATAGGCAAAATCCTGAACTCAAATCGAAGAGTGAGCCATGATAAAAAATATTAAATTTTTTTGATCCAAATTATTTTGAGTTTGGCATGAAATTATATAGTTTAATTCATGTTGATTACGAATCTAGAAAACAAATTTGGATCTGAAGGATATTTTCCAAGATATCAAAGATTTAAAAATATAGTCCGGAAGCGGAGCCGGAAGCGGGGAGTCAAAAACTCATACAAATAATGGAGATAAAAAATTGTTGATAGCATCAATCGATTAGGCATACTATATACTATAAATGTTTCAAATTTCAAAGCGATTGGTCTAGAATTACAGATTCTATAGAGAAAAATCTCAGAATAGGCAAAATCCTGAACTCAAATCGAAGAGTGAGCCATGATAAAAAATATTAAATTTTTTTGATCCAAATTATTTTGAGTTTGGCATGAAATTATATAGTTTAATTCATGTAGATTACGAATCTAGAAAACAAATTTGGATCTGAAGGATATTTTCCAAGATATCAAAGAATTAAAAATATAGTCTGGAAGCGGAGCCGGAAGCGGGGAGTCAAAAGCTCATACAAATAATGGAGATTAAAACTGCTGATAGCATCAATCGATTAGGCATACTATATACTATGAATGTTCCAAATTTCAAAGCGATTGGTCTAGAATTACAGATTCTATAGAGAAAAATCTCAGAATAGGCAAAATCCTGAACTCAAATCGAAGAGTGAGCCATGATAAGAAATATTAAATTTTTTTGATCCAAATTATTTTGAGTTTGGCATGAAATTATATAGTTCAATTCATGTAGATTGCGAATCTAGAAAACAAATTTGGATCTGAAGGATATTTTCCAAGATATCAAAGATTTAAAAATATAGTCCGGAAGCGGAGCCGGAAGCAGGGAGTCGAAAACTCATACAAGTAATGGAGATAAAAAATTGCTGATAGCATCAATCGATTAGGCATACTATATACTATGAATGTTATAAATTTTCAAGCGATTGGTCTAGAATTACAGATTCTATAGAGAAAAATCTCAGAATAGGCAAAATCCTGAACTCAAATCGAAGAGTGAGCCATGATAAAAAATATTAAATTTTTTTGATCCAAATTATTTTGAGTTTGGCATGAAATTATATAGTCTAATTCATGTCGATTACGAATCTAGAAAACAAATCTGGATCTGAAGGATATTTTCCAAGATATCAAAGATTTAAAAATATAGTCCGGAAGCGGAGCCGGAAGCGGGGAGTCAAAAACTCATACAAATAATGGAGATAAAAAATTGCTGATAGCATCAATCGATTAGGCATACTATATACTATGAATGTTCTAAATTTCAAAGCGATTGGTCTAGAATTACAGATTCTATAGAGAAAAATCTCAGAATAGGCAAAATCCTGAACTCAAATCGAAGAGTGAGCCATGATAAAAAATATTAAATTTTTTTGATCCAAATTATTTTGAGTTTGGCATGAAATTATATAGTTTAATTCATGTAGATTACGAATCTAGAAAACAAATTTGGATCTGAAGGATATTTTCCAAGATATCAAAGATTTGAAAATATAGTTAGGAAGCGGAGCCGGAAGCAGGGAGTCAAAAACTCATACAAGTAATGGAGATAAAAAATTGCTGATAGCATCAATCGATTAGGCATACTATATACTATGAATGTTATAAATTTCCAAGCGATTGGTCTAGAATTACAGATTCTATAGAGAAAAATCTCAGAATAGGCAAAATCCTGAACTCAAATCGAAGAGTGAGCCATGATAAAAAATATTAAATTTTTTTGATCCAAATTATTTTGAGTTTGGCATGAAATTATATAGTCTAATTCATGTCGATTACGAATCTAGAAAACAAATCTGGATCTGAAGGATATTTTCCAAGATATCAAAGATTTAAAAATATAGTCCGGAAGCGGAGCCGGAAGCGGGGAGTCAAAAACTCATACAAATAATGGAGATAAAAAATTGCTGATAGCATCAGTCGATTAGGCATACTATATACTATAAATGTTCTAAATTTCAAAGCGATTGGTCTAGAATTACAGATTCTATAGAGAAAAATCTCAGAATAGGCAAAATCCTGAACTCAAATCGAAGAGTGAGCCATGATAAAAAATATTAAATTTTTTTGATCCAAATTATTTTGAGTTTGGCATGAAATTATATAGTTTAATTCATGTAGATTACGAATCTAGAAAACAAATTTGGATCTGAAGGATATTTTCCAAGATATCAAAGATTTAAAAATATAGTCCGGAAGCGGAGCCGGAAGCGGGGAGTCAAAAACTCATACAAATAATGGAGATGAAAAATTGCTGATAGCATCAATCGATCAAGCATACTATATACTATAAATGTTCCAAATTTCAAAGCGATTGGTCTAGAATTACAGATTCTATAGAGAAAAATCTCAGGATAGGCAAAATCCTGAACTCAAATCGAAGAGTGAGCCATGATAAAAAATATTAAATTTTTTTGATCATAATTATTTCGATTTTGGCGTGAAATTATATAGTTCAATTCATGTAGATTACGAATCTAGAAAACAAATTTGGATCTGAAGGATATTTTCCAAGATATCAAAGATTTAAAAATATAGTCCGGAAGCGGAGCCGGAAGCGGGGAGTCAAAAACTCTACAAACAATGGAGATAAAAAATTGCTGATAGCATCAATCGATTAGGCATACTATATACTATGAATGTTCCAAATTTCAAAGCGATTGGTCCAGAATTACAGATTCTATAGAGAAAAATCTCAGAATAGGCAAAATCCTGAACTCAAATCGAAGAGTGAGACATGATAAAAAATATTAAATTTTTTTGATCATAATTAGTTTGATTTTGGCGTGGAATTATATAGTTCAATTCATGTAGATTACGAATCTAGGAAACAAATTTGGATCTGAAGGATATTTTCCAAGATATCAAAGATTTAAAAATATAGTCCGGAAGCGGAGCCGGAAGCGGGGAGTCAAAAACTCATACAAATAATGGAGATAAAAAATTGCTGATAGCATCAATCGATTAGGCATACTATATACTATAAATGTTCCAAATTTCAAAGCGATTGGTCCAGAATTACAGATTCTATAGAGAAAAATCTCAGAATAGGCAAAATCCTGAACTCAAATCGAAGAGTGAGCCATGATAAAAAATATTAAATTTTTTTGATCCAAATTATTTTGAGTTTGGCATGAAATTATATAGTTTAATTCATGTAGATTACGAATCTAGAAAACAAATTTGGATCTGAAGGATATTTTCCAAGATATCAAAGATTTAAAAATATAGTCCGGAAGCGGAGCCGGAAGCGGGGAGTAAAAAACTCATACAAATAATAGAGATAGAAAATTGCTGATAGCATCAATCGATTAGGCATACTATATACTATAAATGTTTCAAATTTCAAAGCGATTGGTCTAGAATTACAGATTCTATAGAGAAAAATCTCAGAATAGGCAAAATCCTGAACTCAAATCGAAGAGTGAGCCATGATAAAAAATATTAAATTTTTTTGATCCAAATTATTTTGAGTTTGGCATGAAATTATATAGTTTAATTCATGTAGATTACGAATCCAGAAAACAAATTTGGATCTGAAGGATATTTTCCAAGATATCAAAGAATTAAAAATATAGTCTGGAAGCGGAGCCGGAAGCGGGGAGTCAAAAGCTCATACAAATAATGGAGATTAAAACTGCTGATAGCATCAATCGATTAGGCATACTATATACTATGAATGTTCCAAATTTCAAAGCGATTGGTCTAGAATTACAGATTCTATAGAGAAAAATCTCAGAATAGGCAAAATCCTGAACTCAAATCGAAGAGTGAGCCATGATAAGAATTATTAAATTTTTTTGATCCAAATTATTTTGAGTTTGGCATGAAATTATATAGTTCAATTCATGTAGATTGCGAATCTAGAAAACAAATTTGGATCTGAAGGATATTTTCCAAGATATCAAAGATTTAAAAATATAGTCCGGAAGCGGAGCCGGAAGCGGGGAGTCAAAAACTCATACAAATAATAGAAATGAAAAATTGCTGATAGCATCAGTCGATTAGGCATACTATATACTATAAATGTTTCAAATTTCAAAGCGATTGGTCTAGAATTACAGATTCTATAGAGAAAAATCTCAGAATACGCAAAATCCTGAACTCAAATCGAAAAGTGAGTCATGATAAAAAATATTAAATTTTTTTGATCCAAATTATTTTGAGTTTGGCATGAAATTATATAGTTTAATTCATGTAGATTACGAATTCAGAAAACAAATTTGGATCTGAAGGATATTTTCCAAGATATCAAAGATTTAAAAATATAGTCCGGAAGCGGAGCTGGAAGCGGGGAGTCAAAAACTCATACAAATAATAGAGATAAAAAATTGCTGATAGCATCAATCGATTAGGCATACTATATACTATAAATGTTCCAAATTTCAAAGCGATTGGTCTAGAATTACAGATTCTATAGAGAAAAATCTCAGAATAGGCAAAATCCTGAACTCAAATCGAAGAGTGAGCCATGATAAAAAATATTAAATTTTTTTGATCCAAATTATTTTCAGTTTGGCATGAAATTATATAGTTTAATTCATGTAGATTACGAATCTAGAAAACAAATTTGGATCTGAAGGATATTTTCCAAGATATCAAAGATTTAAAAATATAGTCCGGAAGCGGAGCCGGAAGCGGGGAGTCAAAAACTCATACAAATAATAGAGATAAAAAATTGCTGATAGCATCAATCGATTAGGCATACTATATACTATAAATGTTCCAAATTTCAAAGCGATTGGTCTAGAATTACAGATTCTATAGAGAAAAATCTCAGAATAGGCAAAATCCTGAACTCAAATCGAAGAGTGAGCCATGATAAAAAATATTAAATTTTTTTGATCCAAATTATTTTAAGTTTGGCATGAAATTATATAGTTTAATTCATGTAGATTACGAATCTAGAAAACAAATTTGGATCTGAAGGATATTTTCCAAGATATCAGAGATTTAAAAATATAGTCCGGAAGCGGAGCCGGAAGCGGGGAGTCAAAAACTCATACAAATAATGGAGATGAATAATTGCTGATACCATCGATCGGTTAGGCATACTATATACTATAAATGTTCCAACTTTCAAAGCGATTGGTCTAGAATTACAGATTCTATAGAGAAAAATCTCAGAATAGGCGAAATCCTGAACTCAAATCGAAGAGTGAGCCATGATAAAAAATATTAAATTTTTTTGATCCAAATTATTTTAAGTTTGGCATGAAATTATATAGTTTAATTCATGTAGATTACGAATCTAGAAAACAAATTTGGATCTGAAGGATATTTTCCAAGATATCAAAGATTTAAAAATATAGTCTGGAAGCGGAGCCGGAAGCGGGGATTTAAAAACTCATACAAATAATGGAGATGAAGAATTGCTGATAGCATCAATCGATTAGGCATACTATATACTATAAATGTTCCAAATTTCAAAGCGATTGGTCTAGGATTACAGATTCTATAGAGAAAAATCTCAGAATAGGCAAAATCCTGAACTCAAATCGAAGAGTGAGCCATGATAAAAAGTATTAAATTTTTTTGATCCAAATTATTTTAAGTTTGGCATGAAATTATATAGTTCAATTTATGTAGATTACGAATCTAGAAAACAAATTTGGATCTGAAGGATATTTTCCAAGATATCAAAGATTTAAAAATATAGTCCGGCAGCGGAGCCGGAAGCGGGGAGTCAAAAACTCATACAAATAATGGAGATTACAGATGCTGATAGCATCAATCGATTAGGCATACTATATACTATAAACGTTTCAAATTTCAAAGCGATTGGTCTAGAATTACAGATTCTATAGAGAAAAATCTCAGAATAGGCAAAATCCTGAACTCAAATCGAAGAGTGAGCCATGATAAAAAATATTAAATTTTTTTGATCCAAATTATTTTGAGTTTGTCATGAAATTATATAGTTCAATTCATGTAGATTACGAATCTAGAAAACAAATTTGGATCTGAAGGATATTTTCCAAGATATCAAAGATTTAAAAATATAGTCCGGAAGCGGAGCCGGAAGCGGGGAGTCAAAAACTCATACAAATAATAGAAATGAAAAATTGCTGATAGCATCAATCGATTAGGCATACTATATACTATAAATGTTTCAAATTTCAAAGCGATTGGTTCAGAATTACAGATTCTATAGAGAAAAATCTCAGAATAGGCAAAATCCTGAACTCAAATCGAAGAGTGAGCCATGATAAAAAATATTAAATTCTTTTGATCCAAATTATTTTAAGTTTGGCATGAAATTATATAGTTTAATTCATGTAGATTACGAATCTAGGAAACAAATTTGGATCTGAAGGATATTTTCCAAGATATCAAAGATTTAAAAATATAGTCCGGAAGCGGAGCCGGAAGCGGGGAGTCAAAAACTCATACAAATAATGGAGATAAATATTTGCTGATACCATCGATCGGTTAGGCATACTATATACTATAAATGTTCCAACTTTCAAAGCGATTGGTCTAGAATTACAGATTCTATAGAGAAAAATCTCAGAATAGGCGAAATCCTGAACTCAATTCGAAGAGTGAGCCATGATAAAAAATATTATATTTTTTTTATCCAAATTATTTTGAGTTTGGCATGAAATTATATAGTTTAATTCATGTAGATTACGTATCTAGAAAACAAATTTGGATCTGAAGGATATTTTCCAAGATATCAAAGATTTAAAAATATAGTCCGGAAGCGGAGCCGGAAGCAAGGAGTCAAAAACTCATACAAATAATGGAGATAAAGGATTGCTGATAGCATCAATCGATTAGGCATACTATGTACTATAAATGTTTCAAATTTCAAAGCGATTGGTCTAGAATTACAGATTCTATAGAGAAAAATCTCAGAATAGGCAAAATCCTGAACTCAAATCGAAGAGTGAGCCATGATAAAAAATATTAAATTTTTTTGATCCAAATTATTTTGAGTTTGGCATGAAATTATATAGTTTAATTTATGTAGATTACGAATCTAGAACAAACTTGGATCTGAAGGATATTTTCCAAGATATCAAAGATTTAAAAATATAGTCCGGAAGCGGAGCCGGAAGCGGGGAGTCAAAAACTCATACAAATAATAAAGATAAAAAATTGCTGATAGCATCAATCGATTAGGCATACTATATACTATAAATCTTCCAAATTTCAAAGCGATTGGTCTAGAATTACAGATTCTATAGAGAAAAATCTCAGAATAGGCAAAATCCTGAACTCAAATCGAAGAGTGAGCCATGATAAAAAATATTAAATTTTTTGATCCAAATTATTTTGAGTTTGGCATGAAATTATATAGTTTAATTCATGTAGATTACGAATCTAGAAAACAAATTTGGATCTGAAGGATATTTTCCAAGATATCAAAGATTTAAAAATATAGTCCGGAAGCGGAGCCGGAAGCGGGGAGTCAAAAACTCATACCAATAATGGAGATAAAGAATTGCTGATAGCATCAATCGATTAGGCATACTATATACTATAAATGTTTCAAATTTCAAAGCGATTGGTCTAGAATTACAGATTCTATAGAGAAAAATCTCAGAATAGGCAAAATCCTGAACTCAAATCGAAGAGTGAGCCATGATAAAAAATATTAAATTTTTTTGATCATAATCATTTTGATTTTGGCGTGAAATTATATAGTTCAATTCATGTAGATTACGAATCTAGAAAACAAATTTGGATCTGAAGGATATTTTCCAAGATATCAAAGATTTAAAAATATAGTCCGGAAGCGGAGCCGGAAGCTGAGAGTCAAAAACTCATACAAATAATGGAGATAAAGAATTGTTGATAGCATTAATCGATTAGGCATACTATATACTATAAATGCTATAAATTTCAAAGCGATTGGTCTAGAATTACAGATTCTATAGAGAAAAATCTCAGAATAGGCAAAATCCTGAACTCAAATCGAAGAGTGAGCCATGATAAAAAATATTAAATTTTTTTGATCCAAATTATTTTGAGTTTGGCATGAAATTATATAGTTTAATTCATGTAGATTACGAATCTAGAAAACAAATTTGGATCTGAAGGATATTTTCCAAGATATCAAAGATTTAAAAATATAGTCCGGAAGCGGAGCCGGAAGCGGGGAGTCAAAAACTCATACAAATAATAGAGATAAAAAATTGCTGATAGCATCAATCGATTAGGCATACTATATACTATAAATGTTCCAAATTTCAAAGCGATTGGTCTAGAATTACAGATTCTATAGAGAAAAATCTCAGAATAGGCAAAATCCTGAACTCAAATCGAAGAGTGAGCCATGATAAAAAATATTAAATTTTTTGATCCAAATTATTTTAAGTTTGGCATGAAATTATATAGTTTAATTCATGTAGATTACGAATCTAGAAAACAAATTTGGATCTGGAGGATATTTTCCAAGATATCAAAGATTTAAAAATATAGTCCGGAAGCGGAGCCGGAAGCGGGGAGTCAAAAACTCATACAAATAATAAAGATAAAAAATTGCTGATAGCATCAATCGATTAGGCATACTATATACTATGAATGTTCCAAATTTCAAAGCGATTGGTCTAGAATTACAGATTCTATAGAGAAAAATCTCAGAATAGGCAAAATCCTGAACTCAAATCGAAGAGTGAGCCATGATAAAAAATATTAAATTTTTTTGATCCAAATTATTTTGAGTTTGGCATGAAATTATATAGTTTAATTCATGTAGATTACGAATCTAGAAAACAAATTTGGATCTGAAGGATATTTTCCAAGATATCAAAGATTTAAAAATATAGTCCGGAAGCGGAGCCGGAAGCGGGGAGTCAAAAACTCATACAAATAATAGAGATAAAAAATTGCTGATAGCATCAATCGATTAGGCATACTATATATCATAAATGTTTCAAATTTCAAAGCGATTGGTCTAGAATTACAGATTCTATAGAGAAAAATCTCAGAATAGGCAAAATCCTGAACTCAAATCGAAGAGTGAGCCATGATAAAAAATATTAAATTTTTTTGATTCAAATTATTTTAAGTTTGGCATGAAATTATATAGTTTAATTCATGTAGATTACGAATCTAGGAAACAAATTTGGATCTGAAGGATATTTTCCAAGATATCAAAGATTTAAAAATATAGTCCGGAAGCAGAGCCGGAAGCGGGGAGTCAAAAACTCATACAAATAATAGAGATAAAAAATTGTTGATAGCATCAATCGATTAGGCATACTATATACTATAAATGTTTCAAATTTCAAAGCGATTGGTCTAGAATTACAGATTCTATAGAGAAAAATCTCAGAATAGGCAAAATCCTGAACTCAAATCGAAGAGTGAGCCATGATAAAAAATATTAAATTTTTTGATCCAAATTATTTTGAGTTTGGCATGAAATTATATAGTTTAATTCATGTAGATTACGAATCTAGAAAACAAATTTGGATCTGGAGAATATTTTCCAAGATATCAAAGATTTAAAAATATAGTCCGGAAGCGGAGCCGGAAGCGGGGAGTCAAAAACTCATACAAATAATAAAGATAAAAAATTGCTGATAGCATCAATCGATTAGGCATACTATATACTATGAATGTTCCAAATTTCAAAGCGATTGGTCTAGAATTACAGATTCTATAGAGAAAAATCTCAGAATAGGCAAAATCCTGAACTCAAATCGAAGAGTGAGCCATGATAAAAAATATTAAATTTTTTTGATCCAAATTATTTTGAGTTTGGCATGAAATTATATAGTTTAATTCATGTAGATCACGAATCTAGAAAACAAATTTGGATCTGAAGGATATTCTCCAAGATATCAAAGATTTAAAAATATAGTCCGGAAGCGGAGCCGGAAGCGGGGAGTCAAAAACTCATACAAATAATGGAGATAAAGGATTGCTGATAGCATCAATCGATTAGGCATACTATATACTATAAATGTTCCAAATTTCAAAGCGATTGGTCTAGAATTACAGATTCTATAGAGAAAAATCTCAGAATAGGTAAAATCCTGAACTCAAATCGAAGAGTGAGCCATGATAAAAAATATTAAATTTTTTTGATCCAAATTATTTTGAGTTTGGCATGAAATTATATAGTTTAATTCATGTAGATTACGAATCTAGGAAACAAATTTGGATCTGAAGGATATTTTCCAAGATATCAAAGATTTAAAAATATAGTCCGGAAGCGGAGCCGGAAGCGGGGAGTCAAAAACTCATACAAATAATAGAGATAAAAAATTGCTGATAGCATCAATCGATTAGGCATACTATATACTATAAATGTTCCAAATTTCAAAGCGATTGGTCTAGAATTACAGATTCTATAGAGAAAAATCTCAGAATAGGCAAAATCCTGAACTCAAATCGAAGAGTGAGCCATGATAAAAAATATTAAATTTTTTGATCCAAATTATTTTGAGTTTGGCATGAAATTATATAGTTTAATTCATGTAGATTACGAATCTAGAAAACAAATTTGGATCTGAAGGATATTTTCCAAGATATCAAAGATTTAAAAATATAGTCCGGAAGCGGAGCCGGAAGCGGGGAGTCAAAAACTCATACTAATAATGGAGATAAAGAATTGCTGATAGCATCAATCGATCAGGCATACTATATACTATAAATGTTCCAAATTTCAAAGCGATTGGTCTAGAATTACAGATTCTATAGAGAAAAATCTCAGAATAGGCAAAATCCTGAACTCAAATCGAAGAGTGAGCCATGATAAAAAATATTATATTTTTTTTATCCAAATTATTTTGAGTTTGGCATGAAATTATATAGTTTAATTCATGTAGATTACGAATCTAGAAAACAAATTTGGATCTGAAGGATATTTTCCAAGATATCAAAGATTTAAAAATATAGTCCGGAAGCGGAGCCGGAAGCAAGGAGTCAAAAACTCATACAAATAATGGAGATAAAGGATTGCTGATAGCATCAATCGATTAGGCATACTATGTACTATAAATGTTCCAAATTTCAAAGCGATTGGTCTAGAATTACAGATTCTATAGAGAAAAATCTCAGAATAGGCAAAATCCTGAACTCAAATCGAAGAGTGAGCCATGATAAAAAATATTAAATTTTTTTGATCCAAATTATTTTGAGTTTGGCATGAAATTATATAGTTTAATTTATGTAGATTACGAATCTAGAAAACAAACTTGGATCTGAAGGATATTTTCCAAGATATCAAAGATTTAAAAATATAGTCCGGAAGCGGAGCCGGAAGCGGGGAGTCAAAAACTCATACAAATAATGAAGATAAAAAATTGCTGATAGCATCAATCGATTAGGCATACTATATACTATAAATCTTCCAAATTTCAAAGCGATTGGTCTAGAATTACAGATTCTATAGAGAAAAATCTCAGAATAGGCAAAATCCTGAACTCAAATCGAAGAGTGAGCCATGATAAAAAATATTAAATTTTTTGATCCAAATTATTTTGAGTTTGGCATGAAATTATATAGTTTAATTCATGTAGATTACGAATCTAGAAAACAAATTTGGATCTGAAGGATATTTTCCAAGATATCAAAGATTTAAAAATATAGTCCGGAAGCGGAGCCGGAAGCGGGGAGTCAAAAACTCATACAAATAATAGAGATAAAAAATTGCTGATAGCATCAATCGATTAGGCATACTATATACTATGAATGTTCCAAATTTCAAAGCGATTGGTTCAGAATTACAGATTCTATAGGGAAAAATCTCAGAATAGAAAATCCTGAACTCAAATCGAAGAGTGAGCCATGATAAAAAATATTAAATTTTTTTGATCCATATTATTTTGAGTTTGGCATGAAATTATATAGTTTAATTCATGTAGATTACGAATCTAGAAAACAAATTTGGATCTGAAGGATATTTTCCAAGATATCAAAGATTTAAAAATATAGTCCGGAAGCGGAGCCGGAAGCGGGGAGTCAAAAACTCATACAAATAATAGAGATAAAAAATTGCTGATAGCATCAATCGATTAGGCATACTATATACTATAAATGTTCCAAATTTCAAAGCGATTGGTCTAGAATTACAGATTCTATAGAGAAAAATCTCAGAATAGGCAAAATCCTGAACTCAAATCGAAGAGTGAGCCATGATAAAAAATATTAAATTTTTTTGATCCAAATTATTTTTAGTTTGGCATGAAATTATATAGTTTAATTCATGTTAATTACGAATCTAGAAAACAAATTTGGATCTGAAAGATATTTTCCAAGATATCAAAGATTTAAAAATATAGTCTTGAAGCGGAGCCGGGAGCGGGGAGTCAAAAACTCATACAAATAATAGAGATAAAAAATTGCTGATAGCATCAATCGATTAGGCATACTATATACTATGAATGTTCCAAATTTCAAAGCGATTGGTCTAGAATTACAGATTCTATAGAGAAAAATCTCAGAATAGGCAAAATCCTGAACTCAAATCGAAGAGTGAGCCATGATAAAAAATATTAAATTTTTTTGATCCAAATTATTTTGAGTTTGGCATGAAATTATATAGTTTAATTCATGTAGATCACGAATCTAGAAAACAAATTTGGATCTGAAGGATATTTTCCAAGATATCAAAGATTTAAAAATATAGTCCGGAAGCGGAGCCGGAAGCGGGGAGTCAAAAACTCATACAAATAATGGAGATTACAGATGCTGATAGCATCAATCGATTAGGCATACTACATACTATAAACGTTCCAAATTTCAAAGCGATTGGTCTAGAATTACAGATTCTATAGAGAAAAATCTCAGAATAGGCAAAATCCTGAACTCAAATCGAAGAGTGAGCCATGATAAAAAATATTAAATTTTTTTGATCCAAATTATTTTGAGTTTGGCATGAAATTATATGGTTTAATTCATGTAGATTACGAATCTAGAAAACAAATTTGGATCAGAAGGATATTTTCCAAGATATCAAAGATTTAAAAATATAGTCCGGAAGCGGAGCCGGTAGCGGGGAGTCAAAAACTCATACAAATAATAGAGATAAAAAATGGCTGATAGCATCAATCGATTAGGCATACTATATACTAATAAATGTTCCAAATTTCAAAGCGATTGGTCTAGAATTACAGATTCTATAGAGAAAAATCTCAGAATAGGCAAAATCCTGAACTCAAATCGAAGAGTGAGCCATGATAAAAAATATTAAATTTTTTTGATCCAAATTATTCAGAGTTTGGCATGAAATTATATAGTTTAATTCATGTAGATTACGAATCTAGAAAACAATTTTGGATCTGAAGGATATTTTCCAAGATATCAAAGATTTAAAAATATAGTCCGGAAGCGGAGCCGGAAGCGGGGAGTCAAAAACTCATACAAATAATGGAGATAAAAAATTGCTGATAGCATCAATCGATTAAACATACTATATACTATGAATGTTCCAAATTTCAAAGCGATTGGTCTAGAATTACAGATTCTATAGAGAAAAATCTCAGAATAGGCAAAATCCTGAACTCAAATCGAAGAGTGAGCCATGATAAAAAATATTAAATTTTTTTGATCCAAATTATTTTGAGTTTGGCATGAAATTATATAGTTCAATTCATGTAGATTACGAATCTAGAAAACAAATTTGGATCTGAAGGATATTTTCCAAGATATCAAAGATTTAAAAATATAGTCCGGAAGCGGAGCCGGAAGCGGGGAGTCAAAAACTCATACAAATAATAGAGATAAAGAATTGCTGATAGCATCAATCGATTAGGCATACTATATACTATAAATGTTTTAAATTTCAAAGCGATTGGTCTAGAATTACAGATTCTATAGAGAAAAATCTCAGAATAGGCAAAATCCTGAACTCAAATCGAAGAGTGAGCCATGATAAAAAATATTAAATTTTTTTGATCCAAATTATTTTGAGTTTGGCATGAAATTATATAGTTTAATTCATGTAGATTACGAATCTAGAAAACAAATTTGGATCCGAAGGATATTTTCCAAGATATCAAAGATTTAAAAATATAGTCCGGAAGCGGAGCCGGAAGCGGGGAGTCAAAAACTCATACAAATAATAGAAATGAAAAATTGCTGATAGCATCAATCGATTAGGCATACTATATACTATGAATGTTCCAAATTTCGAAGCGATTGGTCTAGAATTACAGATTCTATAGAAAAAAATCTCAGAATAGGCAAAATCCTGAACTCAAATCGAAGAGTGAGCCATGATAAAAAATATTAAATTTTTTTGATCCAAATTATTTTGAGTTTGGCATGAAATTATATAGTTTAATTCATGTAGATTACGAATCTAGAAAACAAATTTGGATCCGAAGGATATTTTCCAAGATATCAAAGATTTAAAAATATAGTCCGGAAGCGGAGCCGGAAGCGGGGAGTCAGAAACTCATACAAATAATGGAGATAAAAAATTGCTGATAGCATCAATCGATTAGGCATACTATATACTATAAATGCTCCAAATTTCAAAGCGATTGGTCCAGAATTACAGATTCTATAGAGAAAAATCTCAGAATAGGCAAAATCCTGAACTCAAATCGAAGAGTGAGCCATGATAAAAAATATTAAATTTTTTTGATCCAAATTATTTTGAGTTTGGCATGAAATTATATAGTTTAATTCATGTAGATTACGAATCTAGAAAACAAATTTGGATCCGAAGGATATTTTCCAAGATATCAAAGATTTAAAAATATAGTCCGGAAGCGGAGCCGGAAGCGGGGAGTCAGAAACTCATACAAATAATGGAGATAAAAAATTGCTGATAGCATCAATCGATTAGGCATACTATATACTATAAATGCTCCAAATTTCAAAGCGATTGGTCCAGAATTACAGATTCTATAGAGAAAAATCTCAGAATAGGCAAAATCCTGAACTCAAATCGAAGAGTGAGCCATGATAAAAAATATTAAATTTTTTTGATCCAAATTATTCAGAGTTTGGCATGAAATTATATAGTTTAATTCATGTAGATTACGAATCTAGAAAACAATTTTGGATCTGAAGGATATTTTCCAAGATATCAAAGATTTAAAAATATAGTCCGGAAGCGGAGCCGGAAGCGGGGAGTCAAAAACTCATACATAAAGATAAAAAATTGCTGATAGCATCAATCGATTAGGCATACTATATACTATAAATGTTCCAAATTTCAAAGCGATTGGTGTAGAATTACAGATTCTATAGAGGAAAATCTCAGAATAGGGAAAATCCTGAACTCAAATCGAAGAGTGAGCCATGATAAAAAATATTAAATTTTTTTGATCCAAATTATTTTGAGTTTGGCATGAAATTATATAGTTTAATTCATGTAGATTACGAATCTAGAAAACAAATTTGGATCTGAAGGATATTTTCCAAGATATCAAAGATTTAAAAATATAGTCCGGAAGCGGAGCCGGAAGCGGGGAGTCAAAAACTCATACAAATAATAAAGATAAAGAATTGCTGATAGCATCAATCGATTAGGCATACTATATACTATAAATGTTTCAAATTTCAAAGCGATTGGTCTAGAATTACAGATTCTATAGAGAAAAATCTCAGAATAGGCAAAATCCTGAACTCAAATCGAAGAGTGAGCCATGATAAAAAATATTAAATTTTTTTGATCCAAATTATTTTGAGTTTGGCATGAAATTATATAGTTTAATTCATGTAGATTAAGAATCTAGAAAACAAATTTGGATCTGAAGGATATTTTCCAAGATATCAAAGATTTAAAAATATAGTCCGGAAGCGGAGCCGGAAGCGGAGCCGGAAGCGGGGAGTCAAAAACTCATACAAATAATGAATATAAAAAATTGCTGATAGCATCAATCGATTAGGCATACTATATACTATAAATGTTCCAAATTTCAAAGCGATTGGTCTAGAATTACAGATTCTATAGAAAAAAATCTCAGAATAGGCAAAATCCTGAACTCAAATCGAAGAGTGAGCCATGATAAAAAATATTAAATTTTTTTGATCCAAATTATTTTGAGTTTGGCATGAAATTATATAGTTTAATTCATGTAGATTACGAATCTAGAAAACAAATTTGGATCTGGAGGATATTTTCCAAGATATCAAAGATTTAAAAATATAGTCCGGAAGCGGAGCCGGAAGCGGGGAGTCAAAAACTCATACAAATAATGGAGATAAAGATTTTCTGATAGCATCAATCGATTAGGCATACTATATACTATAAATGTTCCAAATTTCAAAGCGATTGGTCCAGAATTACAGATTCTATAGAGGAAAATCTCAGAATAGGGAAAATCCTGAACTCAAATCGAAGAGTGAGCCATGATAAAAAATATTATATTTTTTTGATCCAAATTATTTTGAGTTTGGCATGAAATTATATAGTTTAATTCATGTAGATTACGAATCTAGAAAACAAATTTGGATCTGAAGGATATTTTCCATGATATCAAAGATTTAAAAATATAGTCTGGAAGCGGAGCCGGAAGCAGGGAGTCAAAAACTCATACAAATAATGGAGATAAAAAATTTCTGATAGCATCAATCGATTAGGCATACTATATACTATAAATCTTCCAAATTTCAAAGCGATTGGTCTAGAATTACAGATTCTATAGAGAAAAATCTCAGAATAGGCAAAATCCTGAACTCAAATCGAAGAGTGAGCCATGATAAAAAATATTAAATTTTTTTGATCCAAATTATTTTGAGTTTGGCATGAAATTATATAGTTCAATTCATGTAGATTACGAATCTAGAAAACAAATTTGGATCTGAAGGATATTTTCCAAGATATCAAAGATTTAAAAATATAGTCCGGAAGCGGAGCCGGAAGCGGGGAGTCAAAAACTCATACAAATAATAGAGATAAAGAATTGCTGATAGCATCAATCGATTAGGCATACTATATACTATAAATGTTTTAAATTTCAAAGCGATTGGTCTAGAATTACAGATTCTATAGAGAAAAATCTCAGAATAGGCAAAATCCTGAACTCAAATCGAAGAGTGAGCCATGATAAAAAATATTAAATTTTTTTGATCCAAATTATTTTGAGTTTGGCATGAAATTATATAGTTTAATTCATGTAGATTACGAATCTAGAAAACAAATTTGGATCCGAAGGATATTTTCCAAGATATCAAAGATTTAAAAATATAGTCCGGAAGCGGAGCCGGAAGCGGGGAGTCAAAAACTCATACAAATAATAGAAATGAAAAATTGCTGATAGCATCAATCGATTAGGCATACTATATACTATGAATGTTCCAAATTTCGAAGCGATTGGTCTAGAATTACAGATTCTATAGAGAAAAATCTCAGAATAGGCAAAATCCTGAACTCAAATCGAAGAGTGAGCCATGATAAAAAATATTAAATTTTTTTGATCCAAATTATTTTGAGTTTGGCATGAAATTATATAGTTTAATTCATGTAGATTACGAATCTAGAAAACAAATTTGGATCCGAAGGATATTTTCCAAGATATCAAAGATTTAAAAATATAGTCCGGAAGCGGAGCCGGAAGCGGGGAGTCAGAAACTCATACAAATAATGGAGATAAAAAATTGCTGATAGCATCAATCGATTAGGCATACTATATACTATAAATGCTCCAAATTTCAAAGCGATTGGTCCAGAATTACAGATTCTATAGAGAAAAATCTCAGAATAGGCAAAATCCTGAACTCAAATCGAAGAGTGAGCCATGATAAAAAATATTAAATTTTTTTGATCCAAATTATTTTGAGTTTGGCATGAAATTATATAGTTTAATTCATGTAGATTACGAATCTAGAAAACAAATTTGGATCCGAAGGATATTTTCCAAGATATCAAAGATTTAAAAATATAGTCCGGAAGCGGAGCCGGAAGCGGGGAGTCAGAAACTCATACAAATAATGGAGATAAAAAATTGCTGATAGCATCAATCGATTAGGCATACTATATACTATAAATGCTCCAAATTTCAAAGCGATTGGTCCAGAATTACAGATTCTATAGAGAAAAATCTCAGAATAGGCAAAATCCTGAACTCAAATCGAAGAGTGAGCCATGATAAAAAATATTAAATTTTTTTGATCCAAATTATTCAGAGTTTGGCATGAAATTATATAGTTTAATTCATGTAGATTACGAATCTAGAAAACAATTTTGGATCTGAAGGATATTTTCCAAGATATCAAAGATTTAAAAATATAGTCCGGAAGCGGAGCCGGAAGCGGGGAGTCAAAAACTCATACATAAAGATAAAAAATTGCTGATAGCATCAATCGATTAGGCATACTATATACTATAAATGTTCCAAATTTCAAAGCGATTGGTGTAGAATTACAGATTCTATAGAGGAAAATCTCAGAATAGGGAAAATCCTGAACTCAAATCGAAGAGTGAGCCATGATAAAAAATATTAAATTTTTTTGATCCAAATTATTTTGAGTTTGGCATGAAATTATATAGTTTAATTCATGTAGATTACGAATCTAGAAAACAAATTTGGATCTGAAGGATATTTTCCAAGATATCAAAGATTTAAAAATATAGTCCGGAAGCGGAGCCGGAAGCGGGGAGTCAAAAACTCATACAAATAATAAAGATAAAGAATTGCTGATAGCATCAATCGATTAGGCATACTATATACTATAAATGTTTCAAATTTCAAAGCGATTGGTCTAGAATTACAGATTCTATAGAGAAAAATCTCAGAATAGGCAAAATCCTGAACTCAAATCGAAGAGTGAGCCATGATAAAAAATATTAAATTTTTTTGATCCAAATTATTTTGAGTTTGGCATGAAATTATATAGTTTAATTCATGTAGATTAAGAATCTAGAAAACAAATTTGGATCTGAAGGATATTTTCCAAGATATCAAAGATTTAAAAATATAGTCCGGAAGCGGAGCCGGAAGCGGAGCCGGAAGCGGGGAGTCAAAAACTCATACAAATAATGAATATAAAAAATTGCTGATAGCATCAATCGATTAGGCATACTATATACTATAAATGTTCCAAATTTCAAAGCGATTGGTCTAGAATTACAGATTCTATAGAAAAAAATCTCAGAATAGGCAAAATCCTGAACTCAAATCGAAGAGTGAGCCATGATAAAAAATATTAAATTTTTTTGATCCAAATTATTTTGAGTTTGGCATGAAATTATATAGTTTAATTCATGTAGATTACGAATCTAGAAAACAAATTTGGATCTGGAGGATATTTTCCAAGATATCAAAGATTTAAAAATATAGTCCGGAAGCGGAGCCGGAAGCGGGGAGTCAAAAACTCATACAAATAATGGAGATAAAGAATTTCTGATAGCATCAATCGATTAGGCATACTATATACTATAAATGTTCCGAATTTCAAAGCGATTGGTCCAGAATTACAGATTCTATAGAGAAAAATCTCAGAATAGGCAAAATCCTGAACTCAAATCGAAGAGTGAGCCATGATAAAAAATATTAAATTTTTTTGATCCAAATTATTTTGAGTTTGGCATGAAATTATATAGTTTAATTCATGTAGATTACGAATCTAGAAAACAAATTTGGATCTGAAGGATATTTTCCATGATATCAAAGATTTAAAAATATAGTCTGGAAGCGGAGCCGGAAGCAGGGAGTCAAAAACTCATACAAATAATGGAGATAAAAAATTTCTGATAGCATCAATCGATTAGGCATACTATATACTATAAATCTTCCAAATTTCAAAGCGATTGGTCTAGAATTAAAGATTCTATAGAGAAAAATCTCAGAATAGGCGAAATCCTGAACTCAAATCGAAGAGTGAGCCATGATAAAAAATATTAAATTTTTTTGATCCAAATTATTTTGAGTTTGGCATGAAATTATATAGTTTAATTCATGTAGATTACGAATCTAGAAAACAAATTTGGATCTGGAGGATATTTTCCAAGATATCAAAGATTTAAAAATATAGTCCGGAAGCGGAGCCGGAAGCGGGGAGTCAAAAACTCATACAAATAATGGAGATAAAGAATTTCTGATAGCATCAATCGATTAGGCATACTATATACTATAAATGTTCCAAATTTCAAAGCGATTGGTCTAGAATTACAGATTCTATAGAAAAAAATCTCAGAATAGGCAAAATCCTGAACTCAAATCGAAGAGTGAGCCATGATAAAAAATATTAAATTTTTTTGATCCAAATTATTTTGAGTTTGGCATGAAATTATATAGTTTAATTCATGTAGATTACGAATCTAGAAAACAAATTTGGATCTGAAGGATATTTTCCATGATATCAAAGATTTAAAAATATAGTCTGGAAGCGGAGCCGGAAGCACGGAGTCAAAAACTCATACAAATAATGGAGATAAAAAATTTCTGATAGCATCAATCGATTAGGCATACTATATACTATAAATCTTCCAAATTTCAAAGCGATTGGTCTAGAATTAAAGATTCTATAGAGAAAAATCTCAGAATAGGCGAAATCCTGAACTCAAATCGAAGAGTGAGCCATGATAAAAAATATTAAATTTTTTTGATCCAAATTATTTTGAGTTTGGCATGAAATTATATAGTTTAATTCATGTAGATTACGAATCCAGAAAACAAATTTGATCTGAAGGATATTTTCCATGATATCAAAGATTTAAAAATATAGTTTGGAAGCGGAGCCGGAAGCGGGGAGTCAAAAACTCATACAAATAATGGAGATAAAAAATTGCTGATAGCATCAATCGATTGGGCATACTATTTACTATAAATGTTCCAAATTTCGAAGCGATTGGTCTAGAATTACAGATTCTATAGAGAAAAATCTCAGAATAGGCAAAATCCTGAACTCAAATCGAAGAGTGAACCATGATAAAAAATATTAAATTTTTTTGATGCAAATTATTTTGAGTTTGGCATGAAATTATATAGTTCAATCAATGTAGATTACGAATCTAGAAAACAAATCTGGATCTGAAGGATATTTTCCAAGATATCAAAGATTTAAAAATATAGTCCGGAAGCGGAGCCAGAAGCGGGGAGTCAAAAACTCATACAAATAATAGAAATGAAAAATTGCTGATAGCATCAATCGATTAGGCATACTATATACTATAAATGTTTCAAATTTCAAAGCGATTGGTCTAGAATTACAGATTCTATAGAGAAAAATCTCAGAATAGGCAAAATCCTGAACTCAAATCGAAGAGTGAGCCATGATAAAAAATATTAAATTTTTTTGATCCAAATTATTTTGAGTTTGGCATGAAATTATATAGTTTAATTCATGTAGATTACGAATCTAGAAAAAAAATTTGGATCTCAAGGATATTTTCCAAGATATCAAAGATTTAAAAATATAGTCCGGAAGCGGAGCCGGAAGCGGGGAGTCAAAAACTCATACAAATAATAGAGATAAAAAATTGCTGATAGCATCAATCGATTAGGCATACTATATACTATAAATGTTTCAAATTTCAAAGCGATTGGTCTAGAATTACAGATTCTATAGAGAAAAATCTCAGAATAGGCAAAATCCTGAACTCAAATCGAAGAGTGAGCCATGATAAAAAATATTAAATTTTTTTGATCCAAATTATTTTGAGTTTGGCATGAAATTATATAGTTTAATTCATGTAGATTACGAATCTAGAAAACAAATTTGGATCTGGAGGATATTTTCCAAGATATCAAAGATTTAAAAATATAGTCCGGAAGCGGAGCCGGAAGCGGGGAGTCAAAAACTCATACAAATAATGGAGATAAAGAATTTCTGATAGCATCAATCGATTAGGCATACTATATACTATAAATGTTCCAAATTTCAAAGCGATTGGTCTAGAATTACAGATTCTATAGAGAAAAATCTCAGAATAGGCAAAATCCTGAACTCAAATCGAAGAGTGAGCCATGATAAAAAATATTAAATTTTTTTGATCCAAATTATTTTGAGTTTGGCATGAAATTATATAGTTTAATTCATGTAGATTACGAATCTAGAAAACAAATTTGGATCTGAAGGATATTTTCCATGATATCAAAGATTTAAAAATATAGTCTGGAAGCGGAGCCGGAAGCAGGGAGTCAAAAACTCATACAAATAATGGAGATAAAAAATTGCTGATAGCATCAATCGATTAGGCATACTATATACTATCAATGTTTCAAATTTCAAAGCGATTGGTCTAGAATTACAGATTCTATAGAGAAAAATCTCAGAATAGGCGAAATCCTGAACTCAAATCGAAGAGTGAGCCATGATAAAAAATATTAAATTTTTTTGATCCAAATTATTTTAAGTTTGGCATGAAATTATATAGTTTAATTCATGTAGATTACGAATCCAGAAAACAAATTTGGATCTGAAGGATATTTTCCATGATATCAAAGATTTAAAAATATAGTTTGGAAGCGGAGCCGGAAGCGGGGAGACAAAAACTCATACAAATAATGGAGATAAAAAATTGCTGATAGCATCAATCGATTAGGCATACTATATACTATAAATGTTCCAAATTTCAAAGCGATTGGTCTAGAATTACAGATTCTATAGAGAAAAATCTCAGAATAGGCAAAATCCTGAACTCAAATCGAAGAGTGAGCCATGATAAAAAATATTAAATTTTTTTGATCCAAATTATTTTGAGTTTGGCATGAAATTATATGGTTCAATTCATGTAGATTACGAATCTAGAAAACAAATCTGGATCTGAAGGATATTTTCCAAGATATCAAAGATTTAAAAATATAGTCCGGAAGCGGAGCCAGAAGCGGGGAGTCAAAAACTCATACAAATAATAGAAATGAAAAATTGCTGATAGCATCAATCGATTAGGCATACTATATACTATAAATGTTCCAAATTTCAAAGCGATTGGTCTAGAATTACAGATTCCATAGAGAAAAATCTCAGAATAGGCAAAATCCTGAACTCAAATCGAAGAGTGAGCCATGATAAAAAATATTAAATTTTTTTGATCCAAATTATTTTGAGTTTGGCATGAAATTATATAGTTTAATTCATGTAGATTACGAATCTAGAGAACAAATTTGGATCTCAAGGATATTTTCCAAGATATCAAAGATTTAAAAATATAGTCCGGAAGCGGAGCCGGAAGCGGGGAGTCAAAAACTCATACAAATAATGGAGATAAAAAATTGCTGATAGCATCAATCGATTAGGCATACTATATACTATAAATGTTCCAAATTTCAAAGCGATTGGTCTAGAATTACAGATTCTATAGAGAAAAATCTCAGAATAGGCAAAATCCTGAACTCAAATCGAAGAGTGAGCCATGATAAAAAATATTAAATTTTTTTGATCCAGATTATTTTGAGTTTGGCATGAAATTATATAGTTTAATTCATGTAGATTACGAATCTAGAAAACAAATTTGGATCTAAAGGATATTTTCCAAGATATCAAAGATTTAAAAATATAGTCCGGAAGCGGAGCCGGAAGCGGGAAGTCAAAAACTCATACAAATAATGGAGATAAAGAATTGCTGATAGCATCAATCGATTAGGCATACTATATACTATAAATGTTCCAAATTTCGAAGCGATTGGTCTAGAATTACAGATTCTATAGAGAAAAATCTCAGAATAGGCAAAATCCTGAACTCAAATCGAAGAGTGAGCCATGATAAAAAATATTAAACTATTTTGAGTCTGGCATGAAATTATAGAGTTTAATTCATGTAGATTACAAATCTAGAAAACAAATTTGGATCTAAAGGATATTTTCCAAGATATCAAAGATTTAAAAATATAGTCCGGAAGCGGAGCCGGAAGCGGGAAGTCAAAAACTCATACAAATAATGGAGATAAAGAATTGCTGATAGCATCAATCGATTAGGCATACTATATACTATAAATGTTCCAACTTTCAAAGCGATTGGTCTAGAATTACAGATTCTATAGAGAAAAATCTCAGAATAGGCAAAATCCTGAACTCAAATCGAAGAGTGAACCATGATAAAAAATATTAAATTTTTTTGATCCAAATTATTTTGAGTTTGGCATGAAATTATATAGTTCAATTAATGTAGATTACGAATCTAGAAAACAAATCTGGATCTGAAGGATATTTTCCAAGATATCAAAGATTTAAAAATATAGTCCGGAAGCGGAGCCAGAAGCGGGGAGTCAAAAACTCATACAAATAATAGAAATGAAAAATTGCTGATAGCATCAATCGATTAGGCATACTATATACTATAAATGTTTCAAATTTCAAAGCGATTGGTCTAGAATTACAGATTCTATAGAGAAAAATCTCAGAATAGGCAAAATCCTGAACTCAAATCGAAGAGTGAGCCATGATAAAAAATATTAAATTTTTTTGATCCAAATTATTTTGAGTTTGGCATGAAATTATATAGTTTAATTCATGTAGATTACGAATCTAGAAAAAAAATTTGGATCTCAAGGATATTTTCCAAGATATCAAAGATTTAAAAATATAGTCCGGAAGCGGAGCCGGAAGCGGGGAGTCAAAAACTCATACAAATAATAAAGATAAAGAATTGCTGATAGCATCAATCGATTAGGCATACTATATACTATAAATGTTCCAAATTTCAAAGCGATTGGTCTAGAATTACAGATTCTATAGAGAAAAATCTCAGAATAGGCAAAATCCTGAACTCAAATCGAAGAGTGAGCCATGATAAAAAATATTAAATTTTTTTGATCCAAATTATTTTGAGTTTGGCATGAAATTATATAGTTTAATTCATGTAGATTACGAATCTAGAAAACAAATTTGGATCTGAAGGATATTTTCCAAGATATCAAAGATTTAAAAATATAGTCCGGAAGCGGAGCCAGAAGCGGGGAGTCAAAAACTCATACAAATAATAGAAATGAAAAATTGCTGATAGCATCAATCGATTAGGCATACTATATACTATAAATGTTTCAAATTTCAAAGCGATTGGTCTAGAATAACAGATTCTATAGAGAAAAATCTCAGAATAGGCAAAATCCTGAACTCAAATCGAAGAGTGAGCCATGATAAAAAATATTAAATTTTTTTGATCCAAATTATTCCAAGTTTGGCATGAAATTATATAGTTTAATTCATGTAGATTACGAATCTAGAAAACAAATTTGGATCTGAAGGATATTTTCTAAGATATCAAAGATTTAAAAATATAGTCCGGAAGCGGAGCCGGAAGCGGGGAGTCAAAAACTCATACAAATAATAGAGATAAAAAATTGCTGATAGCATCAATCGATTAGGCATACTATATACTATGAATGTTCCAAATTTTAAACCGATTGGTCTAGAATTACAGATTCTATAGAGAAAAATCTCAGAATAGGCAAAATCCTGAACTCAAATCGAAGAGTGAGCCATGATAAAAAATATTAAATTTTTTTGATCCAAATTATTTTGAGTTTGGCATGAAATTATATGGTTTAATTCATGTAGATTACGAATCTAGAAAACAAATTTGGATCTCAAGGATATTTTCCAAGATATCAAAGATTTAAAAATATAGTCCGGAAGCGGAGCCGGAAGCGGGGAGTCAAAAACTCATACAAATAATGGAGATAAAAAATTGCTGATAGCATCAATCGATTAGGCATACTATATACTATGAATGTTCCAAATTTCAAAGCGATTGGTCTAGAATTACAGATTCTATAGAGAAAAATCTCAGAATAGGCAAAATCCTGAACTCAAATCGAAGAGTGAGCCATGATAAAAAATATTAAATTTTTTTGATCCAAATTATTTTGAGTTTGGCATGAAATTATATAGTTTAATTCATGTAGATTACGAATCTAGAAAACAAATTTGGATCTGAAGGATATTTTTCAGGATATCAAAGATTTAAAAATATAGTCCGGAAGCGGAGCCGGAAGCGGGGAGTCAAAAACTCATACAAATAATAAAGATAAAAAACTGCTGATAGCATCAATCGATTAGGCATACTATATACTATAAATGTTCCAAATTTCAAAGCGATTGGTCTAGAATTACAGATTCTATAGAGAAAAATCTCAGAATAGGCAAAATCCTTAACTCAAATCGAAGAGTGAGCCATGATAAAAAATATTAAATTTTTTTGATCCAAATTATTTTGAGTTTGGCATGAAATTATATAGTCTAATTCATGTAGATTACGAATCTAGAAAACAAATTTGGATCTGAAGGATATTTTCCAAGATATCAAAGATTTAAAAATATAGTCCGGAAGCGGAGCCGGAAGCGGGGAGTCAAAAACTCATACAAATAATAGAGATAAAGAATTGCTGATAGCATCAATCGATTAGGCATACTATATACTATAAATGTTCCAAATTTCAAAGCGATTGGTCTAGAATTACAGATTCTATAGAGAAAAATCTCAGAATAGGCAAAATCCTGAACTCAAATCGAAGAGTGAGCCATGATAAAAAATATTAAATTTTTTTGATCCAAATTATTTTGAGTTTGGCATGAAATTATATAGTTTAATTCATGTAGATTACGAATCTAGAAAACAAATTTGGATCTAAAGGATATTCTCCAAGATATCAAAGATTTAAAAATATAGTCCGGAAGCGGAGCCGGAAGCGGGGAGTCAAAAACTCATACAAATAATGGAGATAAAGAATTGCTGATAGCATCGATCGGTTAGGCATACCATATACTATAAATGTTCCAAATTTCAAAGCGATTGGTCTGAAATTACAGATTCTATAGAGAAAAATCTCAGAATAGGCAAAATCCTGAACTCAAAGCGAAGAGTGAGCCTTGATAAAAAGTTTACAGACGGATCGGGAAATGTGAAATACCCAAAAAAGCAAGATACCGGTTTTAATCAAAGAAGAAAAACCAACAACAAAGCATGTTGGCAAGAAAAAATTGTGTACGAAACACACAAAACTGTTTTCAGAAACATTGAAAGGCGGGACAGGAAGGGAATTGTCAATTGTTTCTGTTACTATTATTGCAAGGGTCTACAGCCCGATTCAGTGGTAATAGTTCAACAATTTTGCATACGAGTAATACATAGAGAATACTCCAAAGAGATCTTGTTAGGTGGCCAGTCCGGAGCCCTGACCCAACTCCCTAGATTTTTTTTCTGAGGTCAGATAATGACCTTTGTAAATAGGACATTAGTAAACATTGAATTGGAAGTGGTGGCTGAAATAGTAGTAATAAATTACGCATACCTTACAAGAGTCTTTGCCTTCAGCAGTGGCACAAAACATGCGATCTGTAACTGGGTTTTGGGTATAATGGTCTTTGCATTCCTTGAGACCTATGACTTCCACTTCTACTTTTTGAAGGATACTTTTGGTTGTTTGATCCGTCCTCTGTATAAAAAATTAATTCAAAATAAAGTTATTTTATTAAATTTGTATAATTTGCATACCTGTGCTTTTCCCCATCCTGATATTACAGCAATTGTACCATTCCTAACTTCTTCTCCAGAATTTTGTAGAGGGATCGCTTTTACATTCGTTCCAAAAGTAAGAGGGCGAGACAACTAAAGAAAATGATTTAAGAATGAGTATTAGGAATACTGTAACGTGCGAAAATGTCATAATTCATAAAAATTGCGCCGCCCCACTCCGCACAGTCGAAAACCTCTAGTTACATGCTCTCGAATGAGGTAGAACATTTCCAGAAATCAGGAGGAGCAGTGAATAGTGAATAGTGGAATATGGTATGATTCAGAGCGTGATAAATAAATAAGTTGTTATAAATAAATATTGGTGGCTTTGTGGTTGCGGTTTTATGACAGTGAGTTTGTTTAGTATACCTTTAAAATGGAGATATCGTAATCTTTGATGAGTCCATTATATTGTGGATGCTGTATGATCTCTTCAACTTGAATTATCTCTCCACCTTCATGTTTTGAGTTGCTTCCAGCTCTGATGGTCATGTATTTCGCACTGAGGCTGCATAAAAAATCAATATGTAATAATTGAACAATGTTATTAAGTATTATTTGTATGCTATTCTTGTTGACAGCGATCAGCCGTCTGTCGGTGATTAAACCACGTTTTCTATCTTTATATCCTGCTGATGAAGCATTCACATCTTGGATATCTATAATAAAATGAATCCCCTACGAAGTTCCGCACGTTCATTCCTTTGCTTCAACGTCTCAGCGTCTGTCTTGGTGGTTTACCGCTGGCACTACATTAAATTGAGTTCTCTTCAATTCAGACTTGAGTGAGTTGAGTTCTTGAGTTCGACTACGTGTGTCTAAATTCTAGATGCGGTCAGTTTGTATGTGTGAGTAGGAGGTGATATAGGGTGAGATGAAATTTCAAATTTACAATGAATAAACTTACTCATCAGTGCAATGGGCAGCTGTCAGGATAAATCTGGTGTTGACCACAGTTCCCCCACAAATGCTTCTATTAAAGTGACGAATGTGGATCGTGTGAGGATATTTGTCAATAGTTGTTGCATCGCCACCTGTGATACCTGTCAATTAAAACTCAATAAATCATGTATCTTACTCACATTGATAGCTGGAAATGGTTTCTAATTGATTGAGATCCAATTAATTTACGATTTCCTTAATTGGGACTGATTTCAACGGAAGAAATTTCATTCAAATAATCAAGGGGTCCATTTACTAGCATACATGGTTTTCTACGTTTATCTCTTAAACAGTTGGCCCTATCGAAAACAAGACTTTTTACAAAATTAAAAATGAATGAATTTCCTACAAGTTTATGTTGATACGTTTTTTCCTATCTCTAACCGTTCAAGAAATATGCGCTGTGGTATGCGCTGACTGCGTAGCAAAATTTGACATTTTTTGTTTTTTTGCGTTTATCTTTGAACAGTTGGCCCTAATCAAAATATAGTTCCATACAAAATTGGAATTGAATGAATTTCCTACAAGTTTATCTCTAGACGTTTTCTTCTATCTCTAACTGTTCAAGAGATATCTGCTGTGATATTGCCAAATATATGACATTTCTTGGTTTCTTGCATTTATCTTTTGATCTGTTGAGCCTAATAAAAACATGGCTCAGCACAATATTGTGAATGAATGAATTTCCTACAAGTTTATCCAAATACGTTTTCTTCTATCTCTAACCGTTTAAGAGATATCTGCTGTGATATAAGCAGACTGCGCAGCAAAATATATGACATTGTTTGGCTTTTTGCGTTCTTTTCTTGAACAGTTGTCCCTAATGAAAACTTGATTCAGTACAAAATTAGAACTGAATAAACGTCCCACTAGTTCATATCAACACGTTTTTCTCTATCTCTAACCGTTCAAGAGATATCTGCTGTAATATGAGCTGACTGCGTAGAAGAATTATTGGCATTCTTGGGTTTTTGCGTTTATCCCTTGAACAGTTGGTCCTCTAACTGTTCAAGAGATATCTGCTGTGGTATTGCAAAATATATGACATTTCTTGATTTTTTGCCTTTATCTCTCAAACAGTTGGCCCTAATGAAAACACGGTCCAATACAGAATTGGAATTAAATGAATTTCCTACAAGTTTATGTCAATATGTTTTTATCTATCTCTAACCGTTTAGAAGATATGAGCTGTGGTATGAGCTGATTGCATAGTAAAGTATGACATTTTTTAGCTTTTTGCGTGAATCTCTTGAACAGTTGGCCCTAATCAAATCATGGTCTGGTACAAAATTGAAACTGATTGAATTTCCCACAAGTTCATACAAATACGTCTTCCTCTATCTCTAACTGTTTCAAAGATATCCGCTATGGTAGCCAAATTTATTACATTTTTTGGTTTTCTGCGTTCATCTGTTGAACAGTTGGCCCTGCAGAAAACATAGTCTGAAACAAAATTGTTATTGAATGAATTTTCCACATGTTTATATCAACACATTTCTCTCTATCTCTGATTGTTTCAGAGATATCTGCTGTGGTACCAAAATTTATAATATTGGTGAGCTTCTTGCGTTCATCTCTTGAACAATTGGCCCTAGCAAAAACATAACTTTTTACAGAATTGGAATTAAATGAATTTCCTACAAGATTGTATTGATATATTTTTCTCTATCTCTAATCGTTCAAGAGATATGCACTGTGAGATGAGCTGACCGCATAACAAAATATATGCCTTTTTTGGCTTTCTGCGTTCATTTCTTGAACAGTTGGCCCTAATAAAAACATGATCTAGTATAAGAATGAAACTTAATGAGTTTCCTTTAAGCTTATATAGATACTTTTCCGCTATCTTCAACCGTTCAAGAGATATCAGCTGTGATATGAGCTGACGGCGTAGTAAAATATATGTCAGTTATCAGTTTTTTGCGTTTATCTTCTAGATAGTTGGCCCTAACAAAAAATGGTTTCGTAAAAATTTGAACTGGATAAATTCCCCACAAATTTGTATCGATACGTTTTTCTCTATCTCTGATCGTTCAAGAGATATCTGATGTGGCATGAGATGACTGTAGCGCAGCGGAGTATATGACATTTTTTAGTTTTTTGCGTTTATCTCTTGAACAGTTGATCCTAATGAAAACGTGGTCCAGTACAAAATTGGATTTGAATGAATTTCCCACAAGTTTATGCAGACACGTTTTTCTGTATCTCCGACCGTTCACGAGATATGTGCTGTGATATGAGTTGACTGCGTTGCAAAATATGACTTTTTTTGGATTTTTGAGTGTATCTCTTGAACAGTTGGGTCTAACGAAAACATGGTTAAGTACAAAATTAGAGTTGAATGAATTTCCTATAAGTTTATATTGATACATTTTGCTCTATCTCTAACCGATCAAGAGATATCTGCTGTGATAGCAAAATTTATGACATTTTTTAGCTTTTTGCATTTATCTGTCGAACAGTTGACCCCAATGAGAAAATAATTCAGTTCAAAATTGAAATTGAATTAATCTGTCACAAGTTTATATCCACACGTTTCTCTCTATCTCTAACCGTTCAAGAGATATTCGCTTCTTTGTAAACCATCATCTGCAAACGCTGTCATCTGAGCCACCTGATGTTTCTTGTAATAAATAACACATCCTTGTACAAATTTTGACAGAAGTAATTTAATGTAAGGTCAATTTAGATAATAACTAACATCTAATGTTTTTGTAGTGTGTTTATTTGATAAATGTACTCTTATCTCTCCAAATTATCATAAAAAAACCATCTTGAATCAATATTATTATTATTGATTCCTATCTGTCCAAAAAAGCCAATTTATTTCTCATTAGACATTTCAATATTTGTATTACAATTATTTTGACAAATGGAACTAGGATCAAATATTCAGTTCATCTTAAAAATGAATGTACAAGAAGAGAGATAACTATTTTCAATTATAAACTGGATGTTCCTTACAGGCTGCCTTTTATAGGGAAGAGACATAAGATATTTGCAAAAATAGGTGTTGAAAAAATAGCTTTTTTAAAGAACTTATTACAGTCTGCTAATTTTGGAGAATAATACACTTTTGGCTGCGTAGCTGTCTGGCTGGCATGACGCTAGTTTTTCAGCAACTACAGCACTTACAGACTTTTTGAATCTATTTGTAACCTTTATAGAGAGTGTTGTGCCAACAAGGGATGCATACCAATTTTTTCAGGAGGGTTTTATGGCTGAAACTTTCATGCCTTTCATTGGCATGCAGTTTAAAATTCATTTTACAAGCTCACTCGATCGAGTTGCATGCCTTTCAATATGAATAAACTATTTGACGTTACAAGGGCATGCAAAATGTTTTTTTGTACAATATAATTGTTTGTATCGTCTAATTACTCATCTTTCTTATCAATGGATGAATTTTCAACCAGAAAGGCATGCGGTATAGAGTCCCTCTCGTTCATCATCATCTTTATGAATGAAAATGTTTTGCACAAGCTTTTAACGTAAAGAAAAGAAGACTTGGCGCATTATTCATGGATACACATTAGAATATTTTAGCATGCAAATTTACACGTTTTTAAATTTGATGTCATTTTTATTCAAACAAAAACTGAACATTAAGTTTTTGTTGTTTAAATGAGCACTCTTGAAATTTGTTTTTGAGGAACGAAGCCTCAAAGATTACACAAATCGAATTGGATTTCCCAAAATCATAAAATTTCAATATCGGTTATTTATTAGAGCGTCATTTGATTGGGCGCCTCTGGCGCTTAAATTGCATTATCACATCAGATCGCTTCGAGTTGATATTGTAGGCCGGATGATGATAAATCATTCGTAATATTAGAGCCTCGACCTTATAGAAAATTTGGTAGTGTGAAACAAGCTTCATGATATAAATGAAAGTTAGTACTAAAGTACATTAACCTGAACTTGAGCTGTGTGATATTTTTTGTTATTTACGTCTCTTATTTCTCTTGCAGTAGACACTTTTCACTTACCAAGAACAACAGTCGTTAGACAAGCACTTAATACCAGCAATATGAGTATTTTCATCTTGAAATGTGATTAATTTAATGAGCAACTCTTCTATTACACTTCACAAACTTTTACTTCAAGTGTTATCAAATAATTCTCAACACCAATTGCATTAAACTTACAAGAGTTTGTATGAAATGGTATTTTGTTTGATTGTTGAGTGATTGAGCGAGGCGCGAAACTTTCAAGTGATTCGTCTCTTGTGACAAGAAATTGATTATACAGGCGGAGGTTATCAATAACTCTGAACTTTTGTGTTTCTCTTTTTCTAATGCAACGAGCATAAGTTGTTTTTGGTTGACGTAATATATTATTCGATGAGTTTTCATCACTTTTCGTAGATCACATTTATGTTCTTCAGTCTCTGCACGCATAATCTATGGAAAATTCATGTTTCAAAGTATTAAATTGTCAGGCTTGTAAGCTATGTTGGACACCTGTGTTTCATGGAGGATTTAATCCAGGATAATACCAGGATTTCGGAATTACCGATATGATATACACACTTGTACCTATCCCCTTTACGTGAGGCCCGACAACTTTTATATCGGTTTAATTTAGATCGCCTGGCTTAGAATTTGAAACTGTATTCTCATTTAATTCATACTGATACAAAAACCTTACTTTTATTAACAAAAAGTGTTTTTTTTTTCATTAAAATTGCGTTACTACAATCATTAAAGCAAGCTGCATTTAATCAGGTCGCTCGCGCAAACGATACGCACGTCAAGCATCCTCTACATTTTTCCGTTTGCGTTTTGAACATTCCTGAATCCATTTTGACTATTTTAGACTGCTTTGAGGTCTAGTTGTGCACCTCGCTTCATGACTGCGATCGTCTGTACCGAAATTGCACTTTACTTGCATTTCTTTTTGAATTTGTTGCATAAATCCGGAATGATCAACTGTAGAATATCAAAATTACATATTGAGCACTTCTATAAGATCCAGTTTTTCACCTCGCCTTATGATTGCGACTGGCTGAACCCGGAATATACTTCAAAAGAAATTTTTTTGAATTTTTCGCATAAAACCAGAACAATCAAATATATATTTTTAGAATTTGGTATTTGAGACGGTTTTATCATCTAAACGTTCATATTCTATTTTCATTGAGATCGACTGAACTTGAAATACATTTCAATTCACAGTCTTTTAAAGTTTTGATCGGCCGTAGAGTATTGAAATTCAGTAATGAAGTCTCCTGTAGCATCTGAATGATTGCCTACTATTCTCATAACAATCGACTGATTATGATTGCAATCGTCTGAACCGGATGTGTACTTTACTTAAAACATTTGTTGAATTTCAGCGTAAAATGTTAGAATTCAGCATTTAAGACAACTGTATCATCTTTATGCTTATTTATCATTATCACTGAGATCGACTGGACTGGAAGTTCACTTTACCTGACACTCTTCTAGAATTTTTTGCATGACAATCGACTGAACCGCAAGCTTTTCTTAAATTTTGCGCATTTATTCCGAACTGTTTGCCGTAAAATATTGCATTTCTGTATCAGGCACTTCTATAACATCTAGTTGTGCACCTTGCATTATGATTGCGATTGGCTGAATCGGAAGTGCACCTTACATGAAACATTTTTTGATTTTTTCGCATAAGTCCAAAACGGTTAAGCGTAGAATGTTCGAATTCAGTATTCAAAACCAATGAACCATCCAACTAATCATATCTTATTTTCATTGAGATCGGCTGGACCGAAAGTACACTCAACTTGACAGTATTTTCATTGAAATCGACTGAACCGAAAGTACACTTTACTCAACAGTATTTAGAATTTCTGACATAAATTATAAACGATCAGCCGTAGAATATTGAAATTTAGTATTTTAGTTTGCTGTAGCATTTAAATTATTACCTACTATTCTCATTACAATCGACTGAACCAGAAGTGTACTTCAGTTGAGGTCTTTTTCTTCTAATTTTAGGCATTAATTCAGTACTATTAGCCGTAAAATATTGAAATTTCGTATTGAACACTTTTATAAGATCTTGTTGTACACCTCGCATTATGATCGCGATTGGCTGATTCAGAAATGAAGTTTGCACAAATTTTTAGAATTTTTTGCATGAATACAGGACTATTGAATGTAGAATTTTGGAATTCAGCATTTGAGAGGACTGTTCTTCCTAGATATTCATGTCCTATTTTCATTGAGATCGACTGAACCGGAACTGTCAGCCGTAGAATATTCATATTAAATGTTTTATACGTCTCGCATCATGATTGCGATTGGTTGAATCGGAAATACACTTTACTCGACACATTTTTTGATTTTTTCGCATAAATCCAAAATGTTCAAACGTAGAATATTGGAATTTAGTATTTTGAACAACTGTGTCATATAAATACTCATATTTTAATCTCATTATGATCGACTGAACCGGAAGTGCACTTTACTTGACAGTTTTTTAGAATTTATCGCATGAATTCGAAAATATTAGCCGCAGAGTGAAGAAATTTGGTATTTAGTATTTAGGTCTGTTGCAGTATGTGAATGATAGCCTACTACTTCCATAATAATCGACTGAACCGGAAGTGCACTTCAGTTGAAGTTTTTTATTCGATTTTGTGCATTAATTCAGCACTGTCAGCCGTAGGATATTCAAATTTTGCATTGAGTACTTCTATAAGATCCAGTTAAACACCTCGCATTATGATTGCGATTGGCTGATACGGAAATCCTAAGGTTTTGTTTTTTGCATATAAATTTGAAACGGTTGAGCGTAGAATGTTAAAATTCAATATGTAAGACGAATGTATCATTTTATTACTCATATCCTGATTTCATTAAGATCGACTGAACTGAAAGTGTATTTTACTTGACAGTCTTTTAGAGTTTTTCGCATAAATTTGAAACGATCGGCCGTAAACTATTAAAATTTGGTATTTAAGTTTGTTATAGCATCTGAATGATTGCCTACTATTTTCATAACAATCGACAGGACCGGAAGTGCACTTCAGTTGAAACTTTTTTCTAATTTCCCGAATAAATTCAGAACTGTTACTCGTAGAATCTTGAAAATCAGTATTTAGGAGTATTGTAGCATGAGAATGATGACCTATTGTTTCCATAGCAACCGACTGCGCCAGAAACACACTTCAATTGATAGACAAACTGTACTGAATATTCTAATAATTTGTTGAATGATGTTTTGAGTTCAGTTCGAACAAAAGTGCAGCCCAAAATGAAAATAAAAATAATCAGAAAGTAATCTATTATTCATAAATTTAGTTTATAAGCATGCACAAACATTCATCAATAAAAAATTATTATCTGCATCAAACTATAAACAAAATGACATGGAATTTTTATAAATAAAATATTAGATAAGGCATGTAATATTCATTTCCATTTACACGAATAAAAAATTTATTGAGATATCTGCTTTGCAAATAAAGACAAAAAAATCTGACCGATATTCCAGATAAAAATAGATTGGGCGCTCGTGACAGAAAAAGGGAACAACTTTTTACAGTCTGCCATTTTTACAAACGTAAGACAAGCTTATAAAATCAACTGAAAGCTCATTAGCAGATGGTTCACATGAGCCCAAACTGAATTTTCTCCAATTTTAGAACATAAAATATTACTCTTACTAAGATTAGAATAGCGTCAAGTAAAAATGATTTTTTCTCAAAGAATTCTGTAAGATTCTGTGAGAGGAAGGATATTTCGGTATTTTCCAGTATTTCTTTGACCTCGAGGCTTAAATTTATTATCCGCACGCGTGAGATTTCGCCAGGCATTTCATTTTGTTGCTTTAGATCAGCGGCCCGAGAATTCTTTTATTTCTTTACTCTCCTGCATTGAGCCTTTTTCTCTTCCATATATTCTTATTTCGTTATTCCATTCTAATGTTGATACAACAATTGAGGGCATTCTTTTGTAGCAGAATGATAATTTCAGTACTATTTTTGTTATTCTGCAGATGTACTTAAATTCTTGTCCATTATCAGAATTCGGAATGCCAAATGGAACCATAACAAACTTTATACAAGATTATATTAGATTCTGTAGTTACAGCCCAGGGTAACTACTTGCTTTATGGGTTATTACTTTATTGGGTCGTTAAAATTGTATTTACTTTATAAATTTTTAGTTAATTAAAATAGAAAGACGTCTGCGACATTTATTTCATTATTTTATGCCTCTATTCACATAAAAATTGTTTTTTGTTTAATGCCAGTAAAAAAGCACAGTTTTTCACATTGTTTTGGATTACATTTCTATTACACTGATTCTATGTACAATAAATGTCTAAAAAAAGAGATTTGGATGCTCGGGTACAGAGTAATAACTTTGCTACGCTTCAGCGAGCGAAATACGAGCAATTCTGATTACCTGTTCAAATGCAAACTGAGAATGACCTGAAGATTGCTTTCTGGTACATCAAAAGTGATTCTGTATCTATTTTCAGTATTTTCCACACATCGTAAGCCTTGCATGGCTACATACGGCAGCTTCGCACAACTCTATGAATATATTATCCAACATTCTAACGTAATTGAAATGTAATATCCATGCACGGAGATCATAGTTCTTTCAGGATCCTTCCAGGGAGATTCTGATGCAATATACATCCTAGAACAATTCTTCAATCATTCCTTCGCGAAAATAAACTTCCAATTACAAGAACTTAAATGTAATTCTCTTAAGACTTGCTGTGAAAGTGATTTCTGTTCGAAAGTTTAATTTCTCAACAAATGCATCAAATATCATAAGACATTAAATCTGAGAAGTTTACAACAGTTCTAGAAGCTTAAAATAATATTTAACTTAACTTCTGAACTTTGCGAAGCACTCAAACTCAACAATCCAATGATAATAACGCGATCCAAATGCAATTTTTATCATGAATTAATTGACCGAAGGAAATAAATGATCTTGACTATAAAATCCAATGATTTATTGATATTTATATCTTCTCCTGGGTTGTAAAACGTGCCTCTTGATCCCGTGCTAAATTCATCTATCCTAGTCTATCTATCGAATCTTTTAGTAAAGTCTGGACTTCCTAGGTTGATTTGTAGCGCACGCGATTCCTACGAATGTCACGAAACGCGTTAGAGAAAATGGGAACCTGTAAATCACCATCAAATGCAGTTATTTATTTACGCTTTAAGAGGCAGACCTGCCCGAAATTAGCTACCTACAACATACTTAGTTGTCCCGTAAAAGGAAGCGTGAAACTTCCACCAGCAACATTTGTGCAAAATTTTAACTGAATCGGATGAACGATGCCCGGAAGGATAGTTATCTGATACAACTCCCACGCTACCTTTATTACGTTGCCTGTACAGTATCAAAAATATAAAAGCTGTGCGAAGTTTCAACGTAATCGGATGAACGATGCGCGAACGTACACTTATTGATGATACCACATCAGAATATTCGCAATATTTCACGCAAGCGCCAATAACAATTGTTCAAAGTTTCAGTTCAATCGGAATAACAATGCGCGAGCAAACAGTTATCTGATACTACTCCCGCGCCATCTATGGTACAAAGGTCTGAACACAAATTTTCCAGGCATTTGAATTTTATTTATTTGCACAGGCAAGTTAAGAAGAATATTCACTCTGTAGTACAGGTCATACTCTGATAATACTATGCCAGGAACTTTCACGCAAGCGCCAGCAATAACTGCTTGAAGTTTGAATTCAATCGGATGAACGATGCACGTATAAACAGTAATCCAATACGACTTGTCTACCATCTATTATATGCTAATATTGCTATGTCGGAAACTTTTGCGCAAGCACCAACAATAACTGTACAAAGTCTTAACTCAATCGGATGAACGATGCGCGAGCAAACAGTAATCCAATACGACCCGCGTGCTATCTATTAACTGTTAATATTGCTATGTCAGAAACTTTTGCGCAAGCACCAGAACAACTAAATCGGAAGAACGATGCGCGAATGTAAATTTCTGATAATACTATGCCAGAAGTCCGTACACAAGTATTTACAAAAACTGAAATATTTCAACTCAATTGATTCAACCGTTCCTCAGATTAGCCCGGACAAACAAGTAAACTGATAGAAATTTGGGAACACTGTTTCACGCAAGCGCCAATACCAATTGTTTGAGGTCTCAATCCAATCGGATGAACGATGCTCCAATGGATAGTTATCTGATTAAACTCCCGCACCATCTGTAGTACGTTGACTGTACAGTATCAAAAATCTTAACGCTTGTAGGCAACAGCTGTACAAAGCAACTTCATCGGATTAACGATGCGCAAACATACACATATCAATGATAATATGTCAGAAATCCTTACGCAAATAACAACAAAAACTGGAATATTTTGACTTGATCGATTCAACCTGGACAAAATAAGCGCCAATAACAACTGTTTAATGGTTAAACTCAATCGGATGAACGATGTCCGAATGAACAGTTATATGATACGACTCCTGTGCCACCTATAATACGTTGACTGTACACTATTAGAAATTTTGACTCAAGTACCAGAAACAGCTGTGCAAAACTTTAACTTAATCGGATGAATGATGCGCGAACGTACATTTATTGATAATACCATGTCAGAAATCCTCACGCAAATACCAACAAAATTTGAAATATGCTAGCTCAATAAACAATTCAGCCGTTTCACAAATCAGCCAAGACAAACAAATAGGCGATACGTCAAAAATTTGAAGAAATATATGTTTTGGTTTTTGAATAAGATTGAAAAAGGTTTTGATGACTAGATCACAGACAGACATTCAAATTTTATTCATTTGTATGGAGACTTTAAGGGTATACACACTGTAGTACAACTCATTCACTGATAATACTATGTTCGGAGCTCTCATAAAAGCGCTAATAACAACTGTTCAAAGTTTGAATTCAATCGGATCAACGATGCGCTAACAAACAGTTATCCAATACGACTCGCATGCTATCTATTAAACATTAATAATGCTATGTCGGAAACTTATACGCAAGCGTTAAAAACAACTGTTTGAAGGTTCAACTCAATCGAATAAACGATGCGCAAACGTACACTTTTGATAATACTATGGCCGAAATCCTCACACAAGTACTAACAAAAGCTGGAATATTAAAACTCAATCGACTTGGCCGTTTGACAAACAAATACGTGGACAAGAATTTGGAAGAATATATGTTTGGGTTTTTGAATAAGATTGAGAAAAATTCCTAATTGCGAAACCACAGACAGGTATTCAAATTTCACTTACTTGTATGGGAACATTAACAGAGCTATTCACATAGTAGTACTAGTCATAATATGATTATACCATATTCTAAGCTTCCACGCATGCGCCAATAACAATTGGTCAAAGTTTCAACTAAATCGGATGAACGATGTGCGAACGCACAGTTATTTGATACGATTGTGTGCAATCCAATAATCTTTAATAAAACTATGTCGGAATCCATTGCACAAGCGCTAACAACAACTTTAAAGAATTTCAAGTTGATTGGATGAACGATGTGCGAACAATTTCCGATTCACCCGTCTCACATTTTAGCCTGAACAGACAAATAGGCGAAAAAAATTTGGAGAAAATGTGAGTTCTGTTTGCCAAATCCGAGATAAACATTTATTGATTTGTATTTTACGCAAGCGTCAATAACAATTGTTCAAAGTCTGAACCCAAACGGATTAACGATGCGCGAACGAATAGTATCTAATACGACTAGTGTACAATTCATTATACTCTAATATGGTTATATCGAGAACCTTTGCGCAAACACCAATAGCAACTGTACAAAGTTTCAACGCAATTGGATGAACGATGCGTGAATAGACAGTTATTCAATACGACTCGCGTGACATCTATTATACCTCAGTGTTAGTATGCTGAAGAATTTTGAGCAAGCGTCAACAATAGCTGTACAAATTTTCAACTAAATCAAGAAAACGATGCGTGAATGAACAGTTTTGGAACGGCGCTGCTTCGTTTTGAAGGATAAGATTTGAGTAGTAGATTTTCCCCAATAAGGAGACAGCCATCCTGGCTGATATCTGGCTGCTCCCAGTTTTTCGCGAAGCAGGCCAAACGCTACTCCCAGTTTTTCGCGAAGCAGGTCGAAACGCTACTCCTAGTACTGATTTTCTTATGATTTATCAGCCTACTATTTGGAAAACCACAGCAAGTACAAAAAGTGAGTTCGCAAATGAAAAATACATATTGCAAAAAGAGAAAACAAAAGTCTAATTAACAAAGTCTTTAGAATTTGGCTCTCAATTTCAAAACGTCTTTTATTTTAAATCATATTCTTCAGGTACTCATATTTCACGAAAAATCTATTGTGTTGAAAATAAACAAAAGGGGAAAGCAAGAACAGCAATATTTCCTGACAAATAAAAGACTTATTAATTAAAAGTTCTTTTCATGTATTACAGCAAACAAATGTAGGTACCCCTGGCACAAACGCTCGCAATAATTAGTTTCTCCGGTCATAAATTTTTCTTTTTAATATGATGTATATCCCGGGTGTTAAATGAATTATTTCCCCACGGACGATATTCTTCTTGTATCTCATATCTCACAATGCGAATGCCTCATGCTTTATCCTTCATACTTTCACCCTGCGTGTCTTCAGTATGTGATACAGTACACCTGCTACGTGAACGTGTAGACGGTGAGCTATGGATACTGAAGAGATGACTTTCAACTTTATCCGAAGGCGGTGGCTGAGGTTCAACCAAGGATCTACTTCAATGTATATAGAATCATGATATTGGAGTTTTGTTACAGCAGATTTGGTTCGGAAGAGACTGAAATGAGAAAAGTTTGTTGGATCTTGTTTGTTTATTAATATAAAACTTGCGTTTGGTTATTACAAGATACTTCGGACTATCTAAAAATGTTTAATTGTTGTCTTTAGATGTTCTTTTTGCTCCTCATGATCATGACATACTTTTTGCGTTCGACAATGTCTTAGGCAACTCTCTTTCCAGCCCTGTATGTCCAGATGCAACCGGAGGGGTTGGTAATATATCATTTTTATTATCTTCCGTTTCTCAAATGATTCATGAATATTTGTTCTACAATACTTTCTCAAAACATTTCTAAAATTCCAGGAGATTTATTTCAAGATATAGTTCGTAGATAATCTTTTGAAGAATGTCTGCATTCGCACAGAATTTGAAAAACGGTTGGAAATATAAGAGGACGAAACATTTCTCTACAAAATCTAAATGCTCTACAAGGCTAGTAAGATTCTGTCGTTCGCTCTAGAACCCTTGTAGTGTGCACATTGCAAAAATGTGCCGGGTAGAACATACGATGTCTACGTTCCGAGATTATATTATGTTTTATTATTCAAATGGTATGCTCTGTACTCGTGCTTCAAAACGTTATGGCCGATGTTTGATATTTTTACTGTAAATGCAGGGAAATGACATCGATGGAGACTGAATTTGAACATCGAAAATCAGTGGAGCAGTAAAAATTTCATCGATATATTTAACATTCTGTTGTTGTTTGTTCTAGTAAATTGTTGCAACAAAATTCTTACAAAACTCGACTGTTTAATATCGACATTCTTAATATGTGAGCAGAAAAACATTTGTCTGCCGCTTTTCTCGTTGTGCTTTGTTGTCATCAAATACCTTATCCGCGAAATAAAGCTCATAATTTCACGGAAGCCAACCCCAAATTCTTTACATATTCTATTTGAAGATCAGCGCGTGATGTAGATTCACCGGACTTAGAGACAGGATATTAGAATAAAGCTCGACAGCGGGAGAAAGCTGGCGGAAAGCTAGTATTTGTACACCTGTGTACAGTTGTGCTGTGTCTTTCCCCCTACAGCACCCTCAGTTGTGATGCAAAGATCATATACCTCATGGGGATAATGCCACTATAGACATGCTCAGTATTATCCACCACATTAAAGGAATCTTGTGCAGATTCTCAAAGTTTTGTTTACTTATGCTTATACTGTTTACACAAGAATAGTTGCGCTCTAAAGCGATAGCTTGCGTAAGATGTTTTTTCAGTTAATGACATTGAAATCTATTCAGGCTACGGATGGCACAAAATATATAAACGTGAACTTCATTAGGATGAACACAATACCAAATCGATAGACCTCTGTGGTAAGAGAACACTTTTTCTTTCACATCGAAATCTACTTGGGCTACAAATGGCACAAAATAAATGAACATAGATTTCAGCACATCAAGATGAATACAATATTCAGTTGGTTCTTTCTGCACGAAATCTCAATCAGGATAATAAGGAACCAGATCGGTAGACCTCCGTGGTAAAAGAACACTTTTTCTTTCACATCGAAATCCACTTGGGCTACGGATGGCACAAAATGAATAAACGTAGATTTCAGCACGTTAGTATGAATACCACACTCAGTTTGTTCTTCCATTGGAGCCAAATCAGGATGATATAGTGTAACAAATTAGGCCCCAAAATCCGTCACTGTTGCACATCCCAGAGCCTTCTGCTACCGTCAATAATTTTTCAGTCCATCACAATTAATTCGCTTCCGGCAAAAATTCTTTGTTCATAAGATCAATTCCGATTCTATTTTCAGCCCACAAAATCATCCTGCTTCATATTTTATTGACAGTTCCCAATATTATTTCATGTATTCATCTACGGATTACAAAGTCCAAATTCAAAACTTAACAGCAAGATGACATGTCTGTGCCATGTTTCGCCTATTCCCAGTCATTGCTATCCTGTTTTTGATTATAAGTTAGAGTATTGGTTATTACAACTCACGTTAATGTTTATGTGTTAATAAGTAATAAGTAATAGGACTAGCGCTTGGCCTGCTACGCGGGTTTAAGCCCTATATATATATATATATATATATATATATATATATATATATATATATATATATATATATATATATATATATATATATATATATATTATATAATATGTATATATATATATATATATATATATATATATATATATATATATATATATATATATAATATGTATATATATATATATATATATATATATATATATATATATATATATATATATATATATATATATATATATATATATATATATATATATATATATATATATATTTCCTCATGGAGAATTTGAGCTCCACTCATCATGGAAATATAGGAAAATGATCAGCTACCTCTCATAGATGTGACCATTGGGGGAAAAATTGTATTGGGATCACAGGCCCCTCGGAAAAAGCAAGAATTCTACACATTGTACCAATACAAGAAATATTCTCTGTGATTTTTTTGTGAAAAGCAATTTATGACATAATAAATATATAATTGTGAGTCAAATTAGCGTGAATCGAGCAAAAAACAATGTGAAAATGTGAACAAGATTAAAGTTCGAAATTGGCCACTCAGGTAAAGAGAAGAGCGGGAGGAAAAGGGCAGTCAGCAGCAGTAGTGAAGAGACAAAAGAGAGCTGAAGAGCAGCTGCAGCAATCGTGGCTGTTTGGTAGAGATAAAGTCAGTGTCGTTCGTAAATCTGTTGGTTTTCGTCATTTCATTGCTCGTGCGGAATATCATCACGTCGCAATAGAAGCTTCACTTTAAAAAAAGACAACATGCACGTTACCTAAATGTTGAATCACATCATCAGTAGTATATATTTCCCAGTTTTGATCCAGCCAAATGAGCTGCTTGCGCAGAATTCTCTTGTAGTTTAATCGTGCGCAGCCACGATTTTGGTACACATTAGTTTGAATGACAAAATATCGGCTGGAAACTTAGTTGTCAATCTCAACGATTTTGCTCCAATCTTGCTGATAGTTTGAGGATCACTCGTATGACATATAAAGTCTGTTTCTGTAACCGCACACACAACCGTTAAGACATTACGTTTACTTATATCCTCAGTGTATGGCTACCAGCCACAACATTAATTACGCTACACAACGTAGAAGATGCTACATCTTGGTGCAATTCACGAGTTGCTTAATGTACGACCGTGGCCTGAATTACCTGCTATATACACTTAACAATTATCAACACAACCCCTACTCGAATACAACAATATTTACTTTTCATTTCAGAATTCATCCGGAGGAAAATCTCCTTCACAGGGTGCATGGCAGGGGATTCATTACGTTGTTATTTGGGGAGGAGTTTGGTGTCTACAGTTTTGAGAATGTTTGATACGTGAAAGGGTTTTTCTTTATGCAAACATTGCAAGAGTAGTTTTCTTAGTGTTCTCGTTTTGAACTCAAGTCATCTATGTCATTTTCCTTATTCATCGTATTATCTATTGTTTTAATGTATAGCATTTCCATTTTATCTTTAATTTCAATAGTAAATTGTGAATTAGGATCAAATTTATTGAAAACATCAAGCATCACATCCGTTTTGTCAGCTGGTACACTGCATACAGTATCGTGAACAAATTTTCAATAAATGGCATTTCAAAATCTAATGCTAAAATACATTCATGAAGTAGTGTGTCATTGATGTATTGAGCTATAATTGGAGAGATAATAGCTCCCATTGGAATCCAAAAAAGCTGTTCATAATATTTACCATCATATGCACAGTAACTACTGTCAAAAACAAATTTTAAGAGGGACAGAAAATCATTCAAGTGAAGAGACGTATTTATTTTTAAGTGTTAATTAGTAATTAATAATAGGACTAGCGCTTGGCTCGCTACGCGGGCTCAAGCCCTATGCTTCGCAGCTCGATATGTGATATGTATCTCGTTCAAGCCGTATTTACTTTTCCAAATCTTCTTGCTCCACCCTGAGGAGCTATAAAATGCTGTCTCAAATTCAAAGACAGAATATTGTTGGTAAATCAGTAAATAATAAAATTTGTACGTGTACGTAGGGTTTGTAAATTGCGTTGGATCCTGTGTTTATGCTCCCAGTGAAATTTAAAATGTACCTGACGCAAATTGAACGATACATAATACATTATAACGCTCCTGCTTCATTGTGTCATTTGCTTTCGCATCTGTACAATAAGGCAAGCCGTGAAGATAAATGTCATTATTCAATCAAAAATTACCAGCAGTATTTGGCAAACTATCTTCAGCTAGATTTTTTTTTCCTTAGGCATGTAGAAGCTTCCAGCCATGAATTTCTCAGAACCGTATTCATTATTGTTTGATCGTAAACCTGCCAATGAATATTTAACATAAAGCTTGTAATGCAGGAGCGATGTTTGGTGGCAGCGTCACAACAGCAATGCGTGTGGCGCCGTGCCAGTAGTCGATGCTATATCACCAGACAAATATTTCAGTAGTTCTATCATTGAATTTTTATGACCAAGTAGTATTTAAAAATTGATTAAAGGATGAATTGGGATAGTTGTTTTGTTCGACTTTTACTCAATGCAGTAAAATACTGTCCATAGAAAACTTAAAATAAATTGTGACTATAATCTGATGTTCATCATTGTTATCATCCCAAAATTTATATTCGAATCTTTTATTTGATGCGTCGTGCATAACTCTCATAAGGATGGCGTGTTTTCCAATTTATGAATACTTTGGAAACGTTTCGACTGCACAAAATATAACTACAGTCAAGTTTAGTTCATCTGTTTATTGATTGTATTATTTATAATCACGTAATCTGCGTATAAATTACGAGATGATCTGAATTTATGATCGTTATAAACCATGCTACATTTTCGAGTTTAGTCCTCAATCTTCCAATAAAATTTGATTGTTTATTCGTTAGCTAAATAAAAGTGCTAAAAAGCACTGCGACAACATTTTTCTGCGACAAATTTTATGCCAGCAGTCTTTTAGATTAATGAGCGCAATTAAAACTTCTTAATTACAGCTATTTTGTATGCCCATTGCCAGTGGTCGAAATGGACTTTATACAAGGCAGTAACACTCACATTTGTACGTCGGTAAGTTTGTGTGTGTGATGCAGGTGAGGTCGAGGCGATGCTATCAGTTACCAGGGCGAAATCTACGCCACAGGAACCGGAAGTTGTGTTTAGGTAAACGACCAGCGTGCAAGACAAATGACGCGAGATATGGACAAAAATACAACCGAAACAGCCGCATCTACTCAGTTTTGGGTGTTAATTAATTTGAAACGCACTCTGCTATACTTGACAAGAATTGATAAGTGGTCACTTAAATAATAAATTAACTCCAATATACACAGAAATATAAATCAATACACTATTTGTGTGACTTGAATCATCTTCCGTACAATTTTGACCCAATTCAAAAATATTCCATAAATCCATATATTATTGAATAAACAAGTCCTCATAATAACAAATGGACATCATAAACTTTTTGCTATTTAGTATTTAATTGAGGGGTCATATGATATTTCAGCGGAAAATAATTGCAATTATATAAAATTCCCATTATTGTCAGTTTGGTGCAAAATTTAGTGGTCTGTGCAGCAAATGCTATAAATGTAATCATCTGCCCATGTTTTGGAATAATGCATTCGCTGATTTATTAAAAATTGATAATTATTCACGAATATATTTGTAGCAACACATGAATTTTTTACCAAACGTCATTGAATCGATTCTCTTTGAAATAGAAATGTAATGACTCCACATCAAGTGAATATAGCATTTCCTGCACCTATAATAAAAATAAAAAAGCACAAGGTTGAAGCATTTTTGAAGCACCAACACAGCCCAAAATAGGATCTACAAGATGAATACGAAAATCCAGAGAACCGTAACCAAATTAAAGAAAGAAATAGAAGTGCTCGTGTACCGAAGGTTGGCCAAACGTCTATAGTTAGGCTCCTCATCCGCTATATTATCCTGATTTGGCTTTCATGGGAGTCAAGATCTGCAGAAAGAGTAACTCATGATCATTTGGAGCATTGAACTTTGACAAATCAACAAGCTAGAGGGCCACCCAAAACCAACTTTCAGGCAGAGTGGCTTATTCTGTAAGTCTTCCAATAGAAGACCCAATTCAAAAAGTTAAGATCCTAGTTGAAAAAGTATTGTTCAGAAAGACGAAATTCCATACAATCCTGGCCCAAGTCCTCAAGGATCAAAAATTTACTGCAAGATTATGGACTCCAAGGCCGGAGGCAGCCTGAAATGAATATAGTATTACGTGCACCTATAGCATCATCTACATCAACCAAACAGGCAGATAAGTCAGCACGAGGCTGAAGCATTGTAATAAGACAGAAAAATTGTTGGTACATACAAATATATGAGCGAAGCGAATTGCAAGGATTCAAGTATATCGTCAAAATAAAGCAGAAATATTACGTGAGTTGTAATAACTAATACTCTAATTTCAAATTGCTGGGAAGTTTTGAACTTGGACTTTGTAATTCGTAGATAAATACATAAAATAATATTGGGAACTGTCAATAGAATATGGAGCGGGAGGATTTTGTGGGCTGAGAATATATTCGGAATTGATCTTATGAACATAGAATTTCTACCGGAGGCGGTTCACATATCGAGCTGCGAAGCATAGGGCTTAAGCCCACGCAGCAGGCCAAGCGCTAGTCCTATTACTAATTACTTATTAACACATAAAAATTAACGTGGGTTATAATAGCTAATATTCTAACTTATGATCAAAAACAGGATAGCAATGACTGAGAGTAGGCGAAACATGGCACAGTCATGTTATCTTGGTGTGAAGTTTTGAATTTGAACTTTGTAATTCGTAGTTGAATACATGAAATAATATTAGAAACTGTCAATAGAATATGGAGCAGGAAGATTTTGGGGGCTGAAAATATAATCGGAATTGATCTTTTTGTCGGAAGCGGTTCACATATCGAGCTGCGAAGCATAGGGCTTAAGCCTGCGAAGCAGGCCAAGCGCTAGTCCTATTACTAATTACTTATTAACATATAAAAATTAACGTGAGTTGTAGTAGCTGATATTCTAACTTATAATCAGAAACAGGATAGCAATGACTGAGAGTAGGCGAAACATGGCAGAGGCATGTTATCATGCTGTGAAGTTTTGAATTTGGACTTTGTAAATCGTAGATAAATACATGAAATAATATTGGGAACTGTCAAGAAAATATGGAGCAGGAGGATTTTGTGGGCTAAAAATATAATCGGAATTGATCTTATGGACAAAGAATTTTTGCCGGAAGCGGATCACATATCGAGCCGCGAAGCATAGGGCTTAAGCCCGCGAAGCCGGTCAAGCGCTAGTCCTATTACTAATTACTTATTAACACATAAAAATTAACGTGAGTTGTAATAGCTAATATTTAAACTTATAATCAAAAACAGGAAAGCAATGACTGAGAATAGGCGAAACATGGCACAGACATGTTATCTTGGTGTGAATTTTTGAATTTGGACTTTGTAATTCGTAGATAAATACATGAAATGATATAGGGGACTGTCAATAAAATATGGAGCAGGAGGATTTTGTGGGCTAAAAATATAATCGGAATTGATCTTATGAACAACAAATTTTTGCCTGAGGTAGTTCACATATCGAGTTGCAAAGCATAGGGCTTGAGCCCGCGAAGCAAGCCAAGCGCTAGTCCTATTACTAATTACTTATTAACACTTGAAAATAAATACGTCTCTTCACTTGAATGATTTTCTGTCCCTCTTAAAAGTTGTTTTTGACAGTAGTTACTGTGCATATGATGGTCAATATTATAGACAGCTTTTTTGAAGTCCAATGAGAGCTATTATTCTTCTAATTATAGTTCAATACATTATGGACACACTACTTGATGAATGTATTCTAGTATTATATCTTGAAATGCCATTTATTGAAAATTTACTGACGATTTTGTATGTAGTGTACCAGTTGACAAAACAAATGTGATGCTTGAAGTTTTCAATGAATTTGATCCTAATTTACAATTTACTATCAAAATTGAAGTAAAATTAGAATGCTATACATTAAAACAACGGATAATACGATGAATAAGAAAAGTGACAGAGATGGCTTGAGTTCAATATATATAAATTTATTTGAAATATCTAGCAAGTTGAAATGATCAAATTAACTAATAATTTTTCAATGACACCCATTTTTTGAGTTTTTCTATTTTTGTAATTCTTTATAATTTACAATCTGGTTCTTCTTCTTTTGAAATATTGTTATACCAATTGTATTTATGTTGGTGATTGAAGTTATCATTATTATTATCAATCTGCCAGATTTTTTAAGCCTCACGAATTGTAAGTGAATAATGTAAAATTTTTCCTTGTGTCTTATATTGTCATTAATATTGTAGTGTCCTGATGAAGATATATGAAATATACCGAAAGCTAGACAACTTCAAAGAGTATATATGTATCGATGAATTTGAACGTATGCACGATACTTTTATGAAATTTGCTTAATAAAAATGTTAAATTTCTTTTCTGTGTTGCAAGTACGTACTGCTATTCAATTTTCCTCGACCATTCGTTAAATAAATGTAAATTTAACCCAACTTGAGGTGAGTAATTAAATTTTCGAGGGTTCTTCATAGTTTTTTATCTGTCATTCTAACTTTTATATTTAAAATTTCATTTGATGGGAGAAAGCTAGACAATATGAGAAACAGTTTCATGGAATGCTAGTCTATGAGTTTAGGGACAAAAATTCACCTAATTTTTTGTGAGTCTGTTGACTATATATTGGAATAATTTTTTTACAAGAAACAATTGCACTTTTTCCTATCAGATTTTTATAATATAGGTCCACGCACGTAACTTTCGAGCTGAGTAGACTTGCATTGTGACGCTATAGAGCTGATGTCCAAATCAGGCGCAGCTACTTGATAACTGTCAATGACGGGTGACGTCAGAATAAGAAAAAAATTTCGGCAAGGTTTGGCAGAACTTAGTCGCAGGTGATAGTGGGTAAAACAGTGAATGAGTAAAGGAGTAAAAGAGAATTAGAGAGGATGGTCGGAGCGCGTAGAAGTAATATTTATTGGATGGTTGTGAAGCCCCACATACATCAGATCAGACTTGCAAATAATTGGTTTTGTGTTTAATAAACATATAGACTTCATTTTACCCCGCTAAATTTGGTAGACCACATTTCAATAATCAATGATTCAGTTCTCACGTATATTGATCTGTGGGGTAGCACTAATTCTCTGGGATTAATTTGCAAAGCATGAGTATCAAATTTCACAACAAAATTAATGCTTAGACCGCAAGCTTACTTACGAGACATCCAAATGTAATTTCATACAAATGGTAATTGATTCTGAGGTGCTAGTCCTATATGAATGAACTGAATCTTTATAACAGCTTAAGAGGGTGTACCACAAAATCGATTCGGTCCCTAATGCCACAATAATCAACTGGCCTATATCTAAACTACCGCAACTTTCTCTGAACTAAACACCTATTAATTATTAACAGGAGGGACTGAACTTGGATGGAATTATTGATTTGATCACTCAATTAATTCTATTTATTTGCCATTAAACCTTGAGGGAGAAAGGGATTGTTACCGTTATGTAATATAAGGTTTCTTCAATATATCTGGTATACTGTCTCTTCAGGAATTTTGTATTTCATGAACCATAAAATAACCCAAATCAAAATTGAGAACCACCAATATTAGAATCCTATTTGGATCCGCCACAACCGTCCACAAAACAATCAATTTTTTCCCTCGAATATTGTGATTTCAGGCAAATTAGCAATCTTGGTGTGCATTCGATTCACCGAATCGTACATCCATCAATAGTAATTACGTTCGTCCATTTCCAGGAGCCGTAATTAATAATGAAACCACAGTAAAGCGGCAGTAGCGGGAGGGGGTGGCCTAACACGTATGATTAAATGTCACTCAGGGTTGTTAGAGCACACCCAGTGCACATGTAATGTTCGTCACTTTCATGACCGCATCTTGCAATCATATGATATTATGTAACTCTGTGGAGATGCTGCGAACTATAGAGGAATGACACAAGAAGAGAAATCAAAACAAAAAGGCGACACATGAAACTTTTTTTTGTGGTTTGTTTTGTTGTTATTGATCCTCAAAACTATTTGTTCTCTTCTGTTATCATTTCTTCAACCATTCCTTCAATATTTTCTCATTTCGTGTTTTTTTTTGTACACCTCTTGATTTTCGTGTTCTCTTATTCAATTTTCCTGGTTTTTATTGTTTATTGCGCCCGTTCGTATTTTTGGGTTTTGTTTGCTTTTATTTTATATTGTTATGTTCTTATGTGATGATTATTCATGTTTATTTTGTTGCTCAGTCCCATCTTGTGATTCATTTTTGGGAATTTATTTATCAGTGTTCTACTTTCCAGAATCATTTGCCTTTACATCCGGACACCTAATAAAATACCCAACACTACAATGTCCAACTATGCACATTACAGTAAATAACTGGAGTTAGGTACATTTTCCTCTTTAACATGCCGAGCTTAATGAATAGTTCGAGTATTATCGGAGCAGAAAGTAAAACTAATTTCAAACCGCTCCGCATTGTCTCTTGTGCGCGCTATTTAATCAGTAGCGGCGTTAATGGGGCTAGAATAGTATCTACTTATATAATTGCATGTTTAATGATCCTACTTGTATTCAGGAGGCTGAGAAAGTATTACCCCATGGTTATTTTCAAAGTTTGACTAATCAATTATCCCCTTTTGAATGTGAGGTTTGTCGCCGCCTGTGTTGAGTTCCTGTTTCGCTCCCTTCGCGGTTAGTTGTTTTATATTTGTTTTACATGCATTCGTATGTACATCCAAGATAGTCAAGTACCAATGAGTGCTGTTCCGCAACACTTCATTTACACATTGTAAACTTACGCGAACTGCACAATGTTTGTACAAAGTTTTATTGAAGCAAAACTTGGAATCTAGGTGACGGATCGATACTATCAATCAATTATCCCAACATTTATAACATCTCAAGGGATTCGCTAACTTGATCACAAAAAGTTAATTCTTTGTTTTCTCTTTAGGGGTGAAAATCTAACTGTTTTTCTAAGATTGCTGTGTCCAGATTTCTCCCAACTTTTTTATTCGAGAAATTGGATGATGTGCGAGTAGAAATTAAACTGATATGTGGACGACTGCATATTTCTGTGAAATATTTTGTGTTGTTTCAAATTTTAAATTACGATAGCACTCAAAACGCTCTGAACTTTCGTTTTATTTTCAAAAAACTTTTCAATACTTCAAAGTTTCAAGCGGCACTCATACTGGACATTATATTTGCTGGAATTTGTGCTAGTTTCGAATTTTTATTATTAAAACTTTATCGCTCGAATAAATAAAACCAAACTTCAAGATTTATGGAACGTGTCTCTGAAATATCACTGCGAAAGCTGAAATATTGTTTAAGTGATTCAAAATGTGACAAATACCCTCCAACTGCGAAAATACCTCAATTAATAATTAAAATCTATGTTGATGATGAGCATGACATACATGATTGATCCTCACATTTATTTTGTGTAGTAATGCACATCTTGTGCTGCACCTATTGATTGATGAGATTAATTACTATTCTGTGCTGTACTTGCTTCACAAACTGCAGGACGCTTTGAAAAGTCTGGGCGAACAAATAAAAGATGTTGGAGGAAAGTACTACCGTCCCTCAACGGAATTGAGTTCAAAACAACATTTAAGGATACGAATCCATTTGAATAGATGCCTGGATTTTGAACGCAACCATAGTTAAAAGAAGAAAAGACTCGTGATTTTTGATGCACCATGGCTTCAAGCTTCTGTCCTGTTTCAGGCGTTAGAGCTCCAAATCCGATTGATTTATTCTTAAAATTAGACATCTTCGTGTGTATGAAAATGTCAATGATGTAGCGGAGCCAGCACTTGAGACGTGATGATGAATTGGCTACTGGGTTGGAAGGGCTCCCCATTGGCACACAAGCGATTTGCTTGTGAAATTTGCCATGGTGAACTGGGTCCTGAGGTGTATAACGTTAGAGAAAACAGGAAACCAATGACTGAGAATAGGCGAAACATGGCACAGACATGTTATCTTGCTGTGAAGTTTTGAATTTAGACTTTGTAATTCGTAGAGGAGTTGGAATAAATTCATCCCCTTCTAGATGAACACATAAAATAATATTGGGAATTGTCAATAAAATATAGAGCAGGAGGATTTTGAGTCTTATGAACAAAGAATTTTTGCTGGAGGCGGTTCGCATCTCGAGCTGCGAAGCATAGGGCTTGAGCCCGCGAAGCGAGCCAAGCGCTAGTCCTATTACTAATTACTTATTAAAACATAAAAATGGATACGTCTCTTGACTTGAATGATTTTCTGTCCCTTTTATTTTGCTCGTGAAATTTGCCATGGTGAACTGGATCCTGAGGTGTATAACGTTAAAGAAAACAGGATAGCAATGACTGAGAATAGGCGAAACATGGCACAGACATGTTATCTTGCTGTGAAGTTTTGAATTTAGACTTTGTAATTCGTAGAGGAGTTGAAATCAATTCATCCCCTCCTAGATGAAAACATGAAATAATATTGGGAATTGTCGATAAAATATGGAGCAGGAGGATTTTGAGTCTTATGAACAAAGAATTTTTGCTGGAGGCAGTTCACATCTCGAGCTGCGAAGCATAGGGCTTAAGCCCGCGAAGCAAGCCAAGCGCTAGTCCTATTACTAATTACTTATTAACACATAAAAATGGATACGTCACTTGACTTAAATGATTTTCTGTCCCTCTTATTTTGCTCGTGAAATTTGCCATGGTGAATTGGGTCCTGAGGTGTATAACGTTAAAGAAAACAGGAAAGCAATGACTGAGAATGGGCGAAACATGGCACAGACATGTTATCTTGCTGTGAAGTTTTGAATTTAGACTTTGTAATTTGTAGAGGAGTTGGAATCAATTCATCCCCTCCTAGATGAATACATTAAATAATATTGGGAATTGTCGATAAAATATGGAGCAGGAGGATTTTGAGTCTTATGAACAAAGAATTTTTGCTGGAGGCGGTTCACATCTCAAGCTGCGAAGCATAGGGCTTTAGCCCGCGAAGCAAGCCAAGCGCTAGTCCTATTACCAATTACTTATTAACACATAAAAATGGATACGTCTCTTGACTTGAATGATTTTCTGTCCCTTTTATTTTGCTCGTGGAATTTGCCATGGTGAACTGGGTCCTGAGGTGTATAACGTTAAAGAAAACAGGAAAGCAATGACTCAGAATAGGCGAAACATGGCACAGACATGTTATCTTGCTGTGAAGTTTTGAATTTAGACTTTGTAATTTGTAGAGGAGTTGGAATCAATTCATCCCCTCCTAGATGAATACATTAAATAATATTGGGAATTGTCGATAAAATATGGAGCAGGAGGATTTTGAGTCTTATGAACAAAGAATTTTTGCTGGAGGCGGTTCACATCTCGAGCTGCGAAGCATAGGGCTTGAGCCCGCGAAGAAAGCCAAGCGCTAGTCCTATTACTAATTACTTATTAACACAAAAATGGATACGTCTCTTGACTTAAATGATTTTCTGTCTCTTTTATTTTGCTCGTGAAATTTGCCATGGTGAACTGGGTCCTGAGGTGTATAACGTTAAAGAAAACAGGAAAGCAATGACTGAGAATAGGCGAAACATGGCACAGACATGTTATCTTGCTGTGCAGTTTTGAATTTTGACTTTGTAATTCGTAGAGGAGTTGAAATCAATTCATCTCCTCCTAGATGAATACATGAAATAATATTGGGAATTGTCGATAAAATATGGAGCAGGAGGATTTTGAGTCTTATGAACAAAGAATTTTTGCTGGAGGCGGTTCACATCTCGAGCTGCGAAGCATAGGGCTCAAGCCTGCGAAGCAAGCCAAGCGCTAGTCCTATTACTAATTACTTATTAACACAAAAAAATGGATACGTCTCTTGACTTAAATGATTTTCTGTCCCTTTTAAAATTTGTTTCAGACAGTAGTTACTGTGCATATGATGGTGAATAAAATAAACAGCTGAGCAGGCCAAGCGCTAGTCCTATTACTAATTACTTATTAACGCATGAAAATGGATACGTCTCTTGACTTAAATGATTTTCTGTGCCTTTTAAAATTTGTTTCAGACAGTGGTTACTGTCCATATGATGGTGAATATTATGAACAGCTGAGCAGGCCAAGCGCTGGTCCTATTACTAATTACTTATTAACACATAAAAATGGATTTGCTCGTTAAATTTGTCATCTCATTAGATGTTTTGTAGAAAGGCAGTGACGGTCTCTCCACAAAACTGTCATCGACATAGCGGAGCTTGCCCTTGGAACGTGATAACGCGGTAGCAAGCGCCTCACTGTTCATAATGAAATTTTCAAGAGTGGGATAACATTCTCCCAATATAACAAAACTGAATGCAGTTTCAATAATCAGATGTATTTATGGAATACCATTTTAATCGAGTATTCCATTGTGATCCAGACTAATATATCCGCTGAATATCCTAGTGCGGTTATTATTATTACTATTATTGTTATCCTGGGAAAAAATTCAAATGGCAGCTTTGTTAACAATATGAGGATATCAAAATGAAATGGATAATATTAATTGAAATATTGGAATTGAGTTTCATTACCTAATTAATTTAATATCATCAATAATACATATTTGTGATTAACAATTAATACAATGCCAATATAATAGAGGTCGCCGATGGGCTTCATATTCAGAGAGACTAAATTTGTAATAACTTTCAAAGCAGATGCAGGCATGATATTTGCAGTAGAGATTTCAATGAACGCTAGTAGTGGTCCTAGGGGGCTTCTGGGACAAAAATTATTTTTCGATAACTAAAGTTATTTGAGGGTGAATGCGATCGACAGAACAAGAAGTTATGAGTGAATTCCACGATAGTGTCCTAGAAAACCTCGATTTAAAAGTTTTAAATGAATTCCCAAAGATATGTGCATACATATTAAGTTTAGTCATCTCCAGATGACAGCCATCAAATTCCTCTTCCTCATCTTCGTCCTTCCTTCCAATCGGAAAAAAGCAATCTATCTTGCATTATTGCTCCAGGTGATTTTGAAAATATGCAATAACGACGACTCATTGCGAACTTATTTCGTTTTAATTAAATATATGCCGAGCGCTTCTATAAATCTTCTTGATGCTTCAGACGGAGCACAGACGAGGAGAGAGGCTCTCGCGATCTCATGGAGAATAAATCGGTATTGTTCTCGTAATTCGCGTTTTATTCAGGTGGGATAATGCGGCTGTTTTTATCCAGAAATAAAAAGAAGGAGTTGGGAAAGGATCGATGCACCATACTAGCTTAGTACAATTGATATTCTACGCTTCAGCTTCGTAGGGATTCAATTCCATCCATAACAGAGTGTCATATTAACATTGACAAACAACAGTGCGTACTACAAACGTTTAATTACTGGAAACATGATATTTCCACCACAAAAAACGCGCGAATGTCAACTATGTTTTCCACGAGCTTGTCTATTTTAATTAACCTTCATCCCAAGGGTTTCACACCAACGAAGCAATCAAGAAAAACTGCATCAATATACGAGGACATCGTTTTGGTACAAGGACGAAAATTAAACCCTTTATAGTCTTCAAATCAATATCAAAACAAAAACTTGTTGCTCCATTTTGTATCACTCTATATTCAGAGTGCTCCACTCCTGTTTTTATTTTAGAATCGAATGTCTATAATGTAAGAAAATGCAAAATTATGGTGTTTTCAATAAAGGTAGTACATCTTACACGGATCATTTCCCGGGGGTGATCTGAATTCCGTGAATTTCACCTCTGCGTTATTTATGTAACTAGATACAGTAATATATCTAGCTTCCGTTCTTGGAATGGGATTCTTTCATTTGTGAGGTTATTTTGTTTACTGATAGAATTCACTAGTCGGCGCATTCTTGCCTTTCGCAGCTCATAAATTCAATGATGCGGCGAGAATTTCACTGCGGCGACTCTAATGATTACCGAGCTGGTAATGCACTCGAAAAATGCGTGGGGATTAATTTTGGGCACTTAACTGCCTCTTCACACTTGAGGGAGAATTGCCACGCAGACGAATCATTGCCGGAGGCTTGAAATTCCATAAATTGAGAACATGGAAGGACGTACCCATTCAATTCAAGCGGGGTTCTGTGCCGTTCACCAAACGATCAGTACAATTCAGTTGACAAAGTGTCTAACCAGGTACGGAAGTCCGAGTTAACTCCATTCAACCATCAAAGAAACATAGTACCTCTGATTTATATTGAAAACTCCCTGATACGACTTTTGCCACAATGCCAAACATTTCATTTCAATACGAAAGCCCAAGTTGAGCTCACTCAACCATCCGAAAAACGTTGGACATCTGATCTGGTCGGTCTCCACCAAATACCGTATTGAAAACTCTTTGGTAGAACCTTTGTCATGAGTTGTTGCTTTGTGGTCTTGCCACTCAGACATTGGCTGCTTGATTTCGAAGGTACGGACCTTATCCATTGGTTTCCTTTAGTTACCACATCTCGGTTTTGTAAGTGCAGGTATTTAGCACTGCAAACTAATAAGATCCAAGGACGATAGGTACAATTGAGTTGGCAAACTGTTAAGCTGGCACTTGGTACACTGCCAAACATTCCACTTCTAGATACGGAAGCCCAACTAAGGCCCAATCAACCGTCAGAGGGATATTGAACACCTGATCTGGTCCTGAAGTAGCACTATATTGGAAACCGTCTGGTAGAGCCTTTGCCATAGGTTGCTGCTTTGTGGTCTTGCCACTCAGACATTGGCTCTCTGATTTTGATAGTCCATTGGTGCCCTTTAGTTACTACACCTCGCTTTTATAAGTGCAGGTATTTGCCACTGTGGACTAATAACATCCAAGGGTGATACGTACAATTGAGTTGGTAAACTGTTCAGCTGGCACTTTGTACACTGCCAAACATTCCACTTCTAGATACGGAAGTCCAATTAAAGCCCATTCAATCATCAGAGAAACCTTGAACTTCTGATCTGGTCCTCACGTAGGATTCTGAAAGTACGAAGCTTATCCATTGGTACCCTTCAATGACCACACCTTGGTTCTAAAAGAGCAGGTTATAACATCCAAGAGTAGTCGGTACAATTGAGTTGGCAGACTGCTCAGCTGACTCTTGGTACGCTGCCAAGAATTCCATTACTAGATACGGAAGCCGTACTTGGGCCTACCAACTATCAAAGAAACCATGAACCCCTGACTTCAAAGTCTTGCCACTCAGACATTGTGGTTGCCTGATGACCAGATGAGGCTTTCACCAGTTGGTCTTTCCAAAAGTACAAAGCCAATCACCCGACACCTCTTGGTTACCACAATTCGACTTCCTAGAATTATCCATCTCTGCAGCCTAGTATCATCCAAACCCACCATCAGCGCCTTCGAATCAATTTGGTTTCTTCTGCTGTTGCAGGGATTTCTGTACCATTCACATTTCAGTTAGCAAATTGCCTAACAGGCACTTAGTGTGCTGTCTTAACATTTACTTTCTGAATACAAAGGTCCGAGTTGGATTCACTCAACTATCAAAGAGGCAAAGTACCTCTAATCTGGTTCTCACGGAATACCATATTGAAAACTCTTTGGTAGGCCTTTTGCCACAAGTTGCTGTCTTAGGATCTTGCCACTAAATCATTGAGTTTGTCTGATTTCGAAGGTGCAGCTTATACCAATCCGCTTTTAGGGAAGCTCGGGACATCAACAACTGGTCGGTACAACTGATTTTCTAGCAGTAAAAGGGTTTTAATTTTGGGCACTTAATTGCCTCTTCACAGCTGTTCTCCCCAGGTGTTGCCACTCATACATTCAGGAAGTGAAGATTTCACCAATCAGCCCTTGAAAAAGTACGGAACTGATCCTCCGGTACCCTCTATTTATCACACCTTGGTCGTATTTACCACTGCAGCCTGATAACACCCAAAGATGATAGGTACAATTCAGTAAACTGCCTTACTGGTACCTAGTACACTGCTACAAATGTCTAGAATTCCATTTCTAGATACGGAAGCCCGATTTGGGCCCACTCAACCATCAGAGAAAACTTAAACCCTTGATTTGTGCCTCACGTAGCACTATGATGAAAACTCTCTGTTAGGAAATTGGGACTGCCTGATGACCAGGTGAGGCTTCCACCAGTTGGTCTTTTGGAAAGTACGAGACCAATCATCCGGCACCTTTTGCTTACCACACCTTAACCTTATAGAAGCAATTTGGTTAATATTGCTGTTGCATGGATATCCGTACGATCTACAGGATGGTCAGTACAAATTAGTCAGCAAACTGCCTAACTGGCACCTTGGTATACTGCCCAAAATTTTCTTTCCAAATACGGGGACCTGAGTTGAATCCACTCAACTATAGAAGAGGCATAGTACCTCTGATTTGGTTCCCACGAAATATCATATTAAAAATCCTTTGGTAAGACTTCCAGTAGAAGCTGCTGCTTTGGGGTCTTGCCACTCGGATATTGACTTCGAAGGTAGAGCTTTTCCCCATTCACTCTTAGGGCAGTACTCAGCTAATCCCCCGGTACTCCTTGGCTACAATTCCTTGGTTTTATAGAAGTGGGTATCTACCACTGCAGCTTTATGGCATCCAAAATGGACCGGTACAGTTTAAATAGCGAACTACTCAACTAGCACCTAGGACGTTGCCAAACATTCCATTTCGAGATAGGGTAACTCAAATTGAACTCACTGAACCATCAGAGCTGGTTACTACGTGGTACCATATTAAAAACTCTTTGTTGGGACTTTTGCTTTGAAAGTCTTGTCATTCGGACATTGGGGCTGCCTGATTTCGAAGCTGGTACATTCGAAAGTACGGAGCTGATCCTTTCGTACTTCGGACTTATAACTGATAACATTCTGGTACTTAGAGAGCTACCGAGCATTCCATTTCCGAATACGGAAGTCTTGATCAGGCCCACTCAACTTTCAAAGATATTTTGAGCCTCAGATCTGGTCCTTACGTTGTACCATATTGAAATCTCTCTGTTAGGACTTTCGCTAACAGTTGCTGATTTTTAATCTCGTCACTCAGATATTGGGCTTGCCTGATTTTGATGTGAGGCTTTTAAAAATCAGTCTTCTGGAAAGTACGGAACTTATCCTTCGGCACCCTCTGGTTTCCTCACTTAGGCCCTATGAAAGCAATTATCTTCGACTGCAGCTATGCTTGTAACTCTGCACTATTATCAGGGCAGACGGTACAAACAGGTACGGAAACTCGAGCTGAGTACACTAGATCATCAGACAGACGTAGTAACTCTGATCTGGTTGATTTCACGGAATATCATTTTGGAAACTCTCTTGTAGGACTTTAAGATCTGGCCACTCAGGTTATAAAGTTGCCTGATTTCAAAGTGAAGCTTACACCAATTGGTTTTTCGGAATACATGACACTAATCATTTGGCACCCTTTGGTTGCAGCCTAGTAACATCCAAACCTACCATATTGAGTCTTTGAATCAATTTGGTCTCGAGTGCAAGGCTTTCTGTACGGTTCACAGGATAGTCAGTACAATTCAGTTTGAAACCTGCCCAGCTGAAAACTAATACGCGGTCCAGCTTCTCCTTTCAGGATACGGAGGTCCAAGTTGAACTCACTCAACCATCGGAGAAGCATAGTACTTCTGATTTGGTCTTTACTGACAACATTTTGATAGGACTCTTGGTACAAGCTGTTACTTTAGGAGTTTGTCATTCAGGTACTAAGGTTGCCCGGCTTCAAGGTGAGGCTTCCAACAGTTGGCCTTTCAGAACGGACAAAAAAAATATTTGGCAGATTTTGGCTCCCACATCTTGGCCTAATAAGAGCCTTCGAATTGATTTGCTGTTCACACGGTCATCCTTACAACTCTGTTAACAAACTGTCCAACTGGCATTTAGTACTCTGCCAAATAGGTACGGATGCCTGAGTAAAACCCACTCAACCATCGGAGAAGCTGGTACCTTTGATTTGGTCCCCTTGGCGTACCATATTGGAAACTTTTTGGTGGGCCTTGGACTTAAAGCTGCTGAATTGGGTCTGCCTGATTTGGAGGCGTAATTGATCCTTTGGCATTCTTTGGCAACCACACCTCAGCCTTTCAAAAGCAGGTAACATCCAAATTCACCACATCGCGTTTTCGAGTCAATTTGGTTTCTGTTGCTTGTAGGGATTTCTGTACGATCCACAGGGTGGTCAATATAATTCAATTGGAAAGTTGTCTAATTGGCACCTAGGCCGCTACCAAATATGTACGGAAGCCTCTCAACCGTCAGAGAGACCTACAGTCTCTAATTTGGTTGGTCCCTACTGAGTACCATATTGATAGCTTTCTGGTATGACTTTTTTTACAAGTTGCTGCTTCAGGGTTTTGCCACACAGACGTTGAAGTTGCCGAATGACCAAATATAGCTCTCACTAGTTTGATCTCCACACTTTGGCCTTACAAGGGCAGGTATCTGCTAGTAGGCTGCCAAATAGGTACGGCGGCTTGAATTGAGCCCTCCTAAAGATCAGGGAGACGTAGCACCTTGGAACTGGTCGTGATAGTCCTCTGGTAGGACTTTTGGCATAAGCTGCTGCTCTTATGTTGTACCACTTGAGTTTTGGGGCTGATTTTTTCTGGTAAGTACGGAATTGAACCTCTGACACTTTTTGGCTCCCACTTCGAAATTCCCAACATCAAATTTGATAAGAGGCTAATTTTCATTAGATATCCATTACAAGCTCATGATATTTGTTTTCCTGTTCAAATAGGATTAAATCAAAGAACAGGCGAGTGTGCGACTAGATGGAATAACGCTTTTAATCTTGTTGGTTATAAAAGAAAGTAATGAAATTTCTTTGAAGCGTTTTTCAGTGTCGAGCACCGTCCAGTGTAAACCAAGCCGTGTGGAGTAAGCAGCATTGAATTCACGAAGGCGCCTAAGTGGAATGAAGTGCAACACTACCTCTTTCATCAACATGACGACACTTCTACACATCTTCGTATTTTTCGCCTTGGCATAATTACAAATAAAATTCTTGATAGAGGAGAGCAAAGAGTGGAAATTCTAAGCATTTACATAATGCGTACCTCTTTGCTCTGCTCCGTTCGTTAAGTATGCATTTCATGGAGTAAATTGAGTTCGCGATTTGCTTCTAATGAACAGGGTTGTTATGCAGAATGTGCGGCCAATTTACCACTGCACTTAACTTTTTACAAAACTCTTTTCACTTCGCACTTGCAGGGCGCACTTAGCCGTGAAATCAACCTTCTTATTCAACACGAATTTACTCTACTGCGCAGCACCTTTTCCTACGCGTTTCGGAAAGATAACACGTAAAGAAAAATTTCATTTGGTAGTAAAGCCTCGTTAACAACTTCATAAAAGAACTAAAGAAGTCTTTCACGCCTCTGGAATTCGCAGAAAGGAAACGGGCGACAATATGTTCACAGCATTACGCCTTTATTCATTTGGTTTTTATTATAATATATTAAACAGTGTCACATGGAAATGGAGAATTATTTCGTAATATGACAACAGGAGTCTCCAAAAATAGCATTTTCATTTGTTTTTCATGATTATGATTGACTATAATGGCATCCCATTTGTATGATGATGATTGGACCCAAGTTTCTACCCTATTTCAGGTGTTAAAACTGATTTATCACACTTGTAGGGTTACTAATGTCCTTGACATCAATAGGACATGAAAATTCAACTCCAATAATATATTGATGTTTCATTCAAAGCTTAGGGCTTGAGCCCGCGAAGCAGGCCAAGCGCTACTCCTATCACTAATTACTTATTAATACATGAAAATGGATATGTCTCTTGACTTGAATGATTTTCTGTCCCTCTTTAAATTTGTTTTAGACAGTAGTTACTGTGCATATGATGGTGAATATTATGAACAGCTGAGCAGGCCAAGCGCTAGTCTTTTTACTAATTACTTATTAACACATTGACATCAGTAGGAGCAGATTGACGTGAAAACTCAACTCCAAAAATATATTGATGTTTCATTCAATTGGGCAAGAATTTTGATCACCCATGAGACAAGATTATCCCTCAGATGTTCACGGTCTTGTCTTTTTGCTGATGGCCGTCTCTTTACGACGCGCAATGAATAATTATCTCAAAGTAAGGCACTTCAAAACTTCATCAATTAACTTCTGTGATGCTTCTGAGGAATTTTCTGGCGTCCCTTAATTACAAGCCCAGAAAATATTTCATAAATATTAAATTTAATCATGTTCCTTCACTTCTATATTAATTCATTCATGGTCAGTGATGAGGGAGGGTGTATATGCAAGGGTGAAATATTCAGTAACAAAATAATATTTTGTTGGCAAATAAAAGATTTTCACGCCAGTCACGGAAGCAGCATTTAACCAATTCAATGCAGCGCACTTTTTAATTAAGTGTCTCTTGAGGAACAGAAAGAGGAGATAAAGTACAAGAGAAAAGATATAGTAAAAGTAAAAATAAGGCGAGATGAGAAGGGAATCTCATGGGAAATGCATTCATGTATTGAAAGCTTTACAAAGTATTGAAGAATATTGTGGGCGTTTTATATTGGTGATCTGGCTGAAATCTGAACTAATTACCGCAATGGGATTCAAGCAGTGACTCTCAAGTATAGAGCATTCTTGATTTGTGTCGTCAATATAATTTTTCTAATTGCACTGGCTCCAGTATTCGATAAAATCGCGCAGTAAGGCTGTAATGTTGGGACAACCAAAAAGGCTGCGTTAGGATTGGTGAATTGAACTACTTACAAACTCATCGCCAGTTTTAGAACGTCATCCACGATTGTGGGGTGGATTAAAACTAACACGGCATCTTTGATGTTGCTCAAAAAGGTTTCTATGGACTGTACAACATTTAGATTTGAGCAAATTTTTATCAATGATTAAGTCACAAGTTGCACAATATTTCGTTGGTCGCTTTGTTGCCGATGGTTCTGCTGAAGTTGAAGGCTTGTCTTTTACCCTTCTTTTAACAGTGCTTATATCATGCATATTTTCAAATGATCGTTGTAACATCTCTGATTATATTGCTTGCCACAGTGTTAACATACCACATGTTGAAGCAACCAAGAAGGGTGTGCTAGGACTGGGAGAACGAACTACTTTCAAATTCATTGTTAGTGTCAAAACGGTATCTACGATTTAAGTTGTGAAATTGAATTTCCTGCGATACAACTCTGTAATTTTATGATCTGTGTTTGTCATGTACCACCGTTGTGATTGTGTTTACCGTGACTTTGACTTCAACTTATAGTAATTAAGGTATTAAGGGTGTTAAAAGAACAATAATGCCTGAGGTCAACAGTGTACTTTCCGAGGGCCTCTGGCCCGAGGTGTGTACGTTGACCGTGGGCATTATTGTCTGTTCAACTCCCGTGGTGCCTTCAATGTTTAATGTCCGACTCTTGTTGCATTTCAATCAAAATTTTTAGCAATATATGTCCTGTCATTCTGATTTCTGTCAGAGAAATTACTCTAGTTACTTGCTGTAACTAGGCAACTTGTTTGTAATCCTTCCTCGGGCATTATTTTGAAACATAATACCCTTAGGTATTATTTGTTAGGTGACTATCCTGAAAACAATTTTATTATGACAACAATAATATACTAGTCGGACATTAAATTATTATTTGACGTCTTACAACCCTAACCTTGAATATCTGGACGCCTGCCTTAGAAACCGCTAGCAGCGAAGTATCATTACAAAAATGGTACTCGAGCCTCTTGGGGTTTTGTAACGATACCTCTCTGCTGGCGGAGTTGTTGACTCTGGTGCCGCTGTTCAAACTGCAGATGGTATGCGCGGGCGCCAATGCAGTTGGTGACGCAGCTTCTAAGGCAGATGGTTGGATTGCTCAGAGGGGAAGAGTAAGTGTAGCCAAACATCAAATATTCAATTAAGTTAAAGTCAAAGTCACGGTAAACAAATTCAGGAACAAAAATTTACAAAGTGTTTCACAGAACAACTGTCGGATACAATTACAGAGTTGTGCATCAGAAAATAGATTCTCTGAACTATAACCTATATTCAACCACATGCTGAGAAATATTAAGGAAAATATTTATTCACGCCGATAATTGGTGATGCATCGATGAGTGGTTCTTTTAGAATCTACAGGACATGCAAGATAGAAAGACTAGTTGCGATCAACCTCAAAATGAAAGACGGTAGCTGAAGGCTCCAGGATGTGTGAAGAAAGGATTCGTCACAGCGGATAGTCAACATTTTGCACATAATAAACTTCCACTGACTCCAGCATGAAACAAGATCTGGCCTGGATCTGTAGCTAGGCAGTAAGACCGTGATGTTGTAAGAGTCAGCAAATTCACAGTTTGCTGAACTCTTACGAAATCAAGAAATGTGCTTTTCTTGTAAACCAGCAATAGAGGTATATGAACTATTTGCAAATACGATTGACGTTAATAGTAAATATTGTTATATTAGCATTCTGGATTCTATATATATAGAGTGCTAACGCAGTATTAACGATTTTGGTGTAGTGTGACGAATTGGGCCCCAAAATCCGTCACTGTTGCACATCCCAGAGCCTTCTGCTACCGTCAATAATTTTTTAGTCCATCACAATTATATCACTTCTTACGCATCCTGTAAACTTTAAATTCAGTAATTCTGCTTCAACATACACCGTCAGCTCATCGGTCTTCAATTGTTTTAAATACGTTTACTATCTTTTACATGTGGAGAAATGAGGTTAGGTTTAAAAACACCTAAAATTGAAAGCAATTGATATCATATGATCTGTATTTATGTCTTGTGTCTTACCGTAATAGAGTCTGAATGTAATCCACCGTTGTCCTGTGAATATGTTGTATATTGTATTTTTTTTTGTTGTGTGACGTTCTGCGTGACCTTCGACTGAACACAAACTAGATCCGACACTTGACAACTTCTATATTGCCGACCGATAAAGTATTTAAAATAATTTTAATATTAAGGAAATTAAATCAGAAAAAGATGTATTCGACAGGAGAGTAAAAAAAAAATTATTATTGTAATGAAATTTGTATTTGTAAAATTACTTCTTTATTTTTCTGTATGTCTTCTTTATATTATTGTTAGCGCTAATATGGATTCAATTTTAAAAACATGCTAAGTCCGTTAGCACAACTGTCCGACACAATTTGTGAGTTTGTTTTGTTTTCTTCTAAGTCCGTAAAAGGAACTTAAAATATTTTTGCTATTTTGAACATTGAATATTTTTGCTGTTTTGAACATAGAATATTTTTGCTGTTTTTTAACTTAGAATATTTTTTTGGATTACTTAACGTAGAAGCACCGCTGAAGAAGTCTTCGTGATTTCGAAGCGTTTGATTATTTAACGTAGAAGCACCGCTGAAGGACTCTTCGTGATTTTGAAGCGTTTGATTGATTAAACGTAGAAGCACTGCTGGAGGAGTCACCTGGTGACTTCATAGTATCGAAAATTGCGTCACAGACCGTATGGCGCCCGAGCACACCGTTAGCAGTTTTTAACAGCGACTTCAAAAGTAACAACCACGCCATCAGCGAAGGGTATTGTTACAGTAGATATTCAAGTTGATTAGAGCAAGTCCTGGAGCCTGGAGGACGTCATTCAAGGCTGCCGCTTTGAGCCCCCGGCTGTTAGTTACTACGATATTTGTTCACACACAACAATGGAGCTATTGAACATACACATATATTGCAGGGATTTGCAGGAGGATAGCTTAGCTGAAGGCTGACAACGACGATGCGGCGACTGCCTAAAACAATCAACATTTGCGGAATCGCGAAACCCAACATATTCCCTAGCAGTGACTCTACGTTAAGTTATTTCAATACTGTGAGGTCACTAAATGACCTCTCCAGCAGTAATGCTATGTTAAATACTTCTGACACTAGAAAACCAACATTGAATAAGATCAGGCTGAATCCGTGACCGTGCAGTAAGGGTGTGACGTTGAAACAACCAAAAAGGCTGCGTTGGGACTGGGCAAATATACTACTTTCAAATTCGTCGCCGCTGTTGAGATGGCATTTAGGATTGTGGGGTAGATGATCAAGTTGCTTGAAGCGCAACACCCGCAGCATGCACATTTTTGTGCAACAGACGCTCAGCTACACAGAGCATCTTTTACTAGTAGTTTGTTCTACCGATCCCAACGCAGTCAACCTGGTTGTTTCTTACTGCGCAGCCACGCATTTTAGTATAGCGGTGGCATAAATTAGCATGAGTTTTTTGTGATTACAGTTATATATTTTCAATTTGTGATATTGGGTAGTTGAGAAAAGTAGAATAGGAAAATGTTTCTATGCGATTTCAATCCAGATACAACCATTTCTCCTCATCAATCATTTATAATTCACAATAAGTGTGCACATTACAAACACTTGACCCTTTTAATGCAATTTCCTCTGCTCCCTATCTGGCTTGTTCTTTCATTTAAAAAATGGGTTCGGCAATTCTCTGATAGCATATTACATTTGAGAGCATTGTGCATTCTAGCTAGAATAACAGTTCCCGTGTCTAAATGTAATTATTCCACCTGGGAATCGAACTCAACCATTGATTGGGAAAGCGCACGGCCATAAAGGGGGCCAACTTGCAAATAAAAATCGCTGCAATTATATTACAAGGCAATTTTTTTTATTTACTGCTTTTTTGATTTGATTTGGGAGATGTTATATCTTGTAAACTGAGTATTATTAGTAGCACGTCCGTATATCATTGAAACCCAAGCAGCAATGAGCCGCGGCATTAAGTAAGCTGGAGACTCAGCGAAGATAAAAACGATGTTTTAATTTGGTAAGTTTAGAATGAATGAGGCGATAATATTTCGGCGGCTATCATTTTTCCGATGTTTCTCCAGAAATTCGCCGTTGTCCACACTCCTTTAATGACATTACCTCATTCTTCTTTATCGTTTCTTTAATTAAAAACCCCCAACGCAGAAGAAAAGTTACCGCACGCAGTTCATTTTGATAGGATAGTAAAAATTTATCAAACCCCCAGGGGAAACACCACAAATATCGATTATACGAATATCAGCAATTGTTTTAATATTGTATTATTCACAAGTACCTCCTTCCTGCTTCCATCTTCACTTTAATCCCTGCAACTTAACTGCCAGTTAGTTGACCCTCGCTGTCAAGGGCTGCACGCACTGACCAAACAGAGATATAATATCAAGAGCGCATCGCGCTGATCTGAGCGACGCTACGTTAAACCCAGGGCGTCGTCAAGTAGCTGTATCTGAATTATGCATCGCCGGCAATTATAGGGGTTGCACTGAGCCAGCAGGTCTCTATCAGGCCTTATAGTGGTGGATATAAAAGCCTGAAGGGCAGATTTATGGGAGGGTAAATATTGTAGTTTTATAAAGTTATTAATAATCAATATAAAATTATCTGCAAGCGATATCAAGTGTCAAAAGCGTCACAGATAACTATAATTACAATTGAAACACACGTTTTTTACCCAAAAAATATACATCCATCAAAAAAAACCCAACTACGGTCGGCTGCAGCTTCGTACATGATTGCATTTATTACGAGGTATTGGCAAATTTCATGTTTAATTAAAATAGCCTCATTTGATCACGATTCGAATGATGTAGTACGGAGCCCACCAATCATTATGCGTCAAATTACAAATAGAAATATTTTTCATTATGAAATAGTCGCCATATTTTTTTGGACTTATTCGGTGATCAAATTTATTGATGCAATAAATATGCTTTCGCGGAATGTTATTTTTCATGCTGTTGTGAATATCCTTTGATATATGTATCTGTTTTGATTTTTAACGATGATTATTAATGCCTAATATGTTTGTATTTGCTGTCCATTTAAGTATTCCTGCTATTTTTTTCAGTCGATTCATTCATTTTATTCTGGTGTCCCTATCCATCTTCCTCCAGTTAGGTTTGTTCCGCTCTTTATTTCCTTTACTTTTTATTTTTTTGACCATGTTTTCTTCTTCTAATTCATCCTTATTTTGGATATGTTGTTTATTTAAGTCCTGGTCGTCGTTCTTGTTGTTGTTATTATTTGGGCAACATAGATTGTTATTGGTTTCATTTTTCCTCTATATATTCTCATTTCTACGCTGCTTCTTAACCGAGCTTTTTTCCATCTGTTTTGCTATTCCTACTGTTTAAAGATCCTATTCCACTCCTTCTCTATATTTTAATTATTGCTTTCTTATCTTCCTTTTGTATGCTAAGTTTCATTGCAATATTGACTTTATTACATTTTGTTGTTGAGCTTGGTCTACATCTCTCAACCAGTTTATATTTTGCTGTTCAAGTTTTTCACTAAGTTTACTTTTTTCAGTCTATTTTTGTTTTATTTTTACTTGACACAGTTCTACTTCTACCTAATTTTCTATTTGCGTAAAATATTGATGTTATTGTTGATATCTTTTATTCCTGCTTCTATTTACTCTCTATTTGTAGTGTAATTTTTCTGTTTATTTTACCATTTCTGCTGATTTAAGATAGTCTCCTATTCCTTCTATTTTTATTCCTCCTTTCCTCGCTACACTTCATTCTAAGACTAACTTACAAGACGTCTTCCAGCTTGGCATACGTGTCCAATCCATTTTTCTCCTTGTTCTATTTTCTTCACTATGACTTCTGTTACTTATGCATCATCGATTCACATTTGCTGTGGAGTAGTTTTTCATTTGTGTAAGCAACTGTAGTTGTTGCTGCGTTCTTCTTTTCAATTTCCTCTCTATTTCTAATGCAATTCTTTTTCTGTCCTGCTGTTTCGAAATTGTCTCCTTCTTCTTTTATCCATTTGAATCTTGACCTGCTTTTCCTTCTTCTTCCTGTTTCCCTCATTATGTTCCCCCCTTGCAATTCATTTTTGTTTTGTATTTGTTGTCTAATTTTCTTGGAATTTGGTATTGCTCTTATGTGTTCGACTTTTTTGTTATTGTCATTGTTTCGTCAACATAAAGATTTATTTGCATTATTATTGTTCTGTTGTTGCAATTTTCACTTCTTTTTCTGCTTTGGTCCATTTTTTTATTTGTAATGTATCTCTTTTTCTGACTCTGCTGTTTTAAGATCGTCTTCTACTTCTTCCATTCATTCAAATCTTAGTCTTCTTGTTTCTCTTCTTCTTATTTACCTTTCTATGCTTTCCCCTAAAAATTCATACTCTTTTTATATCTGTTATTCAATTTTCTCTGGATTTTAGTATTGCTCTTATGTTTTTTCCCATTATTCTTTGATGTTTTTTTGACTTTTCTGTTATTGTCGTTGTTTTGGCAGAATTAGAAGTTATTGGCCTCATGTTTGTCCTGCTGTTGCAATTCTCTTTGCTATTTCTACTTTGATTTCCTCTCTATTTGTGTTGTATCTATTCTTCTGATCCCGCTGTTTCAAAATCGTCTTCTACTTCTTTCATACATTCAAATCTTGATCCTTTCTTCTTTCTTTTTCTGGCATACCTTACTATGTTTTTCTCTTCTAATTCATTCTTGTTTTGTATTTGCTGTCCAATATTTGCAGCATTTCAGTTGTGTTCTTATGTTTTTCTCTATTATTCTCCAATCTTTTTTTTTACTCTCTCATTATTGTCATTGTTTTGGCAGCATAAAAAGTTATTGACTTTATTACTGTTGTGTTGTTGCTATATCTTTTTTTATTTCTGCTCTGATTTCCTCTCTATTTGTGATGTATTTCCTTTTCTGATTTCGCTGTTTTAAAATTGTCTTCTTCTTCTTTTATCCATCTAAATCTTGATCTCCTCCTCCTTCTTCTTCTGGCCTACCTTACTATGTTTTCCTTCTCTAATTTATTCTTGTTTTGTATTTGATGTCTGATATCTTCAGAATATTGATATTGTTTTCATGTTTTTCTATTATTTTCTGATCTTTTTCGACTTTTTACTTATTGTCATTGTTTTGGCAGCATAAAGATTCATTGACTCTGTTATTGTTGTGTTGTTGCCATTTCCTCTTTCATTTTTGGTCTGATTTCCTTTCCATTTGTGATGTATCTCTTTTCCTGATCCCACTGTTCTAAGATCATCTTCTACTTCTTTTATCCATCCAAATCTTGATCTTCTCCCTTTGTTCCTCAGGCTCATCTTACTACGTTTTCCTTCTCTGATTTATGCTTGTTTTGTATTTGTTGTCCGTTATTTTCTTGACTTTAGTATTGTTTTCAAGTATTTTCCATTATTCTTTGATCTTTTTAGATTTTTTTATCACTGTCATTGTTTCTACTCAATCATTGTTCTATATACTCTAATTTTTGTTATTTTTACATCATTCTACTGTTATGTAATTTTTTATTTGTCTTGAATAATTTTTGATCATTTTAATGCGTTTATTCTGTCCATTTAGTTATTTCCGCTGTTTTAAAATGGTCCTCTACTCCTTCATCTATTTATATTGGCCTCCTCAACCTTTTACTTCTTACTACGTCCTATTCTAGGATTGACTTGTTTTTGTTGATGTTTTAGTTTGTTCGACAATTCTTCCTTTATTTTGATTCATTCTTGTTCTATATTTGCTATCCATTAATGATTTTGCGTGGTATTGTTTTTATTCCCCCTCATTATTCTTGGAGCTGTTACGCTTTTCTTGTCATTGTCATTGTTTTAACAGCATAGGGTGTTATTGGTTTTATTATTGTTTTAGATATTTTTTTTTCCGACACAGTTCTACTTCTCAGTAATTTTTAATCTACGTTGACCTCGTCTTCATTTGTATTGTTCTCCTTTTCTGTTCATATTGCTATTTCTGCTGTTTCAAAATTGTCTCCTACTCCTTTATCTATTTTTAATTGGGTATTCTTATTCAGTTTCTTCCTGCTACTTTCTATTCTGGGCTCTTTTCATTCATTATTGTTTCATATTTACTATCTGATATTGATTTTTTGGAGTATTGTTTTTATATTCCCTGATTACTCTCGAAGGCGTGCTGTCTTCTTTGTAATTGTCTTTGTTTGACAAAGAGTGTTATTGGTTTTATTATTGTTCTAAATTTAGGTCGTTTTTGACTCAATTCTACTTCTGAGTAAAATAGTGTAGTTGTTGCTTCATTTTTATATTCATTTCGCTATTCCCGCTATCTTAAAATCATTTTTCACTTCTTAATCAAATTCTATCTTGAGCCTCTTATTGTTTTTCTTCCTGCTCTATTTCTATTCTAGGATTGACTTTATTATATGTTGGTTTTCAGCTTCGCATATTCTTTTCAAGCTCATTTATGTTACTGTCTTCTGCTTGTTATCCTTTGTGTTTTAAATTGGTATTCCAATATTTTCTTTCATAGTGGTATTGTTTTTGTGTTTTTTCCATTATTCTCAAATGTTTTTTGCCTTTTTTGCCATTCTTATTGTTTTGGTAGCATACTGCAGTTGCTGTTACTATCTACTATTTCATTTTTGCTTCTCTACTTATCTTGCTACGTGAAATTCTAGGATTTGGTTGTTATTCTTCTCTTTGTTTTCCTCTTTCAATCCATTTTAGTTTTGTTTGTGCTGTCTTGTATTTTTATTTTCGTTGTATTGTAATTATGTTTTTCCCATCATTTTCTAATCTCTTACGTTTTTTTTCTGTAATTTGCATTGTTTTAGCAGCACAGAATGTTATTGGTTCCATTATTGTTCGATATATTTGTCTTTTTGACATTGTTTCACTCCTCAGTAATTTTTGTTGTATCTTCTTTTTCATTTTCTCTACTACTTCCTTTGTATGTGTTATCGTTACAACTTGTTTTTTTTAGTTCTTCTACAGTTGTTATATTAGTTTTTGTGTTATTGTAGACCAAATTTTTCAGTTTCAGTATACTTGATGATTATTTTTTCTATGAATTGACCAAATTTGTCCCACTTTAAAGTATGCTCGAGGCTACTAGAAGACGCAATGTGATCAGGTGCAACTTTTTCTAGCGTCGGAAGCAAACGGATTAATGAGATCCAATATCCGGGATACTGTAATCAAGCACCTCGTTGCTGCCAGCTATCAATCACATTAAAAATAAATCTTCATTAAATAATGTATGTTCGCTAGAGGATCTAAATTATCTAAAGCACATAATCATTATTGTATGAACACAGTGAACATGCGTTACCAATTTGTACAACAGTGTAACGCAATTTCCCGTTAATAGATAGCATAGTAGTCAAGCGTTATTATTTAAATGGATAACCTACTTTGTGGTTAGGAGATCTAGTGCTCCTTACTCTAGAATCTCTAATCTAGAAAGCTCTGGATTCTAGATGACTTAGTATACTAGTGAAGCGGAGAATTTCCTTGCAAGTGCATCGCTAGATTAATCACAGCTTAGTTTTGCAACGCATTGCAGGGAACTGCATTACCGGTTGAATCATAGCGATAATTATTTAATTTATACTTGGAGCTGAACAAAAGACTAATTAAATTAAATAAAAGTGATATTATGTACTCGTACATCAGGATAGTGAAATTAATTGCTTGTATTGTTACAAATTACTATTCAGTAATTATTAGAGCGATATGTTCAATGTCTAGTATTTATTCATTTTCAGATTTGCACCCGTACTTCTTTCCCGCATGTTGCGCGGCGCTGGCGTCGGGGGTGCGCTCCCTTCTCAACCAGGGCGAACGAGCGCCACACTCAGTCGATATCAGCCCTCTGTGGTGTTGAGTTCGCTCTCTGCTCGTCTAACTGTGTCCGCGAAGTGTACCCCGTTCTAAACCACCCTCGTGTGTGTCACCGAAATTCTCCAAAGAAGATTAGTCCTAAGGTAGGGAGAATCTTCCACAATTGTCTCACACTTGTATGCTTTTTCCTGACCTGTCAATTTTGTCGTATTTTACTGATAAAGTTTCCAGCGGTGAAATTCATCCTAAATTACATCAAAGTCCATGGGCATTAATTTCATTTTGTAATTAGAGGGCAGATTTATGCGTTTATTTCCCTACTAGGTCACCGTTACGTACATGCTGCAATGCATCCCGCATTGCATTCTGTACTCGCAATTCTTTTATTTTTTAGTGAATGATGAATGTTGTCCACATAGCTTATACTAATTATATCAGTAGTAGTAATCTCCCAGTTCCAACACAGTCTGATTCTGACGTCACAGTAAAACTGTGCACACTTTTCTCATGAGAAAAACATGCGTGGCTACAGATACAGTCAAATTCTAGTCGGGTACTTGAAATACGGAAATTCCTCATGAAAGAATCGATCTGAAAGTGTATTAAAAATATGATTTATCTATTCTGATGAATATTTCATTCCAGTTCTATAAATTTACTTTACAACTGACGATCTGTGATTATATATAACGACAATGGCCTAATGGGTATGCTGCACATCATCAAGATTATCTATAATGAATTTATATGAAGCAGTGGAGACTTCTTTAATAATTCATCGAATAAAACAATTTTACTCCACTACCAACAGATAGCATATGGATAAATTGAATATATGAGTGAGAACTAAGGGTTTTACTTTGAATTCACTTTGCTCCTTCTATTAGGCACACCAGGACTTCTGATTCCTTTTTTCCCTGAAGTCCTGTATTGGATAACACTAGTCAACAAAGAAAAATTGCCCAGACTTCTGTTGATTGTTTTAGCTTTTGAATTACATACGTGCAATAGATTCTTACAAAATTATATATTTTCACACACTAAAGTTGATTTGAATACAATATTGTCTTTTATAGGACTATCCTGAATAAGGAGCTTGCTCAAAGTCCCGACAAAGATTCCGGCAATAATATGTCACCATATCAGTGTCATATTATCTTTGGTATCGTTCTTCCATAACTCCTCACTAAAATCCCCTACAGTATCAGGAAGTCGATCTAAATGAGAATGTGAATGATGAATTTTATTGTTCTTGTTACACCCAAAGTCTCTCAGATTTGACAACATGTCCTGTACCAATTGTAAGTAGTTTACTAACTTTTTGTATTTCAAAAACGAATTATTTCCATGTTTTCGAGCTCGTTTATGTTGATGAATGTTAAGAACTTGAATATCTCAGAAACTAAAGCTGCCAAGGAAGATTTAGTATGATATATGTAATCACCACATCAAAATACATTGAAATTGACATCAATATCTATTTGTATCAGTACCAATTTGAATCCCAGAAGTTTAATTAAAATCTGCGATTTCATTGAACGTTTAGGATCTAGAGATCTAGTAATGCACATTTGTATCCCTCACTTGACTTGAATCTGAATGTATAAAATCTGGCTGGGTTCAGGGCCGTACACATTTTAAAAATAAGAAATGTAAGCGCAGTACTGCAATGACGTTAAAACCGAGCTGTGTCAGGACCGGGAAATCACTACTACTGATTGATGATAGAATCAATATAAGGGAAATTCTCATGTGAATTAACTAAACTATGACATGAAGAATTCAAATGTAAATGATCTGAGTTCATACACACATACTCTGACCTCCACCATGAAGTGTCATGAACGTCACACTTCAGCTAAGAATCCTTAAATTCAATCATGCACAAGATCATAAGGCAGAAAGAAAAATATTTAAAAAAAACTTTCAATTGAATAAGCATGTAGTTGAATATACGTGGATTGTTTTTTCAGCTCGCTAAAGTTGAAGATCCTTCATTCCATGAATAGAATCCACTGATATTAGGGTTGTATGAGGTAGTAGTCCCCGTGAGAATCAGTCTCCTGGACAAAATCATTTCCAGGAGTAAAAGAGCATCTTACTCACGTCCAGCTCCCCCTCAAAGAATTTTTGTACTTTCGGTACAATTTGAACCAGTGCTGAGCTTAGAGCACACAGTCTTGTCGAAAATATACTAACTTCAGACACACTCACAACTTACAACTTGATTTTAATGTCATGACTCAATGATGGCTTGCAAAAAATCAAACAGATATAACATTTGTACATTTATTTGATTAGAATCTGACTGAATCTGTGGCCACGCATGTTTTTTCCATGAGAAAAGTGTGCACAGTACTGTTTTGACGTCAGAAACATACTGTGTTGGGATCGGGAAATCACTACTACTAATAGAATGAGTATAAGAATAGTTTACGTATGGATGAGGCACAGCTATGTGGACGATATACTCTGATCTTGATTATGACATAACGGAGCAACCAGCAAACCTACTCATTTTGAAAAAGGGGCTTCTTCATTTTTTTTTTGCATTCTGATACTTCAAGTTACTTGTGAGATATTTCATATTTGTATTTGTTGGCTCGTTTTGAACATTAGTAGGTATGATTGTGGGTTTCTGGCTTAGTCTCAAGGTTTCTCTATGACTATTCCTAGAAAATCAGTCATCTAGTAGTTACTCATCAGTCCTAGCACAGCCTGTACAGCATGACAGTACTTTTTGTATAATAAAAGCTTGCAAAAGCTCGTCTCGTGCCATATGCGTGGCTAGGCCTCTTGATTCTCACCTAAAGTCTGACGTCCAATAATTTTGCAGCTCCAAGTGGCGCTTCATTAAATATCGTCTTCTATTTGAGAGCTTCCTTCACATGAATTTCATCAGTAGTGGTGATTTCCCAGTCCTAATACAGTTTTAAAGTCACATCAATACTGCGCCTACTTTTCTTATGGAAAAACTTGCGTGATCACGACTCAAGCCATATTTTGTACAACGGAACTTGAGTCGAGAAGAGGGAACAAATGTGCATGATTAGATTTCCAGATCTTCAGCTAGAATATGACGTTCAAAAATTGTGCAATTTCAAGTGACACTTAATGGATAAGATCAGAGTATAACGTCTACATAGCTGTAGTTCACCTATACGTGAACTTCTTTCATACTTATTCTATCAGTAGTAGTTACTCATCAGTCCTAGCACAGCCTGTTCGTCACAACAGTACTATTCCCATAAAAAAACTTGCGCAAGAGCAGTTAGGGCCATATTTTATACAATTAGTACATACAATGAGTACAGAAAAGCATGATCAGGGGCCTATTGCATAATAAAATACAAGTTAATACTATTAGTGAAAATGCACGTAAAAACGCTAATAATATTAACTTGTATTTTATTATGCAACAGGCCCCAGATCTCTAGATTCTCAGCTGAAGTTCGTCGTTCAATAATTTTGCAACTCCAAGCTATACTTCATAGTCAAGATCAAAATCTATCGTCTATATAGCTGTAGTCAATCCTTTCACAAACTTCCCTAATGAACATTTTATCAGTAGTAGTGATTCACCAATCCTAACACAGTCATAACGTCACAACAATACTGCGTCTACTTTTAATATGGAAAATACATGCGTGATCACAACTCTAGCCACTTTTTGCTTGATCCTCAAATTATTACTAATTGGAATGAATCTCAAGCCCAACGATTCAAGTATTCTATGAATTTCAAGGGTTGAGCGGTACGCGATATCTTTAGAATAAATATATATTTATTGTTGTGTCCAACCTCGTTGTCCATTTATTTATATACTTTTGTCGATGCCACCAGGTGCTATGTTTCTTGAAGGGTTCTTTCACGATGAAGCGATCTCCAGAAGTCATAATTTTATACTGCGCGTCCGTGACGAGATAAAACATAATGGAAAGTTTAATAGGCGCACTCCTTGCGAATGAATCCGCTTGAGATATCGGAATCTACACGTCTAAGTCCGTCTTGTACTAGATGTCATATTTGCCATTGCGCACATTTTATAGCTCAACCCAACCATTTGATTTTTCTGAGGAATAAGACACAGATGCCGAGGATTCTTAGGACAAAACGTAGCAACAGATGGAGGATATAAATAGCATGGAATATAGATGAAATATTGCACAGATTTCAGTTGTTTTGGATGATTTGATGGCAACATTTCTCAAATGCTTCTCAAAAATATCAGACACTCTTTCATGAATTCGATGATCGGTAATATAGTTGAGATTAAATTGGAATCAATCGTGCATACTCAATTTTTCCAATAAAATATATTAGCTCGTGTAACCATAAACAGAAAAATATTCAATATTAATGGCACTAGCGACATTTCAAAGTGTAGTCTATTGTTTTGTCTAGCGGCAAAAAACCGCGTATTGTTTGGTGGATGATTCATTCGCAGCCCTTCCGTTTTTCACGAGATGTTGAATGCTCTATGATGCACTCATCTTTCAACAAAAATAATTAAATTTGAATCTAAAAGTCATTTACATTGGTCGACGAACAGCTAGCAGTCCGTGACTGAATCTAATGTACCGTTACACATGAAATTTATTGCTTTGAGCTTACTTTCAAATGAACTTCGCTGATACTTCATTTTACACAAGAGATGAGCTTTGAATCCATGGGCGCCCACCGAAATTTTCACAGGAATCTATCCTAAAAGTGGCTCTATCTCAACTTCACTTTGAGAAGCTAAAAATGCATTTCAAGAATGTATAAAAGTGTTGAATTCTGAAGGGAAAGCAAGTGGGGTTTTTGGTGTAATCCTAATGAGTAGTTAGCGAAGCAAGCTGTTAAGAAAATTTGTGGAATGCGTTGAATGTATTCTCTAATTTAACTGAGTTTTGCTCAAATTCCTCTTTCAACATATACAATTATAACATGACAAACATCACGTTTATCATAAAACACTTCAAAGTTTCAGATGCCGTAAATAGTTTCAAAGTTGAAATATCTAGTGATTTTCCATAATCGTTTTTGTCTTTTCTTGTAGCTTCAAGATTGTCACTCGAAAAATTATTAAGGACTATTTTTCTCAGGATAAAATCTCGTTCCGGAATATTTATTAACATAAGTAAGTGTTATTTATTTTCCAGTAAATTTCAGAAGCAAATTTTGCTGTCATCTATCCATTCCGCCCGAAATAAAGCGTGCAAATGAAAGATAAATCTAGAGGAGTCGTAAAGAAGGTGAAAATATAAAACAAAGTGAAGGGCATAACAAAAAAATATTATCAGATAAGACGTGGAGTGTAAATCATTACTGAGAGGGCGGTAAAACAGTATGAGAAAGAAGTGGCATCTACAGGTAGCACATAAAAATTGCAGATTAGCTTCTGCTCTGACAGGACTTCGTTTCTTCATGTGCTACTTCTTGTTACAGTAATCTTGTCATAAAATCAAAAAATGAGGGAATTACGAGAGGAAGAATAAAATTCTACAACGTATGATATTTATTTCATTTATTCAATACTTTCTCTCCCCAGCGCCTCTTTTCATAATGATAAAAACTTTTAAAAAAATGATTTCAAATTCAAGTGAATAAAAACAAAGGCCGCCCTTTTAATGTCGGACGCCCGTAGTGTATTGTTATCAAGACATAAAATAATTAGCAATTTGAAAAGAGCTACACTTTCAATAAAGACCATATAATTCATTAGCTTCTCGATTGAATTTTCAAATTTTCAATGAGAATGCTGCCCCTATTTATATTGGACTGATCGAACGACTATAAGGGGACTCAAGTATCAGAACACTATTCTAAACTTATGGATTCGGAAGCTTCTCAAGATTTGCCGCAACAATGTGCAGCTTGTATGCAGAGACATCGTCAAATTGAGACAGCATTTCTATTTCTGCACTATGTACATTTTCATGAAGGAAGCTTATAAATTTATGAACTACAGCTATGTATACAACATACTTCGGCTGAGGATCTAGGAATCTAATCATGCACATTTGTACCCTTTCTCGACATGAGTCTGATTGTACAAAACATGGCTTGAGCTATGGTCACGCACGTTTTCTCATAGGAAAAAAGGCGCAGTACTGTTGCGACGTACAGATTGTGCTAATATTGGGGAATCATTACTACTGATAGAATTTGTATGAGATAAAATGACGTATTGAGCATATACAGCTATGTAGACAACATCCTCTAGCCTTGACCAATAAGTGTCACTTGGAATTGCGTCATACTTCAGCTAAGGATCTAGAGATCCAATCATGCATATTTGTACCTCCCACTTGACTAGAATCCGGCTGGATTGGTTTACTGAATGTTCTACAAGTATGCACAGACTGCTGTGAGGTCAGAAACAGACTGTGTTAGGACTGAGGAATCACTACTACTGATGAAATCAGTATAAGGGAAGCTTACATGTGGATCGGCTGAGGCTCTGTAGACTACATACCCTAATCTTGACTATGATATGTTTGGTTGCCTTAAATCTGTCTGGATTCGTAGTTGCGCATGTTTTCCTTATGATAAAAGGAAGTGCAGTATTGTTGTGGCGTACATGCTGTGTTAGAACTGGGGAATCACTACTACTGATAGAATATATAAGCTATGGGGACGACATTTTTTGATCTAAACGAAACAACTAACAAACCAACTCATTCTGACAAGAAGGTGTTTGACATTTCAACACACGTTATTAAATTTTTCGTTGTGTAAACTTCAGGCATTCCGACACTTCAAATTACTTGCGAGGTATCTCATATTTGTATTTGTGTGTGTTGGCTTCGTTATGGTATTAAAACTTGTCTGCAGTAATACACGACTTACGTAACAGCGAGACGTACAGTTTATTGTAGCTCAAATGTAATGTTGCTCCGGCTAATGAAGTTTGAAACCGCAGTGCTGCTTCCAATCCTTACAAGCGAGAGAAAATTTGAAACGTGCTGTTTGAACCGCAAAGAGTGGGGTAGTTTTCCCAAACAGTTTCAATCAATACGAAGAAGAAAGATTATGAATGAAAATAAAAACTGATATCAATTACCTGTTATATCAAAAAAAGTAGTGGCAAAAATAGAAGGAGTAGCTACATCAAGGCTGTAATATTGTACGATATGTTGATGACACCATATACGCGGCCAACCGAAGGAATGAGAGTAGGAGAGGCTACATTTTTCAGGATTGACGTGATAATCGGACAAATTGAGTCAATTCAGGTTATTAGAAATGTTTTTCTTCTGTCAAATTCACAGACACGAATGTGATCTAGGTAAAAGCCCATAAAGTTCCAATCCAATCAAACTATTTCCGGAATTCATTAAATTCGGAGATTGGAATACTTTTCCAATAAATTTATTGTATTAGGTTCTGAATTCATCATTTATTAACCACATTTTCTGCTTGTATCTTCCTGAAATACTTTTTATCATCACGTGATATTTCTGTTCTGTGTGATTTCCATTTTAATTCGCGGCGTGTTTGTTCTGAAAACACGCAGTTTCCCAAGCTGTGTATTTTGCTTTCATGCTATTCCACAATATTTCCTTTGCAGTCACAAAAAATGTTTTTCGTCACTTGTTCGAATGAAGCATCACATATATATATCTACACGGGTGTTTGTTTTCTCGATGATACTAAGTTGGATTTCATTACAAATGGTGGAAATTGTAAATAAAGTGTTCTTAGACGCAAAAATCAGTTTCTATTAAGTCAAATTAATTGATCTGCGAAGCATGTGTCGTCAGTACGTTGCGCTTCTTTTCCAATTTGTATGCCATCGTCGCATCTGCACAACAACTTCGTTTCCTATAATCTTGTTAGCGGCTGTGATCGATGACACTGATTCCGGTATTGCTGGAGAGCTATAACGAAGATATTAGATGAGAAATGGCATCTATTAGGGACGCCTGATTTTCCTCCCTGCATCCTGCGTTAGAGCATTGCTCCCAAAACGACACTTTATAAAATACAGGGCTATATATAGCCTGTTAAACATTTTACTGCAATTTCTCAAGTATTACGGCGTAAGTTCAAGCATTTCGCTAGAAGTTGGATGAAGGTCATTTCATCGAGGCCTCACTAGCGTTTTATTAAGCTTATCAACTTTTTGCCACCTGATAAGTGCTACTAGTTATCGTTTCAGAATATGCATTCAGTGAGACATTTTGACAAATACCTCCATATCTTCCTACAACGAATAATTACCTCTAGTGGTTTTGCAGTAATTACCATTACTCCAACATTGAGATCATCTTCATTCAAGATGTCTAGCTTTAACTCTAGAGACTAGAGCAGAGTGCAGCTCGAATTGCTAAGACAATGCGAGGCAGGAGATGTCTAACTAAGGTTAACTCATTTATCGAATGACTTATAAGGTACTGTCAACTGAAATTATCAGAATTAATTAGAATACTTCAGAGAACGGCGAAGGCAATAATATAATTGACATATACATTTTAATGTAATGCAGTCCTTTGTCGAATACTCAATGAGAAATTCCATGATATTCAGAAAAAGGGACTACTTTCATGTTTTCCACTTATATCCATTTAAGATATGCCTAATGAAAAGTCCTCGATGGTATTTCCCTCTTCGACCATATTTAACTGTTTATTACGGTGTTAAAGTTGGTGGACCAGAAATTCCATGATGTTTAAAAATGAGGACTTCTTCCAAATTTTCCACTTATATCTATTCAAGATATGCCTAATAAGAAGACCTCGATGGGAATCATCTCTTCGACCATATTTAACTGATTTTTACTCACTTATTTACTTCAACCTGTGCCTATCTACCTTTCGGTGTAGGGCGTTCTCTCTTAATTCTTCTTCGCTACTCGATAGGTATTCTTCCGGGTTTCTTGGCCACATGCATTTCCACGTCTTGCCTCTGCTCAACTATACCCCGGTGCTTTGTTGCCTGTAGCGTACCACTTTTGCTAATGTGACGAATTATGTCCCGAAACTCCGTCACAGTTACGCATCCCAGAGCCTTCTGCTACCGCCAAATATTTTGAAGTCAATCAAAATTAGTTCCCATCTTGCACACCCTATAAGTTTTAATATCCGTAATTCTATTTAAATATACACCACCGTTTACCTCAATATTATCAGCTACCAGTTAGAATTAATTTATATTCAATATTTTAGGTTTGAAAATATCTGAAATTAAAATCAATCTATAATTGTTCGATCCGTATCTATGTCTTGTGCTTACCGTTAATGAATCCTGACTGTAATCAACCGTTGTTCTGTAAATATGTTGTATATTGTATATTTTGTTTGATGTCTTCGTGACCTTTGACCATACACTAATAAACATCTGACATTTGACAGTTAACCGACAGAGGACTAAATCGTAACTACCTTACCGACAGACAAAAAGAATGTTGGATGATCTGAATTCCAAGGAAATTTTTACAAGGATGTATTTAGTAGGGAAAGAATATGAAACCGTTATCCTGTAAATATGTTGTATATTGTATATTTTGTTTGATGTTCCTCGTGACCTTAGACCATACACAAATAAACATCTGACATTTGACAGTTGACCGACAGAGGACTGAATCGTAACTATCTTACCGACAGACAAAAAGAATGTAGGATAATTTGAATTTCAAGGAAATATTCACAACGATGTATTAAGTAGGGAAAGTATATGAAATCTGTTATCGTAAAGAAACTTGTATTAGTAAAATTACCTCTTCTTTTTATCTGTTCGTCTTCTTTACATTACTGATAGCGCTAATAAGAAATTAATTTTAAAACAAGTTTACTAAGGATTCATCAAAATTTAAGAATAAATAAGGCCTTGAGGCCAATATAAGTCACTTCTTTTGATAGTTAGTTCTCCGAGCCATCTTCCAAAGTTCATACTGTGTTAACCGTTCGACGTCCGTTCGAAATTTTTGTGCTAAGTCCGTTAGCACGATTATCAAGGCAAATTGTAAGTTTGATTATTTTATTTTGTTTTTTTCCAAGTCCGTAAAAGGAGCTAAGTTTCTTTTGCAATTGTTTTGCTGTTTTACATGTTTGAATAGTCTAACGTAGAGTCACCGCTGGCGAAGACTTGGTTGACTTCACAGTGTTTGAATAATTTAACGTAGAATCACCGCTGGCTCCATTTTTATGTTCAAATAAATATGATAGTAGTACTTACATCCTGAATATTATTCTCAAAAATACTCTGACCCTTTCCTCTGAGCTACTTAGCCGTCGACCTTTAGAAACTGCATCAACGACCGCATTGGCGCCCAAGTATACCGCCAGAATTAATAACCCCGTCATCTGCTAGGTTATCGTTACACTAAATACCCCATCTAAATATTTTAATGTCTCCACTTCTTTCATCTCCTTTCCATGCAGTCTTATATTGGGGTTTTCTACGCTATTTATTGCTATATCTACATTTATTATCCTGTTCCATTTCCTTAGCTCTTTGTCCAATATCTGTTATGCTCTAGTTCATTTTCACTTACTTCGAGAACTACCATTGTCGTCTACATATGCTCTTATTGCTACTTCTATTTCCTTCATTTTTAAATTGCCTACTTTGTACGTTTTCAATTTGTTTTTAACCATCTTGCATGCATATACTGTCTTAGTACAAAGTGAACAAATACATCTTTGCCTCAATTCTACATTCGTGAATTGTTACGGTGCTTAAAGTTACTGGACCAGAAATTCCATGATATTTAAAAATGGGTACTACTTTCAAGTTTTCCATCTATATTTATTCAATATATGTCCAATAGAAAGTCCTCGATGAGATTTACCTCACCGACTATATTCAACTGGTTTTTACGGTGTTTAAAAACTTGACCAGAAATTCCATGATTTCCAAAAACAGGGACTACTGTCTTGTTTTCCACTTACATCGATTCAAAATATGTCTAATGAAAAGAGCTCGATGGGATTTACCTTGTTGACCATATTTAACCGATTTTTACGGTATTTAAAGTACTGAATCACAAATTCCATGATATTCAAAATTGGGGACTACTTCCATCTTCTCTATTCATATCTATTCGAGATATGTCTTATAAGAAGACCGCGATGGGATTCATCTCATCGACCTCATTAATCTGATTTTTACGGTGTTTGAAGTTGATGAACAGAGAATCCACGATATTAAAAAATGAGGACTACTGTCATGCTTTCTACTTATATCTATTCAAGATGTGTCAAATAAGAAGACCTCGATGAGATTTACCTCAATTATCATATTCAATTGATTTTTACGATGTTTAAACATTGAACCTGAAATTCCATGATATTTAAAAATGGGGACTACTTCCATATTTTCCTCTGATATCCATTCAAGATATGTCTACTGAGGAGACTTCGATGAGATTCACCTCATTTATCTCATTGAACTGATTTTCACGGTGTTCTAAGACTGGACCAGAAATTCCATGATACTCAAAAATTGGGATGACCCGAATGATTTCTACTTATATCTATTCAAAATATGTCAAATAAAGAGACCTCGATGGGATTTACCTAATTGAACATTATTCAACTATTCTTTGCGGTGTTTAAAGATTGGGTCAGAAATTCCATGTAACTCAAAAATTGGGACTACTTCCATGTTTTCCACTTATATCTATTCAAGATATGTCCAATGAGAAGACCTCGATGGAATTTACCTCATAGACTTCATTAAACTGATTTTTGCGATGCTTAAAGTTACCGAATCAGAATTCCATGATATTTAAAACTGGAGACTACTTTGATGTTTTCTACTAAAATCTATTGAAGATATGTCTAATAAGAAGACCTCGATGGGATTCACCACATCGACCATATTTAGTCGATTTTTCCTGAATTAGAAATTCCATGGTGTTCAAAAACAGGGACTACTTCAATGTCTTCTACCTATAATTATTAAAGATATGTCTAATGAGAAGACCTTGATGGGATTCACCTAATCGACTTCATTAAACTGATTATTATGGTGTTTGAAGTTACTAAACATAGATTCCATGATATTAAAAAATGAGGACTACTGTCATGTTTTCTACTTATATTCATTCAAGATGTGTCAAATAAGAAGACCTCGATGGGATTTACCTCAATTATCATATTCAATTGATTTTTACGATGTTTAAACATTGAACCTGAAATTCCATGATATTTAAAAATGGGGACTACTTCCATATTTTCCTCTGATATCCATTCAAGATATGTCTACTGAGGAGACTTCGATGAGATTCACCTCATTTATCTCATTGAACTGATTTTCACGGTGTTCTAAGACTGGACCAGAAATTCCATGATACTCAAAAATTGGGATGACCCGAATGATTTCTACTTATATCTATTCAAAATATGTCAAATAAAGAGACCTCGATGGGATTTACCTAATTGAACATTATTCAACTATTCTTTGCGGTGTTTAAAGATTGGGTCAGAAATTCCATGTAACTCAAAAATTGGGACTACTTCCATGTTTTCCACTTATATCTATTCCAGATATGTTCAGTAAGGGGACTTCGATGGGACTCATCTCATTGATCTTATTGAATTCATTCTCACGGTGTTCTAAGACTGGACCAGAAATTCCATGATACCCAAAAATTGGGATGACCCGAATGATTTACACTTATATCTATTCAAAATGTGTCTAATGAGAAGACCTCGATGGGATTTACTTCATTGAACATATTCAACTAATTTTTACGGTGTTTAAAGATTCGAACAGAAATCTATTCAAGACAAAGATAATGAAAAGTTCTCGATGGAATTCACCTCATTGATTTCATTGAACTGATTTTTACGATGTTCTAAGACTGGACCAGAAATTCCATGATATTTAAAAATGAGTACTACTGTCATTTTTCCCACTTATATTCATTCAAAATATGTCTAATAAGAAGACCTCGATGGGATTCACCTTATCGACTTCATTAAACTGCTGTTTACGGTGTTTAAAGTTGCTGAACAGAGATTCCACGATATTGAAAAATGAGGACTACTGTCACGTTTTCTACTTATAACTATTCAAGATGTGTCAAATAAAAAGATCTTGATGGGATTTGCCTCATTGACTATATTCAACTGATTTTTCAGTGTTTAAAGTTACTGGGACATGTTAAGTTGAGGAAAAATGGAGCAACATTGGGAACGTTATTATTATTCGATCGGTTGAGTGTCAACGCTTTGCTCACCCATCCTTCTATTGAACAATGAAAGTCACCAATTTCAATAACTCCTGATGTCATCATCATCCAACAATAATTCCTTTCCCTAAATATGATTGTATATCAAGATAATGTGACTCATATTTGTGTCTCTACTAATGATGAGTTACTATATCATTCTGCCCTTAATTATTCGAACAAAATCTCTATTATCAATATCAATGATTCAATATGTTAATAGACTATGCTGATATATCTTGATGTCATTACTATTCACAAGCTGAGTATAATCAACCTTTTCTTTCATATCAAATATTCACAATCTGAATTACATGACAATAAAAAATATGGCTCAATATATCAACTGAATTTTATATAATTCAGTTGTGTTATTGCATGATATATCCATTAAATAAATTATTCCATTATATTTACGGACTTCATTAATCTGGAAATGAGTGGCGAATTCCTCCGAGTGTCAAAAAGATTAAATATCCAATATAAACTCCTCTCCCCACTAATCCCCTTCTCGACATCATCCCTGTAATCGATCTTATTGGGAATCAGTTGATGTGTACCCTCTTCAGCTGATATCCGGTCGTTTTCGTGGCTGGTGGCTGATTCTAGCGGCCGCTGTGTGGATTAGGACAATCTGTCGACAAGGGTGGCTTGTTTGCATAATGTTGCAACGCCTACTAGAGACCCAGGGTATGGTTTTGGACTTGTAAATGTAGAGGCAAGTTGACACGGGCACACCATACATGGGTAGTGGATGAATAATTATATTGCTGATACATATTCGATGAATCAGGAGGGATGGTTGGTTGACTGAATATTTTAAGATATGTTGAGGATATGTGAGTAATCTTGAGGATTCTGTTCAATTCATTAGATATAAAGGGGTTGATTTTTGAGAGTTTTAAATACAAGCTTGTGAAATTCTTCTAGACATAATTTTAAAGGGGTGAGAGCAGGAAACAGGAGGGCGATATCCGTGAAAGTGCCAGCGGTCAAATAAACCAACCACTAACGTTTAGCCAGGGAAATACAATCGGGGGTGTCGATAGCTTTATGTTACGTTCGTAACAGCTGAGAACGAATTATATAAAAGCAGGTGGTGAAAAATTTTGCTGTAATTATGACTTTGAATAAGTAGAAATGCATTAGGATTCTTGAATTTTAATTTAGCGCGTTATGAAAACTATGAAAGTGCATTAGAGTGGCGTATTTAAATGACAATGGAGCTTTATTTACCACTCTTTTCATAAAATGTGCAGCTCGTGACATAAATCTGATAGAGTACAGAGCTTTAATATACTCCCATTTCAAAGCAGCATAAAATGTCCATGAAAAAGACTTTACATTCTTTTTCATGACGAATAAGTTTTTAATCTGAATGTCCTCATTTCGAGCAAGCAAATTCTTCGAATTCTTCGGTTCGGTTTCATTTGATGCTTGCGAAATTAATAAAAAAGCACGTTTCGGTTGCTATCAGTTGTAAATTTCAAACTTGATGTATTTCCAATTTTAGCAGAACATTATTCAATGCATAAGCGATGCGGCAATATATTGAGATATGAGAACATCAAATATCGCTCGCTTTTTTATGCCCCGCGAATATTAAATAGATTCGCAGGCGCAGATACGAGTCTACTCAAATAGAAAGATTGATATCACGAGAATATCATTTCGAGAGTGTTTATTTACTCAATTCAATTAATCAATCATATTTCGTATTTCAAATAAGAAGGCTCAGCACTGCTTTTGAAGTTTTGCCTTTCGTTAACATCTTTCACGTCTTTTAAAGTAGGTTCTGCCAATGTTTCCTTCTCGGTGTCTTTTAATATTTGCCTCACCTTGTTTTGCCCTGTATCTTTTAGCAATTTTTTTGTATTGTATTGTCTCTAGTTTCCTATATGTATAATGATAATGATAAAATTATAAAGAGTAGTGGGTTCGACAAAAGATGAATAATTGGTGATGATTTCATGCTTGAAGGGTTGCTTTGATAAAACTCAAGGGTGACAAACTAAGCACAGTCTAGGGTTGAAACTATAATCAATCTCTAATTTGCGAATTGGTAAAGGGAGTGAAAGTAGAATGCGTATTAATCTAATCGTCAAATGTCAATTACTGCTTCAGTCCAAATTATATCGATCAAGAACATCCCTGCACCAATTCATAATGCAAATGAAGCACTCAATTGTGGACGCCAACACCACGGTATTACAATTTGAATTTGAATTGAGGTATACAGGTTGATTCATAATTGATCAGGACGACTTTGAAGGATCCTCCTGAATTTGCAATTTTTTACTTCTTCTTTGAGCCTTTTAGGCTGTTATTGATTTGTAATTAACTGATTTTGAAGTTTCGTTTCAATTTATTGATTTTGTGGAAGATTCAATTTCATTCCATGAAGAGTCAAGTACTCCCGCATCCAATTTTTCCTTCAAAAAGTACTTTCAGATCATCCAATTCTCCGTTGAAAAAGTTTCCTCATTCCATGCATTCTTGTTTGAATTTGCCGCAAGTTAGTCTTCGGACCGAAGTGCTTAAGTCAATATTACAAAAAGTAAAATCCGTGAAGTTGTGCAGTGTATGTGGTGGGATTCGAACGTATTTATTTGATCTTGCAAGCGCAGCTCTTCTTGACGTTTCATTGTATCTGCACAAGAAAGCAAAGGGAGAAAGAAGTGGATTCATTGCGCTCCGGAGAGAACTACATACTAAGCATTTGAAGTCAGTAAATAATTAAGCATGAGATAAAATTCGAGCCAATTGTACACCTGGGTATTATTGAAGTGAATTTATCGATCGGAACTATCTCTGAATAAATAACTGAATTTACAATGAAAACTATTGCTAAAAATTATTTTGGCTGGCTTTTGCAGTGTTGACTAGAATTGAACCTCTAACAAAAAACCTATCTTCACAGCAAATACTCTCTGTTTATGCTAGCTTGAAGAATACGCCTTCAAGTAGTAGTAATTTTGATCATTGTCGACCTGTCTCCTCAATGGAAGTCAAAATAAATATATGTTAGGCTCGTGGCAGTTTCTAATCGTGCTTGAAATGAACACTGCAACAAAATTGCTATGATTAGTACTAGTACTTGGAGGCGGATAACTTTCGGATTAACTTTTCTTCCATAGAACCGTTATCGTATCTCTAATAGTTTCCAGAATATGAATATATCAAGTTGTCTTTAAAACAGTTACTAGGAAATAATTTAATTTCACCATAGTGTTGTATCTTGTGAACGAGGCTTCCGATTTTCATTTTGAAAAAAGAAATCGAAAGGCATTATTTTAACAACAATTTGCTTCTATTGGACCGTTCTCGTATCTCTTCTAGTTTTCGAAATATGAATACCGTGATTTTCAATTGAATACAATAAATCGACTTCAGCATAGGGCCAGTTCTAGTGAATGGAGCTTCTGATTTTAATTTAGTAAAAAGAAATAGTTTTGAGGTATTAAAACATGAGTTCTCTACCATAGAACCGTTATCGTATCTCTAATAGTCTCCAGAATATGAATATATCAAGTTGTCCTTAAAGCAGTTACAAGGGAATAATTTGATTTCACCATAGTGTTGTATCTTGTGAACGGGGCTTCTGATTTCTATTTTGTAAAAAGAATTCGAAAGGCATTATTTTGACAACAATTTGCTTCCATTGGACTGTTCTTGTATCTCGTCTAGTTTTCGAAATATGAATATCGTGATTTTCAATTGAATATAATAATTAGATTTCAGCATAGGGCCAATTCTAGTGAATGGAGCTTTTGATTTTAATTTAGTAAAAAGAAATAGCTGGAGGCTATTAAAACATGAGTTTTCTTCCAAAGAATCGTCATCGTATCTCTAATAGTTTTCGGAATATAAATATATCAAGTTGTCCCTAAAGCAATGACTAGGGGATTATTTGATTTCACCATAATGTTGTATCTTGTAAACGAGTCTTCTGATTTTTATTTTGTAAGAAAATATAGAAAGGCATTATTTTAACAACAATCTGCTTCCATTGGACCGTTTTCGTATCTCTTCTAGTTTTCAAAATATAAATACTGTGATTCCCAATTAAATACAATAAATCGACTTCAGCAGTTCTAGTGAATGGGGCTTCTGATTTTAATTCAGTAGAAAGAAATAGCTAGAGGCTATTAAAAGATGAGTTTTCTTCCGAAGAATCGTTATCGTATCTCTAATAGTTTTCGGAATATGGATATATCAAGTTGTCCCTAAAGCAGCGACAAGGGAATAATTTGATTCCACCATAGTGTTGTATCTTGTGAATGAGGCTTCTGATTTTTATTTGGTAAAAAGAAATCGAAAGGCTTTATTTGGACAACAATTTGTTTCCATTGGACTGTTTTCGTATCTCTTCTAGTTTTCAAAATATAAATACTGTGATTTTCAATTAAATACAATAAATCGACTTCAGCATGGGGCCAGTTCTAGTGAATGGGGCTTCTGATTTCAATTCGGTAAAAAGAAATAGTTAGAAGCTATTAAAACATGAGTTCTCTTCCATAGAACCGTTATCGTATCTCTAATAGTTTCCAGAATATGAATATATCAAGTTGTCCCTAAAGCAGCGACAAGGGAATAATTTGATTCCAACATAGTGTTGTATCTTGTGAACGAGGCTTTTGATTTTCATTTTGTAAAAAGAAATCGAGAGGCATTATTTCAACAACAATTTGCTTTCATTGGACCATTCTCGTATATACTCCTTGTTTATGCTCATTGGAACTATACGCCTTCAAGTAGTAGTAATTTTGATCAATGTCGACTTACCCTCTCGATGAAAGCCACAATAAGTGTATGTTAGTCTAGTGGCTATTTCTAATCGTGCTTGAAATATTCGCTGTCACAAAGTTGCTATAATTAGTACTACTACTTGAAGGCGGATACCTTTCGGACTAACTTCAGGCTTCAAAAAGTAATTTCAAGCCAATACTTTCTGTTTATGCTTGCTTGAATAATACGCCCTCAAGTAGTAGTAATTTTGATCAATGTTGACTTGTCTCCTCGATTAAGGCCACAATAAATGTATATTGGACTAGTGGTTATTCCTGTTCGTAATTGAAACAAACACTGCAACAAAATTGCTATAATTGGTAGTACTTATTGAAGTCGGATATCTTTTGGACTAACTTTAGGCTACAAAAAGTTGCTCTAAGCAAATACTCTCTGTCTATGCTTGCTGAAATAATACGCCTTCAAGTGGTAATAAATGATCAATGTCGACCTGTCTATTCGACGGAAACCAAAATAGGTATAAATCAGGCTAATGGCAATATCTTATCGTGTTTAAAATGAACAAAGCAACAAAATTGCTTTATATCATTGCTACTAATTGAAGGCAGGTACTTTTCGGACTGACTTCAGGCTGTGAAAAATAATTTTAAGTCAAATTTTTCTGTTTATGCTTGTCGATTTGTCTCCTCAATGAGAGTCACAATAAGTGTAATTCAGGCTATAGGCAATGTATAGTTGTTCTTCAAATGAACGGAGCCATAAAATTGCTATACAATAGTGCTACTACTTGGAGGCGAATACCTTTTGAATCAACTTCAGGCTGTAAAAAGTAGTTCCAAGCCAATACTCTCTGTTTATGGTTACTAGAAGTATATGCCTTCAAGTATTAGCAATTTTGATGATTGTCGATTCTAGTCGTGTTTGAAATGAGCAGAGCCATAAAGTTGCTATATATTAGTACTACTTGAAGGCGGATACCTCTCGGAATAACTTCAGGCTGTGAAAAGTAGTTTGCAAGCAATCTTCTTGTTTATACTTGCTCAAATTATACGCCTTCAAGTAGTGGTAATTTTGATCAATGTCGACTTACCTCCTCGACGGCAACCATAATGAGTATAAATTGGGCTAACTATGCTCGAAATGAACAAAGCAACAAAATTGCTCTATATTAGTACAGCCAATCGGAGGCGGATACCTTCAGGATCAACTTAGGGCTGTAAAAAGTAGTTCCAAGCCAATACTTTCAGTTTAGCCTTGCTCCAAGTATACGCCTTCAATTAGTAGTAATTTCAATTAATATCGATGGAAGTCACAATAAGTGTATATGTGGCTAGTAGTAATTTCAAATAGTGCTTGAAATGAACAAACCATAAAACTGCTATACAATAGTGTTACTACTTGAAGGCGGATACCTTTCAGATTAACTTTAGGCCGTAAAAAGTAGTTTCAAGCTGAATCACTCTATTTATGCTTGCTTAAAATATACGCCTTCAACTAGTAGCAATTTGGATGAACGTCGATTTGTCCTCTTGATTGAAGCCGCAATAATTGTATATTAGCTAATGACAATTCCTAATCGTGCTTGAAATGAACAGAGTCACAAAATTGGTATATATTAGTGCTACTACTTGAAAACGGATACCTTTTGGACTAACTTCAAGCTGTAAAAAGAATTTGGAAGCCGATACATTCTATTTGTTCTTGCTTAGAGTATTCGCCTTCAAGTAGTAATAATTTTGATCAATGCCGTTTTGTCTCCTCGGTGAAAGCCAGAATAAGTTTATTTTAGGCTAGTGGCAATGTCTAGAATCGTGCCTGAATTGAATAATGCCACAAAATTTCTATAATTAGAGGTACTACTAGGAGGCGGATACTATTAGACAAAGTACAGGCTGTAAAATGTAGTTTGAAGCCAATATTTTCTGTTATTGTTTGCTTGAATTATACGCCTTCAAGTAGTAGTAATTTTGATCAATGTCGACTTGTCTTCTAGACGGAAGTCACAATAAGTGTATATTAACCTATTAGCAATTTCTAACCGTGCCAGAAATGAACATTGTCACAATACTGCTATAATTAGTACTACTACTTGGAGGCGGATACCTTTTGGATTAACTTCAGGCTGTAAAAAGTAGTTTAAAGCTGATATTCTCTGTTAATGCTTGCTTGAATAATACGCCTTCAAGTAATAGTAACTCTGATCAATGTCGACTTGTGTCTCTGATAGAAGCCACAATAATCATTTAATGTCAATCATCTCTCCTAATTGTTTATTTGTTCCTAACCTGTAGACCCTAATTCATCGCCTTTCGATCAGCTGTAGCCTTCACCTGTCAGTTTCGTTTGGTTCATGCACCATGTTCCTCTAGCGTATACTATTGTCACCAGTATTATTGTGTCTCGTCTGCAACCCTCTTGGCGTCTCTTTGTTCTTGGTAGATTAGAATTGGAGTTTGAAATGCGTCTTTTTTTCTTATTAAACTAATAATTAGAAAAACCATACCTAACTTGAAGACAGACTTAACTTTGTGAAGGTCTTTCTTACGGCCACTTTTAAATTAGATAGTGAAGAGTTGATATCAGATAGTGTTCGGGAGTTTATTAAAAAATTTCAGTGCCAAATTGCTTACCGGGTCGAGATTTTACTCACTTTTTGTGGATTCAAACTCAATGTTTTTTTGAACTTAGTTAAAATTTCGGCACGGTAAACAATTTGGCACTAAAATTTTTTAATAAATTCCCGAACACTATTTGATATCAACTCTTCACTATCTAATTTAAAAGTGGCCGTTAGAAAAACCTACACAAAGTTGAGTCTGTTTTCAAGTTAAGTATGGTTTTTCTAATTATTAGTTTAATAAGAAAAGGAGACGCATTTCAAACTCCAATTCTCATCCACCAAGAACACAGAGACGCCAAGAGGGTTGCAGACTAGACACAATAATACTGGTAACAATAGTATACGCTAGAGGGACATGGTGCATGAACCAAACGAAACTGACAGGTGAAGGCCACAGCTGATCGAAAGGCGATTAATTAGGGTCAACAGGTAAGGAACACATAAACAATTAGGAGAGATGATTGACATTAAATGATTTCAGGTGATGAAGATGAATGTGATGAAAATGAAATGTAACAGGTAATGTTGAATAAATGTGCATATACTATAACTTCAAGCAAAAAACTTTGAGAGCTGTATGCAATAAATAAATGTAAAAACTGTTGTATATTCAAGAATGTTTGTATTGCTCGAATAAAATGTGATATGCATGTAGCAATGCGATGAAAAACGCCGAACGCTCCGGAAAAATTATAGTTTCTCATCCGATTTCATGGCATTGTAGTCATATCTGCAGTTTATTTTTTACTTACGTTACTGAAATTGCATTAAATCATAACAATACAGGAGAAAGAACGCTATTGGCAGATGCTGTGATCCGAAGTATTTATTTACGAGATAAAGAAGAATTCCGAAAGAAACTTCAATAAAAATGATGTATTTGAAGGCGGGACGCGTTCAGCTATATATTCCAGCTACCAGAAAGTATTCCATGCACTTTATATGAAAGGATTCTTTGAGCAGACTTATTGAAACTTGCTCTGGTGTTTGAGCAGATGTACAGATATGTGCGGTCCGTAATCGATCCCAGTCTGCTACATATTTTCATATTTACCAGAAAGTTGCATTGAATTCTGAGCACAAGAGACTTTTTCCTCAAATTCATGAAGCAAAATGCATGCCAAAGACGTTAATCCTCAAAAGAAACCAACACCGCGAATTTCATCTACATATCTTGATGTAATTATCTCAGCTAAAGTTCTCATGTTTGGCAACAAACGTCGGCTGCATGATGGAAAATCTTGACGCAATCTGCATTAAGGAATTCATACATTCTTGATTTCATCACAATGTTTGAGTTTGGATCTGCTAAACAACTTAACGATAATGAGTTATCATAATTTTGCATATTACGTTTGCATTGAGTAAGATTCAATTTGAAATTAAAAATTACTAAACTTTTTGTTGAAGATGGCATGTGAGATGCACTTACATGGATTTCTACCACATAATGTAATTGCTTAACCTCTCGGGAGACAGCAGAATAAGAAAAGTTTTTCTTGCAAAAAATGTCGCAACTTTGATCAAGTTTATATTTACTTTAAAGCTTGAACTATCCAAGTTTATTAAAACTAAGATTATTTGATGAAGTTTCAGCTTGAAGACGGTAGAATTGAAATTTCTAGTTTACGTCATTTAAACGGGAGATAACCGTAAAACTTTCTAAAAGGTTTTTGTTGTTTTGTTATTGATGAAAATGGGTATACTATCATGATTCATATTCCCAGGTATTTAAACTCATTTACCCCCTCAAACATGGGGTTACCCATTCTTACTTCTTCTCCAGTCTTGTCTGCTAGTCTGCCAGTCTGCTAAATTGTTGTCTTTTGTGTTTTTAATGGAGTGAATTTTTGATCTTTTTGTTACTTTTCTTATTGCTTATTCTTCTTTAATATCTGTTATTCTATCATCTTTCCAATTATTTTTGTTTTCTGTTGAATTTGGAACATCCCTCTTTTATTCTTTGTATTCTTCTATCCTATCATCTGCAGTTCCATTTTATGTTGTAGTTTTCACGTCTTGTGTTTTGTTGTAAACTTTTGATATGTCAATTCTTTTTGTTTGTCTATCCTCTTCTTTTTAAAGTCTCTTGTTTTTTTTTTTTGATTTTTTCCTTGTTCTTGTATCTCTTAGTCTGCAGTTTCTTCTAGTGTTGTAATGTTCACGTCTGGTTGTGGTTCTGTTGAAAATTTCTTGTAGTATTTTATTCAAACTTTCTTTTATCCTCCAACGTCCTCCGTTTGTGTCTTTTATGCAGTAGATTTTTGCAGGATGATGGTATTTTTCGCTTGGGACTTCTGGCTTACCTAAGGATGATCAGTTTTATTTTCCTAGAGACTGATGTATCCTACATTTGTCCTTAATATGTATGCCAAATTTGAAGTTTCAAAAATCCTTTGTTCATCCATAAAATATCAGACTGCATTAAGGGGTATGATAATATTAACACCTATAGGGATTATGCATACATTTCGTGAGCCTACAGCTCATGCATCAATAATTGATAGATCATATTTGAGTGGCTTATATCCACATTTATTCTCAAAACGTATGCTAAATTTGAAGTTTCTACGCTCATAAAATATCAGTTCGTATCAAGAGGTATGGTAATATTAACATCTTTGGGGACTATTTATACAAAAATTCATATGCTTGGGACTTCTGGTTTTTCTGAGGAGTATCAATTTTTTTCCAAGAGGCTAATATACCTACATTTGTTCTCAATACGTTTGCAAAATTTCAAGTTACCCAGACTTTTGGTTCACTCATAAAATATCAGTTTGTATTTAGGGGTAAGATAATATTAACATTTATACAGGGATTACGCATACCAAAATTTGTATGCTTGGGACTTCTGAGTTTTTTTTTCTCGAAGGGGTTACACCAACAACCCTTATGAGTACGGACACAAAATTCAAGATTCCCAAGACACTTGGTTTACTCACAAAATAATATTTCCAATTAGGTATTGAAGCTCCCATTTCGTCGGCCTACAGCTCCTGCATCAATATTGATTGATGAATCATATTTGATGTACATATACCTACATTCATTCCTAATACGTATGCCAAATATAAAGTTTTTGGAACCCTTGGTTCACTCATAAAATATCAGTTTGTATCAAGAGTAATGATAATACTAACATCCATGGGGACTATGAATACAGAAATTTATATGCTTGGGACTTCTGGTTTTTCAACGGAATATTGTTTTTTTTCCAAGAGGCTAATATACCTACATCTGTCCGTGATACGTACGCGAAATTTCAAGTCTCCAAGACCCTTGGCTCACTCATAAAACATCAGTTTGTATTTAGGGGTAAGATGATGTTAACATCCATTGGGACTATGCATACAAAAATTTGTATGCTTGAGACTTCTGGTTTACTGAAGAAATATCAGTTTTTTTCCAAGGGGTTATACCAACAACCCTTATGAGTACGGACACAAAATTCAAGGCTCTCAGAACACTTGGTTTACTTGCAATATAACATCGTCACATATATGAAATATTTGTAGTAATTTGGTCACATAAACTGTTATCCTAGTTAATATTGACAAAGTCGATGTTCAATTGTCGGACATGATTGACAGGCTATGGTCACTAGATATTCGGTTGTTGTTAGGCAACAACTGTTGGACAATTGAATGTTGGCCCATTGCCGACTTAGGTATATAAGAGCACGAGCTAGGAGAGGGAGTAATTCATTCAGTGATTCAGTACAAGTAACTGTGAGTGATATTGTGATCATTTGAGTTTGTAAAGTAAAGATTAGCACTGTAACCTGTGTGCATAAATTAATCACAATACAATTTGTGACAATATTTTCAATTTTGTATTGAAATTTCCATTTCATGATCCTACAGCTCATGCATTAATATTGATTGATGAATCATATTTGGTGTACACATACCTACATTTATCCTCAATACGTATGCCAAATTTGAAGTTTCTCAAACCCTCAGTTCACTCATAAAATATCAGTTTATCTTTAGATGTACGATACTTATAACTAAAGCATTGCTGCCCTTTGCAGGATGATGGTGTTAGTACCGACCCCTGAATTTGCATTTTTGTGAAACTTATAAGATTTTGATTCTAAAAAATTTATCAAATTCTGTTTCACGGTCAAGCTATAAAGGTCACTTCACAGTGTCCTGCATTTCTTCAAATGGATCATGTATAACAAAAATTTTTTTTCTTGGGACTTCTGGCTTACCTAAGGATGATCAGTTTTTTTTTCCAAGGGGCTAGTATATCCTACATTCATTCTTAATACGTATACCAAATTTGAAATTCCTGAAACCTTTAGTTCACTCATAAAATATCAGTCTATACTTGGAGGTATGATGAATTTAACAACTATCAATTGAAATCTTACAACTTTCAAGTGTATAGCTTGTGCAACAATAACGATTGGTAGCTAATATCAATTTTGGGTACACTGACATCCATTATGAGTATGAATTCAAAATTTGAGTTTTCTAAGAAACCTGATTCACTCAGAAATATAACTTTTAACTGTGTGGTGAAATTTATATTTTTTTGGACTACAGCTCATGCATCAATGTTGATTGGTGATTTATATTTGATGTGCGTATACCTACATTCATTCTTAATACGTATGCCAAATATAAAGTTTTTGAAACCCTTGGTTCACTCATAAAATATCAGTTTGTATCAAGAGTAATGATAATACCAACATCCATGGGGACTATGAATACAGAAATTTATATGCTTGGGACTTCTGGTTTTTCAACGAAATATTGTTTTTTTCCAAGAGGCTTATATACCTACATCTGTCCGTGATACGTACGCAGAATTTCAAGTCTTCAAGACCCTTGGCTCACTCATAAAACATCAGTTTGTATTAAGGGGTAAGATAATATTAACATCCATAGGGATTATGCATACAAAAATTTGTATGCTTGAGACTTCTGGTTTACTGAAGAAATATCAGTTTTTTGTTCCAAGGGGTTATACCAACAACCCTTATGAGTACGGACACAAAATTCGAGGCTCTCGAACACTTGGTTTACTTGCAATATAACATCGTCACAAATATGAAATATTTGTAGTAATTTGGTCACATAAACTGTTATCCTAGTTAATATTGACAAAGTCGATGTTCAATTGTCGGACATGATTGACAGGCTATGGTCACTAGATATTTGGTGGTTGTCAGGCAACAACTGTTGGACAATTGAATGTTGGCCCATTGCCGACTTAGGTATATAAGAGCACGAGCTAAGAGAGGGAGTAATTCATTCAGTGATTCAGTACGTGTAACTGTGAGTGATATTGTGATCATTTGAGTTTGTAAAGTAAAGATCAGCACTGTAACCTGTGTGCATAAATTAATCACAATATAATTTGTGACAATATTTTCAATTTTGTATTGAAATTTCCATTTCATGATCCTACAGCTCATGCATCAATATTGATTGATGAATCATATTTGGTGTACATATACCTACATTTATCCTCAATACGTATGCCAAATTTGAAGTTTCTCAAGCCCTCAGTTCACTCATAAAATATCAGTTTATCTTAAGATGTACGATACTTACAACTAAAGCATTGCTGCTCTTTGTAGAATGATGGTGTTAGAATCGACCCCTAAATTTGGATTTTTGTGAAACTTATAAGGTTTTGATTCTATAAAATTTATCAAATTCTGTTTCACGGTCAAACTATAAAGGTCACTTCAAAGTTGCATTTCTTTAAAGGGATCATGTATGACAAAATTTTTTTGCTTGGGACTTCTGGCTTACCTAAGGATGATCAGTTTTTTTTTCCAAGGGGCTAGTATATCCTACATTCATTCTTAATACGTATACCAAATTTGAAATTCCTGAAACCTTTAGTTCACTCATAAAATATCAGTCTATACTTGGAGGTATGATGAATTTAACAACTATCAATTGAAATCTTACAACTTTCAAGTGTATAGCTTGTGCAACAATAACGATTGGTAGCTAATATCAATTTTGGGTACACTGACATCCATTATGAGTATGAATTTGAGATTTCTAAGAAACCTGGTTTACTCAGAAATATAACTTTTAACTGTGTGGTGAAATTTTTATGATTTTGGACTACAGCTCATGCATCAATGTTGATTGGTGATTTATATTTGATTCATCCCTAATACGTATACAGAATTTTAAATTTCTGGGACCCTTGGTTCTCTCATAAAATATCAGTTTGTATTAAGAGATATGATCATATTAACACCTATAGGGATTATGCAGACAGGAATTTCGTGGGACTACAGCTCATGCATCAATATTTATCGATGGATTATATTTGATGTGCATATACCTACATTTATCCTCAATACGTATGCCGAATTTGAAGTTTCTAGAACCCTTGATTCACTCATAAAATATCAGCTTGTCTTTAGATGTATAATAATACCTATACTCATTGTTTGCTTGGGACTTCTGGTTTATCTAAAGATGATCAGTTTTTTTTCCATGGGGTTAATAGACTCTACATTTGTCCTTAATACGTATACCAAATTTGAAGTTTCTAAAACCCTCAGTACACTCATAAAATATCAGTCTGTACATAGGGGTATGATGAATTTAACAACTATCAATTGAAATTTACAATTTTCAAGTGTATTGCTCGTGCTCCAATAACGATTAGTGGCTAATATCAATTTTGTTGTCTATTGTGACTAATATTAATCCTGTGTATAATTTTTCGGTTTCTGTAACAGGTCAAAAACTCATTAACGATTTATTCCTGCGTAACGGGTTATCCCTTTTCTCATCATCAATGTTGCTCTTTTGATGTTGAAGATCACAGTCCTCCTCCATCCCCATTCTTTTCCATGTAATATTTACCCCGGCCACTCATAGTGGGCTCTGGCTATCTGTCCTGTTAACGACATGATCACACGGATACCTCGTAATTAGGTTGCGTCAAAGGATGAAATAACGCAGTTATCAAGTTCTCAAAGCGAAGCTACGCGTAACTCACACAGGACAAAGGGGATCAAGTAATATTTGGGGGCGTGTGTGAGTGTCTCTTGATTTTTAGCGGCAGTGTAGTGGTAGTGACAGCCAGAATTACATATTAGGTTGATCTGGTTAGAGCAGGAAGCGCAGATGTTTTTGTTATCAGATTTTATTTATTGCGAGAGAGAATTAACGAAGTGTGACTCTTTTTCAGACATTTCTTATTAGATGATTGAGAGGTGAGATAGTACCACTTTCCAAGTCGGGCTTTCATATTGTTTATAAGCGTGAATTTTTCTCACGAAAGCACTGCTAATTGCATGAAAGGTCAATTGGTTCAATTTTTCCGTTGCAGGTCTGTCAGCAATGCACGAAGATAAAACAAATTACTTGAGGTCGACACGAACACTAGACGCTCGATTAAATTGTAATTACGATTTTGTCTCTGGTGGCGGGCACCACCTCACGAGATCTACATCTGAAGCTTTCATACTGGTAATTGGAGACGGACAGATTTGTTAATTAACGGGAAAAATATCACAAAGAGCCACAACTATCTCCAACGGAACTAACAAAACATCAAAAACATCACTGTCTTTGGGCTGCGGAGATTGTACGTCTTATTCTCTTTGAGCGTTGTGAAATTGTACATCCAATTTAATTTTTAAACACAATTTGTCTTTATTTGAAGTCGCTTGGGGGAATAATACTTCATTACTCTTTAATTAACTTATAAAGGAATGCTCAACACCTTTACAGTATTTTTAAAGTTGTATCTTTGAACTGCCTACGAAATAATAAAAAAAAATTATGACGCATTGAATAGGAACAAGGTTTGAACAAGTATGAGCAATTCTCAGCTGACGAAGACGTATGATTATTGGAAATAGCTTCAGGGTTTTTATTTTCCAACAAAACTCCGCTAAAAGCTTCAATTGTAAGATGGGAAAGCAGCAAAGCTGAGGGGTTTAGCCATGACAAACATCCGTCGATAATGGTCAACAAGCAACAGACATTCCACCAATCCAATCCTGTTCAACAAAGAACAATTTGATCGAAAAATGTATGCCTTTCGTAGATTACAAAAAATTGCTTGAAAACTATTCAAATACAGACAAATAAATCACGAATCAATTACAAATAATAATCGGGCACAAGGAAGAAGTATTTCGAAGAAATAAAGAAGTACACAATAAAATAATGTAAGAAAGAAAAGTGGTATAATATACAAAACTGAATGAACCAAGTAGTAAAAAAATTAATAGGAAAAGGGGAAGACAGTGTCTTGAATTAGAAATGAGAAAGATAAATGCATTAAAAGAGAAAAAACTAATAGAAACTTGTAACAATTCTATCAGAAAATAAACAAACAAAAAAGAAATAGAAACCAAAAGTTTACTACACGAAAGGCCCAATTGATAGTTGTTAATTCATCATACCCCTAAGTACAGACTGATATTTTATGAGTGAACTGAGGGTTTTAGAAACTTAAAATTTTGTATACGTATTAAGGACGAATGTAGGGTATATTAACCCCTTAGAAAAAAATTGACCATCCTTAGATAAACCAGAAGTCCCAAGCCAACAATGAGTATGAGTATAATCATACATCTAAAGACAAGCTGATATTTTATGAGTAAACCAAGAGTTTTAGGAACTCCAAATTTGACATACGTATTGAGGATAAATGTAGGTACATGCACATCAAATATAATCCATCAATTGATATTGATGCATGAGCTGTAGTCCCACAAAATTCGTGTATGCATAATCCCTATAGGTGTTAATATTATCATACCCCTTAATACAAACTGATATTTTGTGAGTGGAACAAGGGTTCTGGACACTCCAAATTTGGCATCAAGGATCCAATATGATATATCAATTAATATTAATGCATGAGCCGTAGTCCCAAAAAATGAAAATTTCACTACACAGCTGAAAATTATATTTCTGGGTAAACCAGTTTTCTAGAAATCTCAAATTTTAAATTCATACTCATAATGAATGTCAGTGTACCCAAAATTGATATTGGCTATCAATCGTTATTGATGCATGAACTATTCACTGGAAAGTTGAAGATTTCAATTGATTGTTGTTAAATTTATCATACCCCCAAGTACAGACTGATATTTTATGAGTGAACCAAGAGTCTTAGGAACTTCAAATTTGGTATACGTATTAGGGACAAATGTAGGATATACTAACCCCTTTAGAAAAAAAACTGATCACCCTCAAGTAAGCCAGAAGTCAAAAGCAAGAAAAAATTTGTATACATAATCCCTATGGTTGTAAGTATCGTTCATTTGAGGACAAATTGATATTTTATGAGTGAACTAAGGGTTTGAGAAACTTCAAATTTGACATACGTATTAAGGATAGATGTAGGTATATATACATCAAATATGATTCATCAATCAATATTGATGCATGAGCTGTAGACTTATAAAATAAAAATTTCAATACAAAATTGAAAATATTGTCACAAATTTTATTGTGATTAATTTACGCACACAGGTTACAGTGCTAATCTTCACTTTACAAACTCAGATGATCAAAATAATTGCTCACAGTTACTCGTACTGAATCACTGAATGAATGACTTCCTCTCCTAGCTTGCGCTCTTATATACCTAAGCCGACAATGGGCCAACATTCAATTGTCCAACAGTTGTTGCCTGACAACCACCGAATATCTTGTGACCATAGCCTGTCAATCATGTCCGACAATTGAACATCGACTTTGTCTATATTAACTAGGATAACAGTTTATGTGACCAAATTACTACAAATATTTCATATTTGTGACAATGTTATATTGCAAGTAAACCAAGTGTTCTGAGAGCCTTGAATTTTGTGTCCGTACTCATAAGGGTTGTTGGTATAACCCCTTGGAAAAAAAACTGATATTTCTTCAGTAAACCAGAAGTCTCAAGCATACAAATTTTTGTATGCATAATCCCTATGGATGTTAATATCATCTTACCCCTTAATACAAACTGATGTTTTATGAGTGAGCCAAGGGTCTTGGAGACTTGAAATTTTGCGTACGTTTTAAGGACAGATGTAGATATATTAGCTCTTTAGAAAAAACTGATATTCCGTGGGAAAATTAGAAGTCCGAAGCATACAAATTTTTGCATACACGGTCCCCATAGATGTTGGTATTATTACACCTCTTGATACAAACTGATATTTTATGGGTGTGCCAAGGGTTTTAGAAACTTCAAATTTGGCATACGTATTAAGGAAAATGTGGCCATGAATCAAATAGGATCCATCAATCATTATTGTTGCATGAGCTGTGGGCCCACGAAATTTCTGTATGCATTATCTCTATTGGTGTTAATTTTATCATACCCCTTAGTACAGACTGATATTTTATGAATGATCAAGGAGTTTTAGGAGCCTCAAATTTGGCATACGTATTAAGGATTGATGTAGGGTACATTAGCTTCTTGGAAAAGAAACTAATTCACTTTGGATAAACCAGGAGTCCCAAGCATACAAATTTTTGTATCCATGGTCCCCATAAATGTCAATATTATCATACCACTTAATACAAACTGATATTTTGTGAGTAAACCAAGGGTTTTGGGAACTTGAAATTGGGCATACGTATTGAGGATAAATGTGGTTATAAGCAACACAAATATGATTCATCAATCATTATTGATGCATGAGCTGTAAGCCCACGAAATTTTTGTGTGCATTATCCCTATAAATGTTATTATTATCATACCCCTTGAAACAAACAGATATTTTATGAGGGAGCCAAGGGTTTCAAAAACTTTAAATTTGGTATACGTATAAGGGATAAATGTAGGTATATGCATATCAAATATAAATCATCGATCAATATTAAGGCATGAGCGGCAGGCCCAACAAATGGAAATTTCACTAAACAGTTGAAAATTAATTTCTGAGTGAACCAGGTTTTCTACAAATCTAAAATTCTGAGTTCGGACTCATAATAGATGCCGGAATACCCAAAATTGATATTAGTTACCACTCGTTATTAGTGCACGAGCTATACACTTGAAAATCCAAAATTACAATTGATAGTTGTTAATTCATCATACCTCTAAGCACAGACTGATATTTTATGAGTGAACCAAGAGTCTTAGGAACTTCAAATTTGGCATACGTATTGAGGATGGCTGTAGGTATATTAACCTCTAAGGAAAAAAAACTGATATACTTTGGATAAGCCAGAAGTCCCAAGCGAACAGATTTTTGTATACATTATCCCTATAGTTGTGAGTATTATCGCACATCTGAAGATGCACGAGGTGTACACTCAAAAACTGGTATTTTCCAATAGATAGCTTTTAATTCATCAAACCCTCAATTACAGACTGATATTTTATGAGTGAACCACGACTTTCAGAAACTTCAAATTTGGCATACGTATTAGGGATAGATGTGGATTTATTAACCCCTTAGGAAAAAATCTGATATACTTTGGATGAACCAGAAGTCCCAAGCAAACATATTTTTGCTTAAATTATCCCTAAAGATGTAAATATCGTCGTACATCTAAAGACAAACTGATATTTTATGAGTGAATCAAGGGCTTGAGAAACTTCAAATCTAGCATACATATCAAGAATAAATGTGGGTATATATACATCAAATATAATTCATCAATCAAAATTGATGCATAAGCTGTAGCCCAACAGAATAGGAATTTCAACACACAATTAAAAATATTATTTTGTGAGTAAACTAGGAGTTCGAGGAATTTTGAAATTTGTGTGTGTACTCAATGCGGTTGTTTGTATAAGACTTTTAGAGAGAAAACAGATATTCTTTCTCAAACCAGAAGTCCTGAGCATACAAATTTTTGTATGCCTAGTCCCTATGGATGATACCCCCAAATACAAACTGATATTTAATGAGTAAACCATGGGTTTTGGAAGCTTCAAATTTTGCGTACGTATTAAGGATAGATGTAGGTATATCAGCCTTTTGGGAAAAACTGATATTTCTTGGGTAGACCAAAGGACCTAAGCATACAAATTCTTGTAGACATAGTCCCCATAGATGTTATTATACCTCTTGTTACATACTAATATTTTATGAGTGAACCAAGGGTCTTAGAAACTTCAAAATTGTCATACGTATTAAGTATGAATGTAGTTATATGCACATCAAATATGATCCATCAATCAATACTGATGCATGAGCTGTAGTCTAACGAAATTTTTGTATGCATTATCCCTAAAGGTGTTAATATTAGCATACCTCTTAATACAGACTGATATTTTATGAGTGAACCAAGGGTTTTAGAAACTTGAGATTTAGCATACGTATCGAGGACAATTGTAGGATACATCACCTCCTTGAAAAAAGACTGATTTCTCTTGGATAAACCAAAAGTCCCAGCATACAAATGTTTGTATACATAATCCCTATAGATGTTAATATTATCATACCTCTTACTACAAATTGATATTTTGTGAGTGAACCAAGGGTTTTAGGAACTTGAGATTCAGCATACGTATTAAGGATAAATGATGGTATAAGTACCCCAATTATGATCCATCAATCAATATTGATGCATGATGTATAGTCTCACGAAATTTTCGTATGCATAATCCCTATAGATGCTAATATCATCATACCCCTAAATACAAACTGATATTTTATGAATGTACTAAGGGTTAGAGAAACTTTAAATTTGGCACACGTATCAAGGATGAATCTTATTTGATACATCAATCAACATTGATGCATGAGCTGTAGTCCAACGAAATTTTTGTATGCATAATATTTATGGGTGTTGATATTATTATACCTCTTAAGACAAACTGATATTTTGTGAGCGAACCAAAGGTTTCAAAGACTTGAAATTTGGCATACGTGTTAAGAATAAATGCAAGTATATGCACAATTAATATTAGGCATCAATGCATATTGATGCACGAGCTGTAGGCTCACATAATAGAGATTTCAGTACACAATTGAAAATATTATTTTGTGAGTAAATGAAGTGTTGGCCAGAAGTACCACATCTATATTTGTCAATCGAAACTGTGTGAATCCTCGAATTTCCAACTTTCTCTCAAAGATAATTGTGATTATCTCCGCTCGTCAAGCTCACTCATAAAAACGAGCTGTGTGCAAACAAAAAATATTCTGTTTCATTTGTGCGCATTGCGTTTTTGCTGCAGGAGCTAGAGATAACAACTGACACATGAAAGAATAGAAGATAACAACGCTCCACTTTTTCCTTTTTCAATTTTTTTTAAATTTTTTCCATCTGTCAAGGAGTTGATGGAGCCGGAGGAGACTCCAATAATTTTCTGTGGAAAAGTGCAATGGGTTGTCCTGTATGAAAACTTTAACGAATGATGTGGGAATTTGAAGTCTTTTCCATTAGCTTTTTTATAGTATTCTAATCCAATAATGGACTACACTTGTATCACCGTCCAATAACTAAGTTTGGCTTCGAACTTCAATCATTAGAATAGAAGCTAAAGCTTCTTGATATTTCGTTCAATTCAATTGATCCATGAATATTCAAATTAACCGATTCAAGCAAGCTTTGTTTTTTCGTGAGAGAGCATTTCTTGCCCTTTTGTGATCTTTCATCTAAGGAACAATGAATAAATTGAACACATGAGCAAATACTTATTCCCAAAGACTGAATCATTGGATTGTTCGATTGATAAAGAATGATTGTGAAGGAATCTGAAACTGTACGAGCTTTTGATAACCTGTCCAATTTAGCATGAAATATATAAATAAAACATCAATCCACCCGTTAATAATGAACCAATAAAAATTCGTTGTGAATTTACCTAATCAAAAATGCTGTTTTGTTTTACAACTCCTGATATGCATATAAATGAAAAATAAACCAATCAATTCAGAAAAACAGAATAAATTGTTCTGATATCTCGTTATGTATATGGTTAAAATAATTTTCAACTGCTATCGTCCGTTTACACGATGTTAAATCAAAAAAATTCAATCATGCCAAGTATGTACGTATGCTAATTCGAAAAATATCGAACACGGCTTTAAATTATGAATTGGGAAATAGCCCCATGCGTGCGTGCTCAAGCTGTTCATTCACTACACGTGGACGTGAGACTAAGCCACGCCGACGCGCTTCAACGAATTGACATTGCTTCAAAATATCATAAATTACTATAATATAGTTAAAGAATGAGTTTTGATAGATTTTGTGGGGGATAGCTCCATCCCGCAAGGGACAAATCATCACTGCACCATTTAAATCGTGCGTGTTAAAACCGCTCGTATAGGTTGTCCATTGATCATGTATCCATGGAGTATCAACAATCGAATTGCAGCTGTTATTTCCCATAATTTGAAATTTGAGCAGCGCGCGAACGTGTTTTGATTAAAAACAATTTCAAACATGCCACGGGAAATTGATTCGAACATTTCGAGCGATATGCATAATTTTTAATTATGCGGCAAGATCTCATCAACAATTTGAAAAACGTTACATATATTTCAATTTTAAAATACAATTGGAATAACAAATATTTGAATTTGAAATTTGATGCACAACATGTATTTTGCACTTATTCACGATCCTCTCAACGATTTTTGTCGGAAGAATTGTTATTGGAATCTTCTATCTCTATCTCTATCTAATTTTGTAGAAGGCGGAGCCTATGAAGGGAACAAGGGTAACTTTGTAGGAAACGAGGAAGACTTTCTGAGAAACGGGTGAGACTTTGTAGAAAACAGAAAAAACTTTGTAGGAGACAAGGGAAGCTTTGAAGAGAACAAGAAAAATTTAGTAGGAGGCGGAGCCTATGTAAGAAACAAGAAAACTTTGTAGAGAACGAGAAAGACTGTGAGAAACTATGAGAGCTCTGAAGGAAACGGAGAGGACTTTGTAGGAAACAAGAAAAACTTTGTAGGAAACGAGAAAGACTTTGTAGGAAACAAAGAAAATTTTGTAGAAGACAAAAAAAGCTTTGTGGGAGGCGGAGCCTATCTAGGAAACCAAAAAAACTTCGTGAGAAACGAGAACGGCTTTGTGCAAAACAAAAAAAACTTTGTATAAAATGAGAAGAAGCAGCTACCGAAAAATTCCTGGGGAGACTAGAAAACCACCCTAAAAGCCGCATCGTGAACCTCTTGGACAACAATCACTACAAGGAAACATTTTGTAAAGCTTATCTGAACAATAAACCAATCCCCCGAGCAAAAAACACCAAGTATTAAAAAATGCCAGTTGAAAAACACATGACAACCAAGAAAAAATAGTCTAAAAAGAATTGTAGAAAACGAGAGACATGAAAATTTTTGTAGAAGGCAAAGTCCTTGTAGGAAACAAGAGAAACTTTGTAAGGAGCAAGAAAAATTCAGTAAGAGGCGGAGCCTATGTGAAAAGCGAAGAAACTTTGTGAGAAACGAGAAAGACTATGTAAAAAAAACTGAAAAAACTGTGTAAGAAACAGGAAAGACTTGGTAAGAAAGAAGAAAAATTCTGTAGGAGGTGGAGCCTATGTAGCAAACAAGAAAAACTTCGCAGGGAACGAGGACGACTTTGTAGGAAACAGGAAAAACTTTGTATAGAACAAAAAACATCTTATAGGAGACGGAGCCTATGTAAAAAACGAGAAAACTTGGGAAAAACAAAAAGACAATCTAAGAGACTTAAAAAACTCTGTATGAAACAGGAAAGACATAGTAGGACACGAAAGAAATTTTGTAGGAGGCGGAGCCTATGAAGAGAACAAGAGAAGCTCTGTCGGAAACAAGAAAGACTTTGTGAGGAACAAAAAAAACTGTAGGAAACAAAAAAAATTTAGTGGGAGGCGGAGCTTATGTGTTAAACAAGAAAAATTTTGTAGGAAACAGGAGAGATTTTGTGAGAAACAAGGAAAACATCGTAGGAAACGGAGGAGACTCTGTAGGAAACAAGAAAAACTTTGTAAAAGACGAGAAGAATTTTGTAGAAGGCGGGGTCTATGTAATAACAAGGGAAATTTTGAAGAAAACAAGCATGACCTTGTGAGAACCATGTAAGACTCTGTAAAAAACGGGGAAGACTTTGTAGGAAACAAGAAAGACTTAGTAGGAAACGAAAAAACCTTGTAAGAAACAAGAAAAACTTTGTAAGAAACAAGAAGAACTTTGTAGGAGGCGGAGCCTATGTGAAAAGCGAGAAAACTTCGTGAGAAACAAGGAGAACTATGTAAAAAGCTAAAAAAAACTCTGTAGGAAACGAGAAAGACTTAGTAGGAAACAAGAGAAATTTTGTAGGAGGTGGAGCCTATGTAGAAAACAAGAAAAACCTCGCAGGGAACGAGGACGGCTTTGTAGGAAACAAGAAAAACTTTGTATAGAACAAAAAACATCTTATAGGAGACGGAGCCTATGTACAAAACCAAAAAACTTGGGAAAAACAAGAAAGACAATCTAAGAGACTTAAAAAACTCTGTAGGAAACAGAAAAGACATAGTAGGACACGAAAGAAATTTTGTAGGAGGCGGAGCCTATGAAGAAAACAAAAGAAGCTCTGTCGGAAACAAGAAAGACTTTAAACTGTAGGAAACGAGGAAAATTTAGTAGGAGGCGGAGCCTATGTGTTAAACAAGAAAAATTTTGTAGGAAACAGGAGAGATTTTGTGAGAAACGAGGGAAACATTGTAGGAAACGGAGGAGACTTTGTAGGAAACAAGGAAAACTTTGTAGGGAACAAGAGAAATGTTGTTGAAGGCGGAGCCTATGTAGCAAACTGGAGAAATTTCGTAGGAAACGAGGGCAATTTCGTGAAGAACAAGAAAATCTTTGCATGAAACAAAAAAATTGTGTAGGAGACTACTTTGCACGAAACAAAATAAATTCTGTACGAGGCGGAGACTATGTGGGAAACACCTCCGTGTAAAAAAAAACAAGGAAAACTTTGTAGAAAACAAGAATAATTATGTAAAAATCGAAGTCTCTGTAGGAAACATGACAAACTTTGTAAGTAACAAGTGAGATTTCATGAAAAACAGAAAAAACTTCTTAGGGAACTGAACAAATTTTGTGGGAGGTGGAGCCTATGAAGGAAAGGAAGGAGACCCTGTAGGAAACAAAGAAGGCTCCGTAGGAAACAAGAAAAAAATTCTGGAGACTGAGAAACCTTTGTGGGAAAGCAGAAAACTCTGTAGAAACACAGGAAGACTTTGTAGAAAACAAAGAAAACTTTGTAGGAATCAGGAAAAATTCTGTGAGAGGCGGAGTTTGTATAGTCAACAAGCTAAACTTATAGATAACAAAAAAGGAGGAGAACTCTGTGGGAACAGAGGAAGACTTTAAAGGAAGCAAGGAAAGCCTTGGAGACAACAATAAAATTTCTGTAGGAGGCAGACCCCAAGTAGGAAACAAGGAAAGTTAGTAGGAAACAAAAAGGGCTTCGTAGAAAACAAAGAAAACTTTGTGGAAAATCATACAAATTTTTTAGGAGGCGCAGTCTTTGTAGAAAAAGAAAACACTTTGTAGGAAATGGAGAAAGCTTTGTAGAAAACTATGTAGCCAACCAGAAATACATTGTAAAAGACATAGACCACTTTGTACATGATGAAAAAAATTTTAAATGTTGCGGAGCCTATGTAAAACTGTAGAAAATGAGGAAGATATTGTAGGAACATAGGAAAACTTTGTGAAGAACAGAGAATACTTTGTAGAAGACGGAGACTACTTTGGACGAAACGAAAGAAATTTTGTAGGAGGTGAGAAACAAGGAGAACTCTTTAGAAAACGGAGAAAACCTAGCAGGGAACAAGAAAAATTATGTAGGAGACAGTTCCTATGTGGGAAACATGACAAACTTTATAGGTTACAAAGCAGACTTCGTAGAAAACCAGGACAACTTTGAGAAAACGAGAAAACCTTAGTAGTAGGCGGAGTCTATCTAGAAGACAAGGAAAACTCCGTAGAGGGCGAGTATGACTTTGTAGAATACAAGGAAAACTTCGTGGAAAACAAGGAAAACTTTGTGGGAAACAAGGAAAACTTAGTAGGAGCAGAGAAAAATTTTGAGGAGGCGGAGCCTATGTATGAAACGAGGGAACTTTGTACAAAACGAGAAGGATTTTATGAGAAATCAGGAGAGCTTTAAAGGAAATGAGGAAGAATTTGTAGAAGACAAAGAAAACTTAGTATTTAACAAAAAAAAAATCAGTGGGAGGCGGAGTCTATGTAGGAAACGGAGAAAACTAGAAAAACTGTATAAGGCAAAAGGAAAGTTTTGTAGAAGACGAACCCTATGTGGGAATCAAAACAACGTTGTAGGAAACGGGGAAAAATTTGTAGAAAACGGGGAAGACTTTGTGGGGAAGAAGAAGAACTTCATAAGAAGCAAGATAAATTTTGCGGGAGGCGGAGCCTATATGGGAACGTAGAAAACTTTTCCGGAGACAAAGAACATCTGGAAAGAAATAGGAAAACCTTGTAGCAAGCGAATAAAACTTCATAAACAAGGAGAACTTTGTAAGAAAAGAAGGCTCTGTAGCAAACAAAGAAAATTCTGTAGGGAGGAAGAAAAATTTAGTCAGAGGCGGAGCTTATGTAGGAGAGAGGAAAAACTTCTTAGGAAACGAGGACAACAAGCTGGTATACATTTCATCAAAAAAAGTGACATTATTTTGCAAGGTAAACATGAAACCAAACGATTTTTCAGGTCGATTTCAAATCCCGAACACCAAAGTCTCTACAAAAGAGTTACCAGTGTAACAAAAACAGAGAAATTACATAAATTCATGGAGTCAACAATATCTCTCCTCTTTTTTCGCAGAATTGTTTGACCAAATTTTCAATTTTGCAACACGAATATTGATCTTTCAAATCCAGCCTAAATCTATTTCAGCGTGAATATTCCGTCGTTTATTTTTGTATGATGGCTCATGGAAGATTCATTCAATAGGAATAAAAAGGGATTATACTGGATATGGATTCGGGAATATAATAGGGATTGTCAGGAATCACTTATGATGGGTGGTATTACACATATTCAACAAAATATCCACATTTTTCAGTGTATCAAAACATCATCATTGAACTGTCTGGGTTTAAATGTCACTCCAGGTGTTGATTTATGAATGAACTAAATTACAATGCTCTTCCTTTGATTATAGTAGTTGAAGTATCTATCTGAAGCCATCTATAAATGATTGCTATCTTTGATAAATTGCTGTTAACAGAGTCATTCATCCTCTTGAAATTGATTCATAGATTCTATTCAGTAACCCAGCCAATTGTCAACGAAACACTGGTGACCGTTTGCATCAATCTTTTGTTGTACCAAATACAACAACAATTTTTTTAGAAAAGAAATGGAACTGTACTCGAACCGGTAAATATATCTACTTATCCAATATCATGCAGCCAGATATGATTATTTCATGGCCTGTTATCTTTCAAATTCTATGATAATGGAATAAATTTAGGATACTTATTTCTTTTTATCTTTTGAATGTTTCAATCTGGTTGCCATAAAACCTCTTACAAATCGAAACATCTTCCGTCTATAACCAAATAACAGCTGTCAAATTCCATTGGATGTTAGTGTGCACATTGTCTGTGGCGTGTTGTAATGGCTCCAGAGAGTCTCCCAGAGTTAAAATCGACGCGACATGTGAACATGTCGCCTGTAATGAGATAAGAACGTGCTACGTAATGTAAGCAGCGCCAGCTTCGAAACGGTCGTTGCCTATTACATGTCGCTACTGCGATAGGAATGAGAGCTTTTTGTCGGTATCATAATACACAAACATGGACTGCGACCTGGCAACGTATCGACTTTTAGATTGAGGTTTTTGGTTTCACAACGTAGGGAGGAAGGCATTGAGATAGGTCAATTCGAAATGCAAAATTAAAGTATTTGAATATCGTTCAATTAGGATGTGCATCATAGAATACAGGATTATGAAAAACTGTAATTTTTAAATGGCATTATTTTTTTAATGAGCTGCTTAATCAACTATTCTCTTGCATACTGATGAACTATCTTTCTAGTGCGATCACCTAAATGGTTGACGAAAGGTCAAAAAGAGGTCATTCAATTGCAATGTGCATCATAGAATACAGGATTATGAGAAATCTTATTTCTTGAATGACAATATTTCTTAGAGAACTTCCTATTGAGCTTTTGTCTTACATACTGATGGAGAATGTGGGAGCCCGAAAGACCCATGATAAAAATTCAAGGCAGTGTTTTAGGTATTTCTATGGAAAATGTCAAACAAAAGGTTGACATTGCCCCAGCAATGGCACGAAATCCATTGGTACAATTACCAGGTCAAAAACAAAGAGGATCTTTCTGGATGAACCTTTCAAGAAAACAACGAAGATATGTCACCTTGCGGACAACAAAATATTCATAATACAATCACATCGAAGCAGAGGAATGAAATGGACTGGTGACCAGGAATCCTAGTCTCCACTAGATTGCGTCTTCACATCACGTCTTGCGATAACCACATCGATAATATTGGAATAATGCTGAGCAAAAATCCTTTCTCCAAGCAGGGTAACAATGCTAAATAAGCGATAATGGGATAAATTGTTAAGGTATATTTCTGTGGCGGCTTCTGCCTCTTCTTCTACGGGGTTTACATACAGATTGCTGTGTATTTCTTATTTGATCTTTTTGTCCAACGGAAGTTTCGATCTGGGTCCTAACATACGATAAAATCTTTGATTTGTGTTTACCTGGTTCTCTACATAGGCTCCGCCTCCTACAAAATTTTAATTGTTCCATACAAAGCTTCTCTCGTTTCCTACAGAATCGTCCTCGTTTCCTACGAAGATTTCCTTGTCCCCTAGAAGTTTTCCTTGTTTCCTAAAAAGTCTCCCTCGTTGCCTACAAAGTTTTCCTCGTTTCCTGCATAGGCTCCGCCTCCTGAAAAATCTTCTAGTCTCCTACAAAGTTTTCCTCGTTTCTTACGAAGCCTTCCTTGCTCCTTACAAAGTTATCCGCGTTTTCTACATAGGCTCTGCCTCCTACAGCATTTTTCTTGTTTCCTACAAACTTTTCCTTGTTTCTTCAAAGTCTTTCTTGTTTCCGAAGAATTTTTTCTCGTTTCCTACATATGCTTCGCTTCCTACAGAATTTCTTGAGTGCTCCACAGAATTTGCCTAGTTTTCCACAGAGTTTTTCTAGTTTTCCACAGAGTTTCTCTTGTTAGCTGCAAAGTTCTTTTTGTTTTCGACATAGGCTCCGCCTTCCACAGAATATTTTTGGTTTTTTACAAAAATTTTCTTGTTTCTTACATAGTCTTCTCCGTTTTTCACAGAGTTTCATGTGTTTCGTTCGAAGTCTTCCTCGTTTTTTAAGTTCTTTTTGTTTCTCACATAGGCTCCGCCTCTTACAACATTCTTCTCGTTTCCTACGAAGTCTTTCTTGTTACCGACAAGGTTTTTCTCGTTTCCTATATAGACTTTGCCTTCTATGAAGTTTCTCTTGTTTTACAAAAATTTTCTTTTTTCCTACAAAGTTTTTTTTGTTATTTACAAAGTTGTCCTCGCTTCCTACTGAGTTTCTCCTGTTTCCTACATAGGCTCCGCCTTCAACAAAATTCCTCTTGCTCTCTACAAAGTCTTCCTTGTCTTTTAAAAAGTCTTCCTCGTTTCCTATGAAGTTTTCCTTGTTTCCTACAAAATCTTCTCTGTTTCCTACAAAGTTTTTCTTGTTTTTTACATAGGTTCCGCCTCCTACAAAATTTTTCTTGTTTCCTACGGAGTTTTTCTTGTTTTCTACAAGGCTTTTCTTGTCGACGAAGTTTTTCCAGTCTCCTTTATAGGTTTCGCCTTCTACAGATTTTCTGCCGTACCTACAAAGTCTTTCCCGTTTTAGAACGGAGTTTCCTAGAAAGTCTTCTTTGTTTCCTAAGAAGTTTTTCTTGTTTCCTACGTGAGTTCCGCCTTCCACAAAATTTTTCTCGTCTTTCACAAAGTTTCTCTCGTCTCTGTTCTTTCTGTCGAAATTTTTTTGCCTCTTACATACGCTCCGCCTACAAAGTTTTCCTTGTTTCCTACAAAGTTTTCTTTTGTTCCCACAAAGTTTCCCTCCTCACCTACATAGGCTCCACCTCCCAGAAAATTTGTCCAGTTTCTCACGAAGTTTTTTTCTGTTTTCTTCGAAGTCTCTCTCGTTTCCTACAAAGTTTGTCATGTTTCCTACAAAGGCTTCGATTCCTGCAGAATTTTTCTTGTTTCCTACAGAGTTTTCCTAGTAGTCTACAGAGTTCTTTTTGTTATCTACATAGGCTCCGCCTCCAACAATTTTTTTTTCCACCCGTACAAAGTATTCTTTGTCTTTTACAACGTATTCTTTGTTTTACGCAGAGTATTTCTGGTTTCCTACTGACTTTTCCTCGTTCCCTACAGTTTTCCTTGTTTCCTACATAGGCTACGCCTCCTAACAAATGATTTTTGTCTTGAATAAAGTATTCTGCATAGTCGTCCTCGTTTCCCACAAAGCTTTCCTTGTTTCCTACATAGACACCGCCTTCAAAGAAATTTTTCTCATTTCCCACAAAGTTTTCCTTGTTTTCCACCGTTTTCCGCGTTTCATTTCTTGTTTACATAGACTCCGCCCCACACAATATTTTTCTACGAAGTTTTCTTTGTTTCCTGCAAAGCCTTTTTTGTTATCTACAAAGTTTTCCTTGTCTACTATAGAGACTCCGCCTCTTACAGAATTTTTTCTGATTCTCACAGAGTTTTCCTTGTTTCCTACAAAGTTTTCCGCTGTTTCTACAGAGGTTTCTTCCTTTCCTACATAGGCTCCGCCTCCCACAGAAGTTTCTCAGTCTCCTTAAAAGTTTTTCTCGTTTCCTACGAAGCCTCCTTTGTTCTCTACATATTTTTTCTTGTTTCTCACATAAGCTCCGCCTCCCACTGAACTCTTCTTGTTTCCTTTAAAGTCTCTCTCTGTTTCTAAAAGATTTTCTTCTTTTCCTACATAGGCTCCGCTCCTCATAAAAACTATCTAGTTTCCCAGAAAGTTTCCTCCCTTCCTACATAACCTTCTTTCTCCTACAAAGTTTTCCTTGTCCCCTACATAGTCTCCGCCTCCTACTGAATTCTTCTTGTTCCCTCTAAAGTTCTCCTCGTTTCCCACAAAGTCTATCTCTATTTCCACAAGGTTTTCTCATTTTTCTACATAGGTTCCGCCTCCCACAGAAATTATCTAGTTCTCTAAAAAGTTTTCCTTGTTCTTTACGAAGCTTTCTTTTTTCCTACAAAATTTTCCTTGACTCCTACATAGGCTCCGCCTCCTACAGAATCCTTCTTGTTCCCTACAAGATTTTCCTTGTTCCTTTCAAAGTTTTCCTTGTTTTCTACATAGGCTCTGCCTCCTACAATATTTTCTTTAGTCTTGCACAAAATAGTCTCTGTCTTCTACATAATATTACTTATAATATAGGACTATAGGTATTTGTATTATTAATAAAAAAATGTTTTAGGAACTGGTTTATTGTTCAGATAAACTTAAGAGAATGTTTTCATGTGGTAACTCTTGTCTAAGAGGTTCACGGTACTGTTGTTGGTGTGGTTTTTCTGTCAGTGACTCCAAAGGAGGAAAATGTACGCAAAAATGTAATGAATTATTTTTATTATCAGAAAAATATATAACTGTTGATACAATAGGCTTCCGTTTTTGGAGTCATGAATAAAGAATTCCTGAATAATGTTTTAATAAATATTCAAATAAAATTTTCACGGAAAAAAAGTTTTCAATTCAAAATCATCAAATAAATTCACTTGCATAAACATGATAAAAAGTTTATTTCATTTTTTCTATTGAAACTCCGCTTAAATTTGAATAACATTTTTATAACGAGTTATAACTTTGTTGTCCCTACAAACGTCACACAAATTCATGATTTATTCCGTGTTTGCGAAGTTTTTCTAATTTTAGTTGAGAACACAGCTTTAAAGCTTAAAATTTCATAAATTCTTGACGGTTCTATCTGTGGAAAAAATCTGTGGGCTGTCTGAGTAGAAATCTCATTTAATTTGGCCTCTAGTCGTTAAATTAATTTGAATAATACGTTTTGGATTTGTCATTGTCCGTTGCGACAGTCCTTCTTAAGGAATATTTGCAATCGAATACTTTGCTGCTCATTGCCCACGACTTCAAAACAATCCTTTGAACGTTATTTGTACTTCCACATCAAACAGGAATTTTTTACCAGAATTTTAATTCTTTCAATTCATTTCAAGCGTTGTATAGTTGTGCAATTGCAACTGTAGTTCTTTTGTGAAACTTTTTGCTTTAATATGTTAGCGTTCATGACAAAAATAATTGGAAACAAATTGCGGAAAAGGGCAGCACACGTTTGATCATCAAAAGTGTCCAATGAATCGAATATAACAAACATAAACATATACATGATATATTATCAGGCCAATTTAATCAAACACAAACTATCCTTGTCTGAGTGAGCCGCTACCCCGCTTCAGATTGACCCAAGACTTGTGGCTTGGATTGATCCCTGTCTCTCACACTGATAATTTGACCTTTACATGAAGTAATTGAGTGCATCTTGAGCGCGTCTACAAGATTAATGGATCAGCAAGTGGCGAAAGGCCTTCAGAATTATTCATATTCAACTACAACGTTCATGCATGGAAGCTGCTTTGAAAATATTTCACTTTGTTGTATTATCACATTTCACATTATTACGAATGTATATCAAATGAAGTAGACAAGTAGGGAAATGGCCTAGTGAGATAAACCCACCCCACTGTCCTACATTGCCTGACATCACTGACATCTCCGCAATTAGGCTTACAACTGACATTTAAATTCATAACACGTCACTCAGATGAGGCTTAATGTGGCAGAGAGGGCCAGACTCCACCAAACGACTTCTACATGTTCGTACTGAATTTTTAAAAACGCCAGATTATAATAACATTTTATGATGAGAAGTTATGAGAAGATAACTCCGGAGGGAAATGTTTGGTGCTGAATTCATAGTTTGCGCTATGAATTTTGGATTAATTGCCACGAAAATCAAATTATGTACTTGAACTTGATTGGGGATCTACAATTACTTACATTTTCAATAATACAATCAGAAATTATCAGGGGATAGGGTCAAAAAAATTCGCGTATGACCGTTCGACCGTTCGACCAATTATTGGGGAGTAGTGCATGGCCTGCAAAACTCTAACTTTCATTCGAAGTTACTCTCAACTGGAATATTTCTACAGGTAAGGATTGCCCTCTTATCCCAGATAGACGTTTATTTTCGTGCAATACTTTACCAAACATCTAATGCTCGGGCTTGGCGCCCGTTTCCCTCGGTCCAATTCCAAGGGTAGACAGCATGTAGTCTACCGTAGGGCTCTTCCTAGATATTAGGCTCAAGTTTGGTACCTCAAATGACGGTCTGGCCGTTTACCCGCAGTTCGATAGGTACGAAACAAGTTTCGTGTTACCGTTCGACGGGTTATCGGGGAGTAGTACACGGCCTGCAACACTCTATCTTTCATTTAAAGTTACTACCAACTTTAATATATTTACATGTGGAGATTGCCCTCTTATTCCAGATAGTCGTGTATCCTCGTGCAATATTCTACCACACATCTAATGCTCGGGTTTCGTGCCCGTCATCCTTGGCCGAAGAATTAGGTGATAAAGTCCACAATTTTAAGGGAATGCAGCATGTGGTCTGCCGTAGGGCTCTTTCTAGATGTTAGGCTCAGGTTTGGTACCTCAAATGACGATTTGGCCGTTTATTCGCATTTTGATAGTGACAAAAAAAATCTCGTGCAGTCGTTCGACTGTTTGACCGTTCGACGAGTTATCGGGGAGTAGTGCATGGCCTGCAAAATTATACTTTTTGTTAACAGTTACTATCAACTGTAATATTTCTGCAGGTGGGGACTGCCTTTCTCTCAGATAGTCGTGTATCTTCGTGCAATACTCTACGACACATCTAATGATCGGGTGTCGGGCTTGTTACTTTCGACTGAAAGATTAGGTGGTAAGACCAACAATTCTAAGGGTAGACAGTATGTGGTCGGCTGCAGGACTTTTCCTAGATAATAGGCCCAAGTTTAGTACCTCAAATGACGATCTGGTCGTTTACCCGCAGTTCAATATAGACAAAAAAGTCTTGTGGGATCGTTCGACCGGTTGACCGTTTGACGAGTTATCGGGGAGTAGTGCATAGCCTGCAACACTCTATCTATTATTCTGAGTTACTCTCAACTGAAATATCTATACAGGTGGAGATTGCCCTTTTCTCCCAGATAGTCCTTTATCCTTGTGCAATACTTTTAAATACATATAATGCTTGGGTTTCGCGTCCTCCACTTTTGGCCAAAGGATTGGGTGGTAAAATCCACAATTTTAAGGGCAGACAGCATGTGGTCTACTGCAGGACTCTTCCTAGATGTTAGGCTCAAGTTTGGTATCTCAAATGACGATCTGGCCATTAACTCGCATTTCGATAGTGGCCGTTCGACCGTTCGACGAGTTATCGGGAAGTAGTACCTACCTTTCATTTAGTGCTGCGGTTTAGCGTTCGTTACTCTTGAATGGAATATTTTACAGGTGGGGACTGCCCTTTTCCCAGATACTTGTGTATCTTTGTGGAATACTCTACAACACATCTAATGCTTGGGTTTCGTGCCCGTTGCCCTGGGCCGAAGGATTAGGGGGCAAGACCAACAATTTTAAGGGTAGACAGCATGTAGTCTACTGTAAGGCTCTTCCCAGACACTAGGCTCAAGTTACGTACCTCGAATGACAATCTGGCCTTCTATCCGCATTTCGATAGGGACAGAAGGACTCTCGTATGACCATTCGACCGTTTGATCGTTCGACGAGTTATCGGGAAGTAGTACACAGCCTGCAACACTCTACTTTTCATTTAAAGTTGCTTCCAAGTGGAATACTTTTACATGTGAAGATTGCTCTCTTCCTTCAGATACATGTGTATCTTCGTGGGATATTCTACTACACTTCTAACGCTCAGATTTTGCGCCTGTTACCTTCGACCAAAGGATTAGGTGGTAACATCCACAATTTTTAAAGTAGACAGCATGTGGTCTACCGTAGGGCTCTTTCTAGATGTAAGGCCCAAGTTTGGTACCTCAAATGACGATTCGGCCGTTCACCCAAAATTCAATAGGAACGGAAGGAATCACCGTTTAACCGTTCGACGAGTTACCGGAGAGTAATACACAGCTAACAACACTCTACCTTTCATTTAGTGATGTGGTTTTGCGTCCGGTACTCTCGAATGAAAGATTAGGTGGTCTTCAAGAGTAGACGGAATTTGGCCTACCAAAGGATTCTGTTGAGAACTGGATTTGAGGTTTGTAATGAGGGCCGGAACATCATCTAAGGCTTAAATAATAGTTTGACCATTTACCCACAGTTAAATTGGGACAAGAAACCTCGTGGGTTCGTTCGACCGTTTGACCATTCGACAAGTTCAAGACTAGATGGCGTGTACCCTCCATAGGACTATTGATCAATATTGGGCTAATCTTGAACGACTGTCTGAACGTCTACCTGCAATTCGATAGACTTACAAGGGATCTATTCGCGTAGCCTTATCATAAAACTAGTGCTGCGGTTTAAGCTTGTTGCTTACGACTCTATGGTTGATGGCGTGAGGTCTTCCACAGGTCCAGTTTCGAAATCAACGATTCCTAAAACGACCGTCTGTCCTTTTATCTACTGTTCGCGGTACACACTTAATTTGGACTTCACGTCAAATTGATTTGCAAGTGACTTGGTCCCTGCAAACAAGGCTCAGAAGTGGTTAAGGACAATCATCATCAAGGTGACCAGTTAATGCCACTTCCTCAAGCTTTAATGACAAACTTGATGTTGTCTACGATTGAAAGATCGGGTACCTTATGGTTATCGACGTGAGGTCCAGTTTTGAACGACTGCCTGTCCGTACACTTGTTTGGACTTCAAATTAACGACTCGTTGAATGACCGCCTGTCCGTTTTTCACGGTTCTCGGTACACACTTCTCTTGGATCTTACATTAAATTGATTTGCAAGTGATTGGTCTTTGCAGGCAAGGCTGAGAGGTAATTGAGGACAATCTTCGTCTGGATGACCTTTTATTGCCACTTCCTCAAGCTTTAATGACAAACTTGAGGGTCTACATTGATGTTGTCTACGATTAAAAGATTGGGTACTTAATGGTTGATGACGTGAGGTCTCCCACAGGTCCAGTTTCGAACGACTGTCTGTCCGTACACTTGAGGACTCACTTGTTTTGGACCTCAAATCAAAGACTCCTTGAACGACCGCCTGTTTGTTTTTTACGGTTCTCGGCACACACTCCTCTTGGATCTTACATCAAATTGATTTGCAAGGGTTGTGGTCTTTGCAGACAAGGCTCAGACGTGGTAAAGACAATCATCGTCTAGGTGACCTGTTAATGACACTTCCTCAAGTTCCAATGACAAACTTGAGGGTCTATATTGATGTTGTCTACGATTGAGGGATCGGGTACTTAGTGGTTGACGGTGTGAGGTTTCTCACAGGTCAAGTTTTGAACGACTGTCAGTCCGTACTAGTTTTGGAATTCAAATCAGCGACTCCTTGAACGACCTCCTGTCCTTTCATTCACAGTTCTTGGTACAGACTCCCCTTGGATTTTACATCAAATTGATTTGCAGATAAGGCTGAGAGGTAATTGAGGACAATCTTCGTCTGGGCGACCTGTAATTGCCACTTCCTCTAGCTTTATTGAGAAACTTGAAGGTCCACATTGATGCTGCCTACGATTGAGGGATCGGGTACTTGATGGTTGACGGCTTGAGGTCTCCCACAGGTCCAGTTTTGAACGACTGTCTGTCCGTACACTTGAGGACTCACTCGTCTTGGATTTGAGGTCAACGATTCCTTGAACGACCGCCTGTCCATTTTCTACTGTTCCCGGTACACATTCCTCTTGGATCTTACAACAAGTTGATTTGCAAGTGATTGGTCTTTGCAGACAAGGCTGGAAGGAAATTGGAGACAATCATCGTCTAGGTGACCTGTTAATGCCACTTCCCCACCTTCAATGAAAAACTTGAGGGTCCATATTGATGTTGTCTACGACTGAGGAATCGGGTACTTGATGGTTGTCGGTGTGAGGTTTCCCAAAGGTCCAGTTTTGAAAGACTGTCTGTCCGTACTAGCTTTGGACTTCAAATCAACGACTCCTTGAACGACCGCCTGTCCTTTTATTCACGGTTTTTGGTACACACTCCTCTTGGATCTTACATCAAATTGATTTGCAAGTGATTGGTCTTTGCAGACAAGGCTGAGAGGTCGTTGAAGACAATCCTTGTCTGGGTGACCTGTTATGGCCACTTCCTCCAGCTTAAATGAGAAACTTGAGGGTCTACATTGATGTTGCCTACGATTGAGGGATCGGGTACTCAATGGTTGACGGTGTGAGGTTTCTCACAGATGAAGTTTTGAACGACTGTTTGTCCGTACTAGTTTTGGACTTCAATTCAACGACTCCTTGAACGACCGCCTGTCCGTTTTTTACGGTTCTCGGTACACACTTTTCTTGTGTCTTACATCAAATTGATTTACAAGTGTCGTGGTCTTTGCAGACGAGGCTAAGAGATGATTGACGACAATTATCGTCTAGGTGACCTGTTGATGCCACTTCCTCAATCTTTAAGGACAAACTTGAGGGTCCACATTGATGTTGCCTACGATTGAGGTTTCGGGTACCCAATGGTAGACGGCTTGAGGTCTCCCACAGGTCCAGCTTCGAACGACTGTCTGTCCGTACACTTGAGGACACACTCGTTCTGGACTTCAAATAAACGACTCCTTGAACGACCGCCTGTCTGTTATTTACAGTTATTGGTACACACTTCCTTTGGATTTTGTATCAAACTGATTTGCAAGTGACGTAGTCTTCAAAGTCATTGACGACCTATTAATGCCATTTCGTCAGGAATGTCGAAATGCAACGAAAAGTCGTCCAAGAGGTTGGCTTCAAATAGTAACACTCCTGGGCACTAAAGCTCGTTCCAAAAATTGCATTCGAGGACAAAGAAATCGTCGGGTAGCTTTGCGTACTTCCAGGGCAAAGAAAGAAAATCTTCTTTTTGAAAGTTTGATAAAGGTTTGACGTTACACGTCAAACCTCTCTTCCTACTTCTGGACGTTTTCCACCGCCGAAGGCGGAAAATGAATTTTATCCTTAGTATCACAAAGACATATATATATCTACAGCCCAAATTTTTCTAGCGGTTGTATCGACTTTTAGGATTGCTAACCAGTACTGGAGCTTCTAAAATAAGAATATTGTCCCAAAAAATCAATGCCATCATGTGGTTTAGTTGCGTAATCCTTCTTATAGGGAAACATCCTGTGAAAATTACATTCACTATAATCTGAAATGCGATAAGAAGGTTCAAGATCAGCCTAAGTTGTCCTGAGAAATATGGAATGAAATCCGATAGTAATGCGCGTTTTATTATGACGTAAAATAGTTGAATTATATTTTAAACTTGATGTGTTTCCCATGTTTCCATATTTTTCAATCAAACCGAGATATAAAAGTATAAATTATTGCTTTTATGTTCCACGCTGCATGTTCTAAAGCCATTTTAATAATACATTTGTATTTTAGACAGGTTTTGCAAACATAAAAGTCGTAGCTAACTAAATGAATAAGCATAAAATTTTATGCCGTCTCATACATTATTGCTCCGAAATAAAATTTTTGTTGGAATATCCCACTTCTGATGTTTTGTCTATGAGGGATAACAGTTCCAGATTGAACAAAAAAAATTGCAGGAGGGAGAGAAGCAAAGAGACTTCAAGGAAAATCTGATATGACACGTAGAATGACTGACTCTAATTACAAAAGAGCTTTTTATTTTCCGGATAAATTCTGTTTGTCAACAAAATCTTGTTACGCAGTAATTTGACAAGGGAAATCTTCATGATAAAAACGTGCACCTTGTGTGGTTAGAGACGAATTTATTCCTTGGAAATTTTGCTTCATAATTAATACATGTTTCAATAATTAATCAGTTTGATTAATTCTGCTCCGGTATCGGTTGGTTTTGTTAGGGGGTCATTCATAAATATGCTAATGAGTTACTAATTAGATTGTAATCAATACAATAGAATATGGATTAACACAATTTATGTAAATTGCCTGACTTCTGTGTTTTTTGAAAGAATTGATTTCAAAATGAGCTCTCTTCTTTGTTGAAAAACCTGACACGTTAAGAATCCTCTCAAAGTGAATACCTCTTCCTCAGCTTGTCTCTCTAGCATTCTAGAACACTCTAGCCCACTTGTACCCATCTGTAAACCTCTTTGACCTGCTGTTGACCTGCGGTTTGCTGTGGAGCATCGTCGCGTCTCTCAGCGCCTCTAATTGGACTTACAGCTGTCTCCGCATCAGGTGACAAAGTTGTAAGAGTCTTAGCGCATTGTCCAAGTTTCCTCAAGTCTTCTGTCGAGTGCACGAGGAATTCGCTTCTATTACAAACTCAAGATAGAATGCAGAATGTTTGCTTTGTGAAATAAGGAGACACTGAGGAAGTGAATAGAGATTGTAATCAGCCAGCGTGTAATGAAATACAGAATACATTCATAAACAAAGTCTCACGAAAATTCCTCCAAAATAAATAAATAAATAAATCTGAGGTGACCTACCTACGTCTTGAAGGCCACTTGAGGTAGGTGACTTGGTATCAAATATCAGCGGCTACTGCTGACGTAGCGTAAAATAACATAACAGCACTCTTCATGTATAATGAAAAACACTCAAGCGTACCAAAAGAGCTTCATTAAGAGAATTTAAAACATAACAATCAAAACAACCAAGTTTCTAATCTGTTTCCTCAGTAAAAAAGTTGCTAATATAATTATCTGCTAAGTAAATGGATAAAAGAACATCAAAAGGAGAGATTTATGCGGAAAAATTAGGTCGCCCCTTTGATACAGTTGTTTTTCTTGTTTAATTCAACAAACTTAAAGTCATAATTTAATGAGACTTATTTTTACTGTTCACGTTAAGATAAATAAAATATTTATCAAAAACCGTAAGGAATTCGACAAGTTTTGTTGGTGAATCGAGTGATAAATTGCAGAGTTATTTTCAAGCGTCTGCAAACCCGGCTCAGGTGGTGTCTCGCCGGTCGCTAAATGAGCTTACTGACCAAGTATTTACAATATGATACTGTGTGGAAGGTTCACAAAAGGCTAGCTCACTCTCAAAGCTCTTGCCTTTGAGAGGAAGTCGCAGTCACTGTTTGTACAATATCAAGATTAGCCTTTGAAGGATTGTAGTGTTTATACGTTGTTTTAAATGCGTGAATATATTAGTCTATGATTACAATCGCCTCTTGATTTACTGTCTCTATTGAACACGTCCACATTTTCCGTTCCGAGTACGGAAGGCATCAGCATTCTTGGTACTCAACTTATACTACCATCATCAAATTCTTACAACTGATTATCATATTCTGTAGCTTATTGAAAAGCTGCCAATTGATGGTTCCCAAGGACAAGCTTTTCCGCTTTCGTCATTATTTCTGGCATGACTGCTTCCACTGGCCTTCCAGTGCTCGGATCATCTTTAGCTAATTGACGAATATGTACTTGCCTCAGTCATCAACAAATTTCCATGCAGGATTGTCAAAACTGATGCTTCCCAATTAGCTTAAGATGATCCGTACAGTAGAAATATTCACGTCAGGGATCATGACGAAAGTACAGAAGCTTGCCATTGAGGACCAAGCTTCTCAATTAGCTACAAAAAGTGGTATTCCAGAAGCATTTGATGATAACTGAGGTTAGTACAAGTTGGGTGCCAAGAAAGCCGATGCTTCTCGTGTTCTGATCTGAACGGAAGGCTATGAGGTTTTTGGCTGAAATAAAATCGGGTGATAGAACATGGAATCATTATTTGAATGCCATATTCTGCAGCCAATTGACTAGATTGGAAAGTGGTCGTCAATAGCAAGCTACCCTACTTTCGTCATGGTTTCTGACGTGACTGCTTTCACCGGTCTTCCACTGTGCGGATCATCTTTAGTTAACTGAGGAGCCTCTGCACGAACAGACAACATGAAATTTTCGTGCAGGATTATTAGCTGAAAATGATCCGCACAGTGGGAGACTGGTGGAGCTAGTCGCACTAGAAATCATGACGAAAATAGAGATGACCATCGATTGCCTGCTTCTCTATGAGATACAAAATGTGGCATTCCAGAATCAGTTTTGAGAATCTTGCAGGAACATTTTATGACGACTGAGGCTAGTATAAGTTGGGTGCCAAGAAAGCTGACACCTTTCGTGCTCCGAACAAAAAATTGGGACCTATTTGATTGAGGTAGTGTTTTTTTTTGGATAAATTGTAACAGGTGATGAATTATAAACTCATCATTGAAATGCCACATTTTGTAGCCAATTGAAAAGCCTACAAAAATTGTCGGCAATGGCAAGCTACCCCACTTTCGTCATGGTCTCTGGCCTGACTACTTCCACCGGTCTTCCACAGTGCGGATCATCTTCAGTTAACTGAGAAACATCTGTACGAACAGTTATCATAATATTTTTGAGCAGGATTGTCAAAACTGATGCTTCTCAACCAGCTGACGATGATCCGCACAGTGGAAGACCGGTGGAAACAGTCACACCAGAGATCATGACGAAAGTAAAAAGGACCATCGATTGCAAGTTTCTCAATTAGATTCAAAATGTGGCACTTTCAAAGCATCAGTTTTGAGAATCCTGACTGAGGTTAGTACAAGTTGGGTGCCCGAAGAGCTGACGCCTGCCTGAACTGAAAATTTGGACTTTTTCGAAGGAGGTAGTGAGTTTTCGGCTAAAATCGTAACGGGTGATGAAATATGTAATCATTATTGAAATGCCACATTCCGCAGCTGATTGAGAAGCTTGCAACAATAGTCGTCCATTGAAAGGTACCCTACTTTCGTCATGATTTCTGACGTGACTGCTTTCACCGGTCTTTCACTGTTCGGATCATCTTTAGTCAACTGAGAAGCATCTGCACGAACAGTCATCATGAAATTTTTGTGCAGGATTGTCAAAATTGATAATCCGTACAGTGGAAGACCGGTGAAAACAGTTATGCCAAAGACCATGACGAAAGTAGAGAGAGCTTTTAATTGCCAGCTTCTCAATTAGATACAAAAAGTAGCATTCCAAACGTATCAATTTTAAGAATCCTGCCTGAGAATTTTATGATGATTGAAGCTTGTACATGCTAGGTTCCAGAAAAGCTGACACCTCTCGTGTACTGAATAGAAAATTTGGTCCTGTTTAACGGAGGTTATTTTTTCAGCTAAAATCGTAACGAGTGATGAATTATACAGTCATAATTGAAATTCCGCATTCTGCAGTTAATTGACAAGCTCGAAATAATGGTCAATGATGGCAAGCCACCTCACTTTCGTCAAGGTTACTGGCGTGACTGCTTCCACCGGTATTTTACTGTACAGATCATCTTTAGTTGATTGAGAAGCATCTGCACGAGTAGTCATCATGAAATTTTCGTGCAGGATTATCAGCTAAAAATGATCCGCACAGTGGGAGACCGATGGAATCAGTCGCGCTAGGAATCATGACGAAAGTAGAGAGGACCATCGATTGCAAGCTTCTTAATTGAATATCAAATGTGGTATTTCAGAATCATTAGTTTTGAGATTGCTGCACGATAATTTGAAGACGACTGAGGCTGATATAAGCTTGGCTCAGAGAAAGCTGACGCCTCTCGTGTTCTGAACAAAAAATTTGGACCTGCTGAATAGGAGTAGTGATTTTTTTGGGCTAAAATCGTAACGGATGATGAGACATGGAATCACTATTGAAATGCCACATTCCGCAGCCAATTGACAAGCTTGAAAAATGGTCGTCAATAGCAAGCTACCTCACTTTCGTCATGGTTACTGGCGTGACTGCTTCCACCTGTCTTCCACTATGAGAAGCATCTTCAGTTAATCGAGAAGCCTCTGCACAAACAGTCATCATGAAATTTTTGTGCGGGATCATTAGCTAAAGATGATCCGCACAGTAAAATACCGGTGGAAACAGTCATTCCAGAGATCATGACGAAAGTAGAAAGAACCATCGAATACAAGCTTCTTGATCAGATACAAAATGTGGCATTTTAAAAGCATCAGCTTTGAGAATCCTGCAGGAACATTTGATGACGACTGAGGCTAGTACAAGTAAGGCCTCCAAAACTCTGACGCCTTTTGTTCTTTGGACAAAAAATATGGACCTTTTCAATGAAGTAGTGATATTTTTGGCTGAAATTTCAACAGGTGTTAGATCATGGTTCAACCATTGGAATGAGACGTTCTGATGCTAATTGATTAGCCCAAGATAATGGTCAGCGATGGCAAGTTTCCCTATTTCGTCATGGCTTCTGGCATGATTGCCTTCATCGGTCTTCTATTATGCGGATAGTCCTTTCTTATTTGAGAAGCTTCTGCACGAACAGTCGTCAAGAAATTTTTGTGCAGGATTATTTGCTCAAAATGATCCGTACAGTCACGCTAGAAATCATTACGAAAGTAGAGAGGATCATCGATTGCAAGCTTCTCAATTGAATACAAAATGTGGCATTTCAGAATCATCAATTTTGAGATTGCTGCACGAACTTTTGGAGACAATTGAAGACAACTGAGGCTTATACAAGCTACGTGTTCTAAACAGAAAGTTGGGACCTGTTCAATGGAGTAATAATTTTTTAGGCTAAAATTTCAACAGGTGATGAATCATGGTTTAATCATTGAAATGCCGCATTCCGCAGCTGATTACCAAGCTTAAAAAAGTAGTTGTCAATGGCAAGCTACTGGACTTTCGTCATGATTTTTGGCCTGACTACTTCCACCGGTCTTTCACTGCGCGGATCAACTTTAATTAATTGAGAAGCATCTGCACGGACAAACCTCATGAAATTTTTGTGCAGGCCAGTCAAAACTAATGCTTCTCAGTTAGCCAAAGATGATCCGTACAATGAGAGACCGGTGAAAACAGTTATGCCAGAGATCATGACGAAAGCTTATCAATCAGATACAAAATGTGGCATTCCAGAATCAGTTTTGAAAATCTTGCAGGAATATTTGACGACGACTAAGATCAGTACAAGCTAGGTGCCAGGACAGCTGACGCCTTTTTTGTTCCGGACAAAAAATTTGAACCTGTAAAATTGATATAGTGATTTTTTGGGCTAAAATCGTAACGGGTCACCTTGAAACATTTTGTAGCTAATTGAAAAGCTCATAAAAATTGTAGTCAATAGCAAGCTACCCCACTTTCGACATGGTTACTTGTGTGACTGCTTCCACCGGTCTTCCATTGTGCTGATCATCTTTAGCTAGTAAAGAAGCATTAGTTTTGATAATACTGCACAAACATGATGCTTTTTAGTAAGCTGAAGATGATCCGCACTGTAAAAAACCGGTGAAAATATTCACGTCAGGTATCATGACGAAAGTACAGAAGCTTGCCATTGGAGACCATCGATTGCAAGCTTCTCAATTAGCTACAGATTGTTGGGTGCCAAGAAAGCTGACGCCTTTTGTGCTCTGAACGGAAAATTTGGACCTTTTTCAGCTAAAATCGTAACTGATAATCAAACATAAAATCATCATTGAAATGCTACATTTTGTAGCTGATTGAAATTTTCAATGAACGGTCCTCAAGGAGATGTTTTTTACTTTCGTCATGATTTCTGGTCTTCCATTGTACGGATTGTTGCCAATGGATCTTGTGATGTGATAGGAAGATGAAATTTCAAGCATTTATTGAAAAGTTGTTACTTCAGATGTGCCATCACTTTAACGAATGATAAGCAGATGAACCAAGGACTAGTTGGCCAACAAGTAGGGACATTCAGGTAACTCTATTATCAGGGTAGATTACTCACGAATCAGTCATCAAATATATCAAATATGTATATTATTGAGACACATTTCCAGTTCACTGGCGTCCCGCCAATTTCAGAGCAGCGTACAGCGTCTGTATCTCATTGCTATGTTTACATCATTTGCCACAATGTATCATTCTCTCATATTTGTATCAGTTTTCACTTAGAACTGTGGACCCTTGTCAAATTTCATTATTATATTGTTAACAATTATTCTGTCTGTTCCAGGTAAGTGCCAGCATTGTTATCCTTCAATAACACCCCCACATTCAAATGTGAGTCAATTTTTTATTAATTCAAGAAATTTATGAACATTTACAATGAAAAAATAATAATTTAGGTTAATGTCCAATACGCGTTGCAACTTGTTTATCTAGAGACAAGAAATATGATAGTGGAGCTACCCCCGAAATAAGTTTGTCCTAAGCGATTTTGTATTTCTTTTTTCCTGAAGTTTGAAAGCGCTATATTTCAAGACACTTGCTGGTAACTTCTCGTGTTGACAGTCTTCTGTTTCTTGAAATTATGACCAGAAGTCGCACAACTTTAAATCAGTTATCTTGTGACCTGAAATTTAGTGCTGCTTTTTCCGTTCGACGTTGTTATTGAATAAAGATTCTCACGTCTTCAAACCATATTTTGGAGATTGATTGGTGCAGAGGGCATTTGTCCCTTAGTTACCTTCATACATTGTACCACAACCGCTGTTAACGAAAAATAACGACTTACTAGGAAAAGCTTTTATCCAAATTCCAACGTCACCGTTCTTAATTAACGCCGCTTCATCCTCAAGCCGGGCCTGTATCATCTCTTGTTCATTAATCAAATTCGGCAGACCTCCCGGACATTTTCATATCTTCCAGTTTTTAATTTTGAGCAAAGGTTCGAATTGACTCCTCCAAAATCAATTCGCTTGAGATCATTAATAATTTTTTTTAATAAAATCTTCAGATAAGTATGTAATTTCGTTCTTGTCATCAGGGAACTAATTTCTTAAACTTTCAGTTGTCATATTTTATCTTGAATGAGTGGAAGGAGACTTATAAAATCGAAAAGAGCTGGAGATGACAACGGGATGACACAACCAGGTGTGCTTCTTAATCGATGAAACAGTATTATTTATTGGGCATACTTTTCTCATAGAGCAAAGATGCGCAGAACTGATTTCCAGCCACAAAGTAGTGGCCTAGAACCGCTAAAACCTAACTACTTCTGTGAAAGCAGCTTGTGTCGAATTGTAGTGATGTGATTGACTTCTGTTTGATTAATGACAGGCTTAAAATCAGTTCTAGGCACTTAAAAATCGTTATTAATGTGTTCAAATCAATTTCAACCATTCAGTCAACGATTGAAGCCTGTTTGAATCTATTAACACGCAAAAGCTGCATGTTTTTAATTGTGAGCATCAAAAATCAAATTAAGGCACTGCGAAACATGTCTTAACTATTTGGACTACCCTTGAAACGTTTCTAAATTGTTTTTAAGCAATTCAAAATAGTTTTTGAATGCCTAAGTCAATTTAAGCTATTTGAAAATGAAAAAATCATACTTAGGCACTTCTAAACGTTGAAAAAGCACCTTGAAATAGTTATAGGCACTAAAAAACGTTCATTGGTTGTTTTATATTGACTTGAACCCTTCAACGGAATAATAAATCAATTTGAGGCCTTTTTCTTCGACAATTATTGATTTCAGATATATTTGTGATATCTGAATCAATTCTGGGCACTTTTAGACGTTAAAAATCACTTCAAAAGAGTTGTAGGCACTCATAAACGTTTATTGATGGTTTATTGTTGATCTGAATACGCCAACAAAATAATAAATCAAATTGAATGCCTTTAACTACAAGAAAAAATCATTTGAAAGTTATTCATGATGTCTGAATCTGTTTTAGGCACTACTAAACGTTAAGACATCACCTTGAAATAGTTATAAGCACTTAGAAATATTTAATAACTGTTTAATTTCAAATTGAACACTTTAACAGGACAATGAATCGATTTGGAGCCCTTCAGTACAAGAATCAATAATTTTGGGGTTATTTTGATGTCTGAATCAAGTTTAGGCACTTCTAAACGTTAAAAATCACTTCAAAATGGTTTTAGGCACTCAAAAACATCTATTGATTGTTTAATGTTGATCTGAGTGCTTCAACAGAATGATAAATCAATTTAGAGCCCTTTGCTATAAAAATAAATCATTTCAGGGTTATTCATAATGTCTGAATCTATTTCAGGCACCATTTAACGTTGAAAAGTCGCCTTGAAACAGTTGTAAGCACTCGGAAACATTTATCAACTGTTTCATTTTAGATTGAGCACTTTAACAGGATAATAAATCAATTTGCAGCCCTTCATTACTAGAATAAACAATTTCGGGGTAATTTGTGATGTCTGAATCAGTTCTAGGCACTTCTAAACGTTTGGAAACAGACTTAAAAACATTGGATAATTGTTTGATATTGAATTGAACATTGTAACAAAGCAATAAATCAATTTGAAGCCCTCCAGTATAAGCATGAATCATTTTGGGGCTATTTATGATGTCTGAATGATTTTTGGGCACTACTAAACGTTGAGAAATCGCCTTGAAACAATTGTGAGCACTTGGAAACATCTATCAACTGTTAAATTTTGGATTAAGCACTTTAACAGGATATTAAATCAATTTGCAACCCTTCACTACAAAAATAAACAATGTCGAGATAATTTGTGATGTCTGAATAAGTTTAAGGCACTCCTAAACGTTGGGAAATAACCTTAAAAACGTTAATTAATTGTTTGGAATTGAATTGAACACTGTAACAATGCAATAAATCAATTTAAAGCCTTCCAGTATGAACATGAATCATTTCGGGGCTATTTATGATGTCTGAATGAATTTTAGACACTTTTAAACGTTAAAAGGTCACCTTGAAATAGTTCTAGGCACTTGAAAACGTTTATTAACAGTTAAGTATTAAATTGAGCATTTTGGCAACATGATAAATCAATTTGGAGCTCTTCATTACAGAAATAAATTTCTTCGAGGTTATTTATGATGTTTGAATCAACTCTAGGCATTCCTAAACGTTGCAAAATGAACTTGAAAACGTTAATCAATTTTTTGATATCGAATTGAACACTTGAGACATGCAGTGAATCAATTTGGAGTCCTCCACTATAAATATAAGTCATTTCGGGATTATTCATGATGCTTTAATAAATTTTAGGCACTCCTAAACGTTCAAATGTCACCTTGAAACAGTTGTAGGCACTTGAAAACGTTTACTGATAGTTTAATATTTAATTCAGGAATTTGAAGCCGTTCACTACAAAAATAAATAATTTTGGGATTATTTGTGATGTCTGATGAATTTCGGGCACTTTTAAACGTTAAAAAGTCATCTTAAAATGGTTGTAGGTACTTAAAAACGTTAATTGATTGTTTGATATTGAATTGAGCACTTCAACATGATGATATATCAAATTGGAGCCTTTAACTACAAAAATAAATAATTTCGGGTTTATTTATGATGTTTGAATGAATTTTGGGCACTTCTAAATGTTTGAAAACTACCTTGAAGAAGTTGTAGGCACTCAAAAGTATTTATTATTGTTTTAATATTGAACTTAAGACTCCAACAGAAAGTCAAATCGATTTGGAGACCTTTATTTGAAAAATTAATTGTCTTGGGGCTATTTGTGATGTTTGAATCAATTTTAGGCAATTTTGAACGTCAAAAATTAGTTATAGGCACTTATAAACGTTTAATAATTGTTTAACGTTGAACTAAGTACTCCAACAGTATAGTAAATCAATTTGGAGCCCTTCACAAAAATAATTCATAACTTAGGGGTTACTTGTGATGTCTAAATACATTTTAGGCACTTCTAAACGTTTAAAAATCACTTTGGAACAGTTGTAGACACCTAAAAACGTTTGCTGACTGTTTAATATTGAATTTGCGCATTCTAGCATCATAACAATAAGAATTGGAGCCCTTCCTTTCGGAAATAAATCATTCCGGGCTCATTTGTTACATTTGAATCAATTCTAGGCACTTTTAAACCTTAAAAAATCTTCTTGAAACAGTTGTAGGCACCTAGGAACGTTCATAAACTGTTAAACATTGAATTAAGCACTTTATCAGCATGATGAATCATTTTGAAGCCCTCCGCTGAATAAATAAATAACTTAGGTGGTATTTTGAATGTCTGAAACAATTTTAGGCACCTCTAAACGTTGAAAAATATCCTTAAGAAGTTTATCAATTGTTTGATATTGAATTGAACACTTTGACAGAATAGTAAATTCAGTTGGAGCCTTCTACTACAAAAATAAATCATTTCGGGATCATTTATGTGTCTGAATTAATTCTAGGCACTTCTAAACGTCCAAAATTCATCTTGAAAAATATCAATCATCTATTCAATATCAAATTTGAGACATCAACAGAAAATCAATTCAATTTGGAGCCTTTTACTACAAGAATAATCAATTTTGGGACCATTTGTGATGTTCCAATCAATTTCAGGCACTTCTAAACGTTGAAAAATTACCTTTAACTGTTTTAGGCACTTGAGAACGTTTATAAATTGTTAGATATTGAATTTGCGCACAGTAGCAGTATAATAAAAAAATGTAGAGTCCTGCCTTTTGGAAATAAATCATTTTGAGATTGCTTGCTATGTCTGAATCAAATTTAGGCACTTCTAAACGTTGAAAAGTCATCTTGAAACAGTTATGGGTGCCTGAAAACGTTTATTGATAGTTTAGTATTAAATTGAGCATTTTGGTAGCATAATAAATTATTTTGGTGCTAATCATTATGAAAATAAATTACTTTGGGTCATTTGTGATGCCTTGATCAATTTTAGGCACTTCTAAACGTTGATAAATAGCTTTACAAACGTTTATCAATTGTTCAATATGAGATTAAACATTTTTACAGAACAATAAATGGAATTGGGGCCCTTCACTATGAACATGAATCATTTCGGGGCTATTTATGATGTCTGAATGAATTTTAGGCACTTTTATACGTTAAAATGTCACTTTGAAACAGTTGTAGACACTTGAATACGTCTATTGATTGTTTAATATTGGATTCAGCACATCAACATAATAATAAATCAATTTGGTGCCCTCCACTACAAAAAAAGATGATTTCAAAGTTATTTGTGATGTCTGATCGAGTTCAAGGCACTTCTTAACGTTAAAAAATCACGTTGATACAGTCTTAGGCTTGCTGGAACGTTTTATAATTGTTCAATATCAAGTTGAGCTCTTGTTACACTATGATAAATCAATTTGTAGCAGTTCATTCCAAAAATAAATAATTTTGGGGATACTAGAGACGTCTGAATCAATTTAGGCACTTCTAAACGTTGAAAAATAACCTTAATATAGTTGTAGGTATTTAAGAACGTTTAATATCAAATTTAACGCTTCAACAGTATAATGAATCAATTTTGAGCTCTTCGCCACAATTTGTGATGTCTAGTTGAGATTTAGGCACTTCTAAACGTTAAAAACTCACCTTGGTATAGTTGTAGACACTCAAAAACATTCATGTGTTGTTTAATGTTGAATTGAGCACTTTTACAGCATCCTAAATCAATTTGGAGCCCTTCACTACAAAAATGAATCAATTCGAGCTTATTCATGAAGTCTGAATTAATATTAGGCACTTTTTAACGTTGAAAAATCATTTCAAATCAGTTCAAGGTACTGAAAAACCTTTATTTATGATTTAATAATGAATCAATCATTGAATGGCCTATTAAATCAATTTGGATGTCTGAATGAATTTTAGGCACTTTTAAACGTTCAAAAGTTACCTTGAAACATTTTTAGGCACTTGGAAACGTTTATTGATTGTTCAATTTTGAAGAGAGCACTTCAACAGGACAGTATATCAATTTGAAGCACTTCACTACAAAAATAAATAATTCGGGGGTTATTCATGACGTTTAAATCAATTTTAGACGTTTCAACGTTGGAAAATCACCTTGAAACAGTTGGAGAATTTCAATTGATTTGTATTTTAGGCATTGTTATTTCTGTAATAAAACGCTAACGATTATTACTAATGGAATATGGGGACATATTCAATTCACATTTCTGAAGAATAAATTCAAAGCCTCTATTGCTTTTAGCAATTGTATCACGTCTGTTTTTATTATTAAATTCTGGGAGTTGTGTGTTCTGGGCCAGCATTAAATTAACACGAAATAAAAACAAGAAAATTGACAAAGAGAGGGATTCATCACGTTCATGAGCCCTGTACGTGCGTGATTTTGTGTGCGTGGATGCGTGAGCATACATACGCACCGTTTTCGTCAATCTGACGGAGATATCTATGTGATAGGAGGTAATTAGCAATGAACGCGTTGCTGGGAGCTGGGGAGAATGTGTCCGCTTTATGATTGTGTTATATTGTTTGCATGTCGATAAATTAGAGCGCGTTATTATGAATTGTACCTTCTGAATAATTAGCCAATTATTACGATTTTGGATGAGCGGCGCGCCAATCGAATTTGCTTATAATTAGACTTGTAATTGAATTACCGTTACTGAATATGAAACCTTTCGATTCGTTTAAATCTTGTTGAGTTATCTCGTTATTCAATATGTATTATCGACTCTCAAGTTGAAAACTTTGATTGTTCCGCACAGTTGAATCGAACGAAATGTTAAATGCCCAGAAGATTTAATACTATGGTAAAAAATAAATTAAAAGTTTAAATTACCTACTGAATTGTTTTCGTTTGTAATTTTCAAGTATTCTCATTGAATAAACTTCAATTTCAGTTTGTGGTAGAAATATAATGAAAGCAATCGATCGATATAGATTGGAACATTTGCATAGGCAATCTACTTTTAGATCGCGATGGGGGGTGGCAGTTTGTTGAAGCTCTGAAGTGCGACATGCACCTACTTTCAAACTAAATAAGTTAATTTCAAATTCCCGCTTTTTAAACTAAATTAAAATACTGTTCTTTGTAAATAAAGTCCATTTAGATTTAATCAGAACCCAGTTGGAAAATGTTATTGGGAGTGTTATTACTTTAAGAAATATATTTGCTTTTAACCTTTATTTACTTCAATTCCCTTCAACTGCACTCAATTCTATTCAATAGCAAGAGAAAATTTACATTTCTATTGTGGAATTCCAATAGCCATTGGAGGAAGTGACTGTCACAGAAATTGATTAATTTCAATTGAATGCATTGACCAAATAAACCAAAATTTAAAAGCTTAGTCGTTCTAAGCTTGTTTATCACAAAAACCAGTCCATTCAAGTCCATCCCGTCTACTAAAGCTTTTACCTGCAGCCCAATCCAGCCCGGATAATTCCAAGGTCGACTATTCTAAGTTTCAGTCCATTGCAGTCCAACCCGGACCGGATACTTTCAAGGCCACGCTCAACGTGACCTGTAGAATTTGAAGGCTTGACTCAGTCTGGCTCATTAATTCCAACCTCTAGATTTCTATTTCTGTAGCCCAAATCAGTCTTGCTCAACTTGGCCCAATAATTCAAAGGCTTGATTCAGTCCGGTCCTCCCATGCCCGACTATCTCAAGAATCGGTCCATCCACCCAAGCCAGTTCTCATTGAAAGGCCCGATTTGAAGGTCCAACACAACCTCACCTGAAAAATTTGAAGGCCTAATTCAGATTGGCTCTTCCAAATCCAACTTCTCTTAGGTTTGTTCCATCAAAGCAAGTTGGTACCAGAAAAAACTCTTCATTTCAACCTTTAGAGCTTTCTAGCTGCAGTCCAACCAAGTCCGGGTGATTTAAAGGCCAGGCCCAGCTAGACCTGGAATATTTAAAGGCCTGGTTACGTCTGGTCTTTCTTGAGTTCGACTAATCTGAATTTCAATTCATTCAAGCCAATTACCCACAAAAGGCCTGTTCATTCGAGTCTTTAAAGTTATATACCTGCAGTCCAACTCGGTCGGGGTATTTTCAAGGCCCGGCTCAACCCGACCTGTAGAATTCGAAGGCTTGGTTCAGTTTGGCCCATCAAGTTCGACTATTCTAATGTTTGGTCCAACCAAGCCTATTGCCTCCAGAAGACCCATTCATTCCAACCTCTAGATTCTTATTTCTGTAGTCAAAATCAGCTCGGATGATTTCAAGGTCTTGCTCAACTTTGCCCAACAATTCAAATGCTTAATTCAGTCCGTTCCCTACATGCCTAACTATTTTAAAGTTTGTTCCGTTCATCAAAATCTGTTTTCATTAGAAGACTCGATTTGAAAGTCCGACAAAACCAACCTTGCCTGAAGAATTTTGATGCCTGACACAGATTGGCTCTTTCAAGTCCAACTCCTCTTAGGTTTTGTCCATCAAAGCCAATTGGTGCCAGAAAAAACCGTCCATTTCAACCTCCAGAGCTTTCAACCTGCGGTCCAAGCAAAGCCGGATGATTTTATGGCCTGGCCCAATCTGACCTGGGATATTTGGAGGCCTGATTAAGTCTGGTCCTTCCTTAGTTCAACTATACCAAGTTTCAGTCCATTCAATCCCCTAGCTCACAAAACGCCTGTTCATTCAAGTTTTCAAAGTTATATACCTGCGGTCCAACTCGGTCCGGGTATTTTCAAGGCCCGGCTCAACCCGACCTGTAGAATTTTAAGGCTTGGCTCAGTCTAGCCCTTCCAATTTTGACTATTCCAAGGTTTGGTCCAATCAAGTCTATTGCCATTAGAAGACCCAACCATTCCACTCAATAGATTTTTTTCTGTAGTCCAAATCAGCTCGAATGATTCCAAAGTCTTGCTCAACTTGGCCCAGTGATTCAAAGGCTTGATTCAGTCTGGTCCTCACTTGCGTGACTATTTTAAGGTTCGTTTCGTCCATCCAAATCTGTTTCATTGAAAGACCCGATTTGAAAGTCCGACAAAATAAACTTCGCCTGTAAAATTTTGAGGCCTGATACAGATTGGCTCTTCCAAGTCCAACTCATCTTAGGTTTGGTCCATCAAAGCCAGCTGAAACCAGAAAAAGCCATCCATTTCAACCTCCAGAGCTTTTTACATGCAGTAAAAACCGAACCCAGATGATTTCATGACTCAATCTTTGGGAATTTGAAGATAGGCTTGCTCCTGGCCCAATCTGATCTGGTGGTAATTTGGATTGATCTCTTCATATTCTGATTGTATGGACCTTAGTCTATACGAAAATATACTTTTCATCCCTTAAAACGCCCAATTAGAGGGTCAAATATAGCAATAAATATGATATGGAATTTGCCTAAAAATGACATTTGAAATGCGAATTATGCAAGAACTAGAGCATTTATTCAACTTTGGATTGTAGATTTGGATTCTAGAGGGTCGAAATAAGGGGATGACATGCGTAACACATTTTTTTATATTTTTATCATTCATTTCAAAACACCAAGACTTATTGTCTTGGTGTTTTTTCAAGCAAAAAAGAACTTTCTTTTTGATTCTGTTCAAATTTTGTATACGAACTCTCTAAGGATCTATCCTTTAATAAATAGAGTGAAATCAATTCAAAAAAATTATTCAAGGGATGAAACACCCCTTCGAAATATTAATAGGCGCATATTCTAGAAACTATCAAGTAATTTGGATTGATCTCTTCAAATTCTGATTGTATGGACCTTAGTCTATACGAAAATATACTTTTCATCCCTTGAAACGCCTAATTAGAGGGTCAAATATAGCAATAAATATGATATGGAATTTGCCTAAAAATGACATTTGAAATGCGAATTATGCAAGAACTAGAGCATTTATTCAATTTTGGATTGTAGATTTGGATTCTAGAGGGTCGAATTAAAGGGATGACATTTGTAACACATTTTTTTATATTTTTATTATTCATTTCAAAACACCAAGACTATAGTCTTGGTGTTTTTTTAAGCAAAAAAGGACTTTCTCTCTGATTCTGTTCAAATTCTGTATACAATCTCTCTGAGGATCTATCCTTTGATAAATAGAGTAAAATCGATTCTAAAAAATTATTCAAGGGATGAAACACCCCTTCGAAATATTGATAGGCGAATATTCTAGAAACTATCGAGTAATTTGGATTGATCTCTCCATATTCTGATTGTATGGACCTTAGTCTATTCGAAAATATACTTTTCATCCCTTAAAACGCCTAATTAGAGGGTCAAATATAGCAATAAATATGATATGGAATTTGCCTAAAAATGACATTTGAAATGCGAATTATGCAAGAACTAGAGCATTTATTCAATTTTGGATTGTAGATTTGGATTCTAGAGGGTCGAATTAAAGGGATGACATTTGTAACACATTTTTTTATATTTTTATTATTCATTTCAAAACACCAAGACTATAGTCTTGGTGTTTTTTTAAGCAAAAAAGGACTTTCTCTCTGATTCTGTTCAAATTCTGTATACAATCTCTCTGAGGATCTATCCTTTGATAAATAGAGTAAAATCGATTCTAAAAAATTATTCAAGGGATGAAACACCCCTTCGAAATATTGATAGGCGAATATTCTAGAAACTATCGAGTAATTTGGATTGATCTCTCCATATTCTGATTGTATGGACCTTAGTCTATTCGAAAATATACTTTTCATCCCTTAAAACGCCTAATTAGAGGGTCAAATATAGCAATAAATATGATATGGAATTTGCCTAAAAATGACATTTGAAATGCGAATTATGCAAGAACTAGAGCATTTATTCAATTTTGGATTGTAGATTTGGATTCTAGAGGGTCGAATTAAGAAGATGACATGCGTAACACATTTTTTTATATTTTTATTATTCATTTCAAAACACCAAGACTATAGTCTTGGTGTTTTTTCAAGCAAAAAAGGACTTTCTCTCTGATTCTGTTCAAATTCTGTATACAATCTCTCTTAGGATCTATCCTTTGATAAATAGAGTAAAATCAATTCTAAAAAATTATTCAAGGGATGAAACACCCCTTCGAAATATTAATAGGCGAATATTCTAGAAACTATCGAGTAATTTGGATTGATCTCTCCATATTCTGATTGTATGGACTTTAGTCTATTCGAAAATATACTTTTCATCCCTTAAAACGCCTAATTAGAGGGTCAAATATAGCAATAAATATGATATGGAATTTGCCTAAAAATGACATTTGAAATGCGAATTATGCAAGAACTAGAGCATTTATTCAATTTTGGATTGTAGATTTGGATTCTAGAGGGTCGAATTGAGGGGATGACATGCGTAACACATTTTTTTATATCTTTATTATTCATTTCAAAACACCAAGACTATAGTCTTGGTGTTTTTTCAAGCAAAAAAGGACTTTCTCTCTGATTCTGTTCAAATTCTGTATACAATCTCTCTGAAGATCTATCCTTTGATAAATAGAGTAAAATCAATTTAAAAAAATTATTCAAGGGATGAAACACCCCTTCGAAATATTAATAGGCGAATATTCTAGAAACTATCGAGTAATTTGGATTGATCTCTTCATATTCTGATTGTATGGACCTTAGTCTATTCGAAAATATACTTTTCATCCCTCAAAACGCCTAATTAGAGGGTCAAATATAGCAATAAATATGATATGGAATTTGCCTAAAAATGACATTTGAAATGCGAATTATGCAAGAACTAGAGCATTTATTCAATTTTGGATTGTAGATTTGGATTCTAGAGGGTCGAATTAAGGGGATGACATGCGTAACACATTTTTTTATATTTTTATTATTCATTTCAAAACACCAAGACTATAGTGTTGGTGTTTTTTTAAGCAAAAAAGGACTTTCTCTCTGATTCTATTCAAATTCTGTATACAATCTCTCTAAGGATCTATCCTTTGATAAATAGAGTAAAATCAATTCTAAAAAATTATTCAAGGGATGAAACACCCCTTCGAAATATTAATAGGCGAATATTCTAGAAACTATCGGGTAATTTGTATTGATCTCTTCATATTCTGATTGTATGGACCTTAGTCTATTCAGAAATATACTTTTCATTCCTTAAAACGCCTAATTAGAGGGTCAAATATAGCAATAAATATGATATGGAATTTGCCTAAAAATGACATTTGAAATGCGAATTATGCAAGAACTAGAGCATTTATTCAATTTTGGATTGTAGATTTGGATTCTAGAGGGTCGAATTGAGGGGATGACATGCGTAACACATTTTTTTATATTTTTATTATTCATTTCAAAACACCAAGACTATAGTCTTGGTGTTTTTTCAAGCAAAAAAGGACTTTCTCTCTGATTCTGTTCAAATTCTGTATACAATCTCTCTAAGGATTTATCTTACGATAAATAGAGTAAAATCAATTCTAAAAAATTATTCAAGGGATGAAACACCCCTTCGAAATATTAATAGGCGAATATTCTAGAAACTATCGAGTAATTTGGATTGATCTCTTCATATTCTGATTGTATGGACCTTAGTCTATTCGAAAATATACTTTTCGTCCCTTAAAACGCCTAATCAGAGGGTCAAATATAGCAATAAATATGATATGGAATTTGCCTAAAAATGACATTTGAAATGCGAATTATGCAAGAACTAGAGCATTTATTCAATTTTGGATTGTAGATTTGGATTCTAGAGGGTCGAATTGAGGGGATGATATGCGTAACACATTTTTTTATATTTTTATTATTCATTTCAAAATACCAAGACTATAGTCTTGGTGTTTTTTCAAGCAAAAAAGGACTTTCTCTCTGATTCTGTTCAAATTCTGTATACAATCTCTCTAAGGATTTATCTTTCGATAAATAGAGTAAGATCAATTCTAAAAAATTATTCAAGGGATGAAACACCCCTTCGAAATATTAATAGGCGAATATTCTAGAAACTATCGAGTAATTTGGATTGATCTCTTCATATTCTGATTGTATGGACCTTAGTCTATTCGAAAATATACTTTTCATCCCTTAAAACGCCTAATTAGAGGGTCAAATATAGCAATAAATATGATATGGAATTTGCCTAAAAATGACATTTGAAATGCGAATTATGCAAGAACTAGAGCATTTATTCAATTTTGGATTGTAGATTTGGATTCTAGAAGGTCGAATTAAGATGATGACATGCGTAACACATTTTTAATATTTTTATTATTCATTTCAAAACACCAAGGCTATAGTCTTGGTGTTTTTTTAAGCAAAAAAGGACTTTCTCTCTGATTCTGTTCAAATTCTGTATACAATCTCTCTGAGGATCTATCCTTTGATAAATAGAGTAAAATCGATTCTAAAAAATTATTCAAGGGATGAAACACCCCTTCGAAATATTGATAGGCGAATATTCTAGAAACTATCGAGTAATTTGGATTGATCTCTTCATATTCTGATTGTATGGACCTTATTCTATTCGAAAATATACTTTTCATCCCTTAAAACGCCTAATTAGAGGGTCAAATATAGCAATAAATATGATATGGAATTTGCCTAAAAATGACATTTGAAATGCGAATTATGCAAGAACTAGAGCATTTATTCAATTTTGGATTGTAGATTTGGATTCTAGAGGGTCGAATTAAGAAGATGACATGCGTAACACATTTTTTTATATTTTTATTATTCATTTCAAAACACCAAGACTATAGTCTTGGTGTTTTTTCAAGCAAAAAAGGACTTTCTCTCTGATTCTGTTCAAATTCTGTATACAATCTCTCTGAGGATCTATCCTTTGATAAATAGAGTAAAATCGATTCTAAAAAATTATTCAAGGGATGAAACACCCCTTCGAAATATTGATAGGCGAATATTCTAGAAACTATCGAGTAATTTGGATTGATCTCTTCATATTCTGATTGTATGGACCTTAGTCTATTCGAAAATATACTTTTCATCCCTTAAAACGCCTAATTAGAGGGTCAAATATAGCAATAAATATGATATGGAATTTGCCTAAAAATGACATTTGAAATGCGAATTATGCAAGAACTAGAGCATTTATTCAATTTTGGATTGTAGATTTGGATTCTAGAGGGTCGAATTAAAAAGATGACATGCGTAACACATTTTTTTATATTTTTATTATTCATTTCAAAACACCAAGACTATAGTCTTGGTGTTTTTTTAAGCAAAAAAGGACTTTCTCTCTGATTCTGTTCAAATTCTGTATACAATCTCTCTAAGGATCTATCCTTTGATAAATAGAGTAAAATCGATTCTATAAAATTATTCAAGGGATGAAACACCCCTTCGAAATATTAATAGGCGAATATTCTAGAAACTATCGGGTAATTTGTATTGATCTCTTCATATTCTGATTGTATGGACCTTAGTCTATTCGAAAATATACTTTTCATCCCTTAAAACGCCTAATTAGAGGGTCAAATATAGCAATAAATATGATATGGAATTTGCCTAAAAATGACATTTGAAATGCGAATTATGCAAGAACTAGAGCATTTATTCAATTTTGGATTGTAGATTTGTATTCTAGAGGGTCGAATTAAGAAGATGACATGCGTAACACATTTTTTTATATTTTTATTATTCATTTCAAAACACCAAGACTATAGTCTTGGTGTTTTTTCAAGCAAAAAAGGACTTTCTCTCTGATTCTGTTCAAATTCTGTATACAATCTCTCTAAGGATCTATCCTTTGATAAATAGAGTAAAATCGATTCTAAAAAATTATTCAAGGGATGAAACACCCCTTCGAAATATTAATAGGCGAATATTCTAGAAACTATCGAGTAATTTGGATTGATCTCTTCATATTCTGATTGTATGGACCTTAGTCTATTCGAAAATATACTTTTCATCCCTCAAAACGCCTAATTAGAGGGTCAAATATAGCAATAAATATGATATGGAATTTGCCTAAAAATGACATTTGAAATGCGAATTATGCAAGAACTAGAGCATTTATTCAATTTTGGATTGTAGATTTGGATTCTAGAGGGTCGAATTGAGGGGACGACATGCGTAACACATTTTTTTATATTTTTATTATTCATTTCAAAACACCAAGACTATAGTCTTGGTGTTTTTTCAAGCAAAAAAGGACTTTCTCTCTGATTCTGTTCAAATTCTGTATACAATCTCTCTAAGGATCTATCCTTTGATAAATAGAGTAAAATCAATTCTAAAAAATTATTCAAGGGATGAAACACCCCTTCGAAATATTAATAGGCGAATATTCTAGAAACTATCGAGTAATTTGGATTGATCTCTTCATATTCTGATTTTATGGACCTTAGTCTATTCGAAAATATACTTTTCATCCCTCAAAACGCCTAATTAGAGGGTCAAATATAGCAATAAATATGATATGGAATTTGCCTAAAAATGACATTTGAAATGCGAATTATGCAAGAACTAGAGCATTTATTCAATTTTGGATTGTAGATTTGGATTCTAGAGGGTCGAATTGAGGGGATGACATGCGTAACACATTTTTTTATATTTTTATTATTCATTTCAAAACACCAAGACTATAGTGTTGGTGTTTTTTTAAGCAAAAAAGGACTTTCTCTCTGATTCTGTTCAAATTCTGTATACAATCTCTCTAAGGATCTATCCTTTGATAAATAGAGTAAAATCGATTCTATAAAATTATTCAAGGGATGAAACACCCCTTCGAAATATTAATAGGCGAATATTCTAGAAACTATCGGATAATTTGTATTGATCTCTTCATATTCTGATTGTATGGACCTTAGTCTATTCGAAAATATACTTTTCATCCCTCAAAACGCCTAATTAGAGGGTCAAATATAGCAATAAATATGATATGGAATTTGCCTAAAAATGACATTTGAAATGCGAATTATGCAAGAACTAGAGCATTTATTCAATTTTGGATTGTAGACTTGGATTCTAGAGGGTCGAATTAAGGGGATGACATGCGTAACACATTTTTTTATATTTTTATTATTCATTTCAAAACACCAAGACTATAGTCTTGGTGTTTTTTTAAGCAAAAAAGGACTTTCTCTCTGATTCTGTTCAAATTCTGTATACAATCTCTCTAAGGATCTATCCTTTGATAAATAGAGTAAAATCGATTCTATAAAATTATTCAAGGGATGAAACACCCCTTCGAAATATTAATAGGCGAATATTCTAGAAACTATCGGGTAATTTGTATTGATCTCTTCATATTCTGATTGTATGGACCTTAGTCTATACGAAAATATACTTTTCATCCCTTGAAACGCCTAATTAGAGGGTCAAATATAGCAATAAATATGATATGGAATTTGCCTAAAAATGACATTTGAAATGCGAATTATGCAAGAACTAGAGCATTTATTCAATTTTGGATTGTAGATTTGGATTCTAGAGGGTCGAATTGAGGGGATGATATGCGTAACACATTTTTTTATATTTTTATTATTCATTTCAAAACACCAAGACTATAGTCTTGGTGTTTTTTTAAGCAAAAAAGGACTTTCTCTCTGATTCTGTTCAAATTCTGTATACAATCTCTCTAAGGATCTATCCTTTGATAAATAGAGTAAAATCAATTCTAAAAAATTATTCAAGGGATGAAACACCCCTTCGAAATATTAATAGGCGAATATTCTAGAAACTATCGAGTAATTTGGATTGATCTCTTCATATTCTGATTGTATGGACCTTAGTCTATTCGAAATTATACTTTTCATCCCTCAAAACGCCTAATTAGAGGGTCAAATATAGCAATAAATATGATATGGAATTTGCCTAAAAATGACATTTGAAATGCGAATTATGCAAGAACTAGAGCATTTATTCAATTTTGGATTGTAGATTTGGATTCTAGAGGGTCGAATTGAGGGGATGACATGCGTAACACATTTTTTTATATTTTTATTATTCATTTCAAAACACCAAGACTATAGTCTTGGTGTTTTTTCAAGCAAAAAAGGACTTTCTCTCTGATTCTGTTCAAATTCTGTATACAATCTCTCTAAGGATCTATCCTTTGATAAATAGAGTGAAATCAATTCTAAAAAATTATTCAAGGGATGAAACACCCCTTCGAAATATTAATAGGCGAATATTCTAGAAACTATCGAGTAATTTGGATTGATCTCTTCATATTCTGATTGTATGGACCTTAGTCTATTCGAAAATATACTTTTCATCCCTCAAAACGCCTAATTAGAGGGTCAAATATAGCAATAAATATGATATGGAATTTGCCTAAAAATGACATTTGAAATGCGAATTATGCAAGAACTAGAGCATTTATTCAATTTTGGATTGTAGATTTGGATTCTAGAGGGTCGAATTAAGGGGATGACATGCGTAACACATTTTTTTATATTTTTATTATTCATTTCAAAACACCAAGACTATAGTCTTGGTGTTTTTTTAAGCAAAAAAGGACTTTCTCTCTGATTCTGTTCAAATTCTGTATACAATCTCTCTAAGGATCTATCCTTTGATAAATAGAGTAAAATCGATTCTATAAAATTATTCAAGGGATGAAACACCCCTTCGAAATATTAATAGGCAAATATTCTAGAAACTATCGGGTAATTTGTATTGATCTCTTCATATTCTGATTGTATGGACCTTAGTCTATACGAAAATATACTTTTCATCCCTTGAAACGCCTAATTAGAGGGTCAAATATAGCAATAAATATGATATGGAATTTGCCTAAAAATGACATTTGAAATGCGAATTATGCAAGAACTAGAGCATTTATTCAATTTTGGATTGTAGATTTGGATTCTAGAGGGTCGAATTGAGGGGATGATATGCGTAACACATTTTTTTATATTTTTATTATTCATTTCAAAACACCAAGACTATAGTCTTGGTGTTTTTTTAAGCAAAAAAGGACTTTCTCTCTGATTCTGTTCAAATTCTGTATACAATCTCTCTAAGGATCTATCCTTTGATAAATAGAGTAAAATCAATTCTATAAAATTATTCAAGGGATGAAACACCCCTTCGAAATATTAATAGGCGAATATTCTAGAAACTATCGAGTAATTTGGATTGATCTCTTCATATTCTGATTGTATGGACCTTAGTCTATTCGAAATTATACTTTTCATCCCTCAAAACGCCTAATTAGAGGGTCAAATATAGCAATAAATATGATATGGAATTTGCCTAAAAATGACATTTGAAATGCGAATTATGCAAGAACTAGAGCATTTATTCAATTTTGGATTGTAGATTTGGATTCTAGAGGGTCGAATTGAGGGGATGACATGCGTAACACATTTTTTTATATTTTTATTATTCATTTCAAAACACCAAGACTATAGTCTTGGTGTTTTTTCAAGCAAAAAAGGACTTTCTCTCTGATTCTGTTCAAATTCTGTATACAATCTCTCTAAGGATCTATCCTTTGATAAATAGAGTGAAATCAATTCTAAAAAATTATTCAAGGGATGAAACACCCCTTCGAAATATTAATAGGCGAATATTCTAGAAACTATCGAGTAATTTGGATTGATCTCTTCATATTCTGATTGTATGGACCTTAGTCTATTCGAAAATATACTTTTCATCCCTCAAAACGCCTAATTAGAGGGTCAAATATAGCAATAAATATGATATGGAATTTGCCTAAAAATGACATTTGAAATGCGAATTATGCAAGAACTAGAGCATTTATTCAATTTTGGATTGTAGATTTGGATTCTAGAGGGTCGAATTAAGGGGATGACATGCGTAACACATTTTTTTATATTTTTATTATTCATTTCAAAACACCAAGACTATAGTCTTGGTGTTTTTTTAAGCAAAAAAGGACTTTCTCTCTGATTCTGTTCAAATTCTGTATACAATCTCTCTAAGGATCTATCCTTTGATAAATAGAGTAAAATCGATTCTATAAAATTATTCAAGGGATGAAACACCCCTTCGAAATATTAATAGGCAAATATTCTAGAAACTATCGGGTAATTTGTATTGATCTCTTCATATTCTGATTGTATGGACCTTAGTCTATACGAAAATATACTTTTCATCCCTCAAAACGCCTAATTAGAGGGTCAAATATAGCAATAAATATGATATGGAATTTGCCTAAAAATGACATTTGAAATGCGAATTATGCAAGAACTAGAGCATTTATTCAATTTTGGATTGTAGACTTGGATTCTAGAGGGTCGAATTAAGGGGATGACATGCGTAACACATTTTTTTATATTTTTATTATTCATTTCAAAACACCAAGACTATAGTCTTGGTGTTTTTTTAAGCAAAAAAGGACTTTCTCTCTGATTCTGTTCAAATTCTGTATACAATCTCTCTAAGGATCTATCCTTTGATAAATAGAGTAAAATCGATTCTATAAAATTATTCAAGGGATGAAACACCCCTTCGAAATATTAATAGGCGAATATTCTAGAAACTATCGGGTAATTTGTATTGATCTCTTCATATTCTGATTGTATGGACCTTAGTCTATACGAAAATATACTTTTCATCCCTTGAAACGCCTAATTAGAGGGTCAAATATAGCAATAAATATGATATGGAATTTGCCTAAAAATGACATTTGAAATGCGAATTATGCAAGAACTAGAGCATTTATTCAATTTTGGATTGTAGATTTGGATTCTAGAGGGTCGAATTGAGGGGATGATATGCGTAACACATTTTTTTATATTTTTATTATTCATTTCAAAACACCAAGACTATAGTCTTGGTGTTTTTTTAAGCAAAAAAGGACTTTCTCTCTGATTCTGTTCAAATTCTGTATACAATCTCTCTAAGGATCTATCCTTTGATAAATAGAGTAAAATCGATTCTATAAAATTATTCAAGGGATGAAACACCCCTTCGAAATATTAATAGGCGAATATTCTAGAAACTATCGGGTAATTTGTATTGATCTCTTCATATTCTGATTGTATGGACCTTAGTCTATACGAAAATATACTTTTCATCCCTTGAAACGCCTAATTAGAGGGTCAAATATAGCAATAAATATGATATGGAATTTGCCTAAAAATGACATTTGAAATGCGAATTATGCAAGAACTAGAGCATTTATTCAATTTTGGATTGTAGATTTGGATTCTAGAGGGTCGAATTGAGGGGATGATATGCGTAACACATTTTTTTATATTTTTATTATTCATTTCAAAACACCAAGACTATAGTCTTGGTGTTTTTTTAAGCAAAAAAGGACTTTCTCTCTGATTCTGTTCAAATTCTGTATACAATCTCTCTAAGGATCTATCCTTTGATAAATAGAGTAAAATCAATTCTAAAAAATTATTCAAGGGATGAAACACCCCTTCGAAATATTAATAGGCGAATATTCTAGAAACTATCGAGTAATTTGGATTGATCTCTTCATATTCTGATTGTATGGACCTTAGTCTATTCGAAATTATACTTTTCATCCCTCAAAACGCCTAATTAGAGGGTCAAATATAGCAATAAATATGATATGGAATTTGCCTAAAAATGACATTTGAAATGCGAATTATGCAAGAACTAGAGCATTTATTCAATTTTGGATTGTAGATTTGGATTCTAGAGGGTCGAATTGAGGGGATGACATGCGTAACACATTTTTTTATATTTTTATTATTCATTTCAAAACACCAAGACTATAGTCTTGGTGTTTTTTCAAGCAAAAAAGGACTTTCTCTCTGATTCTGTTCAAATTCTGTATACAATCTCTCTAAGGATCTATCCTTTGATAAATAGAGTGAAATCAATTCTAAAAAATTATTCAAGGGATGAAACACCCCTTCGAAATATTAATAGGCGAATATTCTAGAAACTATCGAGTAATTTGGATTGATCTCTTCATATTCTGATTGTATGGACCTTAGTCTATTCGAAAATATACTTTTCATCCCTCAAAACGCCTAATTAGAGGGTCAAATATAGCAATAAATATGATATGGAATTTGCCTAAAAATGACATTTGAAATGCGAATTATGCAAGAACTAGAGCATTTATTCAATTTTGGATTGTAGATTTGGATTCTAGAGGGTCGAATTAAGGGGATGACATGCGTAACACATTTTTTTATATTTTTATTATTCATTTCAAAACACCAAGACTATAGTCTTGGTGTTTTTTTAAGCAAAAAAGGACTTTCTCTCTGATTCTGTTCAAATTCTGTATACAATCTCTCTAAGGATCTATCCTTTGATAAATAGAGTAAAATCGATTCTATAAAATTATTCAAGGGATGAAACACCCCTTCGAAATATTAATAGGCAAATATTCTAGAAACTATCGGGTAATTTGTATTGATCTCTTCATATTCTGATTGTATGGACCTTAGTCTATACGAAAATATACTTTTCATCCCTTGAAACGCCTAATTAGAGGGTCAAATATAGCAATAAATATGATATGGAATTTGCCTAAAAATGACATTTGAAATGCGAATTATGCAAGAACTAGAGCATTTATTCAATTTTGGATTGTAGATTTGGATTCTAGAGGGTCGAATTGAGGGGATGATATGCGTAACACATTTTTTTATATTTTTATTATTCATTTCAAAACACCAAGACTATAGTCTTGGTGTTTTTTTAAGCAAAAAAGGACTTTCTCTCTGATTCTGTTCAAATTCTGTATACAATCTCTCTAAGGATCTATCCTTTGATAAATAGAGTAAAATCAATTCTAAAAAATTATTCAAGGGATGAAACACCCCTTCGAAATATTGATAGGCGAATATTCTAGAAACTATCGAGTAATTTGGATTGATCTCTTCATATTCTGATTGTATGGACCTTAGTCTATTCGAAAATATACTTTTCATCCCTTAAAACGCCTAATTAGAGGGTCAAATATAGCAATAAATATGATATGGAATTTGCCTAAAAATGACATTTGAAATGCGAATTATGCAAGAACTAGAGCATTTATTCAATTTTGGATTGTAGATTTGGATTCTAGAGGGTCGAATTAAAAAGATGACATGCGTAACACATTTTTTTATATTTTTATTATTCATTTCAAAACACCAAGACTATAGTCTTGGTGTTTTTTTAAGCAAAAAAGGACTTTCTCTCTGATTCTGTTCAAATTCTGTATACAATCTCTCTAAGGATCTATCCTTTGATAAATAGAGTAAAATCGATTCTATAAAATTATTCAAGGGATGAAACACCCCTTCGAAATATTAATAGGCGAATATTCTAGAAACTATCGGGTAATTTGTATTGATCTCTTCATATTCTGATTGTATGGACCTTAGTCTATTCGAAAATATACTTTTCATCCCTTAAAACGCCTAATTAGAGGGTCAAATATAGCAATAAATATGATATGGAATTTGCCTAAAAATGACATTTGAAATGCGAATTATGCAAGAACTAGAGCATTTATTCAATTTTGGATTGTAGATTTGTATTCTAGAGGGTCGAATTAAGAAGATGACATGCGTAACACATTTTTTTATATTTTTATTATTCATTTCAAAACACCAAGACTATAGTCTTGGTGTTTTTTCAAGCAAAAAAGGACTTTCTCTCTGATTCTGTTCAAATTCTGTATACAATCTCTCTAAGGATCTATCCTTTGATAAATAGAGTAAAATCGATTCTAAAAAATTATTCAAGGGATGAAACACCCCTTCGAAATATTAATAGGCGAATATTCTAGAAACTATCGAGTAATTTGGATTGATCTCTTCATATTCTGATTGTATGGACCTTAGTCTATTCGAAAATATACTTTTCATCCCTCAAAACGCCTAATTAGAGGGTCAAATATAGCAATAAATATGATATGGAATTTGCCTAAAAATGACATTTGAAATGCGAATTATGCAAGAACTAGAGCATTTATTCAATTTTGGATTGTAGATTTGGATTCTAGAGGGTCGAATTGAGGGGACGACATGCGTAACACATTTTTTTATATTTTTATTATTCATTTCAAAACACCAAGACTATAGTCTTGGTGTTTTTTCAAGCAAAAAAGGACTTTCTCTCTGATTCTGTTCAAATTCTGTATACAATCTCTCTAAGGATCTATCCTTTGATAAATAGAGTAAAATCAATTCTAAAAAATTATTCAAGGGATGAAACACCCCTTCGAAATATTAATAGGCGAATATTCTAGAAACTATCGAGTAATTTGGATTGATCTCTTCATATTCTGATTTTATGGACCTTAGTCTATTCGAAAATATACTTTTCATCCCTCAAAACGCCTAATTAGAGGGTCAAATATAGCAATAAATATGATATGGAATTTGCCTAAAAATGACATTTGAAATGCGAATTATGCAAGAACTAGAGCATTTATTCAATTTTGGATTGTAGATTTGGATTCTAGAGGGTCGAATTGAGGGGATGACATGCGTAACACATTTTTTTATATTTTTATTATTCATTTCAAAACACCGAGACTATAGTGTTGGTGTTTTTTTAAGCAAAAAAGGACTTTCTCTCTGATTCTGTTCAAATTCTGTATACAATCTCTCTAAGGATCTATCCTTTGATAAATAGAGTAAAATCGATTCTATAAAATTATTCAAGGGATGAAACACCCCTTCGAAATATTAATAGGCGAATATTCTAGAAACTATCGGATAATTTGTATTGATCTCTTCATATTCTGATTGTATGGACCTTAGTCTATTCGAAAATATACTTTTCATCCCTCAAAACGCCTAATTAGAGGGTCAAATATAGCAATAAATATGATATGGAATTTGCCTAAAAATGACATTTGAAATGCGAATTATGCAAGAACTAGAGCATTTATTCAATTTTGGATTGTAGACTTGGATTCTAGAGGGTCGAATTAAGGGGATGACATGCGTAACACATTTTTTTATATTTTTATTATTCATTTCAAAACACCAAGACTATAGTCTTGGTGTTTTTTTAAGCAAAAAAGGACTTTCTCTCTGATTCTGTTCAAATTCTGTATACAATCTCTCTAAGGATCTATCCTTTGATAAATAGAGTAAAATCGATTCTATAAAATTATTCAAGGGATGAAACACCCCTTCGAAATATTAATAGGCGAATATTCTAGAAACTATCGGGTAATTTGTATTGATCTCTTCATATTCTGATTGTATGGACCTTAGTCTATACGAAAATATACTTTTCATCCCTTGAAACGCCTAATTAGAGGGTCAAATATAGCAATAAATATGATATGGAATTTGCCTAAAAATGACATTTGAAATGCGAATTATGCAAGAACTAGAGCATTTATTCAATTTTGGATTGTAGATTTGGATTCTAGAGGGTCGAATTGAGGGGATGATATGCGTAACACATTTTTTTATATTTTTATTATTCATTTCAAAACACCAAGACTATAGTCTTGGTGTTTTTTTAAGCAAAAAAGGACTTTCTCTCTGATTCTGTTCAAATTCTGTATACAATCTCTCTAAGGATCTATCCTTTGATAAATAGAGTAAAATCAATTCTAAAAAATTATTCAAGGGATGAAACACCCCTTCGAAATATTAATAGGCGAATATTCTAGAAACTATCGAGTAATTTGGATTGATCTCTTCATATTCTGATTGTATGGACCTTAGTCTATTCGAAATTATACTTTTCATCCCTCAAAACGCCTAATTAGAGGGTCAAATATAGCAATAAATATGATATGGAATTTGCCTAAAAATGACATTTGAAATGCGAATTATGCAAGAACTAGAGCATTTATTCAATTTTGGATTGTAGATTTGGATTCTAGAGGGTCGAATTGAGGGGATGACATGCGTAACACATTTTTTTATATTTTTATTATTCATTTCAAAACACCAAGACTATAGTCTTGGTGTTTTTTCAAGCAAAAAAGGACTTTCTCTCTGATTCTGTTCAAATTCTGTATACAATCTCTCTAAGGATCTATCCTTTGATAAATAGAGTGAAATCAATTCTAAAAAATTATTCAAGGGATGAAACACCCCTTCGAAATATTAATAGGCGAATATTCTAGAAACTATCGAGTAATTTGGATTGATCTCTTCATATTCTGATTGTATGGACCTTAGTCTATTCGAAAATATACTTTTCATCCCTCAAAACGCCTAATTAGAGGGTCAAATATAGCAATAAATATGATATGGAATTTGCCTAAAAATGACATTTGAAATGCGAATTATGCAAGAACTAGAGCATTTATTCAATTTTGGATTGTAGATTTGGATTCTAGAGGGTCGAATTAAGGGGATGACATGCGTAACACATTTTTTTATATTTTTATTATTCATTTCAAAACACCAAGACTATAGTCTTGGTGTTTTTTTAAGCAAAAAAGGACTTTCTCTCTGATTCTGTTCAAATTCTGTATACAATCTCTCTAAGGATCTATCCTTTGATAAATAGAGTAAAATCGATTCTATAAAATTATTCAAGGGATGAAACACCCCTTCGAAATATTAATAGGCAAATATTCTAGAAACTATCGGGTAATTTGTATTGATCTCTTCATATTCTGATTGTATGGACCTTAGTCTATACGAAAATATACTTTTCATCCCTTGAAACGCCTAATTAGAGGGTCAAATATAGCAATAAATATGATATGGAATTTGCCTAAAAATGACATTTGAAATGCGAATTATGCAAGAACTAGAGCATTTATTCAATTTTGGATTGTAGATTTGGATTCTAGAGGGTCGAATTGAGGGGATGATATGCGTAACACATTTTTTTATATTTTTATTATTCATTTCAAAACACCAAGACTATAGTCTTGGTGTTTTTTTAAGCAAAAAAGGACTTTCTCTCTGATTCTGTTCAAATTCTGTATACAATCTCTCTAAGGATCTATCCTTTGATAAATAGAGTAAAATCAATTCTATAAAATTATTCAAGGGATGAAACACCCCTTCGAAATATTAATAGGCGAATATTCTAGAAACTATCGAGTAATTTGGATTGATCTCTTCATATTCTGATTGTATGGACCTTAGTCTATTCGAAAATATACTTTTCATCCCTCAAAACGCCTAATTAGAGGGTCAAATATAGCAATAAATATGATATGGAATTTGCCTAAAAATGACATTTGAAATGCGAATTATGCAAGAACTAGAGCATTTATTCAATTTTGGATTGTAGATTTGGATTCTAGAGGGTCGAATTGAGGGGATGATATGCGTAACACATTTTTTTATATTTTTATTATTCATTTCAAAACACCAAGACTATAGTCTTGGTGTTTTTTTAAGCAAAAAAGGACTTTCTCTCTGATTCTGTTCAAATTCTGTATACAATCTCTCTAAGGATCTATCCTTTGATAAATAGAGTAAAATCGATTCTATAAAATTATTCAAGGGATGAAACACCCCTTCGAAATATTAATAGGCGAATATTCTAGAAACTATCGGGTAATTTGTATTGATCTCTTCATATTCTGATTGTATGGACCTTAGTCTATACGAAAATATACTTTTCATCCCTCAAAACGCCTAATTAGAGGGTCAAATATAGCAATAAATATGATATGGAATTTGCCTAAAAATGACATTTGAAATGCGAATTATGCAAGAACTAGAGCATTTATTCAATTTTGGATTGTAGATTTGGATTCTAGAGGGTCGAATTGAGGGGATGATATGCGTAACACATTTTTTTATATTTTTATTATTCATTTCAAAACACCAAGACTATAGTCTTGGTGTTTTTTTAAGCAAAAAAGGACTTTCTCTCTGATTCTGTTCAAATTCTGTATACAATCTCTCTAAGGATCTATCCTTTGATAAATAGAGTAAAATCAATTCTATAAAATTATTCAAGGGATGAAACACCCCTTCGAAATATTAATAGGCAAATATTCTAGAAACTATCGGGTAATTTGTATTGATCTCTTCATATTCTGATTGTATGGACCTTAGTCTATACGAAAATATACTTTTCATCCCTTGAAACGCCTAATTAGAGGGTCAAATATAGCAATAAATATGATATGGAATTTGCCTAAAAATGACATTTGAAATGCGAATTATGCAAGAACTAGAGCATTTATTCAATTTTGGATTGTAGATTTGGATTCTAGAGGGTCGAATTGAGGGGATGATATGCGTAACACATTTTTTTATATTTTTATTATTCATTTCAAAACACCAAGACTATAGTCTTGGTGTTTTTTTAAGCAAAAAAGGACTTTCTCTCTGATTCTGTTCAAATTCTGTATACAATCTCTCTAAGGATCTATCCTTTGATAAATAGAGTAAAATCAATTCTAAAAAATTATTCAAGGGATGAAACACCCCTTCGAAATATTAATAGGCGAATATTCTAGAAACTATCGAGTAATTTGGATTGATCTCTTCATATTCTGATTGTATGGACCTTAGTCTATTCGAAATTATACTTTTCATCCCTCAAAACGCCTAATTAGAGGGTCAAATATAGCAATAAATATGATATGGAATTTGCCTAAAAATGACATTTGAAATGCGAATTATGCAAGAACTAGAGCATTTATTCAATTTTGGATTGTAGATTTGGATTCTAGAGGGTCGAATTGAGGGGATGACATGCGTAACACATTTTTTTATATTTTTATTATTCATTTCAAAACACCAAGACTATAGTCTTGGTGTTTTTTCAAGCAAAAAAGGACTTTCTCTCTGATTCTGTTCAAATTCTGTATACAATCTCTCTAAGGATCTATCCTTTGATAAATAGAGTAAAATCGATTCTATAAAATTATTCAAGGGATGAAACACCCCTTCGAAATATTAATAGGCGAATATTCTAGAAACTATCGGGTAATTTGTATTGATCTCTTCATATTCTGATTGTATGGACCTTAGTCTATTCGAAAATATACTTTTCATCCCTCAAAACGCCTAATTAGAGGGTCAAATATAGCAATAAATATGATATGGAATTTGCCTAAAAATGACATTTGAAATGCGAATTATGCAAGAACTAGAGCATTTATTCAATTTTGGATTGTAGATTTGGATTCTAGAGGGTCGAATTGAGGGGATGATATGCGTAACACATTTTTTTATATTTTTATTATTCATTTCAAAACACCAAGACTATAGTCTTGGTGTTTTTTTAAGCAAAAAAGGACTTTCTCTCTGATTCTGTTCAAATTCTGTATACAATCTCTCTAAGGATCTATCCTTTGATAAATAGAGTAAAATCAATTCTAAAAAATTATTCAAGGGATGAAACACCCCTTCGAAATATTAATAGGCGAATATTCTAGAAACTATCGAGTAATTTGGATTGATCTCTTCATATTCTGATTGTATGGACCTTAGTCTATTCGAAAATATACTTTTCATTCCTCAAAACGCCTAATTAGAGGGTCAAATATAGCAATAAATATGATATGGAATTTGCCTAAAAATGACATTTGAAATGCGAATTATGCAAGAACTAGAGCATTTATTCAATTTTGGATTGTAGATTTGGATTCTAGAGGGTCGAATTGAGGGGATGACATGCGTAACACATTTTTTTATATTTTTATTATTCATTTCAAAACACCAAGACTATAGTCTTGGTGTTTTTTTAAGCAAAAAAGGACTTTCTCTCTGATTCTGTTCAAATTCTGTATACAATCTCTCTAAGGATCTATCCTTTGATAAATAGAGTAAAATCAATTCTAAAAAATTATTCAAGGGATGAAACACCCCTTCGAAATATTAATAGGCGAATATTCTAGAAACTATCGAGTAATTTGGATTGATCTCTTCATATTCTGATTGTATGGACCTTAGTCTATTCGAAAATATACTTTTCATTCCTCAAAACGCCTAATTAGAGGGTCAAATATAGCAATAAATATGATATGGAATTTGCCTAAAAATGACATTTGAAATGCGAATTATGCAAGAACTAGAGCATTTATTCAATTTTGGATTGTAGATTTGGATTCTAGAGGGTCGAATTGAGGGGATGACATGCGTAACACATTTTTTTATATTTTTATTATTCATTTCAAAACACCAAGACTATAGTCTTGGTGTTTTTTTAAGCAAAAAAGGACTTTCTCTCTGATTCTGTTCAAATTCTGTATACAATCTCTCTAAGGATCTATCCTTTGATAAATAGAGTAAAATCAATTCTAAAAAATTATTCAAGGGATGAAACACCCCTTCGAAATATTAATAGGCGAATATTCTAGAAACTATCGAGTAATTTGGATTGATCTCTTCATATTCTGATTGTATGGACCTTAGTCTATTCGAAAATATACTTTTCATCCCTCAAAACGCCTAATTAGAGGGTCAAATATAGCAATAAATATGATATGGAATTTGCCTAAAAATGACATTTGAAATGCGAATTATGCAAGAACTAGAGCATTTATTCAATTTTAGATTGTAGATTTGGATTCTAGAGGGTCGAATTAAGGGGATGACATGCGTAACACATTTTTTTATATTTTTATTATTCATTTCAAAACACCAAGACTATAGTCTTGGTGTTTTTTTAAGCAAAAAAGGACTTTCTCTCTGATTCTGTTCAAATTCTGTATACAATCTCTCTAAGGATCTATCCTTTGATAAATAGAGTAAAATCGATTCTATAAAATTATTCAAGGGATGAAACACCCCTTCGAAATATTAATAGGCAAATATTCTAGAAACTATCGGGTAATTTGTATTGATCTCTTCATATTCTGATTGTATGGACCTTAGTCTATACGAAAATATACTTTTCATCCCTTGAAACGCCTAATTAGAGGGTCAAATATAGCAATAAATATGATATGGAATTTGCCTAAAAATGACATTTGAAATGCGAATTATGCAAGAACTAGAGCATTTATTCAATTTTGGATTGTAGATTTGGATTCTAGAGGGTCGAATTGAGGGGATGATATGCGTAACACATTTTTTTATATTTTTATTATTCATTTCAAAACACCAAGACTATAGTCTTGGTGTTTTTTTAAGCAAAAAAGGACTTTCTCTCTGATTCTGTTCAAATTCTGTATACAATCTCTCTAAGGATCTATCCTTTGATAAATAGAGTAAAATCAATTCTATAAAATTATTCAAGGGATGAAACACCCCTTCGAAATATTAATAGGCGAATATTCTAGAAACCATCGAGTAATTTGGATTGATCTCTTCATATTCTGATTGTATGGACCTTAGTCTATTCGAAAATATACTTTTCATTCCTCAAAACGCCTAATTAGAGGGTCAAATATAGCAATAAATATGATATGGAATTTGCCTAAAAATGACATTTGAAATGCGAATTATGCAAGAACTAGAGCATTTATTCAATTTTGGATTGTAGATTTGGATTCTAGAGGGTCGAATTAAGGGGATGACATGCGTAACACATTTTTTTATATTTTTATTATTCATTTCAAAACACCAAGACTATAGTCTTGGTGTTTTTTTAAGCAAAAAAGGACTTTCTCTCTGATTCTGTTCAAATTCTGTATACAATTTCTCTAAGGATCTATCCTTTGATGAATAGAGTAAAATCGATTCTATAAAATTATTCAAGGGATGAAACACCCCTTCGAAATATTAATAGGCGAATATTCTAGAAACTATCGGGTAATTTGTATTGATCTCTTCATATTCTGATTGTATGGACCTTAGTCTATACGAAAATATACTTTTCATCCCTTGAAACGCCTAATTAGAGGGTCAAATATAGCAATAAATATGATATGGAATTTGCCTAAAAATGACATTTGAAATGCGAATTTTGCAAGAACTAGAGCATTTATTCAATTTTGGATTGTAGATTTGGATTCTAGAGGGTCGAATTGAGGGGATGATATGCGTAACACATTTTTTTATATTTTTATTATTCATTTCAAAATACCAAGACTATAGTCTTGGTGTTTTTTCAAGCAAAAAAGGACTTTCTCTCTGATTCTGTTCAAATTCTGTATACAATCTCTCTAAGGATCTATCCTTTGATAAATAGAGTAATATAAATTCTAAAAAATTATTCAAGGGATGAAACACCCCTTCGAAATATTAATAGGCGAATATTCTAGAAACTATCGAGTAATTTGGATTGATCCCTTCATATTCTGATTGTATGGACCTTAGTCTATTCGAAAATATACTTTTCATTCCTCAAAACGCCTAATTAGAGGGTCAAATATAGCAATAAATATGATATGGAATTTGCCTAAAAATGACATTTGAAATGCGAATTATGCAAGAACTAGAGCATTTATTCAATTTTGGATTGTAGATTTGGATTCTAGAGGGTCGAATTAAGGGGATGACATGCGTAACACATTTTTTTATATCTTTATTATTCATTTCAAAACACCAAGACTATAGTCTTGGTGTTTTTTTAAGCAAAAAAGGACTTTCTCTCTGATTCTGTTCAAATTCTGTATACAATCTCTCTGAGGATCTATCCTTTGATAAATAGAGTAAAATCAATTCTAAAAAATTATTCAAGGGATGAAACACCCCTTCGAAATATTAATAGGCGAATATTCTAGAAACTATCGAGTAATTTGGATTGATCTCTTCATATTCTGATTGTATGGACCTTAGTCTATTCGAAAATATACTTTTCATCCCTTAAACCGCCTAATTAGAGGGTCAAATATAGCAATAAATATGATATGGAATTTGATTCAGCCAAGCCCGTTATTGTCGGAAGATCCGTTTATTCCAGCCACTAGAAACTTATATTTGCAGTCCAACACGACCTGGATGGTTTCAGAACCCAAATTTGATCAGACAGGCAAATTCAGACTTGTCAACATTCCATTTCAGCCTTTTGGAGCTTGTATCTGCAATCCAACCGGACCAGGATGATTTGAAGGCTCAACATAGCCTGACCTAGAAAAACTGAAGGCCTGGCACTTCAAAGGCAAACAATTCGGAAGCTCGATCAATTCGAACCTTCTGCTTGTAGCACTTTGTGATTGTGGTCAACCTTAAGCCGGATGATTCCAAAACTCGGCCCAATTCAAACAGGCAAATTTAGCCCAACTGTTCTAAAGTACGGTCCATCCAAGCTCATTGACATGAATAGACCCGTTCATTCCAGCCTCTAGGAGCTTGTTTCTGCAATCCAACCTGATCAGGATAGTTTCAAGATTTGACATAGCCTGACCTGGCAAATTTGAAGGCCCGGCACTTAAAATACCAACAATTCTAAAGCTCGGTCCATTCAAGTCTTTTCTCATCATCTTGCGGATGATTTCTCAGCCTGACTCAGCTCGGTTGTCAAAGGTTCAGTTAGGTATGATCATTCTTAGGTTTGGTTGATCCTTTGCCATCAAAAGATCCGTCCTTTACAGCCTCTAGAGTGTTGTACTTGTAGTTTGACCCAACCTGAAAAATTGGAAGACACAGTCCAACTCAGCCCGAAAAATTGAAGGCCTGATTCAGCCCGGTCCACTTAAGTCTCTAAAAGCTATAATGTATTCAATATAGTTCACGCTAGAGGGACATGGTGCATGAACAAAACGAATCTGACAGGTGAAGGCCACAGCTGATCGAAAGGCGATGAATTAGGGTCAACAGGTAAGGAACAAATGAACAATTAGGAGAGATGATTGACATTAAATGATTTCAGGTGATGAAGATGAATGTGATGAAGATGAAATGTAACACCTCCTAGTAAAACCCATAGGATTTGAAGCTCTGGCTCGAATGATTTGGTTTTTATTTATTTGATTCATTCGGTTGAATTGAGATTGAACATTATTTCCAATTAGAATAGTTTCTGCTTACCAGCAAATAATAATTCAAGCGGAAATATGGAATATTTACACAACACAAAATATGCTGATATGAACAAGACTTCTTTTTCTGTTTTTACTGCAACACAGCGAGCTTTATTCGTTGTTCACTTCTTGCAATTGCGTCCAATGTGTAATAAAGTGGATTTGTCCAGCTATAATCCTTCTAGTCGAGAAGACACAAAGACATAAGGTTTTACAACAAACTGCAAGGATTATACGATTTAGCGATTAGTTAAGTTATAGAGACTTAAACGGGCGAGTGTGTCTGTTTTATATGAGGTACATGTTGCTATGGAAGTATTACATCTACAGGTTTATTCCAGAGTTTTTTTTATTTATGAATACACATTTATTTTTCGGTATTCTGAGTTGTACATATCTGCCAGCAGCTTAAATTATGAACTTCTGTAATGAGAAAAAAGTACAACATTTTTGTTCCCAACCTGAGTTGTAGTTGAGATTCCAGGGAGAAGTTTCCTCAATATCATCCACCTCAACAAATATTATTACTGTATTATAATGAACTGGAATTTACCGCAGGCGATGTTCAAGCTTCTCCATTTGAAAAAAGGACCTTTTCATGAAAAATAACATCCGTTTGTTATATGCGGCAATAATTGGCAATTAGAATTGTTGTAATTGTTTTGGAAAGTCCCTTTTGTTCGAGTTTTATTATACGAAGGACATACTTTTTTGATATTCAGTACTTTTTATATAAGTAAAGCTAGTCTATTCTTGAAAATAATAAAGCATCTGCGTTAATACAGCCGATACATCTTTTTAACACCGCAATCCGGATTCTTTTGTAGCGCTTTCACTTGATTTTGAAAACCTCCAAGAAAGTGGCAAGAATATCAACACAGCAGGAGGCCGTCTTCCCACATACGTGTTGGAAAACAGGTCACGAGTCCGCCATTGTCTACGCGGGGAATACCAATACAGCAGGAAGTTTCTATAACGTTGCCGTGGCAAAAAGTTTCATAAGAAACCGCGAACAAGCTCCACTTAATGAAGATATGTTTTATTGGACCTTGTACGTGACTTATACAAAACAGATTTGGGACTGTACAACAGGAGAATTTCTGATGTGTATTGGTGTATCGAGATGCACTTTAGTTTCACTTACATGTTGTAATATTGCCGACATTTTATTTTCATTTAACTCCACATACAGCTATTCAAAACTAACCGCAAAAAGCTTTTGTATACCAAGTTAAAGTAATTAAGAACCAATTATCGTTTTATTTGAGGACAGCTAGTTCTTTTTCAACTACCCTGTATTAGTACGCTGCTCCACCTTGTCTAGAATCTCTACAAACAACGAAGAAAGATCTTTGACGAAAGTCTCTGCAAAAAACGAAGAAAGATCTTCGACGAAAGTCTCTGCAAACAACGAAGAAAGATCTTCGACGAAAGTCTCTGCAAACAACGGAGAAAGATCTTCGACGAAAGTCTCTGCAAACAACGAAGAAAGATCTTCGACGAAAGTCTCAGCAAACAACACCAAAACAATGTGATTGAAAGTATATTTGGGCTGCATCTTGTTCCATGAGCTCTTCGTTTCATCCCAACTGTCTTGTACCAGTCCGCTGCGTCTTTCTGATCTTTGATTTCTTGAAGCAACGGAAGAAGATCTTCGACGGAAGTTTCAGCGTCAGTTGTGAAGATATTTGGGCTTCGTCTGGTCCTTGAGCTTCTTCCTCTCTTGGCGACGCGGCGTCTTCTGCACTGTGAAAATCTTGACCACTATCTCTTTCTGGACCTGGTGACTATAGTCCTCGCATCCTTTTCTTCAATTTTTGCTGCATCACGAGCCTTCTTGTGGAGCCTCTGTCAATCTTTCAGGTATTGCTTTCTTCTTACCAATTTTCTTGTACAAGTGCACTGCGTCTTCCTGACCCTTGGTCTCTGGGAGCAACGAAAGAAGATCTTCGACGAAAGTTTCAGCATCAGCTGTGAGGATATTTGGGCTTCGTCTGGTCCTTCCAAACCTGGTAGACTGTGGTCTCCGCATCCTGATTTGCACCATTTTCTTCTCTTCGATTTAAGCTGCAACCCAAACCTTCTTGTGAAACCTCTATCAATCTTTAAGTGTACCCTTCTTCCCAACTGTCTTGTACTAATGCGCTGCGTCTTCCTGACTCTTGATCTCTGGGAGCAAGGAAAGTAGATCTTCGACGAAAGTATCAGAATCAGCTGTGAAGCTATCTGGGCTTCGTTTTGGTCCTTGATTGCTTTTTCCCTCTGGCTTAATTGGTATTACTTCTTCCAAACTCTTGATTATCATCTTCTTCAGATCTCGTTGTACTTGAGTCTCTGCACTTGGGTCATCGATTTATGCTACAAAGTAAGCCTTCTTCTAAAACCTCTGTCTATCTTTAAGTGTTGCTCCTTTCTTTCCATTTGTCTTGTACTAATGCGCTGCCTCTTCCTGACCTTTGATCTCTGCAAGCAACAAAAGTAGATCTTCGACGAAAGTATCACCATTAGTTGTCAAGATATCTGAGCTTCGTCTGAGTCCTTCTGGCTTAATTGATATTATTCCTCCCAAAGTTTGGCCGCATATTCTTCACTGCAAAATTCTTCGTCTCCTACAGATCCTGGTAGACATGAGTTGCCACATCCTGATTTGCACCGTTTCTTTCTCTTAGTCGATGCTCACTGGAACGCGAGCCTTCTTGTGGAGACTTGAGCGTTACTTTCTTCTTCCCAACTGTCTTGTACGAGTGCGCTGCGTCTTCCTGACCCTTGGTCTCTGGAAGCAACGAAAATAGATCTTCGGCGAAAGTATCCTCTTCTTCGGCGAAAGTATCCTCTTCTTCGTCGTCGATTTTTGCTGCAACGTAGACCTTCTTCTCCAACCTGTGTCTATCACTTGATTTTGCAGCTTCCCTATATTAAAGCGCCGCATCCTTCTGATTTTGAATCTCTTCGAACAACAAAGGTAGATTTTCGAAGAACAACGTGGCTGTGAAGATATCTGGGTTCTGTCTTCTGATTAGATTGATATTAATCCCCCTTTCGAAGTTTGGTGACGCTTACTCCCTTCGATCATCTCCTTCTGGTCCTGGTGAATTCGTATCTACGTATCCTGATTTGCCCAAACTCCTTTTCTTCAATAATGTTTGCTGCAGCATTAAACTTCTTCTGGTGGTCTTTCACTTATGCATTGCATCCTTCTAGTCTTGTGAAACTCTTGAGCTCCTTCAAGTCTGGGTAAAGTTGACTCTTCGCATCCTGCTTTGCACCATCTCGTCGTTTTCGACGATGTTGGCTGCAACGCAAACCTTCTTGTGGAACTTGTGTCTATCTTCAAATGTTGCTCACGTCTTCCCGACTGTCTTGTACTAACATCATCCTGATCCTGAATCACTGAAAACAACGTAGATAGTTTAAGCATCCAATGCCAAAACTGAACTCTTTCGTTGATCCTATTCTGGTTATTTTTTCTTCTTTCGAAGTTTGGCCACATCTTCTAAATCATCGAAATTCTGATCATCATCTACTTCTGGTCCTGCTTTGCAACATCTCCTTCTCTACATCGATGTTTGCTGCAATGTGGACCTACTTCTGGAACTGCTGTCTATTTCTGGCTTTGTATCATTGCGCTTGATCTCTGCGAACAACAAAGGTAGATCTTCGACGAAAGTCTCATCATTCAATGTCGGAGCAAATGTGAAAATATTCAGGAGTTGTTTTGGTCTCTTGGTTCTTCCAAAGTTCTGTGACGTCTTTTATTATGTGAATCTCTTGATCGTCATCTTCAGTTGATGTTGACCACAACGTGAACCTTCTTCTGGAACCTGTGTCTATCTTCCAACTGTCTTGTACCAGTGCTATACGTCTTCCCGATCCTGAATTTCTGCGAGCAACAGAGGTGGATCTTTGACTAGATATTTGGGCTTCATTTTGATCTTTCAGCTCCTCCTTTCCTGCTTTGATTGATATTCTTTCTTCCGAAATTTGGCGACCTTTTTTGCACTGCGAAACTTTTGATCATCATCTTCTTCAGGTCTCGGTGTACTTGAATCTCATCCTCTTTTGGAACCAGTGTCTATTTTCGAGTGTTGCTTACTTCTTCCCAACTGTCTTGTACCAGTGCACTGCGCCTTCCTGATCCTTGACCTATGCAAACAAAAGGGGTAGATCTTCGACGAAAGTTTCAGCATTCAATGCCAAAGCAATGTGCTTCGTCTTGATCCATTAGCTCTTTTTTCATAATGGCTTGCTTATCTTTCTTCTCTCGCAGTCTGATGACATCTTTAGCGATTGTACGCTTGATCATCATTTCTTTCAAGTTCGGGTGGATTTGAGTCTCTGCATCTTGCCTTGCAGCATCTTCTCTTCATCGATGTTTGCTGCAACGTAAATCCTTTTCTGGAATCTGGTTCTTATCTTGATTGATAATAATTCTTCCACAACTTCCTTGTACAAGTGGGTTGCTTCCTCCTGATACTTGATCCCTGTCAACAACGAAAGTAGATCATCGACGAAAGTTTCAGCATCCAATGTCAAAACAACTTCTTTTTTTCTTGATCATCATCACTTTCAGATCTTGATGGACTCGAGTCTCCTTATTCTGCTTTCTACTATCTCTTCTTCGTCGATGTTTGCTGAAATTCAAACCTTCTTCCAGAACTTGTGTCTATCTTTGGATGGCACTGATTCTTCACCAACTGCCTTCTATCATTGAGCTGGATCTCTGCGTACAACAAAGATAGATCTTTGACGAAATGCCAATGAAGATATTTGGGCTTCGTCTTTTTTTATCCTGATTTGGTTAACCATTCTTCTCTCGAAGTTTGGAGACGTTTTCTGCGTTATGGAACTCTGGTTCATCATTTTCTTCAGTTCCTGGTAGAGTCAAATTCCCGCATTTTGCTTTGCACCATAGTTTCCTCCCTTAGTCGATGTTTGCTACAACGTCAATCTTCTTCAGGAATCTGTATCTATCTTTGGGTGGCACTAATTCTTCTTCAACTGTCTTGTACCAGTGCGCTAGATCTTGACGAACAACAAAGGTAGATCTTCGACGAAAGTTTTGGCATTCAATGCCAAAGCATGTGGGTATGAAGATATTTGGACGTCGGTCGTCGTGGTCCAAAAGCTCCTTTTGATATTCTGTTTTGGTTACTAATTTTGAAGTTTGGCAATTCCGTCTGCACTGTAAAACTCTTCACCATTATTTCATTCAGGTTCTGGTAGACTTGTTCTTTGCATCTTAGCCGATGTTCCCTGCAACTTGAACTTTCTTCAGAAACCTGTGTCCATCAGGCGATGTCAGTTCTTTCTCTACTGTCTTGTACCAGTACTCTGCGTCTCCTTGAACCTCGACGAAATATCAGTATGCAATACCAGAGCAAAGTTGTTGTAAGAATATTTGGACCTTGTCTTGGTTCTTTCAAGCTGATTTGATTGGTATTCTTTTTCTGGAAGTTTCACGACGTTTTCTGTTCTGTGAAACTCTTGACCACTATGTGTTCAAAGTCCTGCAGAGACCTCAGTCTTCGCATTCTGTTCTGCACAATATAATATCTGGTGCAACGCGAGCCTTTTTTAGAAACTGCCTTGTATCAGTATTCAGTATTTTTCCAGTCCTGAATCTCTGCGAATAACGAAGATAGATCTTCGACGAAACTTTTGGCATTCAGTGCCAAAGCAATGTGGTTATGAAGATATTTGGGCATCGTCTTGGTCCTTCTGAAACCATGTTTTGGCTATTTATTTTGAAATTTGGTAACGTTTTTTGCACTGTTTTAATACTCCTCACCATTATCTGCTTCAAGTTCTGGTAGACTTGGTCGCCGCATCTTGGCCAATGCTCCTTGCAATTTGAATCTCCTCCAGGAACTTGTGCTCATCTTCAGGCGATGCCAGTTTTTTCTCAACTGTCTTGAACCAGAGCGCTGCGTCCTCCTGATCTTCGACGAAGTTATACTATTCAATGCCAGAGCAAAGTGGTTGGGAAAATATTTGGACTTCGTCTTCATTCCTTTTAGTTGGCCTAATTGATACTTCTCCTCTTATAGTTTGGCGACGTCTTCTGTACTGTTAAACTCTTGATCAACATCTTTTCAAACTCCTGGGATAACTTCAGTCTCCGCATTCTGTTTTGCACAATATAATGTCCCATGCAATGCAAGCCTTTTTCAGAAACTGCCTTGTATCAGTGGGCAGCATCTTTCTGATCCTAGGTTTCGGCGAATATCGAAGATAGATCTTCGACAAAACTTTTGGCACTCAATTCCAAAGCAATGTGGTTATGAAGATATTTGGACTTCGTCTTGGTCCATAAGGTCCTTTGGCTATCCTGCTTTGATTATCCATTTTGAAGTTTGGCAATGTCTTCTGCACTGTAAAACTCTTCACCATTATCTCCTTCAGGTTTTGGTCGACTTGGGCCAATGTTCCCTGCAATTTGAATCTTCTTCAGGAACTTGTGTTTATCTTCAGGCGATGCCAGTTCTTTGTCAACTGTCTTAAATCAAGGCGCTGGGTCTTTCTGATCCTCGATCTTTGCAATCAATGAAGGTAAGATCATCGACGAAGTTTCAGCAAGCAAAGCCAAAACTTCGTCTTGGTCCTTTCCAGTTGGTTTGATTGATATTCTTCTTCTGGAAGTTTGGCAACGTCTTCGGTGCTTTGCACTATATTCTTTTGAGTTCGCTGCAACGCGAGCCTTTTTCTGGAACCTGTGTCTATCTTCAGACGATGCCAGTTTTCTCCCAACTGTTTTGTATCAGAGTGCAGCACCTTTCCAGTCCTGGATCTTTGCGAACAACGAAGATAGATCTTCGACGAAAGGTCCAACGTCAGTTGTGAAGATGATGGGGCTTCGTCTAGGTCGTTGCTTTCTTGTTGACTGGATGATTAATATTAATTTTTTGAAACTTGGTAACGTCTTCTGTACTGTCCTTCAGGTCCAAGTAGACTTTGCACCATATCTTAGTTTTGGTCGACATTTGCTGGAACGTGAACCTTGTTCCAGAAATTGCCGGAAGTTTTGGTCGACAAGATTTGGCAAGCTGAATAAATGGAGCCAAATTGAATTGTGGTTGGAGTTGGTTTACTGGAAGGATCTTGACTTTAGGTTACGATGTCTTAAGACGGTGTTCGTTTTGATATTGTGGTTGTGCTTCTAGCACACTTACGTTTCGTGTCGTACGACTATGAAGGAAACACAATTGTGAAGTGATTATAATTTCAAATTTGATATTATTGAAAATACTGAATTGAATGCTTTTATTTGTTTTGGAATGTCAGAATGATTAAAATTGAAATCATTGCAGAAATTATGTACAAAACTGTTGGAATTGTATTTACATTCGATAATATTGAAATATTTGTTGTTCTTTTATTTTAATTTCAATATAATTTTATTGGCGCAAATAAACAAACATTTTTTTAGATTGAATATAAAGTATTATAATAACAATTGCAATGAATAAACATATAATTTTTAGTATTATGGTATGTATATAAATATTTCACATGAAAAAATAAATCGATTATAAATGCAAATTGTGTTTCCATGTTTGATGATTCAAAGCAAACATGCAATACTTTTATGCAGAGTTTGCTGTGGATAGAGCAAATAATAGTTTTCAGTTTTTCAATTTCGTAGTTTTCCAATTTCCGGTGAATGATTCTCTGATTATTTTTGAGTCAAGGTATTCGCAGCAAGTGTTTTTCTATTGAAAACATCGTATAACATATAATTTAGTGGCTAATAACAGGTTGACTCCATTTAATATGATTTTCTTCATTTAAAATTCAAATTTGAAAGCTCTGCGTGTATCAGGAGGCTTTCAAGCTTATTGATTATCAAGTATAATGTTCATAATTTATCTCCATGCTAACAAAATTGTATTAAATATTTTTATGCGTGCAGATAATGATGATCATTATTAAATATTTACCGGCAGGGAAATGATAAGTAATTTAACAGTTTTCAACACGACGCGAGTCTAAAATTGCTCCAGGATACAAGCAATGAAGGCATGTTCCATAAAACTGTTGGTTAACCATTGAGTTAAGATGACTTCTTTACGGATTCAAAACATTTCTTTGAGTCAAGAAAAAAGCGAAGGGATGTGGAAAAGATTTTCCGCATCATTCATCACATATTTGACAAAAACTTGCGATTCGCCATTTCTATGTAAATGTGCGTCGTTTTGTTAAAAATTCAGCGATTTCACTGAATATGAAAGCGGAGCTGATGTATAGGAGATGCGTGCGTTAAACAACTTTTATCTGAACAATAGCAGAATCAAATAAATTATATCAGAGTTTCCAGAATTTAAATTCAATATCGTCAACATCAAGTGGAGCCCAAAAGTTGATTTGCACAGTAACTACTGTCTAAAACAAATTCTAAAAGGGACAGGAAATCATTCAAGTCGAGACGTATCTATTTTTATGTGTTAATAAGTAATTAGTATAGGACTAGCGCTTGGCTTGCTTCGCGGGCTCAAGCCCTATGCTTCGTATGTGTAACATTCTAATTTTTCCTCAATCTCAATAGTAAATTGTAAATCAGGATTAAATTCATTGAAAACGTCGAGCATCACATTCGTTTTGTTAGCTGGTATACTACATACAATATCGTCAACAAATTTTGGATAAATGGCATTTCAAAATCTAATGCTGGAATACATTCATCAAGTGATGTGTCCATAGTGTGTTGAGCTATAATTAGAGAGATAATAGCTCCCATTGGACTCCCAAAAGACTGTTCACAATATTTACCATCATTTGCACAGTAACTACTGTCTAAAACAAATTTTAAAAGGAACAGAAAATCATTCAAGTCTAGACGTATCTATTTTATGTGTTAATAAGTAATTAGTACTAGGACTAGCGCTTGGCTTGCTTCGCGGTCTCAAGCCCTATGCTTCGTATGTATAGCATTCTAATTTTTCTTCAATTTCAATAGTAAATTGTAAATTAGGATTAAATTCATTGAAAACGTCGAGCATCACATTCGTTTTGTCAGCTGGTACACTACATACAATATCGTCAACAAATTTTGAATAAATGGCATTTCAAAATCTAATGCTGGAATACATTCATCAAGTAATGTGTCCATAATGTATTGAGCTATAATTAAAGAGATTATTATAGCTCCCATTGGACTTTCAAAAACTGTTCACAATATTTACCATCATTTGCACAGTAACTACTGTCTAAAACAAATTTTAAAAGGGACAGAAAATCATTCAAGTCAAGACGTATCTATTTTTATGTGTTAATAAGTAATCAGTAATAGGACTAGCGCTTGGCTTGCTTCGCGGGCTCAAGTCCTATGCTTCGCAGCTCGATATGTGAACCGCTTCCGGCAAAAATTCTTTGTTCATATGATCAATTCCGATTATATTTTTAGCCAACAATATCCTCCTGCTCCATATTTTTTTGACAGTTCCCAATTTTATTTCATGTATTCATCTACGAATTACAAAGTCCAAATTCAAAACTTCACAGCAAGATAACATGTCTGTGCCATGTTCTGCCTATTCTCAGTCATTGCTATCCTGTTTTTGATTATAAGTTAGAATATTAGTTATTACAACTCACGTTAATTTTTATGTGTTAATAAGTAATAAGTAATAGGACTAGCGCTTGGCCTGCTACGCGGGCTTAGGCACTATGCATCGCAGCTCGATATGTGATCCACTTCCGGCAAAAATTCTCTGTCCATAAGTTCAATTCCGATTAAATATATATATATATATATATATATATATATATATATATATATATATATATATATATATATATCATTCATTTCCTGTCAATCCCTAATCCGCGAAACTTTTGAGCTTCGTATGTGCTGTATCTCCTTGTGAAGATTGTAAAGACTCCTCTCAAGAAGAAAAGTTGCTGAGTACCACTACAAACTTTTCTTTTCAATGCATTCCGTATTGTATGAAGTGTAGAGAACTCGATGCAAACGAAGCGGTCTGTTAAAATCAACACAACTTCTACTTCAAGAATTACGCACGTAAAATGCTGACGAGGAGTACGTCTTTGAATTCTGAACTGTTGCGTTACATGTGCGGAAGATTAAGTTGCTGAACCTTGCTGGAAAGTTTAGTATTTTTAAAATCGGGTTGAACAAATAAAGCAATTTATTTATCGTATTGGACAATGTTTTTTGTTGTTGTTGAACAAACGCATTTATTATTATTTATGTGTTGATAAAAAAATGCAAACAAACAAACGAACTTCCGTAAACAAGATAAATAACAAAACACACCCTTCCCTACTTAAATCACACATTTTTTCCAATTTCAATCAATTTTTTGCAAGAGCTTCGCTTGCAGGAATTAAAAATTTTAGAATCTGTTTTTCCAAGTGTCGAAGCAAAAAGAAAATAAAAACCAGTTTTCATTAATGTTTTTCCACACGGTGTGTATTTTAGCATGCGAGGACCGTATCAGGAATCCAATCTCACAAAGAAGATTTAAAGTGTAAAGGCAGCCCCTCCCTGAGGGGTTGGAGATAATACTAAGCTGGGATCTGATATGCACACCCTAAGCCCTGTATGTTGTAGTAAAAGGCAGTTAGAGACACGCAATGAGTGCACATTGCAGTGCTATAATGATTTATGTTGTAGCGCATTGCAGCACGTGCAAGAAATGCAACGAGTTATTTAGAGGTGCCTCAACCCATAGACCTTAGAGTGTGTACAGATTGCAGATCAATCAAATTGAACATGTAATGAAAGATTACTCACTACAACTATAAACAACAAGCTTCAATTGAATGGCCGCACATTTATAAATTAGCAGTTTCAGTCTACTTATATAAGGTCTATGGTTAGAACGTTTCTTCTAGAACAACGAACTCATATAACATCATCTATTTTCTGTGTTTCTCTGTAAATGGCTATATACGTCTCTATATCAGTGATAAAGATAGTCTTATAAATAAAGCATACAAATTGTCCAAATGTCAGTTTTATTACGCAATTTACATTTAAAGTATAGAGCAGGAATTACGTCTAGAAAGCAATATTCAACCTGATAAATAAAAATCTCTTAGGAGTTACACATAAATCTGTATGGCTCCAACTGCATTAAATTGAGAAGTACCTTGCAATTGTAAATTAACTTGACTAAATAATAACTGTTATCACTGACATCGGGCTGCAGACCCTTTCAATAATAGTAGAAACTATTGGCAAAAAGCTGCAGATCTCATCTAAAAGTTGGAAACTGTCTATTTTCATCCAACTTCTGTTCAGGAGCATTATATTCGTATCATCTATAGGGCTGTATCTTGTGAACAGAGCTTTGGATTTTGATTTGGTAAAAAGTAATAGAGAGAGTCTATTCTTACCCAACTTCTGTACAACAGAACTATTTCCATATCTCTCATAGTTTAGGAAATATAAGTTCATGAGTTTATTCCTGTACTGTCATATTGGAATTATTGAGTACCAGTTTTGGGTTGTATCTGGTGAATTGTGCTTTGGATTTTCATTTGGTAAAAAGTAATAGAAAGAGTCTATTTTTTACCCAACTTTTATTCTGTAGAACTATTTCCGTATTTCTCATAGTTTTGGAAATACCGAATAATTAGTTTACTCCTATACTCTCATATAAGTATAATTTGATTCAAGATTTGGATTATATCTTGTGGATAAAGCTTCAAATTTTCATTTGGTAAAAAGTAATGAGAAGAGTCTATTTCCACCCAACTTCTTATCAGTAGAACTATTCTTGTATCTCTCATATTCTGGGAAATATCAGTTTATGAGCTCATTCCTATACTTTTATATTGGAGTAATTGAGTACCAGTTTTTGGCTACATCTTGTGAACAAAGCTTCGGATTCTCATTTGGTAAAAAGTGAAAGAAAGGACCTATTTTCGCTCAACTTCCATTCGAAAGAACTATTTCTGTATCTTCCATAGTTTGGGAAACAGAGTAGGATGAGTTTGTTCCTATGCTTTTATATTAACATAATTGTGTGTCAGTTTTGGGTTATATCTTGTAAACAAAGCTTTGGATTTACATTTGGTTAAAAGAACTAGAGAGGGCCTATCCCCACCCAACTTTTATCCAAAAGAACTATTTTCGTATCTACTATAGTTTGGGAAATATCAGTTAATGAGTTAATTCCTATACTTTTATATTGGCCTAATTGTGTTTCAGTTTAGGGTTATATCTTGTGAATTGGGCTTTGGATTTTCATTTGGTAAGAAGTAATAGAGAGAGTATATTTTCACCCAACTTTTATCCTGTGGAACTATTCCCGTATTTCTCATAGTTTTGGAAATACCGAATAATTAGTTTATTCCTATACTCTCATATAAGAATAATTTGATTCAAGATTTGGATCATATTTTGTGAACAAAGCTACAGAATTTTATTTGGTAAAAAGTAATAGGAAGAGCCTATTTCCACCCAACTTCTATTTCCTAAAGCTTTTTTGTCTCCCTATAGTTTGGGTGATATCAGGTTATGAGTCTATGCTCACACTTTCACATTAGAATAATTGAGTTTGAGTTTTGGGTTATATCTTGTGAACAAAGCTTCAGATTTCCATTCGGTAAAAAGTAATCGAGAGAGCCTATTTTCACCCAACTTCTATTCAGAAGAACTATTTCTGTAACTCCCACAGTTTGGGAAATATCAGTTGATAAGTTCATTCCTATACTTTTATATTGGCCTAATTGTGTTTAAGTTTAGGGTTATATCTTGTGAATTGGGCTTGGGATTTTCATTTGGTAAGAAGTAATAGAGAGAGTCTATTTTCACCCAACTTTTATCCTGTGGAACTATTCCCGTATTTCTCATAGTTTTGGAAATACCGAATAATTAGTTTACTCCTATACTCTCATATAAGAATAATTTAATTCAAGATTTGGATCATATCTTGTTAACAAAGCTTCAGAATTTCATTTGGTAAAAAGTAATAGGGAGGGCCTATTTTCACCCAACTTCTATTTCCTAAAGCTTTTTTTCTCCCTATAGTTTGGGAGATATAAGGTTATGAGTCTATTCCTACACTTTTATATTGGAATAATTGAGTTTGAGTTTTGGGTTATATCTTGTAAACAAAGCTTCAGATTTCCATTTGGTGAAAAGTAATCGAGAGAGCCTATTTCCACCCAACTTCTATTCTGGATAAATATTTTTGTAACTCCCACAGTTCGGGAAATATCAGTTGATAAGTTCATTCCTATACTTTTAAATTGGCATAATTGAATTTAAGCTTTGGGTTGTATCTTGTAAACTGGGCTTTGGATTTTCATTTGGTAAAAAGTAATGGAGAGAGTCTATTTTTACTCAAATTTTATTCTGTGGAACTATTTCCATATTCTTCATAGTTTTGGAAATACCGAATAATTAGTTTATTTCTATACTCTCATATAAGAATAATTTAATTCAAGATTTGGATCATATCTTGTGAACGAAGATTCAAAATTTTATTTGGTAAAAAGTAATAGAGAGGGCCTATTTCCACCCATCTTTTATTTCCTGAAGCTATCTTGTCGACCTATAGTTAAGGAGATATCAGGTTATGAGTCTATGCTCACACTTTCACATTAGAATAATTGAGTTTGAGTTTTGGGTTATATCTTGTGAACAAAGCTTCAGATTCTCATTCGGTAAAAAGTAATCGGGAGAGTCTATTTTCACCCAACTTCTATTCAAAAGAACTATTTTTGTAACTCCCACAGTTAGGGAAATATCAGTTGATAAGTTCATTCCTATACTTTTAAATTGGCATAATTGAATTTGAGTTTAGGGTTGTATCTTGTGAATTGGGCTTTGGGTTTTCATTTGGTAAAAAGTAATAGAGAGAATCTATTTTCACTCAAATTTTATTCTGTAGAACTATTCCCGTATTCCTCATAGTTTTGGAGATATCGAATAATTAGTTTATTCCTATACTCTCATATAAGAATAATTTGATTCAAGATCTGGATTACATCTTGTGAACAAAGCTTCAGAATTTCATTTGGTAAAAAGTAATAGGGAGGGCCTATTCCCACCCAACTTCTGTTTCCTAAAGCTTTTCTGTCTCCCTATAGTTTGGAAGATATCAGGTTATGAGTCTATTCCTACACTTTCATATTGGAATAATTGAGTTTGAGTTTTGGGTTATATCTTGTGAACAAAGCTTCAGATTTTCATTTGATAAAAAGTAATAGTGAGAGTCTATTTCTACCAAGCTTTTGTTCTAGATGACTATTCTCCTATCTTCCATAATTTAAGTATCTCGAAAATAATACGTGAAGAGAAAACTTTCGGTCCCCCTTTTTAAGCATATTGCATGCACGAAGGAATGTGAGATTTGGCATAATTAAAGTTCACATGAAAAAGGAGTGCAGAAAGTTGAAAGCGTATACATTTGTCCCATTTTAATTTGTGTATCTCACCTGGGGAGAAATCTTTGCACCTGTTTTCAGGCACATTGTATGCAAGAAGAAATCTGAAATTCAATACACTTGAAGTTTATGCGGAAGAGGAGTGCAGATTTGAACTAATAGTTCAGTTGGCACTCTATTCATCATAATTTCCATCTAATGTACTCAATTTTCCTCAATAAAACATGTATTAAAACGTTAGTTGCCACTACAACCATCGTCCCGTGTAGCGCTGCTGAGCTTGGAAGATATTTAATAGCCCACTCTCATCTTGATGATAGATTACAGTGCTTTATGTAATTTTGTGTGACTCTAAAAGGAGCAGTACTCATTTCAAATAGAATATTTCGGAAGTTTGATGGTTGTATAATCGGAATAAAATCCTCGAGCAGGAGCAAGAAGAGTTGTACAACAAAAAAGTAGCAAAATATAGTCATAAATCCTAATACACTCACTTACCAAAGCATACTCCACTCACATTTCATCTCTCCATCTTCAACCCTTATTTGCCTCAAGGCGAATTCATACAAAAATATAAATAAGAATTAAGCTTGCAAAGTAATTACCTAGCAGCGAATGCATTCATTATCTCGACTGAAAAACGAAAAAGTAGAACCCATAGAAGAAGAGAATTACATGAAGACAGGAACAATGCGATCGCGTAACAAAAGAGGAGGGAATATTATTTAACAGGTGTGGATAATGAGCTCACCATGAGCATTGCATTGGCACCTGGGATCTAGTTTGCAGTGTCACGTTTGCTAAAAGTATCCGAACATATTAAAGAACATTATTTGAAATTTAATAATGCGAACGTGGAAGTACTGAATTAGGTTTATTGAGGGCACAATGATCGATGCTGTTAATGGATTCGTCATATTTCATTTTATGTGTTGGTATTTCTTTCTCAACTTCTTCTGTAAATGCGATGAAGAATTATTAAAGTAGATTCCTCCAACAATATGTTATTTTCCACAAAACTTTTCTATCCATTCCGTGCTAATCCGGTTTTAACAACGTTTGCAATTTATTTTAATGAATCTCTAACATGAAAGTATATAAAAGTTTTTAATTTTCTCCCCATTTCTTCAACCACAGTGATTTTCTTGACAATGCCACCAAATGGCGAGCGGTTTGAATGTTTCTATTCGTCGTGGCATGCTAAATTAAAGATGATATATAGCCACGATCATATTAAAGTTTCTTGCTCTATTAATCACATTCAAAACGTGCAGTGCAGCCAACCTAGCGAATGACTATCTGACACGGGACAAGAAGGGAAACTTTATTAGGAACGGAATATGTTCCGGCTAATGACAGAACATTGTTTTTTTTTTGTTCTGAATGCAGTTATTTTAGGGTTTTTTGCTGTCTTTTGCAGATATTTCCAACTGTCACTCACAGCTTTTCAAATAATGTTTCAACAAAGCAAATAACATATATTTGCTACTTGGGATGAATAATTGTCCTGGCTTTACTTTAAATACTGTCATTTCCAGTTTTTTTTTTCATTTGTGAATTTGAGAGTCGTTGCTAGGTGCTACCCTTGGACTCATGTAGACCGTCTGCCAATAAGCTTTTAGTCAATTTTGTAGACTGGTCTTACGTTCGTAAAAATGACAGACTGTGAAAATTTGTTTTATTGCCAATAAAAAATCAATTCTTCAATATGCCTACCACTCAGCGGGGATTTTTGAGAGTAAATATCTCGAGCTTACAGTTGTAAGTATATTCTCTGTGAATGACAGCCTGTAAAAAATTGTTTTATCTTCCTGAAACGCGCACCTGGTCTACTGCTCTTCCCTTTAGCTACTCAGCATCTAAATCAAGGAGTTGCACCTTTATTGACTCGCGATTTTTGTTAATAACTCCTACAAAAATCTCAAGCGTCAATACGGAACATAAATGAGCTTATTGTTGTTGATATTTCTATCAGAAATTATATAAATATTCTTCCTCTAGCTACTCAGCATCGAAATCAAGGAGTCGCACCTCTATCGGTGCCCAATTTCTGTTTGTTACTTCTACGGGAGGCTCAAGTGTCAATAAGACGCCTGAATTAGCTTATTGCTGTTAATATTCCTACCAGAAATCATATAAATATTCTCCTTCTAGCTACTAAGCATCGAAATCAAGGAGTTGCACCTTGAGTGACACCCGATTTATATTTGTATCTCTCATGAGGCGCTCAAGCATCAATACGAACCCTGAAGAAGCTTTAAAAAGATGTTGTTGTTGTTATTTGTGCAAAAAATCTTGTAAATAATATCCCATTAGCTACTCAGCATCGAAATCAAGAAGTTGCACCTCTATTTTTGTTTGTTACTTCTATGGGATGCTCAAGCATCAATACAGAGCTTAAATGAGCTTTAAAGATATGGAATGCTTTACTTCTGTTGACATTCTTGCGAAAAAACATATAAATAACATCTTTTCAGCTACTTAGCATCGAAATCAAGAAGTTGCACCTTTATTGTAACTCTCATGAGACGCTCAAGCGTCAATACGGAGCATAAAGGAGCTTAATGTTATTGATATTTCTGCCTAAAATCATGAAAATATCCTTTCTCTAGCTACTCAGCATCGAAATCAAGAAGTTGCACCTTTATTGGCTCCCGATATTTGTTTGTAGCTTCTATGGGACGGTCAAGCATTAATTCGTAACCCGGCGGAGCTTTGAAGATATAAAATGTCTTATTGTTATCAGTATTCTTGCCAAAAATTATATAAATATCTTCCTTATAGGTACTCAGCATCGAAATCAAGAAGTTGCATCTTTATGAAAGTCCGATTTTTGTTTGTAGCTCTCATGGGACGGTCTAGCATTGATACGTAGCTTGACGGAGCTTTGAAGATATGAAATGTCTTATTGTTGTCAGTATTTTTGCCAAAAATTGAGTAAATAGCATCACTTTAGCTACTAAGCATCGAAATCAAGGAGTTGCATCTTTATTTTTGTTTGTAACTTCTATGGGATGCTCAAGCATCAATACAAAGCCTGTACGAGCTTTATTGATAAGTAGTATCGCAATCTTGGTGATACTCCTACAGAAATTAATATAAATATCATCCCTTCAGCTACTCAGCATCGAAATCAAGGAGTTGCACCTTTATTGGCGCCAAATTTTCGTTCTTAACTTCTATGGAACTCTCAAGCGCCAATACGAAGCCTAAATGAGCCTATTGTTGTTAATATCCCTACTGAAAGTCATATAAATATCATCGCTCTAGCTACTCAGCATCGAAATCAAGAAGTTGCACCTTAATTTTTGCTTGAAACTCCTATGAGATTCTCAGGAATCAATACAAAGCTTGGAGAAGGCGTAATGATAAGTAATAACATATTCTTGTAGATATTTCTGCTGAAAGTCATATGGATATGATTTCTTGAATTACATAGCATCGAAATCAAGGAGTTGCATCTTCATGAGCGCCCGATTCTTGTTTGTATTTCCTACAAGACGCTCGATCATCAATACGAAGCTTGAAGAAGCTCTAATGATAAGTAAAGTTGAAGTTTGGTTGATATTCCTGCTCAAAATCAAATAAATATTATCCTTATAGCTACTCAGCATCGAAATCAAGGAGTCGCACCTTTATTTTTGTTTGTAACTCTTATAAGACGCTCAAGCATCAATACGTAGCCTAAAGGAGCTATTGCCGTTGATATTCCTGCTGAACATTTCATTGATATTATCTCTTCTACTAGTCAGCATCGAAATCAAGGAGTTGCACCTTCATTTTTGCTTGAAACGTTGTGTTTCTAATAAATTACAGAACTTATAGCCAATAAAACATATTCATTTCTATGGGATCCTCAAGCTTCAATACAAAGCTTAAAGAAGGCCTAATGATAAGTAATGTCTTGTCGTTGTCATCATTCTTGCCGAAAATTATGTAAATATCATCTCTATAGCTACTTAGTATCAAAATCAAGGAGTTGCACCTTCATTGAAGCTTGATTTTCGCTTGTAGCTCCCATGGGACGCTCAAGCATTAATTCAGAGTCTGGCAAAGCTTTAAAGGTATGAAATGTCTTATTTTTGTTATTATTCTTGCCAAAAATAATGTAAATATTATCCCTCTAGCTATTTAGCATCGAAATCAAGGAGTTGCATCTTTATTCTTATATGTAACTTCTTTGGGACGCTCAAGTATCAATACAAAGCCTGAACAAGATTTATTGATGAGTAAAATCTCAATTTTGTTTCATTCTGCAAAAATTGATATAAATATCATCCCTCCACCTACCCAGCATCGAAATCAAGGAGTTGCACTTCCATTGGCGCCCAATTTTTGTTTGTTACTCCTATGAGACGCTCAAGCGTCAATACGGTGCCTAAATAAGCTTATTGTCGCCGATATTTTTGCTGAAAGTCATCAAAATATCATCCATTTGGCTACTCAGCACGAAATCAAGGAGTTGCACTACCATTGAAGCCCGATTTTTGCTTGTAGCTCCATAGGACGCTCAAGCATTGATACGGACACTGACGGAGCTTTGAAGATATGAATTATCTTATTGTAGTCAGTATTTCTGCCAAAAATTATGCAAATATCATTCCATCAGCTACTAAGCATCGAAATCAAGAAGTTGCACCTTCATTGAAGCCCGGTTTTTGTTTGTAGCTCCTAGGGGACGCTCAAGCATCAATACGGAGTCTGACGGAGCTTTAAAGATATGAAATGTCTGATTTTTGTTATTATTCTTGCCAAACATAATGAACATATCATCCTTTTAGCTACTCAGCATCGAAATCAAGAAGTCGCACTTTCATTGATGCCCAATTTTTGTTTATAGCTCCCATCGGACGCTCAAGCATTAATACGTAACCTGACGGAGCTTTGGAGATATGAAATGTCACATTGTTGTCATTATTCCTGCCAAAAATAGTGTAAATATCATACATTTAGCTACTCATCATCGAAATCAAGGAGTTGCACCTTCATTGAAGCCCGATTTTTATTTGTAGCTACCATGGGACGCTCAAGCATTAATACGGAGTCTGACATAGCTTTGAAGATATGAAATGTCTTATTGTTGATATTATTCCTGCCAAAAATGATGTAAATATTATACCTCTAGCTATTTAGCATCGAAATCAAGGAGTTGCATCTCTATTTTTACATGTAACTCCTTTGGGACGCTCAAGCATCAATACAAAGATCGTACGAGCTCCATTGATGAATAATATCTCAATATTGTTAATATTCCTAAAATAATTAATATAAATATCATCCTTCTAGCTACCCAGCATCGAAATCAAGGAGTTGCACCTTTATTGGCGCCCGATTTTTGAGATTATTGGTGTTGATATTTGTTATCACGCCATGTTAGAAATATTGTCCCATGAAGAACTGTAAACATGGTATAATCGCAAGCCAAACATATTAAAATATATAATCATCATATTATTCATGTTCAATTTTTTTCTATGATATATAATTCATTGTAATGCTTTCATTAATTATGCAAAATATAATGATGAACAAATAAAATTCATGAAATTGCGTGAGCGATACAAAATATAGATCATTATTCATTGGCTACTCATTTGACATGTACTTTTGTTTTGAATATTTTATCACATAAATAATTATATTGAATCAGATCAATAGATATTTGTTTTCACGTCAAAAACGTTGAAGTCTGTAAGTTAAATTGAAAACCTTGTGGATGTGACTAGATTACGTCAAGAAATGAATAAAATCAGCATTTCCTAGTTATATCAATCAGGTGATAAAATTTCATATTTCCTGTAAAATGAGCAATAATTGAATCATATTTCTCTGGATTCCCATTGGCGGAGCTATAACGATACAATCTTGATATTCAATAAAAATAACATGATCCATTTTCATTTCCTTATTACATACATAACAGTTTATTATTCTTCCTCACGGAATCGTAGTTGGAGTAAGTCGATTTATGATCCATCTTCAATAATTTTATTCTTTAATGTAATAAACGTGTTCAAATCTTCAACCCCTGTACATGTACACAAGCTGACATTCCGGAATTCAGCAATTAGAGCCCCTGCCATTGCTTCTGTTTTGTAATGTTTATACTAACGAGTTGTATTTCCAAACGAGGGTGAACTCATGTAATTATTACTAACATTTTACGTTCTGTCGAGACGGGGTGGTAGGAAATGGGGTGGGTATCAGGCGGCAGAAATCGTGCCGCGTATGCTAGGGGGTGATATGTGCTCACTTGTCTGCGGTCGACCTGATTTTATATGCCTGTTAATAAACAGACCTTGAACCTCAAAAGCAGTTCAAAATCAAATATTCAGAAGCCAATTTCAAAATTTATATTCCGCAAATTGTATTTTGTTTTCCGATAATTTGAATTTAATGAATTTTTCCTATATTTTAGTCAAAAATCATGCTGAGAACTTCAGATTGAATTCGTGTTTTCGACACATTTTCTCTTTGATATTTGTACATATTCAAACACAAAATAATATCAATCTACTCTTTATTTGCAGAATTTCTTTTGAATACGGCTTTGACAGCAATTCAATCATAAATGAGTGAACAGTCACTTCGAATTTTATTAGTATTTGGTTTTGATTGCTTTTCGACTTTTAAAAAACACTTTGAACCCCATTTTTGTAATCCAATGCAAACTGAAATATCTGTGTGTGTTTATTTTGCCCTGACCAAGACATATTTGCTGCGCAAATATCTTTCCGCAATTGCTAATAATAAATATATAAGCAAATGCATGATGATGTCAGAAGTAGTTATAAATGCTGTGCTGGAACCGGTGAATACTAACTACTTACCAATCACTTCTAAGGAGTCTCAAATGCGGCACCTATTTGGCAGAAAGTTCTCTGCCTACCAAATGTATAATATAATAATAACAAACATATTGTCAAATTGCAGTAGTTACCATGGCAACAAAAATTTGAGATTTATAAGTCATGTATGATCTATTGATGAGTATCAATTGTCAATTAATTCAAGTTACACACTTGTACTTGAGAATGCATTAGCCTAATGAGCCTGCAATTACTTATTTAGATTGCTTGGATGGATTAAGCGCACGTGGTGAACGCACAATGAGCATCTGCTGTGTAATCTGCATGATGTATCGTCCTACAAGTGTAAAAATATGATGTGGCCCTACAGAACCTCCCTAACTATAAATTTCATAGCCAGTTTCATTGCTGTTCAATAAATATACGGTGTCGCAGCTATTTGCATTTTTCAAAGTGACAGCTGTCGCTGTCAAAGTGACAGCTGTCATTGTCAAAGTGACAGCTGTCAATTACACTCAAGACCTCAAATAAATCAAGTATTCTTCGAAATAAAGACTTCTCCTCTAGTAAATACTGACTGAGGCAAAAACTGGCGCAGTCGGTATGGAATTGATTATGTTTTTTATGGGCCCCAATCTTTAAAAAGCTTATGGAGAATTCCGAACAGGCTTTGATGTGCTTCTAATATCACGTGTATTGAAATGATTCTAATTTCTAGTCATCTTTTACCCACGCGTGAGTGTGTGCCAAGTAATTAAACTTAATTATAATGGGACTTATCTGACGGCATCCCTTGAGGAACCCGCCTAATCGATGTCTGCGTTCTGACGTCGCTTCGCGACCTCTGAATGTGAGCTCGTTACTAATACAGAAGAACAAACACAGTTCTGTTGTTCGTTGTAGAAGATTCTTTTCTGGCAATTATTGGAAGAGTATCGTCGAGAGAGTCTCTGTAAAAACAGGTACATCCTTGACATTCAGTAAAAAAAATAATGTGGAACACATTTGTCTCATCGTTTGGAGCAAACCGACCACGACTTAATGAAGTGAAATTGATTGTTGTGCCGGAAAGAGGCTTTTCTGCCTTCGAATAATTTTTGATCCAATCCATCGGTTGGTTCGTGCAAATATCTCACATAGTACAAATGTGCGCAGAGTGAAAATACAGTCAAAATGACTGGCTTCGTTTCGTTGAATACATACTACTGAAGAGATGAAAAAATTCAGTTGCTAGAAGAGAGCCAACCGCTCTGGTTAAAACTTTTTTGTGCATCTTTGTACTTAGAGAATAGTTCAGCCTTTCTTCTTTATTTCAATTAATTTTTTATTGAGTAGGCAAAAATGGGCACAGAACAGCCACACAGCCCAAAAGGGTACCCTCATTTCGGTACTACTACTATTAGGTGCCACGAATGTCTTGCGTCTTAGGAGACGTCTGCCAGAACCCAAATTCAGCCTCATCCAATTTCTTTTCGTCCTTATATGTTTTCTGCTGAATAAGGAAATTCTGAGACTGATTTCATCTTGATGAGAATGTTTTGGTGTAATGATTGTTCAATATTAATGCTGGTGTGATCAAGGGTAGCTGTCTTAGTGCTAGATTGGCTTCTGAGTGGAAGAACTGAGCCTGCGCATACATTTATTGTGGCATCATGATAGCCAAAAACGTTGAGTACAGGAAATTTTGACACTAGTGAGCTTCAATTTTAAAGTCAGTGTGTAAAAGAACTGAAATGTCATCAGGTACCACAATAACGCAACTAGTTTCAATAGTTTGTGACGAATTTTTTCGTAAAGCTTCGTCACAGTTGCGCATCCTAGAACCTAGAGACTTCCGCTACCGTCCAATATTCTGAAGTCCGTAATTCTGTCTAAACACTACACCACCACCTACCTCAACATCACCAGCCATCAGCTGGAATGAATACGTTTCAATATTTCCCAACATGTAGTTGAGTAAGGTTAGGTTTTGAAAAATCTGAAATACAACTCTGCACTGTAAGATCTGTGTTTATGTCATGTACTTACTGTTAATGTATTCTGAATGTTTTCGTGACCCTTGACATAACAAATAAAGACAGTTCAACTTTACCGACAGAGGTCTAGATCACAGACTGAATTACCGACCAAAAGAAAGAACTTGGTATGATATTATTATTTTTTTTCTTATGCAATTGAAGGACCCAAATATAGATTGAGTAAGAAATTTTTTTTTAGGTATTGCAGTCCACTTAATTTCATTCATGTTACTATTAAATTTTGGATGTTTCGGATGTGCACCCATCCATCTTCAGCATTCTTATAAAAGTACCAAGGTTGGTGGTAGGCTCAAAGTTACATTCACACATTTTTTTGTGATTTTTGAGTCAATCGTTATTTTCATATTGTATTTCAATAAATATTGGAAATTGATCTTCACAACTATGTTGTATACAACAATGTTATAGGATTGTAATACTTTTATAAGAATGCTGAAGATGGATGGGTGCACATCCGAAACGTCCGAAATTTAATAGTATGAATAAAATTAAGTGGACTGCAATACCTGAAAAATTTTTTCCACTTATGATATTAATTACTCTGACAGCGTTGATTGAAATTAATTTGAAAACAAGTTGAATAATGTTTCATTGAAGTATAAATAAAGCCTTAAAGTCACTTCTTTGAAAGTCCAATCTTCTGAGCAGACGTTCCGAAGTACGCTTTTAGTTCTGATTCCAAGAGTCATCTTCAAAGTGTTCAATAAGTCAATGAACCTTTTCTCCACTTTTCATTAAAATTACTTATGTACATTTCAGTAACAAAGCCATCATCTTCGAAGTACAATAAATAAGAGCAGAAAACAAATCTTATAACTACAAGCATGATACAAAATACCAAAACCATACCCAATCAAATTGTAGGATTTGAGATGGGTGGAGCCAAAAACTACAAAGTAAGATTATGCAAAAAATATCTAAGAAGGCATTTCAAAAGGAGTCAAGTCAAATAACAAAATTTTAGGTGGGCGAAGCTTAGAACTAAAGTGTAATAATAAAGTAAAGCCACTAAGGAAACTAATCAATGCAATTCAATAAAGGGTTATCTAGAGGAGACAGATCGAAATATAATAAATGATACTTGTGTTGTCTCCTCTAGATAACCCTTAATTCGATTGCATTGATTAGTTCCCCCCGTAGTTTTACTTTATTATTACACTTCAGTTCTTAGCTCCGCCCCCCTCAATCTCTGTTATTTGACTTGATTCCTTTTGGAATGTCTTCTCATATAATATTTTTTGCATAACTTCAATTAGGTTTACCCATTATTTTCACTCGATCCCACTTTGTAGTTCTTGGCTCCACCCACCTCAAATCCTATGATCTGATTGGATATGGTTCTGGTATTTTGTATCATGTGTGTAGTTATAAGATCTGCTTTCTGCTCTGATTTATTGTACTCTAAAGATGATAGCTTTGCTACTGAAATTTACATGAGTAATTTTGATAAAAATTGGAGGAAAGGTTTATTGTTTCTATATTGTTATGTTCACGTAGCTCAACTCAGTGTTTTTCAAAGTGTTTGCCAAGTGGAGCTTTGTGCCAAGTCCGTTAGCACAACTGTACGACACTATTTGTAAGTCTGTTTGTTCTTCAATGTCCGACCAGTTTATTATTGTTGTCATAATAACACTGATTTCAGGGTAATTACTCAACAAACAAGTTTCCCAGTTGCAGCAAGTAACTAGAGTAATTTCTCTGACAGAAATCACAATGACAGGACATACATTGCTAAAAATTTTGATTGAAATACAACAAAAGTCGGACATTAAACATTAAAGGCACCACAGGAGTTGAACAGACAATAATGCCTACGGTCAACGTACACACCTTGGGCCAGAGACTCTCGGAAAGTACACTGTTGACCTCTGGCATTATTGTCCTTTTAACACTCTTAATACTTCAATTACTATATAATGCGACACACATATTTGACTACCAAACGTACGACTTGATAATAACGAACATATTGTCAAATTGCAATAGTAACCATGGCAACAACAATTTGAGAAGAGGTATGAGCTATGTGTGATTTATTGACACTTGGAAATGCATTAGCTAATGAGCCTGCAATTACTTATTCGCATTGCTTGGATGGATTGAGCGCACGTGGAGAACACACAATGTTGAGCGTTTGTTTTCAATTCCACCACTCATTTATACTGCTGGACAGGGGTGTAGAATGTGCCTCTATTATAACTAGTTGTTATTAATTATGACAAAATAGTTGTGTTTGCAACAACAACCACAAGACTTCCTTTCAATGTTTCCTGTTGATATTTACCAAACAAGTAAAACAAAAGGGCAATATGAAATTATAAGTATGCATAATGTTTGTGACATGTCCAACTTGATGTAGATGATGTGGCATTTGTATATTTATTATGTAAATAAAGCGCCTTAAGCCGCAACGTTTGTTTTTAACGAATGTCAGCCCCGAAAGGCCGAGAGGGCTACTCCCAAGTCCCCGCGTGCGTGCACTGAATCCAAATGAGAGGCGCTTAGCGCCAAATCCGCACACGGCCACGTCAGACACAACCGACTATGTAAAACACATTAGCGAATATACGAAAAGAGAATACTTATTTTTATAAGAATAAATAAGATTGAGAGATTTAAGAACTGTTGCTACTGGGTACAGTCGGAAAGTCGATTTCGAAAACCGCAGGGAAAATATGAATCAAAGATCAGGAGGACATCTGAAGTTCATGTATCTATTGGAAAATGACAAAAATTTTCATTTTGGGGCTCAATTTTTCAAGGGTGGAATCGATGTGGTGCTCCGTGTGGGTGTTGTAATTTTTGATAATAACTGCATCGCTTGACCAATCGGGCTGAAATTTGGTACACGGGTATAATACCGCTCTAATTCAAACATATATAATTTTGGTTGAGATCGGTTGGCCGGAAGGCACTAAACTACCACACTGATAGCTCGTTCTTGATCCTTTTCGCATTGAACATTTGTTTTACTTGTCTTTTTGTCACATTTATTACGTTGTCTTGTATTCTTTGAGCCTGTACGACATTGCAAGTACTAGACGTAAATGCATGCTCCTCACGAGACTCACTGACACATGACACATGCAAAATATTCATGTACTAGTCGATTGAAACCGGAGACAGGTTGTCGTAGTTCATTGCAAGACCGCCCTGAGGTTGTCAGCAACTGTGAGTCGTCGATTTATTGGTGAATAATTCAAGATTGATATGAGTTTCTGTTGAAAGCATCAAAGTAAATCACTGTAATTATCATGAACATTTCTCCCCCTTAAGTTTCCTTCATGTTGAAATGACCACTAATGACTCTTCCTTCTTCAGGTCGGAAATCACGACTTTACGACTCCGCAAGATCTATTAGAGCCATTCCAAGGATCTGGTGTCTCTTCCATCTCTCTCGGCTCATCTCCAAGGCATCTATCTCTTTCCAGGAGAGACTAGAAGGTATGTGCCACTTCTCTGATTCATGTAGCGAAGACTTACGTGTATCTCCGGCTCAAGGACTTTACTGGAGCGCCATCTGAATAGAATACAAATTCTTAAGTATTGTTCTGGATTTACAAACATCTGCAGAAAGAATGTAAGGGGCTAAAATGCAGTTGCACTCAGTATATAAGAGTAAATATTGTTGGGGTGAAACAGAACAAGCAAATTGTAGGACAAATTGTCGAATAACGCAATTAATTCACAATTTTACGTGAATATGCCTCACTTTTGAACTTATGCAAGCCGTCTGACGATGCATTTCTAGACAACTTAGCAAATCTGTCTAACGTTTGATGAAATGGCAGACTGTAAAAAGCTGTTTAAAAAATCGGAAAATGTCGCATAATACAACTCCGAGAATGAAAAATGTAGTAATAACTTGCAGTTTAGTCTATATTTGGAGTGAAGATACTTTCTAGCTCATATGACGATTTATATCCACCAAAAAAACCTTTTAGCTCCATCATAAAACATATTCCGCCCCATTAATTGAAACGGAGCATCTTTGAGACCGTGCTTTCTGGCGCAGCAGTTTTAAAAATGAAATTATTTGTCCTTTTACGTTTGGACATGCGGAGCCACGTGAGAATAAGTCACGTTTATTTATTTTTCGGTAGGCGAGCAATGCGAATAAATAACAATTGTTAACATGCGGTTGTAAATACTTCAGGACTTGAAGGACAAACGATCGAAGTGGGACCGTAGAGGCATGAGTATGTGAGCAAAACATAAAACATTGAAATTTGTTCAATGAATGAATTCTTGTTTCTTTCACGCGTTTTACTGACAGCCTCACTTCATGATAACCTTATATAAATTAATGAAAAAGACTATACGTGTTGCAACCGTCCAGAGTGAAATACGACCCCTTTTTATACAAGCTGTGAAAAATAACCTCACTCGGAGTCAATCTGCTGTATCTGAAGTAATAAATATTGAATCATTCCATTATGTCTGACGAGACCCTGTTTAATCCTTTGATTAAAATAAATTGCGAGTGGGGCGTTGAGAATTTATTGTTCGGATGAAGTTTTTTGCAGAAGAATCTGTCAGTTTTATAATTTACAAACGCTGCAGACTTTGTCTCTGAGGACCGCAACTGTATTCATTGTACTTTTGATCATTCTGCTGTTGACCTATTTTTTTCTTCAGGTACGGAGGAATCAAAATATAAATCTTTATTTATCATTAATCTATGAGGACAACGAGTTTTCTTAATGGGATTGATTTGATGTACGATAAAACTGCCCTACAAATTAAATTATTACAGAAAAGGCCTGTTTTTTTATACGTGTGAAACTCACAAACGGTGATATTATTTAATCTTGCATCCAGGTAATATATTACTTACAATGCAGTGTGATATTTCACGACGTGTCCGCAGAAAGAATGTCATGAAAAATGTTGAAATTATACCTGTGGTGAAATGGCTAGATATTGTTTACTTTAATATGAGAAATGTATCTTTCGGATATCCACGACAATACACAATTACAGATAAAGACAATATATCGTTTATCATGTCCAATTTCCATTTCATAAATGTGGAATATGATAATCTGGTGAAACATATAAAATAATAGTATTTCTTATTGTTTTCTTCTCCCAAATTTCTTTCAAATACAGCTTCGACAGCAATTCAATCATAAATAAGTAAACAGTCACTTCTAGTCTCATTAATAATTGTTTTTCCCAGCTTTTTGACTCCTAGAAATATCTGCCTCTTTTTTTGTCCTCTACAAGGTATACTTGGATGGATCCCCTTTTTTTGCGCAAAAATGATGTAGACTCTGTCACTTGGCAGAAATCCATCCCCAATTGCAACTAAGACCTATATACCCACATCAGTGATGACGTCAGAGGTAGATATAAATGGTGTGCTCGAACCGGTGAATCATAACTACTTGCTGAACACTAATAATGATAAGTGTCTCAAATGTGGCACATATTTGGCAGAACAAACGTACGATATAATAATAAATAGAGCTCAAACCAAGCAAGAAACTTAGCCTTAACTTGCAAAATTATATGATGAAGAATTTTGTACTTTTTGGAAGAGATTATGTTGAATATTTGATTTAGGATCGTTTTTGGTAACTTCTTACTAACCTATTTCCTTTATTTTGTCAGCTGTGATCTTATCTACTGTCAATTCTCGCTATTCACAGTACGGTGCTGCCGCTAGCCAGTATGGCACGGTAAAAATGAATAGTGATGAAGGAATCCATTGTGCGGCAGCACGATACATAATATATATGATATATGCGAAAGAAATAAATGACAGGAGAAGTGGAACGTAACAGTATTCTAATGTTTATTGGTTCGAGTGCATCGTTCCCGTTTTTGCTGTTGATTTTGTACCTCTTCCTAGTCGTAACAACCTGATTTCTTTGTTTTGTCAGCTGTGACCTTGTCCACTGTCAATTTTTGCCATTTACCTTACGGTGCTTAAGCTAGACAGTAATAATTCTTTGCGTTTCATGCAACCTTCTTTGCGGCCCTGTATTTCCTGCTGATGGAACTCCCAAACAAGGTTTGGAATGCAAAATTCCTTCAAATAAACTTGTTACATTTCATTTTCATCACATTCATCTTCATCACCTGAAATCATTTAATGTCAATCATCTATCCTAATTGTTTATTTGTTTCTTACCTGTTGACCCTAATTCATCGCCTTTCGATCAGCTGTGGCCTTCACCTATCAGATTCGTTTTGTTCATGCACCATGTCCCTCTAGCGTAAACTATTGTTACCAGTATTATTGTGTCTCGTCTGCAACCCTCTTAGCGTCTCTGTGTTCTTGGTGGATGAGAATTGGAGTTTGAAATGCGTCTTCTTTTCTTACTAAACTAATAATTAGAAAAACCATACTTAACTTGAAAACAGACTTAACTTTGTGAAGGTCTTTCTAACGGCCACTTATAAATTAGATAGTGAAGGGTTCATATCAAATAGTGTTCGGGAGTTTATTAAGAAATATAAGTGCCAAATTGCTTACCGGGCCAAAATTTTTATCATTTTTTGTGGATTTAAACTCTCAATGTTTTTTTTTAACTTAGTTCAGCGGAGATTCTCCGGATTTATTTTGATAAATTTCTTCAAGCTAAAAGCCGATCAACACCTCAAGGCTTTTTGTTTTGTACCCCTCTCGTTGGGTTTTTCGTCTACGTTGCATCATTCCCATTTGTTCCTGTACCATTTTCATCGTTCTCGTCATCTTGGAGCCATCGTTCAAATTCACCGACCATCTTCGTCCATCTCCGTGTCTGTGACGTCATCTTCGACATCTGTGTGCTTCTCGAGGAGCGACTTGCCGCCATCTTGCGATCTCGTCATCGTCCCGATTTCCCGCTCCTGCGCAAAGCTAAGCACCATTCATTTTGTTTTATGCTCCAATTTGTTAAATATTTTATCTATTACGTTAATGATTTTGTTTATTGCTTGATAATACTACTACATTGGGTGAGACCTTCTGTAATACCAATCAAACGGGTATTTGAGTTGCGTGTGTATTTAGTTTTGCTTACGTTATGTTATTGCCACACACGGGTGGTACACGCATTCTACGCCGAACCGTGCGACATTATAGCTTTTAGAGAGCAGTTAGGTAGTCTAGTTTTATGTCACGAGCGTACTACGAACACTGAGGGTACCCCCATCTGTCGCGTAGGTTACAGTACACGCTTAGTTCTTATTATACCGCTGTTTGATTACCTGTCCACTGTCAATTTTTACTATTAACCTTACGGTGCAAACGCTAGACAATAACAATTTTTCGCGTCTCATGCATCCTTCTTTGCGGCCCTGTATTTCCAGCTGATGGTACTCCCAAACAAGATTTGGAATGCAAAATTTGTTTTGATGAACCAATGTGTTTGACAGGAGGACAGTTCTTGACTCTGTGAAGGATTTTTAAGCGTTCATTTTGATTCTGTTTCTCGAAGCTTATCAAGAAGTGTACGCGAGTATCCCGACCTCAATTGGGTAATTTCTTAGCCAAACATACACAAATAACGGACGGATTGCCTAAGAGGCAAAAAAAAAGTGATGAAGAAATCCATTAGGCGGCAGCACGATATAAACGATAAGACAGCTGTCAAAATAATTATTATAAGGACGAGGTCAATGGGGAAAAACGGCGCTTATTACAATCCGAGTGACTTTAACAGGTAATAAATAACAGTTTCTCATGAATATGCGGATGTAACAAATGATGTGAAAAGTGAAACGTAACAGTATTTGGATGTTCATTGCTTCGAAAGCATCGTCGCTGTTTTCGCCGTTAATTTTGTACCTTTTTGTTGCCGTATCAACCTGCTTTCTTTGTTTTGTCAGCTGTGGCCTTGTTCACTGTCAATTTTTGCCATTTACCTCACGGTGCCAACGCTAGACAGTAATAATTCTTTGCGTCTCATGCAACTTTCTTTGCGGCTCTGTATTTCTAGCTGATGGAACTCCCAAACAAGGTTTGTAATGCAAAATTTCTTTCAATAAACTGATGTGTTCGACAGAAAGACAGTTCTTGACTTTGTGAAGGTATTTTTAGCGGTCATTTTGTTTCTGTTCTTCGAAACTTATCAATAAATGTACAGTTGATCTACACAAGGAGGCCTTTTGTTCTGTGTCTTCATTCTTCCGTAGTTTTCTTTAAGACACTTTTTTGAAATGGCCTTCAAACTGAGCCTAACAGTTAATTTTGGCACCATTTTGTCCCATTGACCTCGTCCTCTCTATATATATTATGTATCGTGCTGCCGCACAATGGATTCCTTCATATCAATTAATTTCTTTCGTGCCTTACTGTCTAGCGGCAGCATGGTACTGTGAATAGCAAAAATTGACAGTAGATAAGGTCACAACTGACAAAACAAAAAAAATAGGTTAGTATGGAGTTACCAAGATCAATCCAAAATAAAATTCTAAGGTTAATTCCATCTAAAATGGACTAAAGTCTTCACTATATAATTTTTTAAGTTGAGGCTGAATTTATTTCTTGCTTTGAGCTCTACTTATTATTATATCGTACGTTTGCTCTGCCAAATATGTGCCACATTTGAGACATTTTGAAAGTGTTCAGCAAGTAGTTACGATTCAACGGTTTGAGCACACCATTTATATCTACCTCTGACGTCATTACTGATGTGAGCATACAGGTCTTAGTTGCAATTGCAAATAAATTTTTGCTAAAAAGCAGGGTCCATCCAAATAAACCTTGTAGAGGACGGAAAAGACACAGGCAGATATTTGAATTTGCGTTGGACTGTGAAAATAGGGCTAGAAGTGCTCACTCATTTATGATTGAATTACTGTCAAGGTTGCATTCAAAAGAAAGCTGGGGAAAGAAAACAATAATAAATAAATTATCATTTCACATTTTTCACCAGATTATCATATTCCGCTTTATGTAAAAGAAATTGGACATGATAAACGATGTATTGTCTTTATATGCAATTGTGTTTTGTCGTAGATATCCGAAAGATACATTTCTCATATAAAAGTGTTGAGTACAGTTTTTTACTCAAGTAAGTTATTGATTAGTGGCATTCTGACCTCAATTGCGTAATTCTTCTGCCAAACATACAAAAATGACGAAAGGGTTGCCTAAAGCGCGAAAAAATAGTGATGAAGGAATCCATTGGGCGGTAGCACGATGAGACAGCTGACAAAATAATTATGACAAGGACAAGGTCAATAGGACAAAACTGTTAGTGGAAAGAAAATAAAATGAAATCAATAATTTTCTGACCTTAAATTCGATTTGGTGACGTTCTTTATCGCAGCTCGTTCATAAAATGCAACAGTTTAGAACATTCCCTCGGTTCAAATATTTGAGTTGGCTAGCGTTAATATATACTCACCGTCCTTCCCCATATGCAGGCTTTGATACGTCTCGTCCGTTCTTCCGTAAAGATAACACATGATTTACGCTGAAATATTATTTTAACTCGGTCGCAGAAGCCATAGCAAATGTGTAATGTTACATACATTAACTGCGTGGGTTACATTTAAATCATAGTTTGAGTTGGGTACGTGTTTTAGAGCTCTTATCGTTGAACATTACTCAGAGAGTTAACAAATAAGGTACATTAAATTTTAGGTGGATCAAATTTGGAACTTCTGGAAATCTTTCTGTTATTAACACAAATATGTGAAGTCTTTGTTCACTTGACAGAAAGTTATGAGAATGGCGAGGTCTTTGCTGACCACAACAGACTTTCTTTCCGTTATTGTGTGAGCAATTCTGCAATATCGCACGTTTCACGCTTTAAAACGGAAAAATGGAAAATATTTAGCGAATCTTTCGTACGTCTCGCACATATTTCACGATGTGTGAACATAATGGAAAAATGTTTGACTCGGCTCTGATTGCAATTCTCCAGACGGAATTCCTGAGCACAATCGAAACTGAACAAAAGCCGGGATATTGCTTATTATTGACTTCAAGAACAGCAAAAAATTCAAGCTCCTAACATAACTCTTTTCGTTCGAGTCTCTCCGCCTCATTGATCCCATTCCAACTCCGTAGACGATCAGATCATTAATTCATCTCACTAGCAATCTCTGACAATATTTCATTCATCAGCAGTTAAGCAAACGCGCAGCGCAATTCAAATATCTCTTAGTTAGTAATAATCGTCTCTGTGCGGCCCGCATACCAGCACTCCAGCGAGTCAAACGCAACCTACCGAGCGTCTGCCGGCATCTGGAAGATTCTACATCACGTGGTATCGAACGCCATTCATAAGCTTAATGTAGCCATTGTTCACCGGGACGTGGAGCATACGTTATAAGCCGTTAGTAACACCATATCGAACACGGAATTCTTATTGAGTATCGGAGGTATTTATTACTAGAATTTAACATTGCACGTAATACTCATTCATTTATGAGGATCCTGTTCCAATTCTTGACAGAAACAAGACAAATTTGAAATGCCAGGCAGCAATGAAAGAATTTCTGTCTGGCTGCTTATCTAACGTTAGGAGGACACCTCGAAATCGCACAAGATTAACTAGAATAACGCAGATCGCGTAAAGTTGTCTGGCCTCTTATCCAACGTTAGAAGGATGTGTCTTATTCTTATACAGGTTCAATGAGCACATGCTCCACGGTTGCAATGAGAACCCTGTTGGGCATAACACCTTTGCACAAGTCAAGTGAAGAAAGAGGCAATGTACAGCTTTCAAGTGCTCAGCAGAACTAGATTGTTTGACTCTGGTGCCTTCACAAAAATCACAGACCACTTAGAAGTCTTCAAGCGGGTCTAACTAGATCAATTGGTCATGTCAAAATACGACCCCACAATGTTCACACTAACTTCTTGAAAGGTTCCCTGTTTTGGTACACAGGGAACAAAATTATTTGGGTCTGGTGGCTTCACAGGCCATTAAAGAGTTATCAAGGAGGTCCTACTAGATCAACTAGCCTTGTCAAAATATGACCCCTCAGTGACTGTCCCCAACACCCGCCGTGAATTTCAGAAAGACCTGGCTTCTTGAAAGGCTCCCTGTTTTGATACGCGGGTCCAACCAGATCAATCAGCCTTGTCAAAATATGACCACATAATGACTACACTTATTGGGTGGGAGCTCCACAATATCTGCTTTTTGGAAGGCCTCTGTTCTTAAATCCAACAAGATCAAGTAGCCTCATCAAAATATGACCTTATAATGACTATAAGTATAATCTGGAAAATCCACAACACCTGCCATGAGTTCCAGGAGGATACAACTTTTTGAATGACCCTCTGTTCTGATACACGGATTCAACTAGATCAACTAGCCTTGTCAAAATATTACCCCAAGGTGACCAAACGTTTGAAATGGGAAATTCACAATACTTACTATGTATTCCAGGGGGACATAACTTTTTAAAAGGTTCCCTGTGCCAAAACACGGATCCAATTAGATCAACTAGCCTTGTCAAAATATGACCCTATAGTGACCACACGTATAAGGTGGAAATTCTATAGCACCTGCTATGGATTCCAGGAGGACGCAATTTTTGGAAAGGCCCCCTTTTCTGGTACACGGAACACGGATCGTTCAAGACAAAATAGTGGAGAAGCGGGTCTTGTGCTCAGTTGAGTGAGTCTGGAGACCTCACAGGCTACCAGGGAGTTCTTGAGGAGGTCTAACTAGATCAATTAGCTTCTTCAAAATATGACCCCATGCTGACGAAATACGATTTGACCACACGTATGGACATCAGGTAGACCTAGCTTATCGAAAGGCTTTCTGTCCCGGTACACACACAGGTCGTTCAAGAGAAGATGGTGGAAAGATTCGTCTCGTGCCCAGCAGAACAACTATTCAAATCTGGTGGATTCACAAGCCTCTTAAGATTCTAAAGGAGGTCCAACTTGATCAATCTGGGGACCTGACAGACCACTTGTAAGTTCTCAAGGAAGTTCAATAAGATGAATTGTCCTTGTCAAAATAGGACCCCATGATGACGAAATGTGGCTTTGACCACACGTATGGACATCAGGAGGACCTTACTTATCGTGAGGCCTCCTGTCCATGGGCACGAATCGTTCAAGACAAGATAGTGAAAAGGTTCGTCTGGTGCTCAGCAGAACTAGATTATCTGAATTTGATGACTCCACAGGCCTCTTGAAAGCTCCGAATGAGGTCCAACTAGATCAACTGGCCATCTCAAAATATGTCCCTATATTGACAAAACACCGCTTTGATCATCATGAGGATCTAACTTCTTAAAAGACCCTCTGTCTTGGTACACGGAAAGCTAAAATATCCGAATCTGCTGACTTCACGGGCCATTGAGAAGGTCCAACTAGATCAACTGACTTTGTCAAAATATGACTCCATAGTGACCACACGTATAAGGTGAAAATTACACAACACCTGCTATGAATTCCAGGAGGACCCAACATTTTGAAAGGCCCTCAGTTCTGGTACACGGATCGTTCAAGACAATATGGAAAGGTTGGTCTTGTGCTCCGTTGAACTAAATTATTCCATTCTGGGGACCCCACAGGCCACCTGGAAGTTCTTAAGGAGATCCAACTAGATTAACTGGCCTTGTCAAAATATGACCCTATAATGACAAAATACGGCTTTGGCCACATGTGTAGACATCAGAAGGACCTAACTTATCGAAAGGTCTGCTGTCTTGGTGCACGGATCGTTCAAGAGAAGATAGTGGAAAGGTTGGTCTGGTTCTCAGTTGTACTAGATTATTTGGATCTGGTGACTTCACATGTCACTTGGGAGCTCTAAAGGAGGTCCAACTAGATAACTAGGCCTTGTCAAAATATGAGCCTATGATGACAAAATACGGCTTCGGCCACACGTATGAACATCAGGAGGATCCAACTTTTCAAAAAGCCTGCTGTCTTGGTGTACGGATCGTTTAAGGCAGGATAGTGGGAAGGTTGGTGACTTCACAATCCACTTGGGAGTTCTCAAGGAGGTCCAACAAGATCAACTGGCCCTGTCAAAATATGACCCCATCATGACATAATACCGTTGAGGCCACACGGAGAAGGTCTGCTATAGACATCAGGAGGACCTAACTCAATTAGATCAACTGGCCTTGACAAAATATGACCCCGTAGTGACCACACGTATAAGGTGGAAGCTCCACAACTTCTGCTGTGAATACCAGAAGGACCTAACTTTTTGAAAGGCCCCCTGTTCTGGTACACCAATCGTTCAAGACAAGATTGTGGAAATGTTAGTGTGACTGTGTTCGGATCAGGATGCCGAAAACAGGAATCTGCCACAATCTTCCAAGTTAACTTCTTGAAAGTCTCCTTGTCTTGGTACATGGAGACCTAGATTATTTGAGCCCAGTGGCTTCACAGGCCATTGAGGAATTCTTAAGGAGGTCCAACTAGAAACACTAATCTTGTTACAATATGACCCTGTAATGACAAAAAACGACTCTGGCCACACGTATGGACGTCAGGTAAACCTAGCTTTTTGAAAGACTTCCTGTCTTGGTGCACGGATCGTTCAAGACAAGATAGTGGAAAGGTTTGTCCCGTGCTTAGCAGAACTAGATTATACAAATCTGGTGGCTTCACAGGTTTCTTTGAAGTTCTAAAGAAGGTCCAACTAGATCAACTGGCCTTGGGCACACGTACAAGATCTGCTATAGAAATTAAGAAGGCCCAATTTCTTGAAAGGCTTCTTGTCTTGGTACACGGGGAGCTAGATTATTCAAATCTGGTGACACCCATAGTGACCACGCGTATAAGGTGGGAGTTCCACAGCACCTGCTATGGATACCAGAAGGACCTAACTTTTTGAAATGCTCCCAGTTTTGGTACACGGATCTTTCGGAACAAGATAGTAGAAATATTAGTGTGACTGTGTTTGGATCAGTTCGTCGAGTACGGAAATCTGCCACAATCTTTCAAGCTGAGTTTTACGGCATCAAAAGGAATAAACCTAAAGAGGCAATCAACATGATGACAGATAATCAAGCTACCTCCAAGACAATTAGATATCTTACTCTTCAGCAACTGGTAAAACGTAAGCCAAGGCACGAGGAAGTTGCCTGAAAGATAAGTTTTGTATTCGTATATCTGCTAGTCAATGTGGGCCTAAGCTTCAAGCGGACTCCTCAAGAACTTAAAGAAGTTATTGAAAGTATAGCTAGAGTCTCGTACTGGCAAAACACAAAAAGGAGTAAACAGACGAACTTATCAAATCTTCGTCTATAAACCTAAAGGAGATTTCCAAACCCTGAACGCGTTTCTTAACCGGTCATTGTCCTCTAAAATACCATTTGCATAAAATTGATAAGGCTCTTAACGTCGGATAAGCGGCCAGGCAGATCTTCTTTCTTTTAATTTAGTACGATTCAAAAGTGTCCTCCCAATGTTAGATAAGCGGCCAGACAAAAATTCCCTAAATCCTGTGTGGAATTATGGGCAGTGGCATAATACTTTTGTAAACCAGACTTTTCTGCGGCATTGTCACTATCGAACTATTCTTCGTCTGCTAAGTGAAATATGGTTGTGTAGTCTGATGAATCTCGTTCCCCGTTCTTTCCGGAAGTCATGTTTTTATGAATATGAAATGAAAGAACTTCGTAAGTTACTTTGTTTTAAAAAGCAGGTATGAGGAAAAACAAGAGAACAAGTCTCGTATGAAGCCCCGTGAGTGATTTTTGACAGAACCGATGTTCTTATATCCAGCACAGAAAGCTTATACTGTATTCGCTAATAGCACAGGCTTTTAAGTCGTCGGGGAACGAGACCTCGCTTCCACCTTAACGCGAAAACGCTATTTAAATCTCCATTGCAAATATGAGATAAAACTGGGAGGTTGTTGATGTTATACATATATACATTTTCTGTAGCAATCGATGAAACGCAGCTTCTTTTAGAGGACATTTTGTTATTGATTGCATAAATTTGATACTCGTATTTAATTTCATCATATTTTTGCATTATACGACCGGAGAGAGTAATAAAAATGACTATGAATAATGTCTCAAATGAAAGCTGATTAATGGTACGCGAAAATGACACCGGACTGCTCGTTAATTATCCCAGACTCTCCCTCAAGTTAAAAATAGTATCAGGCACCTAAATTTACAGCATTCGTTACAATATAAGCATGTAGATATTTATAATGCTTCATTATTTATTATAATTAAATAAGTAAGCTTAGAAAGAAGCCTCGAACTACTTTTGAAGCATCGGAGAAGTAAGAGCCGGTGTAACATGAATTGCGCGTGCGCACATCAAAAAAGATTCGTACGAGGCTTAAGGTGCCTTCCTATTGAACAGAATTCATATTTCGTTGCAATTTCAAAGATACTCAAATATAATTAATTCCTGTTGAATTTTCTCAAAGAAAAGTAAATCAACTGCCAGTAATAATTCTTGATCTTCTCTCGACTGATTTTTTCTTGTATTCATTTCATTTCCACAATTATCACTGAAGTGTGATTGAAAGATATTGAAATACAGCACATTTTAATTTCCCACAGCAGAATTAAATGAAGCAGAGACACAAAAAGCAAAGGCCGGCTTAATGAAAATCATTCCGCTGTAAAACAGAATAAATAATTATTTTCAGGTGTCTTTTTGTGATCATACTCCGTTTTTTGATGAAACAGCAACAACCCCACAACAGTTAAAACAAAGCTTGGGGCTCATGCACCCTGATCTTTAAATTTTCCAGCGAATAAAAAACGAATTCTGCACATCGTGTTATGAAGTCTAAAGTTATTTTTAAAGAGACGCGCGGAATATAAATCTACAAGGGGTGTAATAAAGTGTGTCGCCCTTGGGGCGAATCAACCCTCGCATATGGGCCCTACTGAATTTTATTCTTTGGATCTTTCGGCTTGGAAGAAGGGTGGATGGAGGATAGTTTATCTGTAGTGAACATGTAGCGATATTGTCGATATCAGGGTGAAGGTTCGCGAACTTATGTTGAAATATCTTGGGGGAGGTTGATAAATGTTTATCTTTCTTTAAAAAGGGGTGCCCCATTGTATTTTCCTTATATATATATATATATATATATATATATATATATATATATATATATATATATATATATATATATATATATATATATATATATATATATATATATATAAGTATATATATGTTGCTCACAAACATGGGCATAAGTGTTTGCTCCGCAGCTTCTCGTGGTGTTGGGCCCCTGGCCCGCTCTTTGAAAACACGAGTTTTATATATATATATATATATTCCATCTCAATTCAGCTCCGGTAAATGAGTTCGCGATGGAATGTTATGCATTTTCAGTGAACCTGAACCTATGCGGCTGACGGCGAACGTACTCGCGGGTCTTTTGTGACCCTACAGTGGAGAGAACGCCAACAAAAGCGGACAAAGGATTATTGAGTCGAATTGCTCTCTGGATCTCTCTGTGAAAATATTGGAGCACTGCATCAGAGCTGAGGTTCATGCGATGTTATTATAACACAATCTGAATAGGGATCTCTGTCGCAATATGGTGGGCTGTATAAATACGCCAACTTCATATTTTTCGGTATTTTTGACAGTAATGATAAACTCTACAGATTTATAAATGAGATAGGTGTCTGATATTTCTCGCCGACCGATCAAAAATGGGGTATTTGATGGACCTGGATTTGACTTTGACCCCTGATCAAAGTTGCTCCAAAAGGCTCCAGAAATAATAAATCTAGCTAGTGACACAAACCTAATTGCTTTGACAGGTATTTCCGGCTCACATAATCAAACTAAGTCAGACTTAATCATTTGGTGCTCACTATCCTTTTTTTCCTTTTTTGTTTCTCGGCCCATCCGTCAACTCTACTGTATTGTTTTTGGGAACAATTTGTCCTGGCGGTGTAATTGTGCCGTGCGCAAGAAGTACGTCACAAGGCGTCATTCTCGACTGCAAGATTTAGCCCATCAAAGTGTCCTATCCTGGGGATCTCCTTTAGGCTTGCCCTAGAAGAACCTCTACTGAACAAGACTAACGGCTGATGAGCTCACGATGTCCTGGTATTGATGTTCTTTTGGGCTATTGATTGGTAAACTGGACGTCGTCACGTTGGTGTCCTCAAGATTTGCTCCAGAGGAGCCTCTATCTTACAAGACTAACAGTTGATGAGCTTATGATGACCTGGTCTTGACGTTCCAACTCCGAAATGTCTTCAAGGTATTGTTCCCCAAACACACGTCCTTCCAAAAAGACTTACGGTTGGTGGATTCAAGACGACGATATGTTGACGTTGTGCCTCAGTAACATCTCCTCTAAGGCAAACACAAATAAACCTTGTAGGCTCCTTCAGAGCAACATTCTAAAAACGTAAGTTTTGTGGGGTAAAGTGATTTTGAGAACTTTTCGAGAGCAATATATTGAGCTTACCTATGAGGAAAGATGCTTACGCGACGCTGCCTCAAATCCAGGAGTCGTAAGCCTTGCGAACCAGGACATCTTCCAGAAGTCTTGAGAACTACCCTACATCGCCTTGAATTCATCATTCGATAGCCTTATGGGCTCTTGGGCAAGCTACAACGTCACAATCAGACTCACCAGCAGTTCACTTTGTGGAGACAATTTCGTAAGGATGATATCCTAGCCCAAAATGGTATCAAATGGTCAATCTGCAACGTACCTTTGGGATTCCTCATAATCAAACTAAGTCAGACTTAATCATTTGGTGCTCACTATCCTCTTTTTCCTACCTCGTTCCTTGGGCCATCCGTCGACTCCACTGTGCTTAGCATTGGCCCAACCATCATCGCGCTCTAGAAGAGCTGCGCCTAAATGTTTTTGGAAGCAATTTGTCCCGGTGGTGTGATTGAACCATGCGCAAGAAGAGCGCTCAAGCTTTGCTCTGGAAAAGCATTCAAAGGTACTCTAGTCCAAAAGACTAACAACATTGTAGCTTAGGTCTTGGGCTAAAACTGCTTTTTGTACCAAGCACACGGTAGGTAAATTTGAGCCTGAAATTAACTTCGTAGCTTGAGGATGTCTTTAAGTACTTACTTCAGAAGAGTCCCTCAAAGAGACTACAGACCCAAAGGCCCAACGGTTTGTGGTCCTTAGGACGACCTGGTGTTGGGGTTCTAAACAAGACTCAATCAGACATTCAATGTTGAATGGGTTATGTGCTGATAGGCCATTCCAAACGTCTGGGCCGTAGAAATCACAGCAGCAAATTTTTTCTGGATCTTGAAGGACACTGAAGTCTAGGCCCGTTGCACAGTCTTCAGTTCATCCTGAGCCCATAGGACTATCGACTGATTAATTCAAAAGACATTAGGTTCAAAAACTCCCAAAATATATTCTGGTCCACAAGACTTACGATTCTTGGATCTAAGAAGGTGTTGCGTTGGCGTCCTTTCTCATAGACAAATTGGAGGTATTATAGATCTTAAAAATATTTTTGTCTACAAGACTTACGGTTTATGAGCCCGGCAGAAATGGTTTGGACGTTAGAGCCCAAGGTTTGCCTGAAGATGTTCTAAAGAAGCCTATAAGGCTCTGGTAAATTTGAGATGGCATGACGTTGGCGTCGTGACATAGTGATGTCTGGTGGGTTTGAGACGGCGTAGCCTCAGTCATCTAGCTAAGAAATGTTCTTGAGGTTCAGATCTAGAAGAGCTCCTTGAAGATACTTTGGTCGACAAGACTAATGGCTGATAAGTTAAGGACGTTGTAGCTTGAAAACTTTTCTCTAAGAGAGTCTCTTAAGACACTGTAACCTATAGGACCAACAGCTAGTGAATTTGCAACAGTGTGGCGTTGGGGTTGTAGCTTGAGGATCTCTTCAAAATATTGTTCCAGAAGAGCTTATCGAAGCTACTTTGGGCAACAAGATTTATACATGGTGTAGCATTAGTTTCCTAGTTAAGGAATATTCTTGAGGTTTTGATCTAGAAGAGCCCCTTGAAGATACTTTGGTCAACAAGGTGAGTTAAGGACAGCCCAGTAATGACGTTGTAGCTCAAGGACTTCTCTTTGAAACACTGTAGGCTGTAATACCAACGGCTGGTGAATTCAAGATAGTGTGGCGTTAGGGTTGTAGCTTCGAAATATTGCTCTGAAGAACTTATCGAAGCTACTTTAGCTCACATGATTTATAGCTGATGAATTAAAGACAGCATCACAGTTGAAGAATGAGTCTAAGATATTTTTCTTTAGAACGACAGTCCCTTTGCTAGATGCCTTAAAATGGTTGCTGGATTATCCTTGAATACTCTGTTGTTTTCTTCTTGAAGATATTCTGGTCCACAAAGCTTGCAACTCCTGGGTATAAGGCGTCCTGCCTTATGGACAAATTGGGAGTATTGCTTTTGAACAGATGCTAAAAATACTCTTTTCGACAAGACTTATGGCTTATGAGCTGGACGAACTGGTTTTGACGTTGTAGCCTTTTTTTGAGATGTTCTTCCAAAGAAGCCTACAAGATTCTGTTCATTTCAAGTGGACATGACTTTGGCGTTGTTTGAGACAACGTAGCCTCAGTCATCTAGTTAAGGAATGTTCTTGAGGTTCAGATCTAGAAGAGCCCTTGAAGATACTTTGGTCGACGAGACTAGTGGCTGGTGAGTTGAGGACGTTGTAGCTTGAAAACTTTTCTCTAGGAGAGCCTCCTAAGACACAGTAGCCTATAAGACCAATGACTAGTGAATTTGAGACAATTTGGCATTTGGTTGTAGCTTGAGGAGCTCTGCGAAAGAATATTCTAGAAGAGCTTATCGAAGCTACTTTGGCCCACAAGACTTATAGCTAATAAAATGAAGATAGTGTAGCATTAGTCTGCTAGTTAAGGCATGTTCTTGAAGTCTTGATCTAGAAGAGCCCCTTGAAGATACTTTGGTCAACAAGAGTTGAGGACGACCCGGTATTGACATTGTAGCTTGAAGACTTCTTTCTGGAACACTGTAGCCCATAAGATCAACGGCTGGCGAATTTGAGACAGTGTGGCATTGAAGTTGTAGCTTGAGAAACTCTTCGAAATATGGTTCTGGAAGAGCTTTTCAGAGCTACTTTGGCCCACAAGACTTATAGCTGATGAAATGAAGACGGTGTAGCATTAGTTTTCTAGTTAAGGCATGTTTTTGAGGTTTTGATCTAGAAGAGCCCCTTGAAGATGCCTTGGTCGGCAAGACTAGCACCTGGTGAGCTGAAAACAGCCTGTTAGCTTGAGGACTTTTCTCTAGAAGAGCCTCTTGAAGATACTGTAACCTATAAGACCCACGGCTAGAGAATTAGAGACAGTGTGACGTTTGGGTTGTAGTTTGAGGATTTCTTCGAAATATTGTTCTAGAAGAGCTTATCGAAGTCACTTTGGTTCACAAGACTTATTGCTGATGATTTGAAGATGGCATGACCTTGGCATCATAGTTCAAGAATGTTTTCTTCAGAAAAGAAAGGCAGAAGAACTGAAATCAAATGATTTCGAACATTCCTACGTATCTCACCTGAAGGGACTTCGTTGAAGAAGAAATAAGAATAACAAGATGTTCATCAAGCTTCTTTCCAATATCTGGAGAAATTTTGTTATGCCCATTTGCTGAAACTGCAGCCCAATAGTGCAACCTTTCTAACCTTGTACGAATTTTTAAAGCCAACCTTATACCTGCTACGATGGTAGTTCAAGAAGCTCTCGTCCTAATAGAGAAAACGCAAGAGTTTGTACATATTCTTCTTGCAATTCAACCCATTCTGTCAAACGATTTTCTAGCTTTTCAATATAAAGTTGCAACTTTAAAGTCTTCATTCGAAATGAATTTTAGACATTTCAAGTTTAGCAGAAGACAATTTTGGCAGTAATGAAGAGTAGTAGGCCTGGGTAGTAGTTCTGCCTTTTCTAAGTAGTCTATGACTCTTTTGTGCACATTTTCTTCCGCTTCAATTTATTATTCAAACTGTTGTTCTGTTTCTAGTGGGTGATGATGAATCCAAGATTTGTCTATAGTAACGAGAATCGAAGAAACTCAGTGAGATTGTTTTTATAAGTCTAGACACTCTCGAAAAATGTTTAAATGAATGGATTTTGGGCGCCCTATGCATTTATTGTACTGAACTGACGTACGGCCACTTTTTATCGTCAGAGCTACAACAAATCTATTGAATACAAGTCTGTAATTTTGCACAGCGCTATCTGAAAGTTTTAACTCACTTAATATAATAGCATTAGGGTCATACCCCTGTAATCTGAAATTTCTAGTCGGAGGACTTCATGGTATCTAGACGGTTTATCAATATATTCTTTTCTTGCTTATTATAATACCTTTGACATTAAGTTCTATTGTTGTAATGTTTACTTGAATCAACGACATGGTTTCCTCATCCAAATAATCTATATTCAAGCCTCGTGGGCTTATGTGTCCAGCCTTGTGCGTCACATCACCAGGAGGTGTTAATCAGTAAATTTGATTTGGATGCGGCAGGTAGATGACCACTTTACGGGCACTGTGACGTAGATAGAACTCCTATGGGATCTTGCTGATCAAGCGATCAGCACAGAGAGGTATATACCCGGAATAATCACGTTTTACACTTCTAATACGGTTTGGAATTGGAGAAAACGCGAGATGGGATTTATCGGAATGATGACAAAAACACTTCCATATATATAGGAGATTCATGTAGATCATATGCAGAAATTCGTACTGCTGTTCTAAAATTATTTATGCAGGGGAGATTAATTCCATTAGCAGGCGAGTATTGTCGCTAAATTTATCATCACATTAAGATGTAATAATGCTATTTGTCCCCATGAGATGAACTATCAATTTCTGACTGAACCAGCGATTCAAAAAATTTGGAACTGTCAAGATTGACTGAGTAAGAATGTGGTAACAATATACTGGAGACAGAATGATGTCCTTATTTTCCTTCAAGCAATTACAGTGTTCCAAACTCAAAATCGCAATTAATTTAAATGCTATTTGTCCCCATGAAATGAACTATCAATTTCTGACTGAACCAGCTATTCAAAAAATTTGGAACTGTTAAGGTTGACTGAGTGAGGATGTAGTATTGATATATTGAAGACAAAATGATGTCCTTATTTTTCTTCACACAATTACATTGTTCCAAACTCAAAACCGCAATGAATATAATAATGCTATTCGTCCCCATGAGATGAACTTTCAATTTCTGACTGAACCAGCGATTCAAAAAATTTGAAACTGTCAAGGTTGACTGAGTGAGGATGTAGTAGTGATATACTGAAGACAGAATGATGTCTTTATTTTTCCTAACACAATTACAGTGTTCCAAACTCAAAACCACAATGAATATAATAATGCTATTTGTCCCCATGAGATGAACTATCAATTCCTGACTGAACCAGAGATTCAAAAAAATTTAAACTGTCAAGGTTGACTGAGTAGGGATGTGGTAATAATCTACTGATGACAGAATGATGTCCTTATTATTCTTCACACAATTACAGTGTTCCAAACTCAAAACCGCAATGAATATAATAATGCTATTTGTCCCCATGAGATGAACTTTCAATTTCTGACTGAACCAGCGATTCAAAAAATTTGAAACTGTCAAGGTTGACTGAGTGAGGATGTAGTAGTGATATACTGAAGACAGAATGATGTCTTTATTTTTCTTAACACAATTACAGTGTTCCAAACTCAAAACCACAATGAATATAATAATGCTATTTGTCCCCATGAGATGAACTCTCAATTCCTGACTGAACCAGAGATTCAAAAAAATTTAAACTGTCAAGGTTGACTGAGTAGGGATGTGGTAATAATCTACTGATGACAGAATGATGTCTTTATTATTCTTCACACAATTACAGTGTTCCAAACTCAAAACCGCAATGAATATAATAATGCTATTTGTCCCCATGAGATTTACTATTAATTTCTGACTGAACCAGCGATTCAAAAAATTTGAAACTGTCAAGGTTGACTTAGTGAGGATGTAGTAATAATTTACTGAAGACAGAATGATGTCATTATTTTTCTTCACACAATTACAGTGTTCCAAACTCAAAATCGCAATTAATTAATTATTGCCATTTGTTTCCATGAGATGAACTAACAATTTCTGACTGAACCAGCGATTCAAAAAATTTGGAACTGTCAAGGTTGACTGAGTAAGGATGTATCAAAAATATATTGGAGACAGAATGATATCTTCATTTTTCTTCACACAATTACAGTGTTCCAAACTCAAAATCGCGATGAATATAATAATTCTATTTGTCCAGATGAGATGAACCATCAATTTCTGACTGAACCAGCGATTCAACAAATTTGAAACTGTCAAGGTTGACTGAGTGAGGATGTAGTGATAATATACTGAAGACAGAATGATGTCCTTATTTTTCTTCACACAATTACAGTGTTCCAAACTCAAAACCGCAATTAATTTATTAATGCTATTTGTCCCCATGAGATGAACTATCAATTTCTGACTGAACCAGCAATTCAAAAAATTTGAAACAGGCAAGGTTGACTAAGTAAGGATGTAGTAATAATATACTGAAGACAGAATGATGTCCTTATCTTTTTCACACAATTACAGTGTTCCAAACTCAAAATCGCAATTAACTTAATAATGCTATTTGTCCCCATGAGATGAACTATCAATTTCTGACTGAACCAGCTATTCAAAAAATTTGAAACTGTCAAGGTTGACTGAGTAAGGATGTAGTAATAATATACTGAAGACAGAATGATGTCCTTATTTTTCTTCACACAATTACAGTGTTCCAAACTCAAAATCGCAATTAATTTAATAATGCTATTTGTCCCCATCAGATGAACTATCAATTTGTGACTGAACCAGCGATTCAAAAAAATTCAAACTGTCAAGGTTGACTGAGTAAGGATGTGGTAACAATATACAGGAGACAGAATGATGTCCTTTTCTGTCTTCACACAATTACAGTGTTCCAAACTCAAAACCGCAATTAATTTATTAATGCTATCTGTCCCCATGAGATGAACTATCAATTCCTGACTGAACCAGCAACTCAAAAAAATTTAAACTGTCAAAGTTGACTAAGTAAGGATGTAGTAATAATATACTGAAGACAGAACGATGTCTTTATTTTCCTTCACACAATTACAGTGTTCAAAACTCAAAGTCGCAATGAATATAAAAATGCTATTTGTCCTCATGGGATGAACTATCAATTTCTGACCAAGCCAGCGATTCTAAATACAATCGGAAAGCTTAAAGAGGAAGTTAGCCACATGCCAAATTGCATAATTGACTAATTGCACCCATGGGTGTCCAACATTGATTGTCCATGAGGTTCGTGTGAAAAAAATTCGTTTGATGGTGCAGTGCGTATGCCCCATCTTTGTTTACTGTTTGTTTGTGGTGAAGTTGGACACGCGAGCTGCTGTTGCAGCGTCACTTGTCGTGCCACAAGCCATGCCACCCGCCACCGTGCGCCATTGTGTGTCTGCGGTTTACTGCATTTCGCTAAACTGCATCCATCGTTACACAAAATTACCCGCACTGAGCGAACCGAACTTCATACCATTTCATTATTTTGCAAACACGTAAACAAGGCTAAATATGTAAAGTTTACACATTTAAACTCAAACTTTGTGTCATTTGTAAATAATTTAAAGAACGCGGTGAACTGGAGGAACTTTCTTATTGGTTGATTGCATGAATTAATATTGGAGTAACTTGGAAAAATATTCACGAAGTTGTGAGGTCAATATTTAAAGTTATTACTTGAATGAGGACGCCATTCTCCATGCTGAATCTGTAAACTGTGTAGTAGTATTGTTAATCACGATGCACAGAAAGCTAATTCCTGCGGGTATGAAATGTCAAATCCGCAAAGTTGAACAATGGGGTCGCGACCTGATTCGCTTCACTAGCGCCATCATCCGCTTGCGGATCACACCGATATTACTCGATACTTGCAATTAAAGTCGTTAAGTATGTGTGACTGGGCTCACCACTGAATTATTTATTAGCGAATTTCACGGCTACATGACAGAACGCCATTTCTATTGTCCTGTTAACGAGTTGAACTGTTTAAATATTCATCATTATTTTATTGTGAAAGGTGGGCGTATTGGAAACTATTCTGTATAAATATTGAAGTACTTGAAGTAAAACTTTGATATTCATTAAACTAGTAATGTATGTAAAAATAGGGAAGCCCAGTGGGAGCGACTTTTACTGATAAAATTATTTTTAAGTAAGAAATGAATTCATAAACAAGTAAATAGTTTTTAAAGTAAGTATAAGGGACTAAAAACACACCACCTTCTAAATTTATTTGAGCCAAAATCCAATCAAGTGAATAATAAAAACCCCAAATCTACTTTTACTTCTCAGACTTCTGCATACTTTTAGTCATTCCCATTTGAATGTCGTCTTCTGTCCCCTATTTATCAGTCCTGTATTGTGTTCTGAATGTATAATTCAACATAGCCCAGGTCCATCTGCAAAAGGGGATTACACCCTGTAAATACGGTATTAAACTAACACGATTTTGAACTTGACAATACAGTGCGGGGCTTCAGCTTTCGATATCCGTATTATGTCGTTCATGTGTGAGTTTGTGTCCGTGAGGCTTTATCTTTGGATTGTATTGGCTTTACGTATATCAAATTTATAATTGAGTTATTGGTTATAGTTGATCATGATATGTTGAGGACAGAACCAACAATATTAGTAGATGTCTTTCTGATAAAAAAAGTATTCATTATGCACCAAGAATTGATTTAACGTGATATTGCAAGTACATGAAAAACAGCAGTATCGCGCCTTCTTTTTTTATGGACAAAGTATTGTTTGGTAGTAGTATGTTTTGCCGGTTCTAACACAGTCATTCTGGCTGTTTCCAACGTCACATAATTTTGCTATTAGAAATACGGAAAATTTCATGATGCGCCAAATAATTCAATTTTTCTCCAAGTGACTGCCAAACATAAGTCAAATAACAGAATTTGGTTTGAAATTCCACATTAGTTGGGATACCGACTGCGCCAGTTTTGGCCTCAGCCCGTATTTATTTCCTCAACTTATATTATACAGGAAGTAATGTGATTACGATTATTTGATAGCAAGAGATTTTGCAGGATCTACACGTTTTTGACCCAACTGAATTGAGAAACATAGTCTGAAAAAAAATTTGGGTCGTTTGAAGATGAATATATGTAGGGAGGACCAGTGGGAGCGATTTAATTTGAGAACGCGTACGAATTTTAGACTGACATTTTATATTTGAGGTATTCATCAAAAAATTAGACTGCATTCATTGGATGAGCTTTTTTCAGTCAGTGGCACCACAAATGATAAGAATTGTGATCTGAAAGTGGAATTATTGTCATCCATATTTGGACATCACTTGCAAACGTTCGTCCATTGTTTTTTTCTTAAATAAGTATAGTGTTTGGTATCAAGTTAAAGCTCTTGCAAGCATAATTTTGGTAGTTGTGTGATACCGACTGCGCCAGTTTTTGTCTATAACTGTGTACAAATATTGATTTATTCATAAGGCATTTAAAAAGCTATAAATATCGCCAAATGAAATAATGGGTTGTTATTACATGTGACGGGCTTTCCAAAACAAACCAGTAACAGATTGCTAGGGCACTACATATTTCATTTTAAATTAAATTCATGGCTGTCAAATTAATTTATGTAGAATGTAATAATCGATACTTTTGAATCATTTGTGTTTGTCGCCTGAAAACTGTTAATATTTTGTGACATTTAGCATTTTATTTTCATTCATTTCTGTCTCACTTGAAAAGTTTTTGTTTTCGGATAGGAAGGCTCGACGTTTCAAAGTAACATTTCGATACGCACTGTCACTTCTAGACACGCTCCTCCTAAACGTGAGCTTATTTTGGGTTTTGTGATGTCCATTATACGACTGAAGCTACATACAAACAGTTGGATGTTGGAAAAAAGCTCAAATTGAATCTCCTGGCTGTTTTTATCAGCAGAATCTTTCTTGAGCTTCGTAAGACTTCGCTATCTGTTAGGTTTAGTTCCTGACCGCCAAATGACGTCATGAATGCTGAAACCAAGCTGGAATCGCTGCTGAAATCCTCCTCGATCTGAATATAATGGCCAATGGAACATAAAGTGTTTGTCTAAGCGCTTGGAAAAACTGAAGTCGCCCGGACTTGTGGCGTTTTTGTAAATTTGATCCTCTTTGCGAAGTTATAACCCAGATGGCAAGGAACGAGCAAGGCTTAGTGATAAAACATCAAAGATAAATATTGAAATAGAGGAGGTAGCGAGGATTTTCGAGCAAATTAGTCATTCTATTTTTATTAGACTATATACAGGGTATTTTGAAATAATTGAATATTTTCTAAACTTTCTCTCATTTTATCAATTAAAAACTCGTCTGGAATGAGAATTATCGAATAAATTTGTTTTATTGGGTATATGAGTTCTGTAAATTATTAGAAACACAACGTTTCGACAGCAAAGTGCTACCTTCTTCAAGTGAAAAGAAATATAAATATTGATACTCATATTGATACGGATATTTATAATTATATTAATATTCATATTTATACTTATATTTATATTTATATAAATATTCGCATTTATATTTGTATGAATATTCATATTTATATTTATATTTATATTTATATTCCTATTTATATTCATGCTGATATTCATATTCATATTGATATTCATATTCATATTTATATTTATATTTATATCCATATAAATATTCATATTTATATTCATATTCATATTGATATTTATATTTATATTAATTTTCATATTTATATTCATATTTATATTTATATTAATTTTCATATTTATATTCATATTTATATTATATTTATATAAATATTCATATATATATTGATATTTATAATAATATCTATATTTATATTAATATTCATATTCATATCAAAATTTATATTCATATGAATATTCATATTTATATTTATATTCATATTGATATTTTCATTCTTATTCATATTCATATTCATATTTATATTGATATTTATATTTATATTTATATCTATATTGATATTCATATTCATATTATTATTTATATTTATATTTATATCTATATTCATATAGATATTCATATTTATATTCATAATAATATTGATATTTATATTCATATTAATATTCATATTTATATTTATATAAATATTCATATTTATATTTAAATAGATATTCATATTCATATTAATATTTATATTGATATATATATATATATATATTTATATTTATATAAATATGAATATTCATATTTATATTTATATTTATATAAATATTCATATTTATATTTATATTTATATTGATATTTATATTCATATTAATATTTATATTCATATTCATATTTATATGTATATAAATATTCATATTCATATTTATATTTATATTTATATGAATATTCATATTTATATTTATATTTATATTTATATTTATATTTATAATCATATTCATATCCATATTCTTATTTATATGCATATATATATATATATTCATATTCATATTCATATCTCTTTTCACTTGGAAAAGGCAGCACTTTGCTGTCGAAACGTTGTGTTTCTGATAAATCACAGAACTTATCTACCCAATAAGACATATTTATTCAAAAAATAAGTTCTGAAAAATTATTTCCTTCATTAAAATTATTGAATTTTTCCCATTGATAAATTATTAAAATGAGCCTTCAAACAGGTTGTTTATACTAATTTGGAGCATGATAGAATACTTTTAATTGATTCTCTCAACGAACACATCATGTAAAAATTTTCTGGATAGCTATTGTCTCCAAAACTTCAATTATTTGACGGGTATATATTTCTTCTTCATAGAAGTCTATGAACTTCTGTTCTTGTTGAATCAATATTTTTTTGTCTTATTTCTAAGCCGGAAGCTTAGAATTTTGGATAAAGTAAACAAGAAATATGAAACTGAATTTAGAAGTCAATAAGTTGAGCCACGAAGGAAATTTATCATCAATTAATTCATATTTCCCTATTTTATTGTATTGAGTAAGCTTATACTTCCAGGAATATTGACGACTATTTTAATTGATCTATATCGGCTGATATATTCCCTAATAAACTTCCAATCTAATTAATATCTGTCCTAGTTATTTAATGGGGGCAATTGAATTTTATTTCGACAACTATGTTAATAAAGCACTTCCAATAACGATATCTCAATTTAATTAATACAATAATTGCTCATCGGTTAATTTGCAATTTTAAATGAAAATCTGAAATCAATATGCAGTGCAGGATTCACTTTGAATCGCAATAAAATGGAAGTTGATTGAACGTTATCGACAACAGCACATCGTTACTGCATTATTCAAAACTTAAATACAATACCGCAAGTTGTAATACTACTACAGAGACTCGAATCAAATTTCAAAGTACGTGACTGTGTTAACGGTTACGTAATCCAATAACATCGATTGAGAGCGAAATAGGATGAGATTCACTTCGATCGTGGGGTTTAAACGCCATTGTAAAAATCTCCAAATTAAATTACACCAAGAAAAAGTTTCAAGAAGAATATGCTAATATGTAGAACTAGAAATTTGAAATGATGTTACGTTGATTGAATTTAAGGTTTCATTCCAATAATTGGATACTTTTTCAGATTTTGGACCACCACCTTATGTGGGCTCTTCAAGATCTGTATTTTCCTTTATTCATCCAGATTTTCATTTAAGTAGTACAAATTCATCAAAATGATGCCACTTCCTGTGGCTGTCACTGATTTGCACAACTACTCAAGATGTTCTCTGCCACCAGAATTGACCTATGGCATTTTTCATCTTTTCTGTCAGAATTTCCGGCAATAAGTTATGGCATTCTTGATGAATGTTCTTTTTGAGGGCTCCAAGAATCTTAGGCATGTTAACACAGACTCCTGACTGCCAAAAGCCTTACAAAAACAATCTGAAACAATTGAATTGAATTGAGCTGCTTTCAAGGTAGCCGTAGTTGTTTTGAATCTCTTTGAAATTAGGTTCGAACATTGCCCGGGGCGCCATGTAGTTGTCATTCCGTCCACAGGGCGCACAACCACAAAAGTACCCGGAAAGGACTTGTCGTTTCCGTGTTGCGATAATTTGGTGATTAAACATCAGCCCATAATTCTTTCCGTCATTCCCCAACAGTTGCAAATCCATATAATTATTTTGAAGTTAGCGCGTAACATAAGGCTTTCCATTTTTTAATAAATACCCTTTTCATTCTTCTAGAAAATTAAACTGTGATATAGTTGTAAAACTCTCAAACTTTAATTAATTCAATTTTGATAGCATGTTTTCGTCTTGCGGAGCAACTGCTGGCTATAAATTAGCATATTTCATGTCAAATGTTGTAAAAACCCGGTGAACTTTTTCATATCTCCAGAAACTTGGAATGTTTTCACCAAATTGTGACTAAAATTAAATCATTACTTCTGCGACAAGCGAGCTCTGCAGATAGAATCAATCATTTTGTTCTTTTACATCGTCGACGGATCGTGGCCTGACAGAAATTTGATTTGGAGGATATTAGGGAGCTGACAGCAGTGTTATTCCCAGAATTCGATTTTGATTCGGGAGATATCAGAGGACAGTTACTGATTAACGGTAAACTGTGATTTTTGTACATCAACATATCTTTTGCGTCATAAATACGCAATTACTGACTGTTAAATCGTTGTAATATGAAATATCACGGAAATTTACGATTAAAACTTTTCTTTGAAGCTAATTGTAAACTCGTTAATAACATCATAAAATGAACTCCAAGCTAAGATTGTCCATTAAATTCTACAAACGATGCACCACATTTTTATTATATCCAATAAAATCTAAGAAACTTTTCATCATTTGAAGACAGATACGGTCTTGAAATTCACACTTAGTTATTTACTGCCTCACTTTGAAGATTTTCAGTCATTTTCATTATCAATTGACGTACTTTTGGTTCCTGGAGACGCCAGGCGTAATAAACATCCGAATAAGTAGGTTGGTAGAGGGGGTTCTGTGGCATGGCTCATCCACTATCACGTTCTGACTTTTTTGGATTTCTTCTGCAAGGGTCAGGACCGGGAAGATATCAGTATTGTCCTTTTTTCGAGCATCAAATCATCAATTTCAAACCTGTTTTGACTAATAATAGAAGTAATTTATCATATCGAATGCAAAATGAAGTTTATTGTATATTCGCGTGCAGCTTCCTTTGCTTCAGGGTAAATGGTCATTAATTTGTTAATGAGGGCGCGAACGCGATGGAAACTAAGTTTGCTCTTTACTTGCACCTGTGCCCAACGGAAAATAAGTGCAGAAGATTCATACTACAAAACTATTGTCAAAGCTGCTATGGGTTGGGAAATGTGAGATTTTCATGTATCACCCCACCAATTAATATGTAAATCCATGTACATACGTCAAGACAGATATGCATATCTGTCTGTCAGATGTACAACAGACTATAAACACTTTCACGTCAAACGATAATAACCCAACAGTGAAACTTCAATAATAATCTGGGCTGTCAAATTCTGTTTATATCCAACTATTGCATATAAACCAATTTGCTAATTTACATCTAATTGAGTCAATCAGTCAGAGTATTATACTAATTAGCTGTTTGTGACGTTTGGTTTTGTACAAACGTTCATCATCAAAATCAAATTTTGAAACACCTCGTATATACGCGAAAAGTTTCTTTAAATAAATGACGTACAATTCAAGATAAATGTAAATACTTGAAATATTTGCTTTGTGCAGAATTGCACAACTGTACTTGGTTTATTTCGTACTTTCTTCAATTCGTTCGGGTTGTTAGTCTTTGTAACCAAGTTTTTACTCCTGCAACAAAGACGGAGAACGGATGAGCTCTATTTAAGAATTTAGATACAGTGGTACTTTTTTTCCGAAGCGGATCAATAAGTACGCCCATTTGTCAGCTAACGCAAAGTTGATTCCTTTGTAACTTTTACGATTGATGAGAGATACAAAATGGAACGAGATGATCACAAAGCTCATTTACTTCTGCTTGATTATAAAAGTGATGCAATAAGGTACATTTCACACAATTATCTATCGTTCTGATAATATTTTCATACAAGTATTTCAGGACGAGAGTGAATAGGATAAATTGAGGTTACTCTGGCAAAATGACTTTGACTGGTTTTGGATAGGATGACCAAATGAGAATCAAGCAGCTTTTTCATATGGTTATTCTGAAAGGAACATCAGGTGGTCCTGAATAGAATGACCAAATAAGAGTAAACTAACTTTCTTGAAAGGTTATCAAAGTGGGCTGATTCTGAATAAGAAAGAAAACTTTGGCTGGTTTGGTCAGGTTGACGAGATGAATGAAATGACCAAATAACCAGCTTTCTTGTGAGGTTATTCTTGAAGCAAACTGCCTCTAGATGAGAATCAAAAATTGATAGCTGCTTCATTAAATTATTCAGAGAAGAACTTTGGCTGGTTTTGGTCAGGATGACTAAATAAGAAACAACTCCTGCACATGGTTTTCTGAAAAGAGCATCAGATGGCTTGAAATGAAATAACAAAATAAGAGTTACCTTACTCTCTTGTGAAGCTGGAAACCCAATAATCTCTTCATGAAGTTATCCTGGAAAAAACCTTGGATGGTTTTGGACAGGAGGACCAAATAAGCAACAAGCAACTTCTTCATATGGCTATTCTGAAAGAATCATCAGGTGGTCCTTGATAGAATAACTAAATAAGAGTCAATCAACTGTCTTGTAAGGTCATCAAAGTTGGTCCTAATAACTTTCTCAACTTTGGCTAAATTTGAGCAGGATGACCAAATAAGAGTCACCTTACTCACTTGTTGGGTTATCCTTGAAGCAAGCTGAAGAATTGATAACTTCTTAATAAGGTTGTCCTGGAAAGAACTTTGGCTGAATTTTGGCGGGATGACCAGATAAGAAACAAGTAACTTCTTCATGTGGCAATTCTGAAAGAATCATCAGGTGGTCTTGGATGGAATGACCAAATGAGAGTCAACTAGTTGTCTTGTCACTGAAGTTCAAGAATTGATAACTTCTTTATGAGGTTGTCCTTAGAAAAACCTAGGCTGATTCTGGGCAGGATGACCAAATGAGAAACAAGTAGCTTCTCTTATAGTTATTCTAAAAGGAGCATCAGGTGGCCCTAAATAGAATGACCAAATGAGAGGCCACCGATTTTCTTGTAAGGTTATTAAAGTGGGCTGGTCCTGAATAAGACGAAAATCTGAAAAGTTCATTAAGTTTTTTTCAGAAGAGCTTTGGCTGGTTTTGGATCAAGATGACTAAATGAGAAAAAACTCCGTCACATGGTTTCCTGACAGTAGCATCAGTTGGCTCTGAATGGAATGACCACATAAGAGTCAGCTAACTCACTTGTAGGGTTATCCTTGAAGCTAGCTGAAAAACTGATAACTTCTTCATAAGGTTATCTTTAGAAATACTTTGGCTGATTGTAGGCGGGATGACCAAATAATAAATAAGTAACTTCTTCATATGGTTATTCTGAAAAGATCGTCAGGTGGTCCTGAAAAGAACTTTGGCTCAATTTGGGCAGGAAGACCAGATGAGAAACAAGCAATTTCTCATATGGTTATACTCAGAGGAGCATCAGGTGGTCCTAAATAGAATAACTAATTGATTCCTAAATCACCCAATTTTCCTGTGAAGTTATTCTTGAAGCAAGTTGAAAAATGAGGTTATCCTGAGAAGAAGTTTGACTGAATTTGGGCAAAATAATCAAATGAGGAACAAGTAACTCCTTCAAAAGGTTATTCTAAGATGATCATCAAAAGGTCTTGAATGAAATGACCAAATAAGAATCAACCAACTGTCTTGTAAGGTCATCAGAGCTGGTCCTGAATAAGACGAGGACTGAAGATATCTTCAGAAAAGCTTGGGCTGGTTTTGGTCAGATTGATCAAATAAGAAACAAACAACCTCTTCACACGGTTCTCCGAATTAAATGACCAGATAAAAGTCAACCTACTTTCTTGAAAGGTTATTCTTGAAGTGAGCTTGTCTTAAGCACGATAAAAAACTTCTTCATGAAGTTATCCTGAGGGGAGTTCTGGCAGATTATGGTCAGGATGACCAGAGAAGAGACAACTCCTTCACATGGTTTTCTGAGAAGGGCACTCGGTGGTCCAAAGCAGAAAGGCCAAATGAGAGTCACCTCACTTCCTCATAAGGTTATCCTTGAAGTAAGTTGCCCCTAAACAAGATTAAAAACTGATTACTCCCACATGAGGTCATTTCGAAAAGAACTTTGGCTAAATTTGGGCTGAATGACCAAATAAGAAACAGGTTACTCCTTCATATGGCTATTCTGAAAGATTCATCAGGTGGTCTTGATCGAAATGACCAACTAGGAGTCAACCAACTGTCTTATGAGGTTATCAAAGTTAGCTGGGTCTGAACAAGACACAAAACTGGCAGCTGCCCCATAAAATTATCCTGAGTTAGGGCAGGATGCCAGAATGAGAAACAAGCTACTTTTTTATAAGATTATTCTGGCAGAAGCATCAGGTGGTCCTGAATAGCAAGATCAAATGAAAATCACCCAACCTACCTCTGGGGTTATCCTTGAAGAGAGCTGAAAACTGACAACTTCCTCATGAGGTTATCCTAAAAAGAACTTTGGCTAAATTTGGGCAGGATGACCAAATGAGAAACAAGCGGTTGCTTTATATGGTTGATCTAAGAGGAGCATCAGATGGTCCTCAATTGAATGACCAAATAAGAGTCAACCAACTTTTCTGTAAAGTTGTCGAAGCGGGCTGGTCTAAAATAAGTCAGGAAACTGAAAGGTTCATGAAGTTTTTTTCAGAAGAGCTTTGGCTGGCTTATAGTCAGGATGACCAGATGAGAAACTACTCCTTCACACGGTTTTCCAAGAAGAGCATCAGGTGGTTCCAAATAAAATGACCAAACTAGAATCCCCTAACTCACTTGTGAGGTTATCCTTGAACTAACAACTGCTTCATGAGGTTATCCTGATAAGAACTTTGGCTGAACATAAACAGGATGACCAAATAAGAAACAAGTATCTTCTTAATATGGTTGCTATGCAAAGAACATCAGGTGGTCCTGAATAGAATGACCAAATAATAGTAAGTCAACTTTCCTGTAAGGCTATCAAAGTTGGTCCTGGATAAGACAAAGAACTAATAACTTCTTCATGGAGTTATTCTAAGAAGAACTTTGGCTAAATTTGTGCAGGATGACCAAATGAGAAACAAGCAACATTTTTATATGGTTATTCCGGAAGGGCATCTGGTAATCTTGGATAAAATGACCAAATAAGAGTCACCTTACTTACTTGTGGGGTTATCCTTGAAGCAAGCTGAAGAATTGATAACCTCTTAATAAGGTTGTCCTGAGAAAAACTTCGGCTGAACTTGGGCAGGAAGACCAGATAACAAACAAGTAAGTTCTTCTTATGGTTATTCTGAAAAGAGCTTCAGGCCACCAACTTTCTTGTAAGGTTATTATAGTGGGTTGGTCCAGAATATGACGAAAAGCTGACAAGTTCATGACGTTTTCTTCAGAAGAGCTTTGGCTGGTTTTGGGTCAAGATGACCAAATGCATAATAACTCATTCACACGGTTTTCCGAGAGAAGCATCAGGTGGCTCTGGATGAAATGACCAAATAAGAGTCATCTAACTTACTTGTGGGGATATCCTTGAAGCAAGCTGAAAAACTGATAACTTCTTCATAGGGTTATCCTTAGAAATAATCTGGCTGAATGTAGGCAGGATGACCAAATAATAAACAAGCAACCTCTTCATATGGTTATTCTAAAAGGATCGTCCGGTGGTCCTGAGAACTTCGGCTAGATTTGGGCAGAAATACCAAATGAGAAACTGGCAATTTATCATATGGTTATTCTCAAAGGAGCATCAGGTGGTCTTGAATAGACTGACCAAATAAGAGTCACCTTACTCACTTGTGAGATTATCCTTGAAGCAAGCTGAAGAATTGATATCTTCCTAATGAGATTGTCCTGAGGAGAACTTTGGCTGAATTTGGGCGGGATGACCAAATCATCAGGTGGTCCTGGATGAAATGATCAAATGAGAGTCAACCAACTGTTTTGTAGGATCATCAAAGTAAGCTGGTCCTAAATAAGACAAGAAACTGATGACTCCTTTATGTACCAAGAGTTTTGGCTGGTTTCAGTCAGACTGGCCAAATTAGAAACAACAGTTTTCTGAAATGAACGACCAAATAAAAGTTGACTAACTTTCTTGTCAGATTATCCTTGAAGTTAGCTGGTCCTTAACAGGATAAAAAACTGATTGCTTCTTTCTGTGGCTATCCTAGAAGGAATGCAGCCAAATTCTAACACAGCTAGAACTCTGATTGGTTGAAAGATGTTCAATATACCATTTGGAATGTGTAAATTGGTCATATTTTCAATGTTATAAGTGAAGCAGCTATTTATGCTGGTTTTTGGATAGGGAAACGATAAATAAGAACAATAGGACAGCTCAATTTCAACTCGGTTGTAAGAGCATTTCTAATGATGAATGTTCAAGTTGTCCGGGCAGGTCATCAAGTTAGAAATGGTCGATAAAACGCGTGATTTAATAATCGGCGATCAACAAATGATCTAGCGTAAGAAAACTGAGACGGGACATCTTATCAAATGGGTGCTCAATATTTTGCACCAATATTCAGGATTTGGGGAGCGCTTTGAAATATGCGTGCAAATTTTTTATTGATGGACAACAAATTCGATCGTCTAGTTTCTAAGAAAGAGATTTCTTGTAAGTTGAAGGTGCTGGATGGGGTAGATTATTGGTCGATATTGTCCCGTTGGGAATGTCCAAAATTATTTGAACTAGATCGGGAACTGTGGGTGCGGCAGAAAATATAATGAAAAAAGTTTAGTGTTAAATAAATGGCAAAGTTTTCCCTAGCGTCAAGTTCCAAATAAAAGAACATTGGAGAAATACGAGTAATTGTGTTTAGTTCTCGGCATATCGCGGCGTCGCTTCCGCGTCTTCTGTTGCTGTTGTGTTTAACAGGCTCATGTGCAGAGCGCTGTAGTAGCGCGTTCTTCTTCTTCTTAGTTGTGTTTCGATCGAGCACGCTCCGCCGTGGAATTGCTTTCTACGAATTTATCGCAAAAGGAACGGCTACATACGCCCGATAATTGCTGTGTTCTGATGAAAACGTGCCGATGATTGCATCGAGGAATTTCATTCCTGTAGTAGGTAGTAATTATTTGAACGCCCGCAACTCAATACCATACGACACTTCTTTATTTCTAATAATCACCGGACCTATTGGAAACATAAAACACGATTAATACGAACTCAAATGGTCAAGCTTCTTTTCACGCCACCAAATAATCTTCATGTTGAATTCTTTCCAATTCCAAGGGATGCCAACAATTTTAATTAGAGTTGCTCAATAATAGCCCAAACATACCTCAAAATTATCTTCTTTTTAAGTTGGCAAAGTTTACTATATCCGTTGTGAATAATCTCGTAATTTTGATTCAGTCCTCCATCTGAGTAATTGTGTAATAAATATGAAATGTCTTTATTGTTCCGGTACAATTTAAATAAGCAAATTTGTTATTCTCTTTGCTAGATGCATAACAATCGCGATGTAAATGGAACTCTGTTTCAAGTTATGTCCTCTGCGACATTAATAACTGGAGCTCTATCTAAAATATTTCTCCACTCGCTCGTTATGTATAAATTTATATAGTTCTGCATAATTCATCAGAAAGTAATAGAATACTGAATTATATTTACATGATTTGCTTTGTTTCAGTTACATTTGCGTTTCTACAACATTAAAAGAATGACCCGTTTCGAAACATTTTCATCATAAATTTCAATAGATTCGCATTTATCGATCCCGATGCTTGAAAGAACCGTGAACTCGGATGGTTGAACATGTAGAAGAACTTTGAAACAAATGGTCCTCAACACTTCATGAAAAAATTGTCAAATTTTCGTATAGTACAGGATTAGTTATCTTTAAGGATAGCCTAACAAGGAAGTGAGTCGACTCTTATTTGGTTATTTTATTCGAAATCACCTGATACTCTTTCAGAAACCGTGTAAACAAGTTATTTGCGCAATGGAGATGCGACGTCAAAAACAGCCCAAATAGGTGTGTTCGGACCGGTACATATAAACTACTTGCACAGTTTTGGTGGAAATAACTTCCAGCAAACGATTAAATAAGCCATTCAGTAGTAACAGTTCTTAAATCTTGCAGAGACATTGTTGCTGTATGACCTGCTTCTGGAATAAAATTTACGGATGAGCCAAACAAACGACTGCAAGAAAACTAATCCTAGTAGTTTATTTATGCCGGTTCGAGAACAGTCTTTTTGGCTGCTCTTGACGTCACATGATGTTCTGATAACTTGTGAGCTTTCTCATCAATATTATCTCATTATGCATTGAATATGAATGCCAGTGACAAATTTCTTTCAAAATTATTCATTGAATAGGAGAAAGAAATATGTCCAGTCCCCTGTTGATTAAAATCCAGATGAAATCACGTCTTCAATATCATATCTGAGAAAGACAGCCATTCTTATTATTTCAGTCGTGATTATAAACGTTCCTTGCCTTACAAATGAGATCTCACTATTCTCCACTGCTTCATACTAAAAATAGGTCACCATATAAAATCAAGACTCGATGATATGGACAATGAAAAAAAAATAAATTCAGCCCGCAATAATCAGAATGAAATGAAAAAGATGTTTGATGTTTGACATTTTTGCCCTAATGGCTTGCAAATTGAGCTGAGGGATGATGAAAAAGATTTCAGGATGTTTTTCCGGTCCTCATAATTAACCCATTTGATTTTTTAGGTTAGACAGTTGAGCCTTCAGAATTAATGACGGATCGCATTTTGATAATGAAAGCTGTCATTTCTAGTGCCATTATCATCAAAAGAAAATGATCCAATGTTCGTGTTTTCAAGTCCCACAATACATGAGGATGATTATGTTGATTCAGGACTAATCGTGACCAAATTGCTGTAATAAATATTCTGTTGACATTTACGTAGTACAAATGGAGATTAACACTATAATTATGTTTTAATCTCTTTGCATTAATTTGGAACTTCGGTTCAAGTTTCGAAAATAGATTTGCTGACATTATTGTCCATGCAGCTTTTGCCTATAATCTCCTAGATGATTACAATGAAAATTGTGACGAATCCTTTTTTCAAAGTCTTGCTCCATTCACATATTGTAGAGCCTTCAGCTACCGTTCTTTATTTTGGGGTTAGGGCCGTGATTCTATTTGATCACTACACAATTATTCACCGTAGCGTCACCACCCATCAACTTGAATGAATATCTTTCAATATTTCACAACATGTGGGTGAATATAGTTTATGGTTTATAAATTTCCTGAAATACAACTCTGTAATTGTATGATCTGTGTTCATGTCATGTACTCATCGTAGAAGTATCCGACCGTTGTTCTGTATGTATATTCTTGTTCCTGATTTTGTTTACTGTGACTTTGACTTTGACTTAACGAATAAAAATTTGACGTTCGACATTTTTGACCCAACCGACGAATGACTGAACTATTAACATGAACAAATGTTATTTGAATGTTTTAAATAAATTATAACCGCTGTAAAAATGTATAAAAGCAGGAAATCAATTAGGAAAATTTGTGTCAAGGAGTTGTTTACGAAACAATGGACTAATTGTACAACTTTAACATATAAAAAATATACGTTCCAACATTCTTGCGGTTTATATACCAATAATTTGGAAAGTTAAGAGCTTGTTCAAGACTATTGTAAGAATAAAGTTGCGATTACAAAAGACGTGAATCTGTTTTCTGTTGAATGTTTTGTAGCCTGTTTTTACAACACGTTATACGCTCCGTCAAAACCTTTAAGACGAACTCAAGTTCCGAAAGTTAACCGCAGAAATGTTCACTATAAAAAATATCTGTCTTCTCGGAACTCTATGAGTATTTTATGCTCGTTCAAAACAAAGCGTCCATCTCAGGACATTTTGCCACAATATAAGCTTGTTTTCTGTGTTAATTAATCCCTTGACTAAACAGTTTCAAACACTAATAAATCCATCAAATTCTGTCATACGCCGGAAGAACACTCAACAAAAACCTTCAATAACTGTCCGAATTATTGTTGCTCAACATTTGCTGTCAGAGTACTGCTTTCACAACATGAAAACAAGACGAAGGACTGACACGGGCCAGCGGATATCCGGATCTGTGTATTTAGCCCTGCATACTAAACGGGACAATGCTCCAGATTGCTCTTTATTGTGAAGTCTCTAAGTTACTCTCAACCTCCTGAGTAAGAGAATCTTTGAATCTTTAAGACAGCATTCTTGTCGGATTCCGATATTAACTCTTCCTTGAGCATATTTCTCTCCAACCATTTATTAGAAATTTCTACTAGGCAACTTTGGCGTTCCCGGCAAACAATTTCCCTTTGTTGTGTAGCATGAATAAAGCAGACAAGCAAACTGAGGCATCTCGTCTAGAAACTGGAGTCACGCAATCCTGCAAAAAATCACACAATGACGTGGTCCTAATGGAAAACGCATTTGGGTTGCATGTCCGGAATGCTATCCGTGATTCAGGCTATTTCTTGAATCATAACGTCGATTTTTAATATGAAATTTAATGGAATGGAACAAACACTGAGAGTAATGTTCGGGAAGGATGAAAAATTTATTGATGATTGACAGTCAAAGCTGAAAATTATTTTGAGGTTATGGACTCGTTGTACGATTCAGGATTATTACGTAACGCTCTGCAATTTATGTTCCAAGAACTATTAGTATTTGGCACGAATCTACAAACCTCCCGTTTAACTTAATCAACCTATAAAGGTCCTGTGCCAAATAGTGTCCAGTTTCAAGTGTACGAGTCTCTAAATTCACAGTTTGCAGAGCTCTTACAAGCAAGCAATAAAAGTCTATAAATTATTTGCGAATACGATTGATGTCAATAAAGAATTTTGTAATATTGTATTACCAGTGACACAATGTTTTATTATGTTGTTTGAACCTCCAAAAATATCTTGATATAAGTAGCCTGATGTGGTGGCTTCGTACCGGTGAATCAAACTACTTATGATTCACCGGTACGAAGCCACCTCATCAGGCGGTTTTTGGTCTGTTCATTCCAGCCTCATAAGAGGAGTTGGCTCAAATTCAAACTTACATCTACTGGTTCACTCCATCTTTTTGAATTATGAAAAAGCAAAATGACATTTTGGCAACTTCTTGGATAGCTCATCCAGGAAGAGTCTTGTTTGATTTTGACCTGGTAATTGAACTACTGTTGACATAAGCCAATAATGAGAAACACACCATCATTTTGAGTACTTATTACTATTGGATATTGTGAAGAGTCTGCATAAAAATGCAACTTCTGCAGATGATATTTCATTCTGATTAAATCTACAATATGTGCTTTGTACTTCTCGTACAGAAATGCATAGAAACGATCTGAAATGAAGTTATCTCAACATTTATTTTGTTGTTCAGTATTTGCTTTTTAAGAAAACATATTCACAAGCTCGGAGCGTTCAGCCTCGGTGACTTGGAGACCAGGAACCAACAATTGTTATCTCGATGTTTGAACGGGATCAGAATTCAATGGAGCTGGGTGATAGGTTCGATCGAACTGCATTTCAAAGTGAAAAGAGAAGAAGCTATAATTGAGGTTACTTTTCAAGTAGCTTGCTTCAAAATAATTAGTAGGTTTCTGTTTACAAGTACTTTGAATATTAATGTCCTATCTATGTTCAAAAAGGAATAGGTAAGCATTCATCAATATTAACAGCATAATGCAAATTTGTTCAGCGTTACATCAAAGACGGGATGAATAAGGAATAGTCGAGTGCATCCGGTTAACAACCTTATCTGAAGGTGATTTATGTACGCCGGCGCGCCTTCGACATATTTTTATTTCATAAAGCGGGTTCTTTGCTGTCGGATGTCATAGGTTCTTTCCACGTTGGATCATTACCAAGCAACATGATCTATTATTATTAATGATGAATTCTTGAGGAAAAAAATGTGATTGAAGTCCAAAATGCCCTTGGATAGAATATGAATTCCAACATTCCATGAAGTTCCCCACAATAACTTTCTGTACAGAAAATGACGTTTAAACTATATAATGAAATAATGTTTACAAAAGTTTCATCCAACCACAAGCCAACGCAGATTAGCTCTCTTTGATACTCATTACCGCATAACTTCATCCGGGCAAATTGCTAAACGTTGTGCTCATCACAAAGTGCAGCCACGAAATGTTAATGTACACAAATTTACTTACAATCAAATTTTTTTTTCTGCCGTTTGATATTGCAAACATTTCTGGAAGTATGGGAGTAAAGAGGTTTGAGGAATTTAAAATGCAAATAGATTTCAAAGGGTCAAATATTTGAATTAATCAAAATTGTTACTGGTTTGACGTATTGCAAGACCAGCAAATCGTTTCTTCTTTCCTGCATGTCTTGAACCTTCCCTCATTTCAAATTCTACGTTCGCAGCTTTCAGACGTAGCTTCCATCGCCACATAACTTTGTTAAATTCCCTGTGAACTGTTGTTTTTGAAGTCACTCGTTCTTGATTACTGAATTACTTTTATATCAGAATGGATGAATTGTGAGGAGCGTGAGCTGAAATCATAAACTGCACACACGGAAATAATGCTGTGGTGTCATAAAATTGAGGCTTCTTCAAGTGTATTTCCTTCAACAAGACTCGTGCTACATTAGTAGTTTTATCATCAAAGCAGCTCGCACCGTCTGATACCCATGGCATTAAATGTCTGCTGCGTTTGTTCAATGCGGGCGAAGCCCGCCTATTGCTTTGGTGCGAGGCACCCTGGTTGAAAACAAGAATCAGTGACTTAGTGCCACTATCTAACACTGGAAAATTTGTTCCAAAAAAGCTTTTGAAACAAACATTGGAATATTCCTGATGTTGTTCAATCTAAAACAAATCAAAATTTATTAATCGCCATCAGTCTACCAATTGATGTTGTTATGATAAAACGATTTTGTGCTCCATCACAAACCGCTGATCTTGTTGAGCAACTGAGCTTTGCTTTCAAGCAAAACAATGATTCCACTGCAGTAACATACGTATTGGAACAACTAAATTCCATTTATCACAGCAAAGGTTTAAATAATGCAGCTTACTCTTAAAGCCATCATCCCCTTCCCTGTACAAGCTTGGATAGGGTGGTCTTATGATTTTCCGATGAACATGAAGCCCGCCTATTCCTTGAGTGCGAAGCACCTCAGTTGAAAACTAAAATCACTGTCTAAGTGCCACTAACTAACACTCATAAATTTGTTCGATGAAAGCTGTTGATAGCAAATACTGAAAAACTCCTGACGTTGTTTAATCTAAAACAAATCAGAATTCACTAATCGTCATTATTCCACAAATTGATGTTGTTATGATGATACGATTTTGTGCTTTATTACAAATCGCAGATCTCATTGAACAACTGAGCTTTGCTTTTAAACAAAACAAAGATTCCACTGCAGTGTACGAATATATTGCAAGAAATAAGCAGACGTTCAAATGATTTTGTTTGAACTGAAAATCATCATCCTCTACACTGCACAAGCTTGGATAGGATTTTCTTATAATTTGACTAGTAATTTGGTGAGCCCTTCTCACATTCTTCAAAATTCCCGGTGTAAATTCACTCACAATAAGTCATCCAACATATCCCTCATTCAAATAGATCAACCGAACTAGTAGAGTTAGGTTTGAATTCGAGTCAAATTTGGTGGTGTCATACCGGTGAATAAAACTACTTGTATGAGAATATTGGCAACTGGAATTACCGTTGATGTCAGCACTGTGCTTACAAAATGGCAGATCAAAAGTGGCTTATGGCAAGTTTGTAATCTGTTCACAATGTGAATACATTGATATTCAGCAAAGAAATATTCATATTTCATTGAATGATTCAATTCAATTCCAATTGTACAAGAAAGTACTGGCTTTCTTCTTCTATAACATCGAGTTTTTTCTTTTGAAATCTTTTTATTTATATATGAATTTCAGTTGTAACTGGAGGAATGAATGAGGCTATAAAATTCATAGCTTTGAAAGAAATAATATTGCAGGAAAGTATTTATGACATTTTCGTATTGTACGAATTTTTCTAATCCGCATAGCTTGTTTATGAGCTGGATCGTAGTCTCAAAATTCATTTATTACTGAAACTCTCCTTCTCTCCTTTTAAGAAATTCGTGGAAACTCAAATTAACAATTCAACTAAATTTGGAATGACATCTATAGACACAACAATTTTTAACACTTCGTTTAGATTCCATATTTTGAAGAATACAACCTTGAGGAAGACTTATTTTAATATAGCAATGAGGTAATGTAATTCAACAACGAAGTCGAAAGCTGAATATTTTTCACTGAATTAATTACAACAAATCCAATATGAACTATTGTAGTATGAAATTTTATATAAACAACTCAAAAAAGCCATTGAATATTGCTAACAAAGCCCTTAACATAGTTTTGCTTATAACCACTAGGTGGCTACGGGTTAATTTCAGCTACCAATATCTGAGGGTGACATGAAACAGCAAAATGTAATTGTGTCTTAGACGGTGTAACCTATTGGCATCCAACCACAGATGTCAGCTGCTGTTTTCTCACGTTACTTAGGCTTAGAATCTAGTGCTGATCACTCAATCAATGCAATTAGAGTATACCCATGAAATATGAATCGTAGGTGGCTCGCAGCTTTTTTTGATTAGCTCTTCAAGATCAGGAACAGAAGGATTGTGGAAAAACCTCTCAAAGTAAGTCCCATAAGCCGGAAATACAAGGTTCAAAAGAAGGTTGCATATACGTTATGAGAGGTTCCTGCAATATTGCGGGTGTTATATCATCTACAGTGAGTCATCATGCCTATTCTTGATCCAAATAGATGTACTGAACCAGTAGAGTCATGTTCGGGTTCGAGCAAAATTTTCTTTGAAGGCTAGAATGTAAAGACGAATATCAGTGAGGAATAAAACAGCAAATCGTCATTATGTTTGAAATTATGAAATCTTAAGGAACCCCACAACAAATGCCAGCACTTTTTTGGCAATGTTACTTGTAAATAGAACCAGTGGAAGTAGGGTTTGAATTCGAGCAAAATTTCTTCATAGGGCTAGAAAGTGCAAACTACCGGTGGATTGTACTGGTATAAAAATATTCCTGATGATGACATGAAGCAGCAAAACGTCATTCGGTCTAAAACAATGTAACCATCAGGCACCCCACGACAGATGCCAGCTCCTGTTTTTCATTGTTACTTTTAGTTTGGAATTCATTTGAACAAAGTTTGGGAACATGTACTTATTAATTAATCGATGCAAGTGTAATACTATAATGGAATAAGAATCGTGGATGACTTGCGGCACTTCTTTATAAGCTTAAAATATTTCAAAGTACATTGCACAGCTCTGAATAAGATGGTCTAATAATTTGAAGAGCTCTTTTTGAAACCTGCAATATTCAGATGTAATTCCAGCTACAATAAGCTAATCTTACCTATCCTCAATCCAAATTGATGAACAGAATCAGTAGATTTGAGTTTGAATTCGAGTCAAATTCTCTTATAGGGCTAGAATGTACAGACCAATAACAGCCAGAAGTAGTGGCTTCATACCGATGAATTATACTACTTATTTGAAAATATTTGTGATGATGGCATGGAATAGCAAAACGACACAATATCAAAAGCGGAAAACTGTATTTAAGTGCTGCATCGACCTAGATATAGCTATACTTTATAAGATGTTCTATGAAACTTCATGATATTAAAGTAGAATTTTATATTAATTAGCTTTAAATGTAATCAAGAAAACTTAGGAATTTTCTAGCTTCTTAACAATGTTGTACAAGTACATTATATATAAACAAGATTATAAAACTTGTTCCTTTTCGGACTTGAACTTTTATTAAACCTAAGGATCATCAAATAGAGTAATGAGATAAGTTTTTGTAATGGAATCATGGTACAGGATGATCCACAATAATAATAAGATGTTCTTCAATAGATTCACTGTCGTAAATTAGAATACGAATTCAATTATTTGATTGATTTCCTCCGTGATATTAGCGTCCAAGTTATTCAATTAGGCAAAGTGTTCACCTATAATATATTATTGATGATTTCAGGATGGGCGTATGTGTGCATAGCATTCAATGATGCTAGTTATTAAGGTTGGTAAACCTGCCAACATATACAAAATGTTTACACGCTTCAATCTCTTGAACGACTAGCAAATTAAACCTACAAGAACCACTGGTCGCGTTCTTTGTTGATTCACAGAATTACAAGTTATTTACATGGGTCTTGACGTTCCTGATTCTCACAAACTTCAGAATTCGCCCTGCACTTTTCACACCCCCATCCACACTTTCCAAAGCTTTTGTGTCCGTGCTTTTGTTCGCAAAAGCATTTGTCAGTATTTTTCACTCGGCCGGGTGTTCATCGAAGAATAGCATTAATTAAAATTCATTGAATTTCAAAGTTTTAAGAGGAAGTCGAAAGAAGAATTCAAAAACTCACGCTAATTAATTGGTCAGCCATGTTTTTCCATTTGGGTGATGATGGAGGAGATTTTTCTGTTGGATCTTTTGTGATACAAAGTAGCCAAATTTTCAAGCTTCAAATTATAGGACACCTTTGTTTGCTCCCACTGCAAGCCTGCTTCATAAATTATTCAATTGGCACTTTTTCGATCTGCAAACTCTTCGCTTAACGAACCGTTCAAAAATTACGTACATCCATAATTTTTGCTCTAAAGTTTTAAAACTTTTTATTCGCAAAACTACAAAGAAGAATAAATCTGATTTAATTATAAATCATCAAGTTAACCCAATTCTTCTTGGCAGCACACTTAACACAAGTTCTCAAAGTGAAAAATTGATACTTCCGAACGCAACGACAGTTGCGATCCACTATATTTCTTTTAATTGATGTGGCTGGAAAGGTTTTCATTTGTTTGTGGCACGGAAACCAGAACATGAAAGGGCTGCTCATTTATCTTACTCTTGATACTTGAATTGGACTCCAAATTCAGTTATGATACACATTGGTTCGCCAAGAGACTCGGACTCTAAATTCAGTTGCAGTACACATTGGTTCGCAATTTCAATCAAATTTCCAGGTAGTTGAAGGAACATAAGCCAATCTGATCATAATAAACATGTAAAACTAATATTTTGATTGAATTGATCGTGCTGTACGTGCTTCCAGCTTCAAGGAGGAATAATAATTATTTACAGAGGTAATTCGTGCGTGTCGCATAAAGCCACGCGGACTTCTGTCGAGCACATCTACGTCGGTATTATTATCTGAACGGATCTTCTGTAGCAGTTGTTAACATTGCTGAAATATTTAACACGTAGCTAATTACACAAATGTAAATAATTCCTTATGCATATTTATGTTGGAGATATCTTACAGCGAAAAGTAGGGTTGAAATCGTTGAAGGGTGACTTTACGCTAAGAATTATTTTCATTGTTTCCATGTTTGCTGGTTGTCAGGGAGTGCGTAGATTTAATCGCTTCAGTGCAGTTACAATGTCTTGCGATATCAAGAAATGTATCTCAGAATTTGCATTTATTATGTTTCTAGTAACGAATGAAATAATCACGTTTTAATTTTCTACCAAACAATGATCCTTCAGATGATCTGTAACAACCTCTTGTTCGGCCTTCTAGTAGCAGTAATCTTTCTAATATGTGACTAATAATAATCATATTCTATCAATTTGAGTTGAATTGTTTTAATCTACACGAGCTTTTCTCGGCGTTCATTATCAACATTTTAATTAATGTTATAGATGAACGTAACAAGTTATCCAACGTTTGAATATCAAAGTTGAAAAGTATTGTTAAAAAGTATTGATTAGGAAAGCTGCGAATCAAATGAAAATGTAACTGAGAGGAAAGAAGCGTGGGAAACAGACGTATAATTAGTTAAAAAACCTTTGTTCGGTTGGTAATCGTTTTCGTCTTGACATGACAAACTAATTACAAAAAAGCAATTTTCTCTGATGTCTGAGATGTCATTATTGTTGCTGTGTATATACCAGCTTAGCAGAGGATTTAACACAAGAAAGACCTAATAACAAAGAAAAATAAGAATTTATCAACATCAAATATTTCCTTTTTCCAACAGTGAGTTAGTGGGGAATGTAATTTAACATTTCTTTTGTGGATTATGATGAGCGTAACATCAATATTAATATTTTAAATAACCATTACTTTAAAGAATTCTCCGGTAACTGCCAGAATCAAAATACCTGATACTGTTTGAGCTCCCCGAGGGTGAATCTACTTTGTCTTGCATCTTGCAGTCTCCAGACCGGGGACTTCAAGGCTTGAGAATCCGGGTATTCCGGGTACAGGTCCGGAGAGACAGCTGACAGTCGGATTCAGCGGCGCATGAGATCTGACACGGAACATAATAGAAAGGAGTCTCTGTTATAAATGACTATCGACCGGAAAAATTGAAATGAATCGAAGTGTGAAACTTGTCAGAAATCGTATAATGGAAATTCTATTATTATAATGTTGGATTTATGGTGGGATCATTCAACGCTCTTCACTGACCTGTCCTCAATCCGCTTTAGGAATATTTTATGAATGCGAAGAATGTATCACTGGACGTTCCCAATATTTTATGAACTTTCATGGTCCTTCGAGCCGGACGCCAGTTGTTAAATCCTGTGCAAACGTGATTACACCACGTTGGCAGTTATAGCGAACCTTAACGTTAACATAACGTCCTAGCTACCTCTCCTCGTATTCATGAACAATACGGCGAATTTACGCGGAGCCCAATTGGATTATATCAACAGCTTCTCACTTGCAGATTCGATTAGCGCGCCGTATGTTCGCTAAAACGGGGAAAAATCAAAGGAGGGAGTCGTCAAGAGGAACTTTTAGAATTATATATAAGTGAGGGGAAGTAACATCGTGCTGAATAAAAGTTTATCGATTTATCTGTTTGAGAACTCGATGTTTTTGTCAACAAGTTATCAGCAAAAAAGTTCTGGAGTATCTTTGCATTTGATTCTCGTTCGCTGAAGTTTTGAATGCCGTCATAAATGTCCTCGCATAATCCTGTTTTTGACGTCATCACATTTCTATTATAATGTATTTGGATTTGAAGGCGATCGAAAGATGTCCTAGCTCGTCCCTCCTCCTGTCCCAAAAACAATTGTTCAATCCTCTCCTGGGCTTTGACACGCTGGCTAATGATCCGGGATCAATAGTCCCTGCAATCAATAGCGGAAACCGATCGGCAGGAAGAACTCCGATTCCTGGTTCAAGGACCCGGGAAGTGATGAGCCGTGCCGGTAATTTTACAAATTATAATTGGATACGGAGACTCCAAACTACCAACGAAAGGAAGGGAAAGTTGCACAATTATTATATTTTGGAAAAGAGGCAGATATAGTCTTGATTGAGGACAATAAACGTGACTCAATTACATAGGTGACCCTGTTACCCTTAAAATCCGCAGATTAGCAGCACAGGGTAGAAACCTACCTTTGAGTTTTGGAGATATCGCTGTTGCGGTATAAAGGCTCGTCTGCCACACAATATCGTTTGATAAAAACGATAACACATTCAGTTCAAATCAGAATAAGTCATCATATTTCGATTTAATAGTGAGATTACAAAGCATTCCGACAATATCGAAGCTACGTTTGAGCCTCTTCATGTTCCAATGAGAGTTATATTATCGAATACATTCCTAATGGATAACAGATCAAATGATGCTTCATGTCGTTACTATGATGTTATATTATCATACAATTCATGTTCGATGTATCGTATTACCTACAATTGAAGACGCATCATTATTTGACAAGAAGCGTGCCACTCAAATTTCAAAGGTATTATAGGTAGCACTATGGTTCTTGTGACAATGAATACTGTAATATTTTGACGTCATTCCCATTATCTCTGATTTAGCTCCATCAATAAGGAATAAAAGCCTAGTCCAGGAAATTCGAAACCGGTCCAATTCATCCCGCAGAATTCAAGGATAAGATTTGGCGGCTGAATCCTTTATACCTTATATGTCTTTATATTCCCATATTGAACAAGTGTCTCTACATATTTATATTTTCGAAAGCGACGACTAAGTCCTCACTAACGGCCCGATGAACGTTCAATCTGCACAATCGTCCAATCTCCATCAATTTGTCAAGTATATACAAACGTCCAGTCTACGCAATCTTGTCAAGTATAGAAGACATACAGTTTGCACAAACTGGTTCAGTCTGTGCGAACGCCAAATTTGCACAACCTTTTTCAGCTTGCACAATCTAGACCTCATGCACAATCTAGACCTGTATGCACAATCTAGACCTGTATGCACAATCTTGTCTAGTCCGCACTAACGTCCAGTATGCACGAACCTTGTGTAATCTACACCTCTGATGTCATAAAATTTCATGCAAAACCCAAGATACTTCAAATAAAAAATTCTCATCAGGGATAAGTCTCCTGGTATAAATTTCAGATTTTTCTCAATAAAATCTGTATTTGTTGTTCAATTGCTTTGAAATTTGTTACACTATTACTTTGAGATAAGCCTAGTCCATTGATGCTATTTGCAATTGGGTACCTCTAATATACATATGATAATCAGTGGCCCCCCTGAAGCTCCCTTATTTGCTCAACTTATTAAAATTGTCAATATTTCAACAACAAAACACAATTTTTTCCCATTGTTCTGTGATCTACACCTCTGAAATTATATACTTCCATGCAGAAATCAAGATATGGCAAATAAAAAATGTTCATCAAGAATAAACCTCCTGGTATAAATTCCAGATTTTTCTTGATGAAATTTGTATTTGTTGTTCAATTGCTTTGAAATTTGATACACTTCTGCTTTGAGTTGTAACTGATCAATTGATGCTATTTGCAATTGGGTATCTCTAATATTCTAATGATAAATAGACTCCCCCCTATGCCCTCACTGCCGCTCAACATATTGAAATTGTTTATATCTTTAAAACTGTTTCTCGACCACTATTTTTTCCCATGGTTTTGTAATCTACATTTCTAAAACCATATAATTCCATGCAAAACTCTAAATATTTTGAATCAAAAATTTTCATCAGGGATAAACCTCCTAGTATAGATTCCAGATTTTTCTACATAAGATTTGTATTTGTTGTTTGATTGCTTTAAAATTTGATACACTTTTGCTTCGAGCTGTGCCTAATCGATTGATGCTATTTGCAATTGGGTATCTTTGATATTCCAATTATAAAAAGGTTCCCCTCTAATGCCTCCACTTTCACTGATCATATTGAAATTGTTAATATCTTTAAAACTGTCCTTTAAACACAATTTTTCCCATAGTTCTGTAGTCCACACTTCTAAAAACACATGATTTCATGCAAATTGAAGATATTTCGAATGAAATTTTTTTATCAAGGATAAATCTCCTGGTATAAATTTCAGATTTTTCTTCATGAAATTTGTATTTGCTACTGAATTGCTTTGTATTTAATACACTATTGCTCCAAGGTATGCCCAATCGATTGATACTATTCGTAAGTAGGGTCCCCTTCAATGCCCCCTCTTCTGCTTGACATATTATAATTTTGAATATCCCAGAAACTGTCTTTCAGACACAATTGTTTCTCATGGTCTTATAATTCGTACCTCCAAAATCATATAGTTTCATATTTTGAATGAAAAATTTCCATCAGGGATAAGCCCTTCGGTATAAATTTAGGATTTTTCTCTAAAAAAATTTGTATATTATTTTCAATTGCTTCGAAATTTGATACACTATTGTTTTGAGGTAGGCCTAATCGTTTAGTCCTATTTGCAGTTGAGTACTTATGAAATTCCTATAATATTCAACGTACCCTCCAATGCCCCGTCTCCTGCTTTACATATTAAAATGGTCAATATTCCAAAAACTGTCCTTCAATCACATTTTTCTTCCATGCTTGGAGTCCACACTCCTGTCACCATATTAATTCATGCAGAACTCTTGATATTCTAGATAGAAAAAATTTCATCAGGGATAAACCCTCGGGTATAAATTTCAGATTTTTCTCAATTTAATTTGTATTTTTTGTTTAATTGCTCTGGAATTTGATACACTATCATTTTGAGGTGTGTCTAATCGATTGATGCTACTTGCAACTGAGTACCTTGAATATACCTATAATAATTAGAGGCCCCTCTTTCCGCCTAACTCATTAAAATTGTGATTATCTCTAAAACTGTCCCTCAAACTCAGTTTTTTCTAATGGTTTTATGATTCACACCCCTGGAATCGTATAGTTTCATGCAAAATTCAAGTTATTTTTGATCATAAATATTCATCAGGTATAAGCCCCCTACTATGAATTTCAGATTTTTCTCTATGAAATTTGTATTGGTTGTTCAATTGTTCTTAAATTTGATACACTATTGCTTTGAGGTGTGCCTCATCGATCGGTGCTATGGGCAATTGGGTATCTCTGATAGTCCCATAATAATTAAAGTCAACTCCAACGCTCTCACTTTCTTCTAACTTTTTACAATTGTTATTATCTCCCAGATTGTCTTTCAGAAACATTTTTTTCTCATGGTTTTGTTATCTTCCTTCCTGAAACTATATAATTTCATGAAGAAGTCAAAACATTTGGATTCAATAATCTTCATCAGAGATAAGCCCCCTGGCATAAACTTCAAATTTTCCTTTATTAAATTTGTATTTGTTGTTCAATTGCTTTGATATTTGATACACTATTGCTTTGCGTTGTGTTTGATGAATTGATGCTATTAGAAATTGGGTATCTCTAATATTCCTATGATAAATAGATTTCCCTCCAATGCACCCACTTCCGCTCGACATAATAAAATTGTTAATATCTTTGAAACTGTCCTTTAAACACAATTTTTCCTATAATTCTGTAATCCACACTTCAAAACCACATAATTTATTAATATCTTGAAAAATGTCCTTCAACACCATTTTTTTTATGGTTCTGTAATCTACACATTCGAAACCATACAATTTCATGTAAAACTCAAGATATTCCAAATCAAAAATTTTCATCAAGTATAAACCCGTTGGTATAAATTCTAGATTCATCCTTATAAAATTTGTATTTGTTGTTGAATTGCTTTGAAATTTGATACACTATTGCTTTGAGCGGTGTTTGATAGATTGGTACTATATGAAATTGGGTAACTCCCATATTTCTATGATGAATAGAGCTCTCTCCAATGCTTCTACTTCCGCTCAACATATTAAAATTATCAATATTTTGGAAACTGTCTCTTAACGAAATTTTTTCCATGGTTCTGTAATCTACATCTTTGAAACCATATAATTTCATGTAAAACTCAAGATATTTCAAATCAAAAATTTCCATCAAGGATAAGCCTCTTGGTATAAATTTCAGATTTTTCCTTATAAATTTTGTATTTGTTGTTCAATTGCTTCAAAATTTGATATACTATTGCTTCGAGGTGTGCCTGAACACAATTTTTTCTAGATTTTTGTAAATCACTCATTTAAAAATATATAATTTCATGCAAAACTAAAAATATTTTGCATCGAAAATTTTCATCAACGATACAAAGCTTCCATAAGAATTTAGAGGCACATCAAAACCATTTTTAAATATCATTGAGTGACGATTGGTGCGAACCTGTGGTAAATATTATTCAAACTCCTGACAAATTCCATGGCAATTATTAATCTTTCATCCTATACAGAGACTTTGCCAGGAATAAATGACTGACATGGAGATACATGCATTCAATAGTTTTAACAATAAGTTTAATCTATCACAGAATAATAGTTTGCGTACACTCACAGAATTATCAATCCACAAATATGTATACAGATGCGTGCAAGACAAAAAACAAATATTTATATATTAAATTCTTCCTTTTTCAACACTTTTCAACAAATTAAGATTCTGTTATTCCTCCCTCAAAAATATTTTGTACGTCACTGCAGTATCCAGTTGTAATTTGGGTACAAAAATCTCATGGGTGGAGGTTGGTAGTTGATTGCACAACGGGAACGGATGTGTACAAGTCCCGGTCTTTCTCGCGTCACATAATTCAGTTAGGGCTGGTCCCGGCTCGACTTATTCGGGAGCGCTACGTTGGCACGGTCTCCCTCGGGAATCTACAGCATCGGCATCGACGGAATGCGGAACACTTCACTAAGGCAATGACTGACTTCTTAACGAGCCAGATTCGATTATTAGATAGAGTAATTTCTCGTCAAAACGAGGAGGGAAGATCGTTTACGTATTCGATACATTATTTTGGAAACTGTTATTGCAAAAATTGTTACATTCGATCAATTTGTTGGAAGAACAATTACTTGGAGATACATCTGATCGACAGGAATCTTCTTTCAAATGAAAATTAATTTCTTCCAATTTCAAGTGAAACCCTTAGCCTTACAATTCGTAATTATCAGTTATTTGGAAGTAACTTTCAAAGTTTCGAATGATGAATCCGTCTTCGTCTTCAGAAATATCTCCCTGATGTCACTCACGTCGCAAGCCAGTTATTTGTGTTTCGTGATTAAGTTTTTGTGTAGTCTGAAGTTAGTCTATTGGAAATAATGAAATTATCGTCTCTGAGCGAAGTTCCACTATCTCTCGCCGGTATGCTGGAGTCCCGGAATCTTGTTGCTTGTCGCTTGCTGAATAATAAGTTTCCCATCACTGCTGAATTTTAATTTCTAGTCATTAAATACACTTGTTTCTAAACACAAACAGAAGTAAGTGCTGTGAATTCGCACAATGCTGCGCAGATGAATAATGCGGTTGAATAAATATAAACAAGTGAGTTAGGTTCTAAATGTATTCAACTTTACTTCAATATTGTATTATTCTGTTTGAGAAGTTTACATTCAAATTACAAACCATACCTCAATCTTCTGCAATTCCATCTCGTCCTCCTGTTTGATGACCTCATTTCTTTATCGAAATGGATATTTAAATTCCGTTCACAAACCAGATTAATCGTCAAAGTCGAAACGATGATGTATTTTGCCGTGGAAATCGGAAGACTTTTCGTGTCTGGTTTATTGAAATTCTCGCGATCGCTGGAGGAGATGCCATGTCGTTACTATAGATGAATTTCACAAACTCATTCCTTACATATTCTAGGGAATATTCAATACCTGCACAAGCCCTTTATAGCTAATCTTTCCTGCGACATGATACTAACCGCTTCCTCCGTGTATACTATTATCAAAATCACCCATTATTGGTAGATACCGCTACAACTACCCCATGTATCGCATCTCACAATACAGGCAATTTCCTTCTGTCCTGCCGGAAGAGGTGATAAGCTACATACGTATCTTTGACTTCCTGTGTCGGTTATCCTTTCATTGTTTACTGCCCCACATTGCCCGGTATCCTAAAGGAAGGTATACACAGTATTGATGGTACATCGAAACTCAATAATGTAATAAATACATTATTAACCGATCTGTGTTAGGTCTTAGCAAACTAGGCTAAACTGTTGCTCGATTGTGTATGGTTCCTTTGTTGTGGTGACATAATGGAATTAATTAAAACATAGTTTGAAGCTCATGTTTTATTGTTGGTTCTATACATGATGCAGAAAATTAGCTACCGCGTATACATAACTGTTGAAATAGCTCCGACTAAATCCATAACACAAAAAATTTTCCACAAAATACAAAACAACAACAAATCAACTTCAAAAAAACCTTATAACTTTCAATATCAATAACACAAAACACCGTCTACAAGTCAAAATATAACAACAAATCAAAAATTGGAAACATTGTATACCAGAGACACCTCACAACAAATTAAATCCAGGAATGAATTATTAACATCAAATATCCATAGCATAAACAAAATATATGACATTCAACAGCAATAAGACCAAACATCATCTACAAAACTGAGTATAAAATCAATTAAACCACTCAAAAATAAAAACGATAACATTGAATACCAGAGACACAATACGCCATCTTTATAACTCAATATAACAATGAATCAACTCCTATAAAATATATAATATTCAATTTAAATAACACCAAACATCTTCTACAAAACTTGATAGAACAAATTGAGTCCGGGAAGAAGCAGTAATACAATATGTCACTCAGAAAACCCAATATATCAACAAATAAGTCTTGAAGAAAATATCAAAAACAAGTAAACCCTGGAAGAAGATCGAAATTATTGATGAATATCATAAGCATAAGAGGCCATCCATAAAACACAATAGCAAATCAATCTCGAGGAGAATCAATGGCATTGAATATCAATAATACAGAAAAGGCAGCTACAAGTCTTTTGAAATGAATAACAACAGATAATCCCCAAATAGAAATCAATTACTTCGAATATCAATAACGCCAAACATCATCTACAAGACTAAATGCAACAGCAAATCAATTAAAAAAAAAAATATTGCATGGAGTATCAAAAACAGCAAATAAATTCCGAGAAAATCATCAACATTGGGTACCAATAACACAAAAAATCATTCACAGAATCAAATCTGATGATCAATAGTTCCCAAAGCCGGATCAAATATCAATAAACCTAAATATCATCCACAAAACTTGATGCAACAACAATTCAATCCCAACAAAAAATTTGAAAAATATTGAGTATCAAAAGCACAAGACGTTATTCACAAAACTTTATGGAAGAACAAATCAACCTCAAGAGAAAATTGAAACCGTTGAATATCAATAACTCAAAACTTTATGTACAAAACTTGAGACAACAACAAATGAAACACAAAAAAAAGTTTAACAAGTATCAAGGACCCAAAATGTCATATAGAAAACGACAGATAAGCCTCGAAACGGAATCAATGAAATTTAATATCAGAACAAAACTATTATCATTGGATATCAATAACACTAAAAATTACAAAATTTAATATAACAAGGAATCAACCTCGAAAAAAATCATTAACTAATATCAAGGACCTGAAATTTCATGTAGGAAACTCTATATAACAACGGATAAACACCGGAGCTGAATCGATAAATTCAGATATCAATGACAACAGTCACCTACAAAACTCAATATAACAACTAATTGAGCTCGAAGATAATTATCAATCAATACACAGAACTCAAATTGTCATGTACAAAACTTAATATAACAACAAATGATTTTCATCAGGAATAGTGTCCCCTGCTATGAGTTTCAGATTTTTCTCTATAAAATTTGTATTTATTGTTCAATTGCTTCGAAATTTGATGCACTATTGCTTCAAGTTGTGCCTAATCGATTGGTGCTATTTGCGATTGGGTATCTCTAATATTTCTATGATAAAAAGATTTTATCCTCCAATACCCCAAATTCCGCTCAACATATTGATATTGTTAATATCTCGAGAACTGTTCTTTAAACACATTTTTTTCCCATAGATTCGTGATCTACACCTTTCAAACCATATAATTTCATGCGAACTCAAGATATTTCAAATCGAAAATTTTTATCAAGGATAAGTCCCCTGGTATAAATTTCAGATTTTTCGTCATAAAATTTGTATTTGTTGTTCAATTGCTCTGAAATTTGATATACTATTGCTTTTAGCTGTGCATGATCGATTGAAGCCATTTACAATCAGGTATCTCTGATATTCTCATGATAAATAGATTTGATTCTCCAATGCCCCAAATTCCGATAACATATTAATATTGTTAATCTTCCGAGAACTGTCTTTCAAATACAATTTTTTTCCATAGTTCTGTAGTCTACGCCTTTCAAACCATATAATTTCATGCGAACTCAAGATATTTCAAATCGAAAATTTTTATCAAGGATAAATCCTCTGGTATAAATTTCAGATTTTTCGTCATAAAATTTGTATTTGTTGTTCAATTGCTCTGAAATTTGATATACTATTGCTTTTAGTTGTGCATGATCGATTGAAGCCATTTTCAATTAGGTATCTCTGATATTCTCATGATAAATAGATTTTATTCTCCAATGCCCCAAATTCCGCTTAACATATTAATATTGTTAATCTTTCGAGAACTGTCTTTCAAATACAATTCTTCTCCATAGTTCTGTAGTCTACATCTTTCAAACCATATAATTTCATGCGAGACTTGAATATTTTTCAAATCGAGAATTTTCATCAAAGATAAATTCCGTGGTATAAATTTCAGATTTTTCTGCATGAAATTTGTATTTGTTGTTCAATTGCTTCGAAGTTTGATATACTATTGCTTAAAGTTGTGCATAATCGATTGGTGCTGTTTTCAATTGATATTCCTATGATATTCATAGTACCTTCTAATGCCCCCTCTTCCGCTCAACATATTGATATTGGTAATATATCAAAAATTATCCTACAAACACAATTTATTCTCATGGTTAGGTAATCTACATTTTTGAAACCATATAATTTCATGCAAAACTCGACATATTTTGAATCAAAAATTTTCATCAAGGATGGCATGAATTGGTATAAATTTCAGATTTTTCCTTATAAAATTTGTATTTGTTGTTCAATCGCTTCAAAATTTGATACACTATTGCTTTGAGATAAGCCTAATCGATTGGTGCTATCTTTAGTCAAGTATCTCCAATATTTTTAGAGCTTCGTAATTCACACCTCTGGAATCACATAATGTCATGCAAACTCAAAATATTTTGGGTCGAGAAATTTTCATCAATAAACCTCGAAAAAAATCATCAACAAATATCAAGGACCTGAAATGTCATGTAGAAAACTCAATATAACAACAGATAGGCCCTGGAACAATATTGGTTCAATTGGATATCAATGACAACAATCATCTACAGAACTCAATATAACAACTAATTGAGCTCGAAAAAATTGTCAATCAATATACAGAGCTCAAATCGTCATGTACAAAACTTAATATAACAACAAATGAGTCCCAAAACAAGATTAATGGCATTTGATATCAATAACATTCACTATCAATAGCATCGAACAACTACATAATATATATATAACAACTTATCAACCAAAAAAAAAAAAACAAGTATCAAGGACCCAAAGTGTCATGTACAAAACTCAATATAACAACTAATTAACATCGGAACAAAATTATTAACATAAAATATCAATGAAACCTAACACCCACAAAATTAAATATGACAACAAATCGACCTCTAGAAGGATAAACATTAAATATCAAAAACACAAAAAGTCATGTACAAAATTAAGTATAAGAACAAATAAACTCCGAAACAGAATCAATAATATCGAATCTCAATAACACCTATCACAAAACAAAATTCAATTCAACAACGAATCAATCTAAAAAAAAAATAGCAAATATAAGAGACACAAAATGTCATGTATAAAATAGATAACATTGAATTTCAATAACACCAAATGTCATCAACAAAACTAAATATAATAACAAATCAACAACAATAAATAAACAAACAAAGCTCAATAAAACAAATCAACCCTGAGAAGAAGTTAATAATATGAATATCAATAACACAACGCTCAATTTTACAACAAATAAGCCCTGAAATAAAAAATAACGCAATAACATAGAATAATAGTCAGCAAGTATTCGTTCATGACACCATAATCAAAAGCTAATACAAATTACATCTTTGTCTCTTTACATTGCAAATTTATTCAAATTATTTGATGTTGAATGCACATATCATTATTTTAGTTATGTTAATTTGGGATAGGATATTATTTGCACTATGGGTTTAATTTGAAATACGGCTAAACAAAGTTAATATTGTCATCCCCACATCATATTATTAATTTCGTAATCAGAATAGAATGCTGCAGATTGCTATTTGTCATTTTATTGTTGATAAAATCGCAAATCCAATAGTAATAATATCAAAACGTACGGTTATATCTGTTTGTTAGCTGTGTAGGTCAATAATGGTTTTGTATTCCTTTAAAATCATACTTTTTCGTTTTGTTGACGAACAATCCTATGCCTTCCAGAAATGCTTATCTCGGTGTAAGCTCGTTGTCAAAGCTCGAGAGCGTGCTTAATTCGTGTTTGAGGTCCTTGAGGCGGGAGTGGAAGCGTTCAAAGTGAAATAGTTGAGCACTTTAGACTACAGGTAAATGCCAATTGGTGCCTCAATCAACTGACTGGACATTCATAAATCTCATCGATACTAATCCAATCAGCATACATATTAATCACAGATTATAATTACATCCCTTCCGTCCACTGGGTCCATCTCCGTACTAAAACTGACTAAACCAAAGTCTGGGACTCTGAAATTCTGCTCCCCTTCAATGATAAACGACTTGTCAAGAATACTTCGCGTACGTCCAATAATTCATCTTGATAAATAATTCTGTTCGTCTGGGACCGGAGTAAGGGTTGGAGGGTGCGGTTAGGCAACGCCATTGCGATTTTCTGAATTTGTAATGGATTGAAATGTACAAGCAACAATTGGGAGAATTTGGATAAATATGGAAAGGGTAGCCGCAAATCTCCGCAAATACATTTGTAATTTTATTTTTCAACGCCGAGTGGGTGTAAGCCGCGGGATTTTGGGAGGAGATTTGTTGGGCTTTATCTGTACGCATTGATTTTATTCCAGTGTAAACAGATAATAATAATTTCAACAAAAACATATACACAAATTATATATTATGTGCACCTTCACACTGCAATACTAATTTCCATTTGATGTGCAGGATAATGGCGGTCGTTTTCATGAGAAATCTTCTGATATATTTGTGCATATAAAATAAGTGCATACGAGGCATATTCACTCCAAAATATGTGATGATTCTGTGTAGCTGGAGGCAATAAAATGAGCCAGGGCAGCTCTGCGTCGGTCACATGTGCGTTTTATTGTTATTAATGGAGGTTTTTAATTGTCGTCTCTCAACGCGACCCATGTGGTCTCATAATTACAAAGCCCACTGCATATATTGTGAATGACAATGGCCTCACAAGCTACTGACACTGTATGCGATCCATATTATGTTACAGAGGTGGATCTTGCCTCAAACTGACTCAAAAGTTCCTGACAGAATAATGCAGACAAATCTTCAATATTTTGCTGGGTCTGACAATATCCGTGTCAGGAAAACAAAGCCCCCAATACATGTATTAAATTTGCACTTGACCGGTTTGTTATAATTCAAAACGACACGCAAGCCCTCAAGGTCAGATCGGGTAAAAGATATCAATATCGCTAAGATTTATACATCCACTAATGATACAGTGTTTTTGATATAATTCACGAAACTGCTGGACTATTGGGATGAGTCTAGTGAACAAAAGAGTCCTGAGGGAAGTCGCGTAATATTTTGAGGAATCCATCCCTGTCCAGCACTTCACAGACAATGGCCCCCAAAACTCGATTTAGCCACTTTTTGTCTCTTCGTCGGCTAATAATGAGCCAGCTTTTAATTAAACCTCTTCACTTTTATGTTAAAAATATGCCCGAAAACCGCAACTGATAGTTCGCCCATTCGCCACATCTCTGCCATTGTGTAGTGGCGCTGCGATCTCTTCACTTCTCTAGTCAACCCAATCAACGCCCCGAGTTTTGTGGGGTGAAATATAGCCATCTCACTATTTACCTACGCTGTACTACGGACTCTAGATCGCTATCTGCTGATGTAATAACTCACATGAGGTTCATGCTGTATAGTTTCACTTTGTGGAAGCTTCTCAGCCATGACGATGAATGTTTACCTGCATTTACTCATCTATTTTGTTTATACGATTTTTCTTTCAATTTAATTCTGATTCAATACCCCCAAATATATCTACTAGGACGATTTTCTTGCAATTCAATGCAAGCATGTAGTACAAGCTTTAGATCGGCGTTTAATTACAGTTCTTAAACCAATAACGTCATTGTTTATCTCAATTAGTTAATTAGTAGTAGGAAATTGATGTAATGGGTTTCTTTATCAATTTGTCTTCATTTTAAGCCATTATTGTACAAAATATATACCTCTTATCCGCTGTATCTATCCTTATTGATTGGACAGGCTATTCGTTAGTCCACACGTCGGAAAGCTGACCAAACGGGACCTGCAATGAATCAAAAATACAAATGAGATGGGAATAGAGGGTCTGAGGTGCTGTGCGGCTTTCGGCGTGTTGACAAATGGATCAAAATGTGGAAAAATACGTCCAGAGTCCTCAATACTTCACTACTATTCCGAAGATTATAGCTTTTCAGTCGTCAAATGTCACTTTCCAAAGCAATCTTGCGGAAAAAAATGGGAAATTTGTACAAAAAAACTCATCCCATTTCCCACTATTCATCTTTGGATCGTTTTCTATCAGCGCTTATTCTCCATGAGTTTCCTCGCTCTATCTTATATAGTTTTACTTTGTCAAATCTTCTCATCAATCTTAGGATGACGTCAACATGCCACCCTTACAACAAAAAGAAAAATAATCACACGGTTTTCATCCTTTCCTATTTTCTACGTGGAGTTTTCGCTCTGTGGGTAATTGTGTTCGTTGCAGAGATATTGAACATTTTGTTTCGTTGAGAAAAAGACAAATAGGGCGGTGGGTAATGCAACTCAAGTACCCAATTCTGTTCAAGTGGGAAGTTATTATATTTGCCGAACACTTCAAATCCTCAGGGTTTTTAAACATTGGTAATAATTTTTTTTGTTTCAGGTGTCCTTCTTCTCCGCAGTGTTAGTGTAGTGCAGTGTTAAATGTTATGTGAGTGCAACCATGCGTAAGCGCGTGCTGTCTTCCACGGGTTCGAAACCCTCCAAGGGTTGCTGCTGGCACGTGTACGCCCTTGTGGTAACCGTTGCTGTCGGCTGCTACGTCAACGGACTTAGTGGAGACTTTGTACATGATGACATTCCGGCAGTTACGCTCAATAAGGACGTTTTAGCACTGAGCCCCATCTCCCATGTGTTTAAAAATGATTTTTGGGGCACCCCAATGGCTGATGTTAATAGTCACAAGAGTTATCGGCCCCTCACGACGTTGACATTCAGGTAAGATGCTTTGACATTTATAACTCCCCAAAAAGAACAACATAAATATGTTATATACAAGTAAAAACCCTCCCAATAAATTTAAACCTAACTAAAGCGTATGTGAGTAATCGTCAAGCGAAAACTTTTTCCAGATATGCAACTCAGTTCCTGTTTCGTTCATTTGTCATTCGGTTTTGTGCCGCATATACGCGGCTTCCCGTTTTATTGTACGAGAAAGGATAACGGCTTATTTTTATGAAGGAGAATGGACAAATGGACAATGCAAATACAGACGAATTAGTCTCAATATCAGCATAAAAATGATACAGAGGATATTGACGGTTTTATTATACTGTACAGATGTTCCATCATTGTTCGTGAATTCTTTCAGAGATTAGGAGTATGTCAATTAATAATTTCCGTCACCACATTCACCAACAATCCAGGTTAGATTGATTTGGTATCCAATTTTTATTTTTGCTGTTTCAAATTTGTTTGCGAAAGGATCTGGAATCGGTCGCGGTATATGCATGCTAAGTAGATTTAACCCCGAGAACTTCCAAGTGTCGGCAGACGATCATTAAATTTTTCGTATTTGCAGAGACCGCTGATAATGTGAGAAAATGATTCAATTAACCTCCATCAATGTCTCGTTCGCAGATGCAGATATTCCTCAACAAAAAGGAGTAAATTCTTCGGGAAACTAGCCATCTTACTTGAAGAAGGCGGGACGCAGGTCCAAAAAACGCGTTTTGGAAGTTAAAATGGGCAATTGTTATGACTACATTAGTTTCTTCTATCATTTATCTCTCGCCAGGGGCTCCGTTACACTCTTGCAAGCTTTTTGGAATTCTCTTGTTGAGCCTTTAATCTTGAAGATATAATTGACCAATGGTTCCCATCGAGGAAGAAAGACTCCGTCAAGAAACTAGCCTCCATTTGAAGAAGGCGGGACGCAGGTCTAAAAAATTCCCTCTTCCCAATTTGATGGGACATCTATGTTTGCGAAAGGATCTGAAATCATACTTGTTATACGCATGCTACGTAGAATCATCCCAGAGAACTTCCAAGTGTCGGCAGACGATGATAAAATTTTTCGTACTTGCAGAGACTGCTGATAATGTGCGAGAATGTTTCATTTGCAGGAGCAGATGTTTCCCATTGAGGAGGAATTACGCTTTCAAGAAAATGATCATATCTTATTTGGAGAAGGCGGGACGCAGGTCTAATAAATGTATTTCGAAAGTAACATGGTTAATTGTAATGACGACATTAGTTTATTGTGCCATTAACCTCTCGTCGGGGGCTCCGGTATTCTTTTGCAAGCTTCTTTGGTTTCTCTAGGTGAAATAACTTTAGTTAATTGGGCCACCAGCTCCGAGGACGGGAATGACCAATGGTCCCCATCGAACAAGAGTGCCTCGGTCAAGAAACCGGCCTCCTTACTTGAAGAAGGCGGGACGCAGATCCTGAAAATTTCCTCTACCAAATTTGATGAGACTTTTGAGTTTGCGGAAGGATCTGAAATCAGACTTGGTATATGCATACCACGTAGAATCAATCAAAAAACTCCCTTAGTGTCGACAGACTATAATTGAATTTCTCGTACTTGCAGAGACTGCTGATAATGTGGAAAATGGTTGAATTCACCTTCATCAATATTTCGTTCGCAGAAACGAGGAGTAGCTCCTTCAATGAAATAGCCATCCTACTTGGAGAAGGCGGGACGCCGGTCTCAAAAACGTATTTCGAGAGTTAAAATAGACAAATGTAGTGACGACATTAGTTTTTTTGTGCCATTGAGCTCTTGCCGGGGGCTCCGATACTCTTTTGCAAGCTTCTTTGAATTCTCTTGGTAAAATTACTTCTAATCATTTGGATATAAATGACCACTGGTTCCCATCAAGAAAGAATACTTCCGTCAAGAAACTAGCCCTCTTATTTGTAAAAGGCGGGACGCAGGTCCTAAAAATTTCCTCTTCCAAATTCGATGAGACTTCTATGTTTGCGAAAGGATCTGAAATTAGACTCGGTATATGCATGCTAAGTAGAATCAACCCAGAGAACTCTCAAGTATCGGCAGACGATAATTGAATTTTTCGTATTTGCAGAGACTGCTGATAATTTGAGAAAAGGATGTAATTCACCTCTATTAATGTTTTGTTCGCGGAAGCAGATAGTCCTAGTCAAGAAGGAGTAGATCCTTCGGAAGACTAGCCATCTTTCTTGAAGGAGGCGGGAAGCAGGTCTTAAAAACGCGTTTCGGGAGTTGAAATGGGTAATTGTAATGACGGCATTAGTTTCTTGTGCCTTTGAGCTCTTGTCGGAGGCTCCGTTACACTCTGGCAAGCTTTTTGGAATTCTCTTGTTGAGCCACTAACCCCAAAGATAGAAATGACCAATGGTCCTCATCGAGAAAGAGGGACTCCGTCAAGAAACTAGCCCCTTCGCTTGAAAAGGCAAGACGCAGATCTTAAAAATTTTCTCCTTCAAAGTTTATGAGACTTCTGTGTTTGCGAAAAGATCTGAAATCAGACTTGGTATATGCATGCCACGTAGAATCAGCCCAGATAACTTCCAAGTGTCGGCAGACGATTATTGAATTTTTCGTACTTGCAGAGACTGCAGATAATGTGGGGAAATGGTTCAATTCACCTCTATCAATGATTCTTTCGCAGAAGCAGATAGTTATTATCAAGGAGGAGTAACTCTCTCAAAAAACTAGCCATCTTAATTGAAGAAGGAGGGACGCAGGTCATGAAAATGTTTTTCGGGAGTTGAAAGGTCAATTGTAATGATGGCATTACTTTCTTGTGCCGCGTGTTCCGGTACACTCTTGCAAACTTTCTGAAACTCTGTTGTCGGAATTACAAATTTGAATTATTCAAGCGCTTAACTTCGAGGATAAGAATGACCAATGGTCCCCATCGAAAAGGGGAGAATGACCTCATTATCTACAATCCAGGGTAAAGGACAAATATAGATTTGTTATCCATATTGCATTCTTGCTTTGAGTTTCTCGTTAGTAGCGAGGTCTAAAATTTCTCCTTCAAAATTTGATAAGACTTTCGTGTTTGCGGAAGGATTTGAAATCAGGCTCGGTATATGCATGCTACATAGAATGAACCTAAAGAAATTTCAAGTGTCGGCAGTGGAGAATTAACTTTTTCGTACTTGCACAGACTGCTGATAATGTGAGAAAATGGCTGAGTTCACCGTTATCAATGTTGTTTCGTTCGCAGAAACAGATGGTTCTTATCGGGATGGAGTGACTACTTCAAGAAACCAACCCACTTATTTCCAAAAACGCATTTCAGAAGCTTGAACAGTCAGTAGTTATCAATTGGTTGCTTCACTAGGGTAGTTGCAAGAAGAAGTGCTAGATTATTAAATTGTGATTGGGTACTTCATTTTGAAAGCTTGACTGCATTTATCTTCTGTACTATTCATTTTTTGCCGGGGATTCTGGTACACTCTTGCAAGCTATTTGGAACTCTCTTCTCGAAATTACAAATTTTAGTTATTGGGGCCTTTGGCCCCAAAGATGGGGATGACCCATCGGGAAGAAGTGTCTTCTTGAAAGAACTATTCCCCTCATTTGAAGAAGGCGTCCCGCAGATCTTATAGACGCGTCCCGCAGGTCTTAAAAACGCGTTTTAGAAGCTTGAATAGTTGGTTGTGATTAGTTGGCTGCTTTACTGAAGTGGCTGCGAAAAGGGGTGCAAGATTATGAAATTGTGAGTGACTATCTGTTTTTGCAAGAGGATCTACAACCCAACTCGGTACGTTCAAAATATTTTGCTAACGCTCCGTCGCAACATCATAAAGAACCTTCAAATGCTAGAAGTAGGTAGGTGAATCTGATGAGACTTCTGTGTTTGCGAAAGGATCTGAAATCAGATTCGGTATATTCATTATACCTAGAATCAACCAAGAGAACTCCCAAGTGTCGGCAGACGATAATTAAATTTTTCGTACTTGCAGCGACTGCTGATAATTTGACAGAATAGGTCTATCTATGTTTCGTTTTTCTTCTACGTCATATCTTTGTTGATAAATCTTGAGACAAAGTCTATACAATGAACTGGAGGTCATTTCAGTACGTTCAAGATTCAGTATCTTTTTATAAGAAGTGGGTTAAACTGTATGGAGTATCTGGCACACGCTGTAGATGAATTTATCGTATTTCCACTCTTCGGGCAGAAGTTTTACGCCAGATAAATGTGAGCACATGACAGAGCTTTTAAGCGATAGCAATAAAATAAAAGCTTTTATGTATTTGACCGGCATCAAGAGACTTGAACGGAAAAAACTCTTCCTCGCTTATATATACATATTTATTTTTCTTCATATACGCTGTCAGCTTGAGGACAATGTATTATATTTTGTGTGGCAGGGTCACTAACGAACTGTGGCGGCAAAGTCTGTTGTGTGGAATTTATTCGAATTAACTTTGGAGTTAGCGGAGTTTAGCTATTTCTGCGGGCAGAATAAACACATTAATGTCGGTCAAAACTACTGTTGCTTCTGCTGCTGCTTCCAGAGAACCAACTACAACTACTTGTCTGAATTGACTAATCTGTTACATGGAATGATATCATTAACGACTGAACATTCATCAGTCTTAATTTTAACATCAGTTGTCTTGTAGTACAGAAGTAGCTAGTAGTTAGAACGACCCATTCTGGTCTAGTTTTGGACGCGATGATTTTTCACAATGTATGCAGCTGCTTGAGTGTGTTGCAGGAGCTAACACCGACCATCAGCTCAATGATATCCAGCGTAACATTCAACTGAATGTTAATTATGTGTCTCGTCCGACCAACTATTCTCGTTCGCTACTGCAAATACCATAACACTTGATTTTAATTCAAAATCAATGCACTAGTGCAGCACATGCTGACATCATGGCCGCTGTTAGGTCATTAAGGAGCGCAAATTCAATTTACTTCAGACCATGTCAGCGACAGCCCACTACCTTATCGATGCTAGGTCTTTTAAATAATGATTATTAAAATGATATTATCTGGACATGACATTATTGCTTAAACGATAAACTGGAAGGGGGTATGGAATTTTATAACTTTTTATGCTAATATCTGAATGAAAATTAATATTCTGGAATAATAATTAGCTCAGCAGTCCTTTAATACATAATTTGGTGGTACATCTCTGGCAGACAGTGGCTATCGCATTCGCAATGCAAATTCTATAGTCCGCTTGGCTTGCTGTACGCGGTTAAATATTAAAAACGGCTTGGCCGAGTGTCCATTACTCAACGGAAGACCGGAAGTGGTTGCCTATCTCGCATACTTCCGCCACACTCGCTGTCTCTTTTTTCACTCGTCTAAATTTTTCCCGCTATATATTTTGATAACGTTGTGTGCAACGGCTGGTTTTATTAAAATCCGATATCGGCTAAACGCGAACGCCATCGAGCCGTCGATATTTACATAGAATTGCTTTTTTTAATATCCACACAACGATCCCGATACTTTTTATCATGAAGATATCCTGCGGTCTAATCTACCCGCTTTCACAATTTTATAGTGGTCATTTTTAATCACCAATAGCTTCTAGACTGCATAATTTTTTGATGCGTACGAATTGTATTGTATTTCATTATTTTGTTAATTGCAAAACAACATTTACTAACTCACAGCAGAGAGATACAATCTTTTTAATTAGCTATAAAAACTTGACTCCCTCTGCTTGTAAATTTATCACCACACGATGAAACCATGAAGAAAAATCTGATGTAACCAAGTTATAAAACCCTAAACTGCGTCATGAAATAAGTCATAACGTCTGATTTTTTCTGCACTAATTCTTGGGGCCAGTAATAAAATAGTGTGTCAAATCTTGCAGAAACCAAATAACCGCGCTATTAATCCGAGGTTTCCGGTGTCGTTTGTCCGCCCCCTTATATTTAGATAGGGATGGGGCTGTCGTACCGACAATGTAATTATAGAGTTGTAGGATACAGAATGTGTGACAAGTATTGTTTGGAATTGGATGGAGGTTCGATTGACGGGTAATATTCGACGACCACTCCGAAAAACGTATGTGTAATCAACTGCGAGTAGATTCCCAACTTCGCATTCATATTTTTGTATTCATGATTGAACCAAGTCTGGTAATGCAAAACCTGTTTACTAATTGTGTAAAACTGAATTATTTATTTTCGAATTTCATTTTATTATAAAAAGAAAAAAATTTCAATGATAGGTTCGTTTTGGCTCTGCATGTTAATGTATAAAAATTCAATTATATTCTACGAGTTTAGCAATTAACAACCCACACACGTACTCGGGGTAAATCAATTCATCATATCTGTGAAAATTTCACTTGCATTAGTCAAATTCTGATTACATTCCGTTGCCGGAGAATGTCATACGTTTGATGTGAATTCGGATTATGCTGTAGTATACATACTAAAGTTTGTCTACAGTGTACTCACGGTAAAATAACAAAGGATGCGCGTAACGATTGGACAACATTAATGCTTCTTTCATTTTTCCATATTATCAGCAGTCTCTGCAAGTACGAAAAATTTAATTCTGGTCTGCCGGCACTTTAAAGTTCCCTGGGTTGATTCTACGGAACATGCATTCACTTATTCTGATTGCAGATCCTTTCGCAAGCACAGAAGTCTCATCAAATTTGAAAGAAAGAGTTCTCAAGACCTTCGCTCTGCCTTCTTCAAATAAAGGGGCTAGCTTCTTGACGGAATCATGGGTCATTTCTATACTCGGAGTTGGTGGCTCAAATAATCAAAATTTGTAATAATACTAAGAGAATTCAAAGAAAATTGCAAGAGAGTACCGAAGCCCCTGGCAAGAAGTTATTGACACAAGAAACTAATGCCGTCGTCACAATTGACCATTTCAATTCTCGAAGTACGTTTTTGAGACCTGCGTCCCGCCTTCTTCAAGTAAGATAACTCTCCTTCTCAACACGAACCATCTACTTCTACGAACGAAGCATTGATAGAATTGAATTCAATCATTTTCCTACATTATCAGCTGTCTCTGCAAGTACGAAAATTTTTATTATCATGTGCCGAAACTTGAAAGTTCTCTGAATTGATTCTACATAGCATGCATGTACTGAATTTGATTGTAGATCGTTTCGCAAACACATAAGTCTGAATAAATTTGGAAGAGGAAGTCTCCAAGACCTGCGTTTCAATTTTAACTCTCGAAATACGTTTTTGAGACCTGCGTCCCGCCTTTTTCAAGTAAGATGGCTACTTACTTGGAGGAGTTACTTTTTCTCAATATAAAGCATCTGCTTCTAGGTACGAAACATTGATAGATGTGAATGCAATTATTTTTCCACATTATCAGCAGTCTCTGCAAGTACGAAAAATTCAACTATCGTCTACCGACACTTAGAAGTTTTCTGGGTTGATTCTTCGTATCATGCATATACCGAATCTGATTTTAGATCCTTTCGCAAACACAGAAGGCTCATCAAATTTGGAAGAGGAAATTTCCAAGACCGGCGCTCCACCTTCTTTAACTGAGGAGGCCAGCTTCTTGATGGAAACATTGGTCATTTGTTTTGTTGGTGGCTCAAATAACTAAAATTTGTAATTTTACTAAGAGAATTTAAAGAAGCTTGCAAGCGAGTACCAGAGCCCTCAGCGAGAGGTTAATCACACAAGAAACTGATGCCGTCATCAAAATTAATCATTTCGATTCTCAAAATACGTTTTTGAGACCTGCGTCCCACCTTTTTCAAGTGAAATGACTCTCCTTTTTGATCATAACGATCTGCTTCTACGAACAAAACATTAATAGAGGTGAAATCAACCATTTTTCTTCATTATCAGCAGTCTCTGCGGGTACGAAAAATGTAATTATCGTCTGCCGACACTTGGAAGTTCTCCGGGTTGATTCTACGTAGCATGCATATACTAACTCTAATTTCAGATCCTTTCGCAAACACAAAAATCACATCAAATTTGATAGAGGAAGTCTTCAAGATCCGCGCTCCGCCTTCTTCAACTGAGGGGGCTAGCTTCTTGATGGAAACAAGGGTCATTTCTATTGTTGATGGCTCAAATAACTAAAATTTGTAATTTTATCAAAAGAATTCAAAGAAGCTTACAAGGAAGTACCGGAGCCCCCGGCGAGAGGTTAATCACACAAGAAACTAATGCCGTCATCAAAATTGACCATTTCAATTCTCAAAATACGTTTTTGAGACCCGCGTCCCGCCTTCTTCAAGTAAGATAACTCTCTTTCTTGATGGGAACCATCTGCTCCTACAAACGAAACATTGATAGAAGTGAAATCAATCATTTTCCCACATTATCAGCAGTCTCTGCAAGTACGAAAATTTTTATTATCGTCTGCCGACACTTGAAAATTCTCTGGGTTGATTCCACGGAGCATGCATCTACTGTTTCTGATTGCAGATCCTTTCGCAAACACAGAAGTAGTATAAAATTTTAAAGAGAAAGTTTTCAAGACCTTCGCTCCGTCTTCTTCAAATAAGAGGTCTAGCTTCTTGACGGAATCATTGGTCATTTCTATACTCAAGGTTTGTTGCTCAGATAGCTATAATTTGTAATTTTACCATGAGAATTCAAAGAAGCTTGTAAGAGAGTACCGAAGCCCCCAGCGAAAGGTTAATGACACAAGAAACTAATGCCATCATCACAATTGCCCATTGTACCTCTCAAAATACGATTTTGAGACCTGCATCTCGCCTTCTTCGAGTAAGATGGCTCATCTTCTTGATGGGAACCATCTGCTTCTACATACAAAACATTGATAGAGGTGAAATCAACTATTTTCCCACATTATCAGCAGTCTCTGCAGGTACGAAGAATTAAATTATCGTGTGCCGACCCTTGGAAGTTTTCTAGGTTGATTCTACCTATCACTCATATACTAAGTCTGATTTCAAACCCTTTCGCAAACACAGAAGTCTGATCAAATTTGGAAAAGGAAATTTTTAAGACCTACGTCTCGCCTTCCTCAAGTAAGGGAGCTAGGACAACATGAGTGCTTTTTCTGACGTCAAAAATCGTTATCTTCACGTCGAGGAGCACAAAAGAAATATAAGGTACCAGATTGGGGCTGTACTAAATGTTATAGCTGTATTGGGCTGCAGACCCCTGCAAAAATAACAAAAACTATTTTTCAAACCGCCATAACATGGTTAATTTTGATTGAAAATGGATAAATTTTTGGGGTTTGGGAAGTTTGAAGCTTTTTCTTTCAGGGCATGTGGGATTATCTTACGCCAAATTTATCGCGCCCCCTGCCACACCCCTGAGAATTAAAAATATTCTTGATGTCAGAAAACGTCAAAATTTGACTACTTGCACTGAATGCAAAGAAAATATGGATTCAACTAACGACCCAGAAAGTCAAGTCCACTCATCTCACTTCAAATTGCACAAAAATCAAATGTGTGCAACGATTTGGTCCAAAGTTATGAAATGACATCCCCCAACTTGAAGAAGAGTTTATGAGGGGTAACGATTTTCTTAGAATTTAGGAGTGGAAACTCAAAATTCTGATGGTATTCTTATATGAGAATATATTTAAAGTAGATTTATTGAATTGCAGCGAGATTATGTAGCAAAAAAAAATTTAAATTTGCATCGAATATAAGGAAAGAGATAGTGGGTGGGATTCACGCTGTGAATGGGAAATTTGTTGCTGGAATAAATTGCATGCTGTAAATATATCTTCAACGATAGGAATCAGAATTTGATTATTCGTTCCGCGTTTGTACTGATTGATTTTTTATTCTACCCATTTTTGATATTCCCAAATGGAGTGTTTATTTAACAGTTTGGCGGACACAAGATTGATTTTTTTGATTCCAGGGGGATTTTATTCGGAAGGTTGAACAAAACAATGACTTTATTTGATATATATATATATTACAGTAATTCTACTCGAGTCATATACAGAAAGTAGTAGTGAATATAAAATATTATATTGCGACTGCAGTTATAAATTTTGATTTCCGCGTAATCCCTGCAGAAGCAAATAAAATTTTTAGGTCATGAAAACATGTTTTTCTCAACGCTAGACAAATCATTAAATTGAATTTACTATTCACACATTTTACATTTTAAAGACAAAGTTCCATATATGAAATTGTTAGTACCTTATAAACATTTCATATTCGATCTAGAATATAACATGCAAATTTCACTGCCAACTTCACTCTTAAAAATCTTATTGAGGTATAAAAGTTATGATAACATGTTTTATCATAACTTTAATAATTTAGTATTGGATTAAAATGGACGTAAATCACAAAGCCTTTGAAGTTATAACTTCGCGTGAGTGATTTAAATTATTAAGTAATTTTTATGAAGTCAAAGAGATGGATATCTTCACTAGAAGTATTAAATTTTAATATGTTCAAGCAATCATTGAATTGTTGAAGTTTATGTTTAAAAGTCCAACTTATCAAGTGACCATTGTATCCATACAAATTTTGTGTGGATTTGAAGACAACCAAAGCTTTTGCACATTTAGTACAATCTCTGAAACAGAACCAAATAAATTTCAGTGCTCTACCCTGCAAAATTGGTAGTAACAGAACCGTGTAACTGCAGTGTAGCATAACAGTTATTTGCATTTGAATCTGCTATTGATCTCAAGCAGCGTAATGTTCTAATGTCGTGATATGTTGATATGAACATGTGCAACATGTGTAGACTGTGACCATACAGTATGCATACCATAAATGCTTTGATAGTTGGGACAACACTGACGATCCACCAGCGTAACACCGGAATTCCAATTTTCATAAAATTCATTCAAGTAGTTTATCTTTTATTTAATTCAAATTGGTTTCATTCGGTATGATACAAGACTGGTACGGATCTACGAATGATCACTACTTGGTTGTGCCCTGCGTACGGCTTCGTTAAAAATTGGCAGATGAGAATGAAGGGACTGTATTTTGAATGCCTGAAGTTTTACCGATCCTAATTCAGGTGATTAAATGTTCGCCCAAGGAAATTTGAAGGTAAAATGACACACGCCTCGACGGCAAGCACTTGAGGCGATGGCATAGAAGTACAGCTTTTCAGGCAAGCGAAGATGTTGGCCCTAGACCTGAAAATCTGTCGGAGGAACAAATATATTGCTTGCCAATTTAGATTACCTCACTGCTGTTGCCAAGACCCATCATCAAGAAAATCGGCAACTGCTCGAATGGTACGGTCTATCAGGCAAAAATTCATACTGGACCCAGACTTAAAGACCTACTGGAAACGCAGAATAATGGCCCTTTGAGTGAAGGGGCCAATTTATTGTTTGCCAAAGTAGACTGCTTACTTCAAGACAGGTTTGGAGGTATTCCAGAGCTTAACTCCATTCGACGTCCAATCCTAAATCAGAAGAAAGCAAAAGCTCATGTTGGTCCTAGACCTGAAGGCCTACTGATAAGGCAGAGTGTTGTCCTCCAGTTGGAAGGGCAAGCTTAAGAAATCTCAGGTAGTCAGATACCATTTGGCGTTAGATGCCTGAAGGTTGATCAACTCTAAATCGTAACTTGAATGTTTGGTCATGCCCAAGAAAGCTAGAGAAGACGGTACACGCAACCGTGGCTAGAAGGACTGGAAGAGCAGATGATCTTGCTATTGTTGAGGCGATACGGTCTCTCGGATCATATTGGTCCTAGACCTAAAGTCCTACCGGAAAGATAGAATAGTGACCCTTTAGTTGTAGGAGCAAATATATAGCTTACCATCTTTCCAATTGGTCTAGTTTTGAAGAAAGGTCTGAAGATATTCCAAGGGAGCCAGAATTATTTGGTGTTGAATGCTTGAGGGTTGCTCAATTATAAGCTATTTGTCTGCCTGAAGGAGCTGAAAGGAAAATGGTGCACGCGATGTTGACTAGAAAGACTAGAAAGTCTAGATGTGCGGATTCTCTTGCTGTTGTCATGGAAATCAGTAACTGCTTGTTTGGTACAGTCTCTTAGGTCAGATTTTATGTTGGTTTGAGGCCTTAAGACCTGCTGGTGGAATAGAACAGTGGCCCTACAGTTGGAGGAGCAAATATATCGCTTACCAACTTGGATTACCTCACTATACCTGGATATATTTTGAAGGAAGCTCTAAAGATATTCTAGGGGAGTCAGATTTCTTGAATGCCTAAAGATTGGTCACTCCTGAATCAAAAGTTCAATGTTCTGTCATGTATGCCTATCTAGAGAAGCTGAGAAGAAAGATGGTACACACGACGAGCGGCTTATTTTGTTGCTGCCAGGACGGCTGGTTTTGTGGTACGGTCTCTCAGGCAAGAAATCATGTTAGTCCAAGACCTGAATAAGAAAGCATAGGGGTTCTTCTGTTGAAGGAGCAAATATATTGCTTGTCCCCCCTGGTCTTATTTTGAAGAAAGGTCTGAAGTTATTTCGAAAGAGTTAGATACCATTTGGCGTTGAATACTTGGAAATTGAAGACTGATTCAATGTTCTGCCATGTATGCCTGCCCAAGGAAGCTGGAAGGTAAAATGGCGATGTTGATTTGAAGGCCTGCAAGATAAGATCTTCTTGTTGCTGCCTAGACTATATCTTAATTGGCAGCTTAGTTTGTGGTACGGCTTAATGTTGCTTTAAGACCTGACGATCTACTTATGAGACAAAACAGTGGCTCTTCAGTTCATGAAGCAACTTTCCTGTCAATTTTATCAGTCCATTTGACCCTCTTATTGGTAGTTTTGAGGGATGAGAAGTATATTTTCGGATGGATGAAGGTCCATAAAATCAGAATATGTAGAGCTAAATTCAAATTACTCAATAGTTTTCAGAATATGAGCCACTTAATAATTCGAAGGGATGTTTCATCCCTTGAATAATTTTTCAGAATTGATTTGACACTATTTATCAAAGAACAAATCCTTAGAGAGCGTGTATATGAAATTTGAACGGAATCAGAGAAAAAGTCCTTTTTTGTTTGAAAAAACATCAAGGTTATAGTCCACAGTTTTAGAATGAATAATAAAATTTTGAAAAAATGTGTTAGGCATGTCATCCCCTTAATTCGACCCTCTAGAATCCGAATCTACAATCCAAATTTGAATTTAAGCTCTAGTTCTTGCATAATTCGCATTTTAAATGTCATTTTCAGGCTAATTTCCTGTCAATTTTATTGATCTATTTGACCCTCTAATTGATAGTTTTAAGGGATGAAAAGTATATTTTTGGATAGATGAAGGTCCATGCAATCAGAATATGAAGAGATGAATTCAAATTACCCAATAGTTTTCAGAATATGAGCCACTTAATAATTCGAAGGGATGTTTCATCCCTTGAATAATTTTTTAGAATTGATTTGACACCATTTATCAAAGAACAAATCCTTAGAGAGCGTGTATATGAAATTTGAACGAAATCAGAGGAAAAGTCCTTTTTTGTTTGAAAAACCATCAAGGCTATAGTCCACAGTTTTAGAATGAACAATAAAATTTTGAAAAAATGTGTTAGGCATGTCATCCCCTTAATTTGACCCTCTAGAATCCGAATCTACAATCCAAATTTGAATTTAAGCTCTAGTTCTTGCATAATTCGCATTTTAAATGTCATTTTCAGGCTAATTTCCTGTCAATTTTATTGATCTGTTTGACCCTCTAATTGGTAGTTTTAAGGGATGAAAAGTATATTTTTGGATAGATGAAGGTCCATGCAATCAGAATATGAAGAGATGAATTCAAATTACCCAATAGTTTTCAGAATATGAGCCACTTAATAATTCGAAGGGATGTTTCATCCCTTGAATAATTTTTTAGAATTGATTTGACACTATTTATCAAAGAACAAATCCTTAGAGAGCGTGTATATGGAATTTGAACGAAATCAGAGAAAAAGTCCTTTTTTGTTTGAAAAAACATCAAGGTTATAGTCCACAGTTTTAGAATGAATAATAAAATTTTGAAAAAATGTGTTAGGCATGTCATCCCCTCAATTTGACCCTCTAGAATCCGAATCTATAATCCAAATTTGAATTTAAGCTCTAGTTCTTGCATAATTCGCATTTTAAATGTCATTTTCAGGCTAATTTCCTGTCAATTTTATTGATCTATTTGACCCTCTAATTGGTAGTTTTAAGGGATGAAAAGTATATTTTTGAATAGATGAAGGTCCATGCAATCAGAATATGAAGAGATGAATTCAAATTACCCAATAGTTTTCAGAATATGAGCCACTTAATAATTCGAAGGGATGTTTCATCCCTTGAATAATTTTTTAGAATTGATTTGACACTATTTATCAAAGAACAAATCCTTAGAGAGCGTGTATATGAAATTTGAACGAAATCAGAGAAAAAGTCCTTTTTTGTTTGAAAAAACATCAAGGTTATAGTCCACAGTTTTAGAATGAATAATAAAATTTTGAAAAAATGTGTTAGGCATGTCATCCCCTTAATTTGACCCTCTAGAATCCGAATCTATAATCCAAATTTGAATTTAAGCTCTAGTTCTTGCATAATTCGCATTTTAAATGTCATTTTCAGGCTAATTTCCTGTCAATTTTATTGATCTATTTGACCCTCTAATTGGTAGTTTTAAGGGATGAAAAGTATATTTTTGGATAGATGAAGGTCCATGCAATCAGAATATGAAGAGATGAATTCAAATTACCCAATAGTTTTCAGAATATGAGCCACTTAATAATTCGAAGGGATGTTTCATCCCTTGAATAATTTTTTAGAATTGATTTGACACTATTTATCAAAGAACAAATCCTTAGAGAGCGTGTATATGAAATTTGAACGAAATCAGAGAAAAAGTCCTTTTTTGTTTGAAAAAACATCAAGGTTATAGTCCACAGTTTTAGAATGAATAATAAAATTTTGAAAAAATGTGTTAGGCATGTCATCCCCTTAATTTGACCCTCTAGAATCCGAATTTATAATCCAAATTTGAATTTAAGCTCTAGTTCTTGCATAATTCGCATTTTAAATGTCATTTTCAGGCTAATTTCCTGTCAATTCTATTGATCTATTTGACCCTCTAATTGGTAGTTTTAAGGGATGAAAAGTATATTTTTGAATAGATGAAGGTCCATGCAATCAGAATATGAAGAGATGAATTCAAATTACCCAATAGTTTTCAGAATATGAGCCACTTAATAATTCGAAGGGATGTTTCATCCCTTGAATAATTTTTTAGAATTGATTTGACACTATTTATCAAAGAACAAATCCTTAGAGAGCGTGTATATGAAATTTGAACGAAATCAGAGAAAAAGTCCTTTTTTGTTTGAAAAAACATCAAGGTTATAGTCCACAGTTTTAGAATGAATAATAAAATTTTGAAAAAATGTGTTAGGCATGTCATCCCCTTAATTTGACCCTCTAGAATCCGAATCTATAATCCAAATTTGAATTTAAGCTCTAGTTCTTGCATAATTCGCATTTTAAATGTCATTTTCAGGCTAATTTCCTGTCAATTTTATTGATCTATTTGACCCTCTAATTGGTAGTTTTAAGGGATGAAAAGTATATTTTTGGATAGATGAAGGTCCATGCAATCAGAATATGAAGAGATGAATTCAAATTACCCAATAGTTTTCAGAATATGAGCCACTTAATAATTCGAAGGGATGTTTCATCCCTTGAATAATTTTTTAGAATTGATTTGACACTATTTATCAAAGAACAAATCCTTAGAGAGCGTGTATATGAAATTTGAACGAAATCAGAGAAAAAGTCCTTTTTTGTTTGAAAAAACATCAAGGTTATAGTCCACAGTTTTAGAATGAATAATAAAATTTTGAAAAAATGTGTTAGGCATGTCATCCCCTTAATTTGACCCTCTAGAATCCGAATTTATAATCCAAATTTGAATTTAAGCTCTAGTTCTTGCATAATTCGCATTTTAAATGTCATTTTCAGGCTAATTTCCTGTCAATTCTATTGATCTATTTGACCCTCTAATTGGTAGTTTTAAGGGATGAAAAGTATATTTTTGGATAGATGAAGGTCCATGCAATCAGAATATGAAGAGATGAATTCAAATTATTCAATAGTTTTCAGAATATGAGCCACTGAATAATTCGAAGGGATGTTTCATCCCTTGAATAATTTTTTAGAATTGATTTGACACTATTTATCAAAGAACAAATCCTTAGAGAGCGTGTATATGAAATTTGAACGGAATCAGAGAAAAAGTCCTTTTTTGTTTGAAAAAACATCAAGGTTATAGTCCACAGTTTTAGAATGAATAATAAAATTTTGAAAAAATGTGTTAGGCATGTCATCCCCTTAATTTGACCCTCTAGAATCCGAATTTATAATCCAAATTTGAATTTAAGCTCTAGTTCTTGCATAATTCGCATTTTAAATGTCATTTTCAGGCTAATTTCCTGTCAATTCTATTGATCTATTTGACCCTCTAATTGGTAGTTTTAAGGGATGAAAAGTATATTTTTGGATAGATGAAGGTCCATGCAATCAGAATATGAAGAGATGAATTCAAATTACCCAATAGTTTTCAGAATATGAGCCACTTAATAATTCGAAGGGATGTTTCATCCCTTGAATAATTTTTTAGAATTGATTTGACACTATTTATCAAAGAACAAATCCTTAGAGAGCGTGTATATGAAATTTGAACGAAATCAGAGAAAAAGTCCTTTTTTGTTTGAAAAAACATCAAGGTTATAGTCCACAGTTTTAGAATGAATAATAAAATTTTGAAAAAATGTGTTAGGCATGTCATCCCCTTAATTTGACCCTCTAGAATCCGAATCTATAATCCAAATTTGAATTTAAGCTCTAGTTCTTGCATAATTCGCATTTTAAATGTCATTTTCAGGCTAATTTCCTGTCAATTTTATTGATCTATTTGACCCTCTAATTGGTAGTTTTAAGGGATGAAAAGTATATTTTTGGATAGATGAAGGTCCATGCAATCAGAATATGAAGAGATGAATTCAAATTATTCAATAGTTTTCAGAATATGAGCCACTGAATAATTCGAAGGGATGTTTCATCCCTTGAATAATTTTTTAGAATTGATTTGACACTATTTATCAAAGAACAAATCCTTAGAGAGCGTGTATATGAAATTTGAACGGAATCAGAGAAAAAGTCCTTTTTTGTTTGAAAAAACATCAAGGTTATAGTCCACAGTTTTAGAATGAATAATAAAATTTTGAAAAAATGTGTTAGGCATGTCATCCCCTTAATTTGACCCTCTAGAATCCGAATTTATAATCCAAATTTGAATTTAAGCTCTAGTTCTTGCATAATTCACATTTTAAATGTCATTTTCAGGCTAATTTCCTGTCAATTCTATTGATCTATTTGACCCTCTAATTGGTAGTTTTAAGGGATGAAAAGTATATTTTTGGATAGATGAAGGTCCATGCAATCAGAATATGAAGAGATGAATTCAAATTATTCAATAGTTTTCAGAATATGAGCCACTGAATAATTCGAAGGGATGTTTCATCCCTTGAATAATTTTTTAGAATTGATTTGACACTATTTATCAAAGAACAAATCCTTAGAGAGCGTGTATATGAAATTTGAACGGAATCAGAGAAAAAGTCCTTTTTTGTTTGAAAAAACATCAAGGATATAGTCCACAGTTTTAGAATGAATAATAAAATTTTGAAAAAATGTGTTAGGCATGTCATCCCCTTAATTTGACCCTCTAGAATCCGAATTTATAATCCAAATTTGAATTTAAGCTCTAGTTCTTGCATAATTCGCATTTTAAATGTCATTTTCAGGCTAATTTCCTGTCAATTCTATTGATCTATTTGACCCTCTAATTGGTAGTTTTAAGGGATGAAAAGTATATTTTTGGATAGATGAAGGTCCATGCAATCAGAATATGAAGAGATGAATTCAAATTACCCAATAGTTTTCAGAATATGAGCCACTTAATAATTCGAAGGGATGTTTCATCCCTTGAATAATTTTTTAGAATTGATTTGACACTATTTATCAAAGAACAAATCCTTAGAGAGCGTGTATATTAAATTTGAACGAAATCAGAGAAAAAGTCCTTTTTTGTTTGAAAAAACATCAAGGTTATAGTCCACAGTTTTAGAATGAATAATAAAATTTTGAAAAAATGTGTTAGGCATGTCATCCCCTTAATTTGACCCTCTAGAATCCGAATCTACAATCCAAATTTGAATTTAAGCTCTAGTTCTTGCATAATTCGCATTTTAAATGTCATTTTCAGGCTAATTTCCTGTCAATTTTATTGATCTATTTGACCCTCTAATTGGTAGTTTTAAGGGATGAAAAGTATATTTTTGGATAGATGAAGGTCCATGCAATCAGAATATGAAGAGAGGAATTCAAATTACCCAATAGTTTTCAGAATATGAGCCACTTAATAATTCGAAGGGATGTTTCATCCCTTGAATAATTTTTTAGAATTGATTTGACACTATTTATCAAAGAACAAATCCTTAGAGAGCGTGTATATGAAATTTGAACGGAATCAGAGAAAAAGTCCTTTTTTGTTTGAAAAAACATCAAGGTTATAGTCCACAGTTTTAGAATGAATAATAAAATTTTGAAAAAATGTGTTAGGCATGTCATCCCCTTAATTTGACCCTCTAGAATCCGAATCTACAATCCAAATTTGAATTTAAGCTCTAGTTCTTGCATAATTCGCATTTTAAATGTCATTTTCAGGCTAATTTCCTGTCAATTTTATTGATCTATTTGACCCTCTAATTGGTAGTTTTAAGGGATGAAAAGTATATTTTTGGATAGATGAAGGTCCATGCAATCAGAATATGAAGAGATGAATTCAAATTACCCAATAGTTTTCAGAATATGAGCCACTTAATAATTCGAAGGGATGTTTCATCCCTTGAATAATTTTTTAGAATTGATTTGACACTATTTATCAAAGAACAAATCCTTAGAGAGCGTGTATATTAAATTTGAACGAAATCAGAGAAAAAGTCCTTTTTTGTTTGAAAAAACATCAAGGTTATAGTCCACAGTTTTAGAATGAATAATAAAATTTTGAAAAAATGTGTTAGGCATGTCATCCCCTTAATTTCACCCTCTAGAATCCGAATCTACAATCCAAATTTGAATTTAAGCTCTAGTTCTTGCATAATTCGCATTTTAAATGTCATTTTCAGGCTAATTTCCTGTCAATTTTATTGATCTATTTGACCCTCTAATTGGTAGTTTTAAGAGATGAAAAGTATATTTTTGGATAGATGAAGGTCCATGCAATCAGAATATGAAGAGAGGAATTCAAATTACCCAATAGTTTTCAGAATATGAGCCACTTAATAATTCGAAGGGATGTTTCATCCCTTGAATAATTTTTTAGAATTGATTTGACACTATTTATCAAAGAACAAATCCTTAGAGAGCGTGTATATGGAATTTGAACGAAATCAGAGAAAAAGTCCTTTTTTGTTTGAAAAAACATCAAGGTTATAGTCCACAGTTTTAGAATGAATAATAAAATTTTGAAAAAATGTGTTAGGCATGTCATCCCCTTAATTTGACCCTCTAGAATCCGAATCTACAATCTAAATTTGAATTTAAGCTCTAGTTCTTGCATAATTCGCATTTTAAATGTCATTTTCAGGCTAATTTCCTGTCAATTTTATTGATCTATTTGACCCTCTAATTGGTAGTTTTAAGGGATGAAAAGTATATTTTTGGATAGATGAAGGTCCATGCAATCAGAATATGAAGAGATGAATTCAAATTACCCAATAGTTTTCAGAATATGAGCCACTTAATAATTCGAAGGGATGTTTCATCCCTTGAATAATTTTTTAGAATTGATTTGACACTATTTATCAAAGAACAAATCCTTAGAGAGCGTGTATATTAAATTTGAACGAAATCAGAGAAAAAGTCCTTTTTTGTTTGAAAAAACATCAAGGTTATAGTCCACAGTTTTAGAATGAATAATAAAATTTTGAAAAAATGTGTTAGGCATGTCATCCCCTTAATTTGACCCTCTAGAATCCGAATCTACAATCCAAATTTGAATTTAAGCTCTAGTTCTTGCATAATTCGCATTTTAAATGTCATTTTCAGGCTAATTTCCTGTCAATTTTATTGATCTATTTGACCCTCTAATTGGTAGTTTTAAGGGATGAAAAGTATATTTTTGGATAGATGAAGGTCCATGCAATCAGAATATGAAGAGAGGAATTCAAATTACCCAATAGTTTTCAGAATATGAGCCACTTAATAATTCGAAGGGATGTTTCATCCCTTGAATAATTTTTTAGAATTGATTTGACACTATTTATCAAAGAACAAATCCTTAGAGAGCGTGTATATGAAATTTGAACGGAATCAGAGAAAAAGTCCTTTTTTGTTTGAAAAAACATCAAGGTTATAGTCCACAGTTTTAGAATGAATAATAAAATCTTGAAAAAATGTGTTAGGCATGTCATCCCCTTAATTTGACCCTCTAGAATCCGAATCTACAATCCAAATTTGAATTTAAGCTCTAGTTCTTGCATAATTCGCATTTTAAATGTCATTTTCAGGCTAATTTCCTGTCAATTTTATTGATCTATTTGACCCTCTAATTGGTAGTTTTAAGGGATGAAAAGTATATTTTTGGATAGATGAAGGTCCATGCAATCAGAATATGAAGAGATGAATTCAAATTACCCAATAGTTTTCAGAATATGAGCCACTTAATAATTCGAAGGGATGTTTCATCCCTTGAATAATTTTTTAGAATTGATTTGACACTATTTATCAAAGAACAAATCCTTAGAGAGCGTGTATATGGAATTTGAACGAAATCAGAGAAAAAGTCCTTTTTTGTTTGAAAAAACATCAAGGTTATAGTCCACAGTTTTAGAATGAATAATAAAATTTTGAAAAAATGTGTTAGGCATGTCATCCCCTCAATTTGACCCTCTAGAATCCGAATCTATAATCCAAATTTGAATTTAAGCTCTAGTTCTTGCATAATTCGCATTTTAAATGTCATTTTCAGGCTAATTTCCTGTCAATTTTATTGATCTATTTGACCCTCTAATTGGTAGTTTTAAGGGATGAAAAGTATATTTTTGGATAGATGAAGGTCCATGCAATCAGAATATGAAGAGAGGAATTCAAATTACCCAATAGTTTTCAGAATATGAGCCACTTAATAATTCGAAGGGATGTTTCATCCCTTGAATAATTTTTTAGAATTGATTTGACACTATTTATCAAAGAACAAATCCTTAGAGAGCGTGTATATGGAATTTGAACGGAATCAGAGAAAAAGTCCTTTTTTGTTTGAAAAAACATCAAGGTTATAGTCCACAGTTTTAGAATGAATAATAAAATTTTGAAAAAATGTGTTAGGCATGTCATCCCCTTAATTTGACCCTCTAGAATCCGAATCTATAATCCAAATTTGAATTTAAGCTCTAGTTCTTGCATAATTCGCATTTTAAATGTCATTTTCAGGCTAATTTCCTGTCAATTTTATTGATCTATTTGACCCTCTAATTGGTAGTTTTAAGAGATGAAAAGTATATTTTTGGATAGATGAAGGTCCATGCAATCAGAATATGAAGAGATGAATTCAAATTACCCAATAGTTTTCAGAATATGAGCCACTAAATAATTCGAAGGGATGTTTCATCCCTTGAATAATTTTTTAGAATTGATTTGACACTATTTATCAAAGAACAAATCCTTAGAGAGCGTGTATATGGAATTTGAACGAAATCAGAGAAAAAGTCCTTTTTTGTTTGAAAAAACATCAAGGTTATAGTCCACAGTTTTAGAATGAATAATAAAATTTTGAAAAAATGTGTTAGGCATGTCATCCCCTTAATTTGACCCTCTAGAATCCGAATCTATAATCCAAATTTGAATTTAAGCTCTAGTTCTTGCATAATTCGCATTTTAAATGTCATTTTCAGGCTAATTTCCTGTCAATTTTATTGATCTATTTGACCCTCTAATTGGTAGTTTTAAGGGATGAAAAGTATATTTTTGGATAGATGAAGGTCCATGCAATCAGAATATGAAGAGATGAATTCAAATTACCCAATAGTTTTCAGAATATGAGCCACTTAATAATTCGAAGGGATGTTTCATCCCTTGAATAATTTTTTAGAATTGATTTGACACTATTTATCAAAGAACAAATCCTTAGAGAGCGTGTATATGGAATTTGAACGAAATCAGAGAAAAAGTCCTTTTTTGTTTGAAAAAACATCAAGGTTATAGTCCACAGTTTTAGAATGAATAATAAAATTTTGAAAAAATGTGTTAGGCATGTCATCCCCTTAATTTGACCCTCTAGAATCCGAATCTACAATCTAAATTTGAATTTAAGCTCTAGTTCTTGCATAATTCGCATTTTAAATGTCATTTTCAGGCTAATTTCCTGTCAATTTTATTGATCTATTTGACCCTCTAATTGGTAGTTTTAAGGGATGAAAAGTATATTTTTGGATAGATGAAGGTCCATGCAATCAGAATATGAAGAGATGAATTCAAATTACCCAATAGTTTTCAGAATATGAGCCACTTAATAATTCGAAGGGATGTTTCATCCCTTGAATAATTTTTTAGAATTGATTTGACACTATTTATCAAAGAACAAATCCTTAGAGAGCGTGTATATGGAATTTGAACGAAATCAGAGAAAAAGTCCTTTTTTGTTTGAAAAAACATCAAGGTTATAGTCCACAGTTTTAGAATGAATAATAAAATTTTGAAAAAATGTGTTAGGCATGTCATCCCCTCAATTTGACCCTCTAGAATCCGAATCTATAATCCAAATTTGAATTTAAGCTCTAGTTCTTGCATAATTCGCATTTTAAATGTCATTTTCAGGCTAATTTCCTGTCAATTTTATTGATCTATTTGACCCTCTAATTGGTAGTTTTAAGGGATGAAAAGTATATTTTTGGATAGATGAAGGTCCATGCAATCAGAATATGAAGAGATGAATTCAAATTACCCAATAGTTTTCAGAATATGAGCCACTAAATAATTCGAAGGGATGTTTCATCCCTTGAATAATTTTTTAGAATTGATTTGACACTATTTATCAAAGAACAAATCCTTAGAGAGCGTGTATATGGAATTTGAACGAAATCAGAGAAAAAGTCCTTTTTTGTTTGAAAAAACATCAAGGTTATAGTCCACAGTTTTAGAATGAATAATAAAATTTTGAAAAAATGTGTTAGGCATGTCATCCCCTTAATTTGACCCTCTAGAATCCGAATCTATAATCTAAATTTGAATTTAAGCTCTAGTTCTTGCATAATTCGCATTTTAAATGTCATTTTCAGGCTAATTTCCTGTCAATTTTATTGATCTATTTGACCCTCTAATTGGTAGTTTTAAGGGATGAAAAGTATATTTTTGGATAGATGAAGGTCCATGCAATCAGAATATGAAGAGATGAATTCAAATTACCCAATAGTTTTCAGAATATGAGCCACTTAATAATTCGAAGGGATGTTTCATCCCTTGAATAATTTTTTAGAATTGATTTGACACTATTTATCAAAGAACAAATCCTTAGAGAGCGTGTATATGAAATTTGAACGAAATCAGAGAAAAAGTCCTTTTTTGTTTGAAAAAACATCAAGGTTATAGTCCACAGTTTTAGAATGAATAATAAAATTTTGAAAAAATGTGTTAGGCATGTCATCCCCTTAATTTGACCCTCTAGAATCCGAATCTATAATCCAAATTTGAATTTAAGCTCTAGTTCTTGCATAATTCGCATTTTAAATGTCATTTTCAGGCTAATTTCCTGTCAATTTTATTGATCTATTTGACCCTCTAATTGGTAGTTTTAAGGGATGAAAAGTATATTTTTGGATAGATGAAGGTCCATGCAATCAGAATATGAAGAGATGAATTCAAATTACCCAATAGTTTTCAGAATATGAGCCACTTAATAATTCGAAGGGATGTTTCATCCCTTGAATAATTTTTTAGAATTGATTTGACACTATTTATCAAAGAACAAATCCTTAGAGAGCGTGTATATGAAATTTGAACGAAATCAGAGAAAAAGTCCTTTTTTGTTTGAAAAAACATCAAGGTTATAGTTCACAGTTTTAGAATGAATAATAAAATTTTGAAAAAATGTGTTAGGCATGTCATCCCCTCAATTTGACCCTCTAGAATCCGAATCTATAATCCAAATTTGAATTTAAGCTCTAGTTCTTGCATAATTCGCATTTTAAATGTCATTTTCAGGCTAATTTCCTGTCAATTTTATTGATCTATTTGACCCTCTAATTGGTAGTTTTAAGGGATGAAAAGTATATTTTTGGATAGATGAAGGTCCATGCAATCAGAATATGAAGAGATGAATTCAAATTACCCAATAGTTTTCAGAATATGAGCCACTTAATAATTCGAAGGGATGTTTCATCCCTTGAATAATTTTTTAGAATTGATTTGACACTATTTATCAAAGAACAAATCCTTAGAGAGCGTGTATATGGAATTTGAACGAAATCAGAGAAAAAGTCCTTTTTTGTTTGAAAAAACATCAAGGTTATAGTCCACAGTTTTAGAATGAATAATAAAATTTTGAAAAAATGTGTTAGGCATGTCATCCCCTCAATTTGACCCTCTAGAATCCGAATCTATAATCCAAATTTGAATTTAAGCTCTAGTTCTTGCATAATTCGCATTTTAAATGTCATTTTCAGGCTAATTTCCTGTCAATTTTATTGATCTATTTGACCCTCTAATTGGTAGTTTTAAGGGATGAAAAGTATATTTTTGGATAGATGAAGGTCCATGCAATCAGAATATGAAGAGATGATATCAAATTACCCAATAGTTTTCGGAATATGAGCCACTAAATAATTCGAAGGGATGTTTCATCCCTTGAATAATTTTTTAGAATTGATTTGACACTATTTATCAAAGAACAAATCCTTAGAGAGCGTGTATATGAAATTTGAACGAAATCAGAGAAAAAGTCCTTTTTTGTTTGAAAAAACATCAAGGTTATAGTCCACAGTTTTAGAATGAATAATAAAATTTTGAAAAAATGTGTTAGGCATGTCATCCCCTTAATTTGACCCTCTAGAATCCGAATCTATAATCCAAATTTGAATTTAAGCTCTAGTTCTTGCATAATTCGCATTTTAAATGTCATTTTCAGGCTAATTTCCTGTCAATTTTATTGATCTATTTGACCCTCTAATTGGTAGTTTTAAGGGATGAAAAGTATATTTTTGGATAGATGAAGGTCCATGCAATCAGAATATGAAGAGATGAATTCAAATTACCCAATAGTTTTCGGAATATGAGCCACTAAATAATTCGAAGGGATGTTTCATCCCTTGAATAATTTTTTAGAATTGATTTGACACTATTTATCAAAGAACAAATCCTTAGAGAGCGTGTATATGGAATTTGAACGAAATCAGAGAAAAAGTCCTTTTTTGTTTGAAAAAACATCAAGGTTATAGTCCACAGTTTTAGAATGAATAATAAAATTTTGAAAAAATGTGTTAGGCATGTCATCCCCTTAATTTGACCCTCTAGAATCCGAATCTATAATCCAAATTTGAATTTAAGCTCTAGTTCTTGCATAATTCGCATTTTAAATGTCATTTTCAGGCTAATTTCCTGTCAATTTTATTGATCTATTTGACCCTCTAATTGGTAGTTTTAAGGGATGAAAAGTATATTTTTGGATAGATGAAGGTCCATGCAATCAGAATATGAAGAGATGAATTCAAATTACCCAATAGTTTTCAGAATATGAGCCACTTAATAATTCGAAGGGATGTTTCATCCCTTGAATAATTTTTTAGAATTGATTTGACACTATTTATCAAAGAACAAATCCTTAGAGAGCGTGTATATGAAATTTGAACGAAATCAGAGAAAAAGTCCTTTTTTGTTTGAAAAAACATCAAGGTTATAGTCCACAGTTTTAGAATGAATAATAAAATTTTGAAAAAATGTGTTAGGCATGTCATCCCCTTAATTTGACCCTCTAGAATCCGAATCTATAATCCAAATTTGAATTTAAGCTCTAGTTCTTGCATAATTCGCATTTTAAATGTCATTTTCAGGCTAATTTCCTGTCAATTTTATTGATCTATTTGACCCTCTAATTGGTAGTTTTAAGGGATGAAAAGTATATTTTTGGATAGATGAAGGTCCATGCAATCAGAATATGAAGAGATGAATTCAAATTACCCAATAGTTTTCAGAATATGAGCCACTTAATAATTCGAAGGGATGTTTCATCCCTTGAATAATTTTTTAGAATTGATTTGACACTATTTATCAAAGAACAAATCCTTAGAGAGCGTGTATATGAAATTTGAACGAAATCAGAGAAAAAGTCCTTTTTTGTTTGAAAAAACATCAAGGTTATAGTTCACAGTTTTAGAATGAATAATAAAATTTTGAAAAAATGTGTTAGGCATGTCATCCCCTCAATTTGACCCTCTAGAATCCGAATCTATAATCCAAATTTGAATTTAAGCTCTAGTTCTTGCATAATTCGCATTTTAAATGTCATTTTCAGGCTAATTTCCTGTCAATTTTATTGATCTATTTGACCCTCTAATTGGTAGTTTTAAGGGATGAAAAGTATATTTTTGGATAGATGAAGGTCCATGCAATCAGAATATGAAGAGATGAATTCAAATTACCCAATAGTTTTCAGAATATGAGCCACTTAATAATTCGAAGGGATGTTTCATCCCTTGAATAATTTTTTAGAATTGATTTGACACTATTTATCAAAGAACAAATCCTTAGAGAGCGTGTATATGAAATTTGAACGAAATCAGAGAAAAAGTCCTTTTTTGTTTGAAAAAACATCAAGGTTATAGTTCACAGTTTTAGAATGAATAATAAAATTTTGAAAAAATGTGTTAGGCATGTCATCCCCTCAATTTGACCCTCTAGAATCCGAATCTATAATCCAAATTTGAATTTAAGCTCTAGTTCTTGCATAATTCGCATTTTAAATGTCATTTTCAGGCTAATTTCCTGTCAATTTTATTGATCTATTTGACCCTCTAATTGGTAGTTTTAAGGGATGAAAAGTATATTTTTGGATAGATGAAGGTCCATGCAATCAGAATATGAAGAGATGAATTCAAATTACCCAATAGTTTTCAGAATATGAGCCACTTAATAATTCGAAGGGATGTTTCATCCCTTGAATAATTTTTTAGAATTGATTTGACACTATTTATCAAAGAACAAATCCTTAGAGAGCGTGTATATGAAATTTGAACGAAATCAGAGGAAAAGTCCTTTTTTGTTTGAAAAAACATCAAGGTTATAGTTCACAGTTTTAGAATGAATAATAAAATTTTGAAAAAATGTGTTAGGCATGTCATCCCCTCAATTTGACCCTCTAGAATCCGAATCTATAATCCAAATTTGAATTTAAGCTCTAGTTCTTGCATAATTCGCATTTTAAATGTCATTTTCAGGCTAATTTCCTGTCAATTTTATTGATCTATTTGACCCTCTAATTGGTAGTTTTAAGGGATGAAAAGTATATTTTTGGATAGATGAAGGTCCATGCAATCAGAATATGAAGAGATGAATTCAAATTACCCAATAGTTTTCAGAATATGAGCCACTTAATAATTCGAAGGGATGTTTCATCCCTTGAATAATTTTTTAGAATTGATTTGACACTATTTATCAAAGAACAAATCCTTAGAGAGCGTGTATATGAAATTTGAACGAAATCAGAGAAAAAGTCCTTTTTTGTTTGAAAAAACATCAAGGTTATAGTCCACAGTTTTAGAATGAATAATAAAATTTTGAAAAAATGTGTTAGGCATGTCATCCCCTTAATTTGACCCTCTAGAATCCGAATTTATAATCCAAATTTGAATTTAAGCTCTAGTTCTTGCATAATTCGCATTTTAAATGTCATTTTCAGGCTAATTTCCTGTCAATTCTATTGATCTATTTGACCCTCTAATTGGTAGTTTTAAGGGATGAAAAGTATATTTTTGGATAGATGAAGGTCCATGCAATCAGAATATGAAGAGATGAATTCAACTTACCCAATAGTTTTCAGAATATGAGCCACTTAATAATTCGAAGGGATGTTTCATCCCTTGAATAATTTTTTAGAATTGATTTGACACTATTTATCAAAGAACAAATCCTTAGAGAGCGTGTATATGAAATTTGAACGAAATCAGAGAAAAAGTCCTTTTTTGTTTGAAAAAACATCAAGGTTATAGTCCACAGTTTTAGAATGAATAATAAAATTTTGAAAAAATGTGTTAGGCATGTCATCCCCTTAATTTGACCCTCTAGAATCCGAATCTATAATCCAAATTTGAATTTAAGCTCTAGTTCTTGCATAATTCGCATTTTAAATGTCATTTTCAGGCTAATTTCCTGTCAATTTTATTGATCTATTTGACCCTCTAATTGGTAGTTTTAAGGGATGAAAAGTATATTTTTGGATAGATGAAGGTCCATGCAATCAGAATATGAAGAGAGGAATTCAAATTACCCAATAGTTTTCAGAATATGAGCCACTTAATAATTCGAAGGGATGTTCCATCCCTTGAATAATTTTTAGAATTGATTTGACACTATTTATCAAAGAACAAATCCTTAGAGAGCGTGTATATGAAATTTGAACGGAATCAGAGAAAAAGTCCTTTTTTGTTTGAAAAAACATCAAGGTTATAGTCCACAGTTTTAGAATGAATAATAAAATTTTGAAAAAATGTGTTAGGCATGTCATCCCCTCAATTTCACCCTCTAGAATCCGAATCTATAATCCAAATTTGAATTTAAGCTCTAGTTCTTGCATAATTCGCATTTTAAATGTCATTTTCAGGCTAATTTCCTGTCAATTCTATTGATCTATTTGACCCTCTAATTGGTAGTTTTAAGGAATGAAAAGTATATTTTTGGATAGATGAAGGTCCATGCAATCAGAATATGAAGAGATGAATTCAAATTATTCAATAGTTTTCAGAATATGAGCCACTGTATAATTCGAAGGGATGTTTCATCCCTTGAATAATTTTTTAGAATTGATTTGACACTATTTATCAAAGAACAAATCCTTAGAGAGCGTGTATATGAAATTTGAACGGAATCAGAGAAAAAGTCCTTTTTTGTTTGAAAAAATATCAAGGTTATAGTCCACAGTTTTAGAATGAATAATAAAATTTTGAAAAAATGTGTTAGGCATGTCATCCCCTTAATTTGACCCTCTAGAATCCGAATCTATAATCCAAATTTGAATTTAAGCTCTAGTTCTTGCATAATTCGCATTTTAAATGTCATTTTCAGGCTAATTTCCTGTCAATTTTATTGATCTATTTGACCCTCTAATTGGTAGTTTTAAGGGATGAAAAGTATATTTTTGGATAGATGAAGGTCCATGCAATCAGAATATGAAGAGATGAATTCAAATTACCCAATAGTTTTCAGAATATGAGCCACTTAATAATTCGAAGGGATGTTTCATCCCTTGAATAATTTTTTAGAATTGATTTGACACTATTTATCAAAGAACAAATCCTTAGAGAGCGTGTATATGGAATTTGAACGAAATCAGAGAAAAAGTCCTTTTTTGTTTGAAAAAACATCAAGGTTATAGTCCACAGTTTTAGAATGAATAATAAAATTTTGAAAAAATGTGTTAGGCATGTCATCCCCTCAATTTGACCCTCTAGAATCCGAATCTATAATCCAAATTTGAATTTAAGCTCTAGTTCTTGCATAATTCGCATTTTAAATGTCATTTTCAGGCTAATTTCCTGTCAATTTTATTGATCTATTTGACCCTCTAATTGGTAGTTTTAAGGGATGAAAAGTATATTTTTGGATAGATGAAGGTCCATGCAATCAGAATATGAAGAGATGATATCAAATTACCCAATAGTTTTCGGAATATGAGCCACTAAATAATTCGAAGGGATGTTTCATCCCTTGAATAATTTTTTAGAATTGATTTGACACTATTTATCAAAGAACAAATCCTTAGAGAGCGTGTATATGGAATTTGAACGAAATCAGAGAAAAAGTCCTTTTTTGTTTGAAAAAACATCAAGGTTATAGTCCACAGTTTTAGAATGAATAATAAAATTTTGAAAAAATGTGTTAGGCATGTCATCCCCTTAATTTGACCCTCTAGAATCCGAATCTATAATCCAAATTTGAATTTAAGCTCTAGTTCTTGCATCATTCGCATTTTAAATGTCATTTTCAGGCTAATTTCCTGTCAATTTTATTGATCTATTTGACCCTCTAATTGGTAGTTTTAAGGGATGAAAAGTATATTTTTGGATAGATGAAGGTCCATGCAATCAGAATATGAAGAGATGAATTCAAATTACCCAATAGTTTTCGGAATATGAGCCACTAAATAATTCGAAGGGATGTTTCATCCCTTGAATAATTTTTTAGAATTGATTTGACACTATTTATCAAAGAACAAATCCTTAGAGAGCGTGTATATGGAATTTGAACGAAATCAGAGAAAAAGTCCTTTTTTGTTTGAAAAAACATCAAGGTTATAGTCCACAGTTTTAGAATGAATAATAAAATTTTGAAAAAATGTGTTAGGCATGTCATCCCCTTAATTTGACCCTCTAGAATCCGAATCTATAATCCAAATTTGAATTTAAGCTCTAGTTCTTGCATAATTCGCATTTTAAATGTCATTTTCAGGCTAATTTCCTGTCAATTTTATTGATCTATTTGACCCTCTAATTGGTAGTTTTAAGGGATGAAAAGTATATTTTTGGATAGATGAAGGTCCATGCAATCAGAATATGAAGAGATGAATTCAAATTACCCAATAGTTTTCAGAATATGAGCCACTTAATAATTCGAAGGGATGTTTCATCCCTTGAATAATTTTTTAGAATTGATTTGACACTATTTATCAAAGAACAAATCCTTAGAGAGCGTGTATATGAAATTTGAACGAAATCAGAGAAAAAGTCCTTTTTTGTTTGAAAAAACATCAAGGTTATAGTCCACAGTTTTAGAATGAATAATAAAATTTTGAAAAAATGTGTTAGGCATGTCATCCCCTTAATTTGACCCTCTAGAATCCGAATCTATAATCCAAATTTGAATTTAAGCTCTAGTTCTTGCATAATTCGCATTTTAAATGTCATTTTCAGGCTAATTTCCTGTCAATTTTATTGATCTATTTGACCCTCTAATTGGTAGTTTTAAGGGATGAAAAGTATATTTTTGGATAGATGAAGGTCCATGCAATCAGAATATGAAGAGATGAATTCAAATTACCCAATAGTTTTCAGAATATGAGCCACTTAATAATTCGAAGGGATGTTTCATCCCTTGAATAATTTTTTAGAATTGATTTGACACTATTTATCAAAGAACAAATCCTTAGAGAGCGTGTATATGAAATTTGAACGAAATCAGAGAAAAAGTCCTTTTTTGTTTGAAAAAACATCAAGGTTATAGTTCACAGTTTTAGAATGAATAATAAAATTTTGAAAAAATGTGTTAGGCATGTCATCCCCTCAATTTGACCCTCTAGAATCCGAATCTATAATCCAAATTTGAATTTAAGCTCTAGTTCTTGCATAATTCGCATTTTAAATGTCATTTTCAGGCTAATTTCCTGTCAATTTTATTGATCTATTTGACCCTCTAATTGGTAGTTTTAAGGGATGAAAAGTATATTTTTGGATAGATGAAGGTCCATGCAATCAGAATATGAAGAGATGAATTCAAATTACCCAATAGTTTTCAGAATATGAGCCACTTAATAATTCGAAGGGATGTTTCATCCCTTGAATAATTTTTTAGAATTGATTTGACACTATTTATCAAAGAACAAATCCTTAGAGAGCGTGTATATGAAATTTGAACGAAATCAGAGAAAAAGTCCTTTTTTGTTTGAAAAAACATCAAGGTTATAGTTCACAGTTTTAGAATGAATAATAAAATTTTGAAAAAATGTGTTAGGCATGTCATCCCCTCAATTTGACCCTCTAGAATCCGAATCTATAATCCAAATTTGAATTTAAGCTCTAGTTCTTGCATAATTCGCATTTTAAATGTCATTTTCAGGCTAATTTCCTGTCAATTTTATTGATCTATTTGACCCTCTAATTGGTAGTTTTAAGGGATGAAAAGTATATTTTTGGATAGATGAAGGTCCATGCAATCAGAATATGAAGAGATGAATTCAAATTACCCAATAGTTTTCAGAATATGAGCCACTTAATAATTCGAAGGGATGTTTCATCCCTTGAATAATTTTTTAGAATTGATTTGACACTATTTATCAAAGAACAAATCCTTAGAGAGCGTGTATATGAAATTTGAACGAAATCAGAGGAAAAGTCCTTTTTTGTTTGAAAAAACATCAAGGTTATAGTTCACAGTTTTAGAATGAATAATAAAATTTTGAAAAAATGTGTTAGGCATGTCATCCCCTCAATTTGACCCTCTAGAATCCGAATCTATAATCCAAATTTGAATTTAAGCTCTAGTTCTTGCATAATTCGCATTTTAAATGTCATTTTCAGGCTAATTTCCTGTCAATTTTATTGATCTATTTGACCCTCTAATTGGTAGTTTTAAGGGATGAAAAGTATATTTTTGGATAGATGAAGGTCCATGCAATCAGAATATGAAGAGATGAATTCAAATTACCCAATAGTTTTCAGAATATGAGCCACTTAATAATTCGAAGGGATGTTTCATCCCTTGAATAATTTTTTAGAATTGATTTGACACTATTTATCAAAGAACAAATCCTTAGAGAGCGTGTATATGAAATTTGAACGAAATCAGAGAAAAAGTCCTTTTTTGTTTGAAAAAACATCAAGGTTATAGTTCACAGTTTTAGAATGAATAATAAAATTTTGAAAAAATGTGTTAGGCATGTCATCCCCTCAATTTGACCCTCTAGAATCCGAATCTATAATCCAAATTTGAATTTAAGCTCTAGTTCTTGCATAATTCGCATTTTAAATGTCATTTTCAGGCTAATTTCCTGTCAATTTTATTGATCTATTTGACCCTCTAATTGGTAGTTTTAAGGGATGAAAAGTATATTTTTGGATAGATGAAGGTCCATGCAATCAGAATATGAAGAGATGAATTCAAATTACCCAATAGTTTTCAGAATATGAGCCACTTAATAATTCGAAGGGATGTTTCATCCCTTGAATAATTTTTTAGAATTGATTTGACACTATTTATCAAAGAACAAATCCTTAGAGAGCGTGTATATGAAATTTGAACGAAATCAGAGAAAAAGTCCTTTTTTGTTTGAAAAAACATCAAGGTTATAGTTCACAGTTTTAGAATGAATAATAAAATTTTGAAAAAATGTGTTAGGCATGTCATCCCCTCAATTTGACCCTCTAGAATCCGAATCTATAATCCAAATTTGAATTTAAGCTCTAGTTCTTGCATAATTCGCATTTTAAATGTCATTTTCAGGCTAATTTCCTGTCAATTTTATTGATCTATTTGACCCTCTAATTGGTAGTTTTAAGGGATGAAAAGTATATTTTTGGATAGATGAAGGTCCATGCAATCAGAATATGAAGAGATGAATTCAAATTACCCAATAGTTTTCAGAATATGAGCCACTTAATAATTCGAAGGGATGTTTCATCCCTTGAATAATTTTTTAGAATTGATTTGACACTATTTATCAAAGAACAAATCCTTAGAGAGCGTGTATATGAAATTTGAACGAAATCAGAGGAAAAGTCCTTTTTTGTTTGAAAAAACATCAAGGTTATAGTTCACAGTTTTAGAATGAATAATAAAATTTTGAAAAAATGTGTTAGGCATGTCATCCCCTCAATTTGACCCTCTAGAATCCGAATCTATAATCCAAATTTGAATTTAAGCTCTAGTTCTTGCATAATTCGCATTTTAAATGTCATTTTCAGGCTAATTTCCTGTCAATTTTATTGATCTATTTGACCCTCTAATTGGTAGTTTTAAGGGATGAAAAGTATATTTTTGGATAGATGAAGGTCCATGCAATCAGAATATGAAGAGATGAATTCAAATTACCCAATAGTTTTCAGAATATGAGCCACTTAATAATTCGAAGGGATGTTTCATCCCTTGAATAATTTTTTAGAATTGATTTGACACTATTTATCAAAGAACAAATCCTTAGAGAGCGTGTATATGAAATTTGAACGAAATCAGAGAAAAAGTCCTTTTTTGTTTGAAAAAACATCAAGGTTATAGTCCACAGTTTTAGAATGAATAATAAAATTTTGAAAAAATGTGTTAGGCATGTCATCCCCTCAATTTGACCCTCTAGAATCCGAATCTATAATCCAAATTTGAATTTAAGCTCTAGTTCTTGCATAATTCGCATTTTAAATGTCATTTTCAGGCTAATTTCCTGTCAATTTTATTGATCTATTTGACCCTCTAATTGGTAGTTTTAAGGGATGAAAAGTATATTTTTGGATAGATGAAGGTCCATGCAATCAGAATATGAAGAGATGAATTCAACTTACCCAATAGTTTTCAGAATATGAGCCACTTAATAATTCGAAGGGATGTTTCATCCCTTGAATAATTTTTTAGAATTGATTTGACACTATTTATCAAAGAACAAATCCTTAGAGAGCGTGTATATGAAATTTGAACGAAATCAGAGAAAAAGTCCTTTTTTGTTTGAAAAAACATCAAGGTTATAGTCCACAGTTTTAGAATGAATAATAAAATTTTGAAAAAATGTGTTAGGCATGTCATCCCCTTAATTTGACCCTCTAGAATCCGAATCTATAATCCAAATTTGAATTTAAGCTCTAGTTCTTGCATAATTCGCATTTTAAATGTCATTTTCAGGCTAATTTCCTGTCAATTCTATTGATCTATTTGACCCTCTAATTGGTAGTTTTAAGGAATGAAAAGTATATTTTTGGATAGATGAAGGTCCATGCAATCAGAATATGAAGAGATGAATTCAAATTATTCAATAGTTTTCAGAATATGAGCCACTGAATAATTCGAAGGGATGTTTCATCCCTTGAATAATTTTTTAGAATTGATTTGACACTATTTATCAAAGAACAAATCCTTAGAGAGCGTGTATATGAAATTTGAACGAAATCAGAGAAAAAGTCCTTTTTTGTTTGAAAAAACATCAAGGTTATAGTCCACAGTTTTAGAATGAATAATAAAATTTTGAAAAAATGTGTTAGGCATGTCATCCCCTTAATTTGACCCTCTAGAATCCGAATCTATAATCCAAATTTGAATTTAAGCTCTAGTTCTTGCATAATTCGCATTTTAAATGTCATTTTCAGGCTAATTTCCTGTCAATTTTATTGATCTATTTGACCCTCTAATTGGTAGTTTTAAGGGATGAAAAGTATATTTTTGGATAGATGAAGGTCCATGCAATCAGAATATGAAGAGATGAATTCAAATTACCCAATAGTTTTCAGAATATGAGCCACTTAATAATTCGAAGGGATGTTTCATCCCTTGAATAATTTTTTAGAATTGATTTGACACTATTTATCAAAGAACAAATCCTTAGAGAGCGTGTATATGAAATTTGAACGAAATCAGAGAAAAAGTCCTTTTTTGTTTGAAAAAACATCAAGGTTATAGTCCACAGTTTTAGAATGAATAATAAAATTTTGAAAAAATGTGTTAGGCATGTCATCCCCTTAATTTGACCCTCTAGAATCCGAATTTATAATCCAAATTTGAATTTAAGCTCTAGTTCTTGCATAATTCGCATTTTAAATGTCATTTTCAGGCTAATTTCCTGTCAATTCTATTGATCTATTTGACCCTCTAATTGGTAGTTTTAAGGGATGAAAAGTATATTTTTGGATAGATGAAGGTCCATGCAATCAGAATATGAAGAGATGAATTCAAATTACCCAATAGTTTTCAGAATATGAGCCACTTAATAATTCGAAGGGATGTTTCATCCCTTGAATAATTTTTTAGAATTGATTTGACACTATTTATCAAAGAACAAATCCTTAGAGAGCGTGTATATGGAATTTGAACGAAATCAGAGAAAAAGTCCTTTTTTGTTTGAAAAAACATCAAGGCTATAGTCCACAGTTTTAGAATGAACAATAAAATTTTGAAAAAATGTGTTAGGCATGTCATCCCCTTAATTTGACCCTCTAGAATCCGAATCTACAATCCAAATTTGAATTTAAGCTCTAGTTCTTGCATAATTCGCATTTTAAATGTCATTTTCAGGCTAATTTCCTGTCAATTTTATTGATCTATTTGACCCTCTAATTGGTAGTTTTAAGGGATGAAAAGTATATTTTTGGATAGATGAAGGTCCATGCAATCAGAATATGAAGAGATGAATTCAAATTACCCAATAGTTTTCAGAATATGAGCCACTTATTAATTCGTAGGGATGTTTCATCCCTTGAATAATTTTTTAGAATTGATTTGACACTATTTATCAAAGAACAAATCCTTAGAGAGCGTGTATATGAAATTTGAACGGAATCAGAGAAAAAGTCCTTTTTTGTTTGAAAAAACATCAAGGTTATAGTCCACAGTTTTAGAATGAATAATAAAATTTTGAAAAAATGTGTTAGGCATGTCATCCCCTTAATTCGACCCTCTAGAATCCGAATCTACAATCCAAATTTGAATTTAAGCTCTAGTTCTTGCATAATTCGCATTTTAAATGTCATTTTCAGGCTAATTTCCTGTCAATTTTATTGATCTATTTGACCCTCTAATTGGTAGTTTTAAGGGATGAAAAGTATATTTTTGGATAGATGAAGGTCCATGCAATCAGAATATGAAGAGATGAATTCAAATTATTCAATAGTTTTCAGAATATGAGCCACTGAATAATTCGAAGGGATGTTTCATCCCTTGAATAATTTTTTAGAATTGATTTGACACTATTTATCAAAGAACAAATCCTTAGAGAGCGTGTATATGAAATTTGAACGGAATCAGAGAAAAAGTCCTTTTTTGTTTGAAAAAACATCAAGGTTATAGTCCACAGTTTTAGAATGAATAATAAAATTTTGAAAAAATGTGTTAGGCATGTCATCCCCTTAATTTGACCCTCTAGAATCCGAATCTATAATCCAAATTTGAATTTAAGCTCTAGTTCTTGCATAATTCGCATTTTAAATGTCATTTTCAGGCTAATTTCCTGTCAATTCTATTGATCTATTTGACCCTCTAATTGGTAGTTTTAAGGGATGAAAAGTATATTTTTGAATAGATGAAGGTCCATGCAATCAGAATATGAAGAGATGAATTCAAATTACCCAATAGTTTTCAGAATATGAGCCACTTAATAATTCGAAGGGATGTTTCATCCCTTGAATAATTTTTTAGAATTGATTTGACACTATTTATCAAAGAACAAATCCTTAGAGAGCGTGTATATGAAATTTGAACGAAATCAGAGAAAAAGTCCTTTTTTGTTTGAAAAAACATCAAGGTTATAGTCCACAGTTTTAGAATGAATAATAAAATTTTGAAAAAATGTGTTAGGCATGTCATCCCCTTAATTTGACCCTCTAGAATCCGAATCTATAATCCAAATTTGAATTTAAGCTCTAGTTCTTGCATAATTCGCATTTTAAATGTCATTTTCAGGCTAATTTCCTGTCAATTTTATTGATCTATTTGACCCTCTAATTGGTAGTTTTAAGGGATGAAAAGTATATTTTTGGATAGATGAAGGTCCATGCAATCAGAATATGAAGAGATGAATTCAAATTACCCAATAGTTTTCAGAATATGAGCCACTTAATAATTCGAAGGGATGTTTCATCCCTTGAATAATTTTTTAGAATTGATTTGACACTATTTATCAAAGAACAAATCCTTAGAGAGCGTGTATATGAAATTTGAACGAAATCAGAGAAAAAGTCCTTTTTTGTTTGAAAAAATATCAAGGTTATAGTCCACAGTTTTAGAATGAATAATAAAATTTTGAAAAAATGTGTTAGGCATGTCATCCCCTTAATTTGACCCTCTAGAATCCGAATTTATAATCCAAATTTGAATTTAAGCTCTAGTTCTTGCATAATTCGCATTTTAAATGTCATTTTCAGGCTAATTTCCTGTCAATTTTATTGATCTATTTGACCCTCTAATTGGTAGTTTTAAGGGATGAAAAGTATATTTTTGGATAGATGAAGGTCCATGCAATCAGAATATGAAGAGATGAATTCAAATTACCCAATAGTTTTCAGAATATGAGCCACTTAATAATTCGAAGGGATGTTTCATCCCTTGAATAATTTTTTAGAATTGATTTGACACTATTTATCAAAGAACAAATCCTTAGAGAGCGTGTATATGAAATTTGAACGAAATCAGAGAAAAAGTCCTTTTTTGTTTGAAAAAACATCAAGGTTATAGTCCACAGTTTTAGAATGAATAATAAAATTTTGAAAAAATGTGTTAGGCATGTCATCCCCTTAATTTGACCCTCTAGAATCCGAATTTATAATCCAAATTTGAATTTAAGCTCAAGTTCTTGCATAATTCGCATTTTAAATGTCATTTTCAGGCTAATTTCCTGTCAATTCTATTGATCTATTTGACCCTCTAATTGGTAGTTTTAAGGGATGAAAAGTATATTTTTGGATAGATGAAGGTCCATGCAATCAGAATATGAAGAGATGAATTCAAATTACCCAATAGTTTTCAGAATATGAGCCACTTAATAATTCGAAGGGATGTTTCATCCCTTGAATAATTTTTTAGAATTGATTTGACACTATTTATCAAAGAACAAATCTTTAGAGAGCGTGTATATGAAATTTGAACGGAATCAGAGGAAAAGTTCTTTTTTGTTTGAAAAAACATCAAGGCTAGAGTCCACAGTTTTAGAATGAACAATAAAATTTTGAAAAAATGTGTTAGGCATGTCATCCCCTTAATTTGACCCTCTAGAATCCGAATCTACAATCCAAATTTGAATTTAAGCTCTAGTTCTTGCATAATTCGCATTTTAAATGTCATTTTCAGGCTAATTTCCTGTCAATTTTATTGATCTATTTGACCCTCTAATTGGTAGTTTTAAGGGATGAAAAGTATATTTTTGGATAGATGAAGGTCCATGCAATCAGAATATGAAGAGAGGAATTCAAATTACCCAATAGTTTTCAGAATATGAGCCACTTAATAATTCGAAGGGATGTTTCATCCCTTGAATAATTTTTTAGAATTGATTTGACACTATTTATCAAAGAACAAATTCTTAGAGAGCGTGTATATGAAATTTGAACGGAATCAGAGAAAAAGTCCTTTTTTGTTTGAAAAAACATCAAGGTTATAGTCCACAGTTTTAGAATGAATAATTAAATTTTGAAAAAATGTGTTAGGCATGTCATCCCCTTAATTTGACCCTCTAGAATCCGAATCTACAATCCAAATTTGAATTTAAGCTCTAGTTCTTGCATAATTCGCATTTTAAATGTCATTTTCAGGCTAATTTCCTGTCAATTTTATTGATCTATTTGACCCTCTAATTGGTAGTTTTAAGGGATGAAAAGTATATTTTTGGATAGATGAAGGTCCATGCAATCAGAATATGAAGAGAGGAATTCAAATTACCCAATAGTTTTCAGAATATGAGCCACTTAATAATTCGAAGGGATGTTTCATCCCTTGAATAATTTTTTAGAATTGATTTGACACTATTTATCAAAGAACAAATTCTTAGAGAGAGTGTATATGAAATTTGAACGGAATCAGAGAAAAAGTCCTTTTTTGTTTGAAAAAACATCAAGGTTATAGTCCACAGTTTTAGAATGAATAATAAAATTTTGAAAAAATGTGTTAGGCATGTCATCCCCTTAATTTGACCCTCTAGAATCCGAATTTATAATCCAAATTTGAATTTAACTCTAGTTCTTGCATAATTCGCATTTTAAATGTCATTTTCAGGCTAATTTCCTGTCAATTCTATTGATCTATTTGACCCTCTAATTGGTAGTTTTAAGGGATGAAAAGTATATTTTTGGATAGATGAAGGTCCATGCAATTAGAATATGAAGAGATGAATTCAAATTACCCAATAGTTTTCAGAATATGAGCCACTTAATAATTCGAAGGGATGTTTCATCCCTTGAATAATTTTTTAGAATTGATTTGACACTATTTATCAAAGAACAAATCCTTAGAGAGCGTGTATATGAAATTTGAACGAAATCAGAGAAAAAGTCCTTTTTTGTTTGAAAAAACATCAAGGTTATAGTCCACAGTTTTAGAATGAATAATAAAATTTTGAAAAAATGTGTTAGGCATGTCATCCCCTTAATTTGACCCTCTAGAATCCGAATTTATAATCCAAATTTGAATTTAAGCTCTAGTTCTTGCATAATTCGCATTTTAAATGTCATTTTCAGGCTAATTTCCTGTCAATTCTATTGATCTATTTGACCCTCTAATTGGTAGTTTTAAGGGATGAAAAGTATATTTTTGGATAGATGAAGGTCCATGCAATCAGAATATGAAGAGATGAATTCAAATTACCCAATAGTTTTCAGAATATGAGCCACTTAATAATTCGAAGGGATGTTTCATCCCTTGAATAATTTTTTAGAATTGATTTGACACTATTTATCAAAGAACAAATCCTTAGAGAGCGTGTATATGAAATTTGAACGAAATCAGAGAGAAAGTCCTTTTTTGTTTGAAAAAACATCAAGGTTATAGTCCACAGTTTTAGAATGAATAATAAAATTTTGAAAAAATGTGTTAGGCATGTCATCCCCTCAATTTGACCCTCTAGAATCCGAATCTATAATCCAAATTTGAATTTAAGCTCTAGTTCTTGCATAATTCGCATTTTAAATGTCATTTTCAGGCTAATTTCCTGTCAATTCTATTGATCTATTTGACCCTCTAATTGGTAGTTTTAAGGGATGAAAAGTATATTTCTGGATAGATGAAGGTCCATGCAATCAGAATATGAAGAGATGAATTCAAATTACCCAATAGTTTTCAGAATATGAGCCACTTAATAATTCGAAGGGATGTTTCATCCCTTGAATAATTTTTTAGAATTGATTTGACACTATTTATCAAAGAACAAATCCTTAGAGAGCGTGTATATGAAATTTGAACGGAATCAGAGGAAAAGTCCTTTTTTGTTTGAAAAAACATCAAGGTTATAGTCCACAGTTTTAGAATGAATAATAAAATTTTGAAAAAATGTGTTAGGCATGTCATCCCCTTAATTTGACCCTCTAGAATCCGAATCTACAATCCAAATTTGAATTTAAGCTCTAGTTCTTGCATAATTCGCATTTTAAATGTCATTTTCAGGCTAATTTCCTGTCAATTCTATTGATCTATTTGACCCTCTAATTGGTAGTTTTAAGGGATGAAAAGTATATTTTTGGATAGATGAAGGTCCATGCAATCAGAATATGAAGAGATGAATTCAAATTACCCAATAGTTTTCAGAATATGAGCCACTTAATAATTCGAAGGGATGTTTCATCCCTTGAATAATTTTTTAGAATTGATTTGACACTATTTATCAAAGAACAAATCCTTAGAGAGCGTGTATATGAAATTTGAACGAAATCAGAGAAAAAGTCCTTTTTTGTTTGAAAAAATATCAAGGTTATAGTCCACAGTTTTAGAATGAATAATAAAATTTTGAAAAAATGTGTTAGGCATGTCATCCCCTTAATTTGACCCTCTAGAATCCGAATTTATAATCCAAATTTGAATTTAAGCTCTAGTTCTTGCATAATTCGCATTTTAAATGTCATTTTCAGGCTAATTTCCTGTCAATTCTATTGATCTATTTGACCCTCTAATTGGTAGTTTTAAGGGATGAAAAGTATATTTTTGGATAGATGAAGGTCCATGCAATCAGAATATGAAGAGATGAATTCAAATTATTCAATAGTTTTCAGAATATGAGCCACTGAATAATTCGAAGGGATGTTTCATCCCTTGAATAATTTTTTAGAATTGATTTGACACTATTTATCAAAGAACAAATCCTTAGAGAGCGTGTATATGAAATTTGAACGGAATCAGAGAAAAAGTCCTTTTTTGTTTGAAAAAACATCAAGGTTATAGTCCACAGTTTTAGAATGAATAATAAAATTTTGAAAAAATGTGTTAGGCATGTCATCCCCTTAATTTGACCCTCTAGAATCCGAATTTATAATCCAAATTTGAATTTAAGCTCTAGTTCTTGCATAATTCGCATTTTAAATGTCATTTTCAGGCTAATTTCCTGTCAATTCTATTGATCTATTTGACCCTCTAATTGGTAGTTTTAAGGGATGAAAAGTATATTTTTGGATAGATGAAGGTCCATGCAATCAGAATATGAAGAGATGAATTCAAATTATTCAATAGTTTTCAGAATATGAGCCACTGAATAATTCGAAGGGATGTTTCATCCCTTGAATAATTTTTTAGAATTGATTTGACACTATTTATCAAAGAACAAATCCTTAGAGAGCGTGTATATGAAATTTGAACGGAATCAGAGAAAAAGTCCTTTTTTGTTTGAAAAAACATCAAGGTTATAGTCCACAGTTTTAGAATGAATAATAAAATTTTGAAAAAATGTGTTAGGCATGTCATCCCCTTAATTTGACCCTCTAGAATCCGAATTTATAATCCAAATTTGAATTTAAGCTCTAGTTCTTGCATAATTCGCATTTTAAATGTCATTTTCAGGCTAATTTCCTGTCAATTTTATTGATCTATTTGACCCTCTAATTGGTAGTTTTAAGGGATGAAAAGTATATTTTTGGATAGATGAAGGTCCATGCAATCAGAATATGAAGAGAGGAATTCAAATTACCCAATAGTTTTCAGAATATGAGCCACTTAATAATTCGAAGGGATGTTTCATCCCTTGAATAATTTTTTAGAATTGATTTGACACTATTTATCAAAGAACAAATCCTTAAAGAGCGTGTATATGAAATTTGAACGGAATCAGAGAAAAAGTCCTTTTTTGTTTGAAAAAACATCAAGGTTATAGTCCACAGTTTTAGAATGAATAATAAAATTTTGAAAAAATGTGTTAGGCATGTCATCCCCTTAATTTGACCCTCTAGAATCCGAATCTACAATCCAAATTTGAATTTAAGCTCTAGTTCTTGCATAATTCGCATTTTAAATGTCATTTTTAGGCTAATTTCCTGTCAATTCTATTGATCTATTTGACCCTCTAATTGGTAGTTTTAAGGGATGAAAAGTATATTTTTGGATAGATGAAGGTCCATGCAATCAGAATATGAAGAGATGAATTCAAATTACCCAATAGTTTTCAGAATATGAGCCACTTAATAATTCGAAGGGATGTTTCATCCCTTGAATAATTTTTTAGAATTGATTTGACACTATTTATCAAAGAACAAATCCTTAGAGAGCGTGTATATGAAATTTGAACGAGATCAGAGAAAAAGTCCTTTTTTGTTTGAAAAAATATCAAGGTTATAGTCCACAGTTTTAGAATGAATAATAAAATTTTGAAAAAATGTGTTAGGCATGTCATCCCCTTAATTTGACCCTCTAGAATCCGAATTTATAATCCAAATTTGAATTTAAGCTCTAGTTCTTGCATAATTCGCATTTTAAATGTCATTTTCAGGCTAATTTCCTGTCAATTCTATTGATCTATTTGACCCTCTAATTGGTAGTTTTAAGGGATGAAAAGTATATTTTTGGATAGATGAAGGTCCATGCAATCAGAATATGAAGAGATGAATTCAAATTATTCAATAGTTTTCAGAATATGAGCCACTGAATAATTCGAAGGGATGTTTCATCCCTTGAATAATTTTTTAGAATTGATTTGACACTATTTATCAAAGAACAAATCCTTAGAGAGCGTGTATATGAAATTTGAACGGAATCAGAGAAAAAGTCCTTTTTTGTTTGAAAAAACATCAAGGTTATAGTCCACAGTTTTAGAATGAATAATAAAATTTTGAAAAAATGTGTTAGGCATGTCATCCCCTTAATTTGACCCTCTAGAATCCGAATTTATAATCCAAATTTGAATTTAAGCTCTAGTTCTTGCATAATTCGCATTTTAAATGTCATTTTCAGGCTAATTTCCTGTCAATTCTATTGATCTATTTGACCCTCTAATTGGTAGTTTAAAGGGATGAAAAGTATATTTTTGGATAGATGAAGGTCCATGCAATCAGAATATGAAGAGATGAATTCAAATTACCCAATAGTTTTCAGAATATGAGCCACTTAATAATTCGAAGGGATGTTTCATCCCTTGAATAATTTTTTAGAATTGATTTGACACTATTTATCAAAGAACAAATTCTTAGAGAGCGTGTATATGAAATTTGAACGAAATCAGAGAAAAAGTCCTTTTTTGTTTGAAAAAACATCAAGGTTATAGTCCACAGTTTTAGAATGAATAATAAAATTTTGAAAAAATGTGTTAGGCATGTCATCCCCTTAATTTGACCCTCTAGAATCCGAATCTACAATCCAAATTTGAATTTAAGCTCTAGTTCTTGCATAATTCGCATTTTAAATGTCATTTTCAGGCTAATTTCCTGTCAATTTTATTGATCTATTTGACCCTCTAATTGGTAGTTTTAAGGGATGAAAAGTATATTTTTGGATAGATGAAGGTCCATGCAATCAGAATATGAAGAGAGGAATTCAAATTACCCAATAGTTTTCAGAATATGGGCCACTTAATAATTCGAAGGGATGTTTCATCCCTTGAATAATTTTTTAGAATTGATTTGACACTATTTATCAAAGAACAAATCCTTAGAGAGCGTGTATATGAAATTTGAACGGAATCAGAGAAAAAGTCCTTTTTTGTTTGAAAAAACATCAAGGTTATAGTCCACAGTTTTAGAATGAATAATAAAATTTTGAAAAAATGTGTTAGGCATGTCATCCCCTTAATTTGACCCTCTAGAATCCGAATCTACAATCCAAATTTGAATTTAAGCTCTAGTTCTTGCATAATTCGCATTTTAAATGTCATTTTCAGGCTAATTTCCTGTCAATTCTATTGATCTATTTGACCCTCTAATTGGTAGTTTTAAGGGATGAAAAGTATATTTTTGGATAGATGAAGGTCCATGCAATCAGAATATGAAGAGATGAATTCAAATTACCCAATAGTTTTCAGAATATGAGCCACTTAATAATTCGAAGGGATGTTTCATCCCTTGAATAATTTTTTAGAATTGATTTGACACTATTTATCAAAGAACAAATCCTTAGAGAGCGTGTATATGAAATTTGAACGAAATCAGAGAAAAAGTCCTTTTTTGTTTGAAAAAATATCAAGGTTATAGTCCACAGTTTTAGAATGAATAATAAAATTTTGAAAAAATGTGTTAGGCATGTCATCCCCTTAATTTGACCCTCTAGAATCCGAATTTATAATCCAAATTTGAATTTAAGCTCTAGTTCTTGCATAATTCGCATTTTAAATGTCATTTTCAGGCTAATTTCCTGTCAATTCTATTGATCTATTTGACCCTCTAATTGGTAGTTTTAAGGGATGAAAAGTATATTTTTGGATAGATGAAGGTCCATGCAATCAGAATATGAAGAGATGAATTCAAATTATTCAATAGTTTTCAGAATATGAGCCACTGAATAATTCGAAGGGATGTTTCATCCCTTGAATAATTTTTTAGAATTGATTTGACACTATTTATCAAAGAACAAATCCTTAGAGAGCGTGTATATGAAATTTGAACGGAATCAGAGAAAAAGTCCTTTTTTGTTTGAAAAAACATCAAGGTTATAGTCCACAGTTTTAGAATGAATAATAAAATTTTGAAAAAATGTGTTAGGCATGTCATCCCCTTAATTTGACCCTCTAGAATCCGAATTTATAATCCAAATTTGAATTTAAGCTCTAGTTCTTGCATAATTCGCATTTTAAATGTCATTTTCAGGCTAATTTCCTGTCAATTCTATTGATCTATTTGACCCTCTAATTGGTAGTTTAAAGGGATGAAAAGTATATTTTTGGATAGATGAAGGTCCATGCAATCAGAATATGAAGAGAGGAATTCAAATTACCCAATAGTTTTCAGAATATGAGCCACTTAATAATTCGAAGGGATGTTTCATCCCTTGAATAATTTTTTAGAATTGATTTGACACTATTTATCAAAGAACAAATCCTTAGAGAGCGTGTATATGAAATTTGAACGAAATCAGAGAAAAAGTCCTTTTTAGTTTGAAAAAACATCAAGGTTATAGTCCACAGTTTTAGAATGAATAATAAAATTTTGAAAAAATGTGTTAGGCATGTCATCCCCTTAATTTGACCCTCTAGAATCCGAATCTATAATCCAAATTTGAATTTAAGCTCTAGTTCTTGCATAATTCGCATTTTAAATGTCATTTTCAGGCTAATTTCCTGTCAATTTTATTGATCTATTTGACCCTCTAATTGGTAGTTTTAAGGGATGAAAAGTATATTTTTGGATAGATGAAGGTCCATGCAATCAGAATATGAAGAGATGAATTCAAATTACCCAATAGTTTTCAGAATATGAGCCACTGAATAATTCGAAGGGATGTTTCATCCCTTGAATAATTTTTTAGAATTGATTTGACACTATTTATCAAAGAACAAATCCTTAGAGAGCGTGTATATGAAATTTGAACGAAATCAGAGAAAAAGTCCTTTTTTGTTTGAAAAAACATCAAGGTTATAGTCCACAGTTTTAGAATGAATAATAAAATTTTGAAAAAATGTGTTAGGCATGTCATCCCCTTAATTTGACCCTCTAGAATCCGAATTTATAATCCAAATTTGAATTTAAGCTCTAGTTCTTGCATAATTCGCATTTTAAATGTCATTTTCAGGCTAATTTCCTGTCAATTCTATTGATCTATTTGACCCTCTAATTGGTAGTTTTAAGGGATGAAAAGTATATTTTTGGATAGATGAAGGTCCATGCAATCAGAATATGAAGAGATGAATTCAAATTATTCAATAGTTTTCAGAATATGAGCCACTGAATAATTCGAAGGGATGTTTCATCCCTTGAATAATTTTTTAGAATTGATTTGACACTATTTATCAAAGAACAAATCCTTAGAGAGCGTGTATATGAAATTTGAACGGAATCAGAGAAAAAGTCCTTTTTTGTTTGAAAAAACATCAAGGTTATAGTCCACAGTTTTAGAATGAATAATAAAATTTTGAAAAAATGTGTTAGGCATGTCATCCCCTTAATTTAACCCTCTAGAATCCGAATTTATAATCCAAATTTGAATTTAAGCTCTAGTTCTTGCATAATTCGCATTTTAAATGTCATTTTCAGGCTAATTTCCTGTCAATTCTATTGATCTATTTGACCCTCTAATTGGTAGTTTTAAGGGATGAAAAGTATATTTTTGGATAGATGAAGGTCCATGCAATCAGAATATGAAGAGATGAATTCAAATTACCCAATAGTTTTCAGAATATGAGCCACTTAATAATTCGAAGGGATGTTTCATCCCTTGAATAATTTTTTAGAATTGATTTGACACTATTTATCAAAGAACAAATCCTTAGAGAGCGTGTATATGAAATTTGAACGAAATCAGAGAAAAAGTCCTTTTTTGTTTGAAAAAACATCAAGGTTATAGTCCACAGTTTTAGAATGAATAATAAAATTTTGAAAAAATGTGTTAGGCATGTCATCCCCTTAATTTGACCCTCTAGAATCCGAATCTATAATCCAAATTTGAATTTAAGCTCTAGTTCTTGCATAATTCGCATTTTAAATGTCATTTTCAGGCTAATTTCCTGTCAATTTTATTGATCTATTTGACCCTCTAATTGGTAGTTTTAAGGGATGAAAAGTATATTTTTGGATAGATGAAGGTCCATGCAATCAGAATATGAAGAGATGAATTCAAATTACCCAATAGTTTTCAGAATATGAGCCACTTAATAATTCGAAGGGATGTTTCATCCCTTGAATAATTTTTTAGAATTGATTTGACACTATTTATCAAAGAACAAATCCTTAGAGAGCGTGTATATGAAATTTGAACGAAATCAGAGAAAAAGTCCTTTTTTGTTTGAAAAAACATCTAGGTTATAGTCCACAGTTTTAGAATGAATAATAAAATTTTGAAAAAATGTGTTAGGCATGTCATCCCCTTAATTTGACCCTCTAGAATCCGAATTTATATTCCAAATTTGAATTTAAGCTCTAGTTCTTGCATAATTCGCATTTTAAATGTCATTTTCAGGCTAATTTCCTGTCAATTCTATTGATCTATTTGACCCTCTAATTGGTAGTTTTAAGGGATGAAAAGTATATTTTTGGATAGATGAAGGTCCATGCAATCAGAATATGAAGAGATGAATTCAAATTACCCAATAGTTTTCAGAATATGAGCCACTTAATAATTCGAAGGGATGTTTCATCCCTTGAATAATTTTTTAGAATTGATTTGACACTATTTATCAAAGAACAAATCCTTAGAGAGCGTGTATATGAAATTTGAACGGAATCAGAGGAAAAGTCCTTTTTTGTTTGAAAAAACATCAAGGCTATAGTCCACAGTTTTAGAATGAACAATAAAATTTTGAAAAAATGTGTTAGGCATGTCATCCCCTTAATTTGACCCTCTAGAATCCGAATTTATAATCCAAATTTGAATTCAAGCTCTAGTTCTTGCATAATTCGCATTTTAAATGTCATTTTCAGGCTAATTTCCTGTCAATTCTATTGATCTATTTGACCCTCTAATTGGTAGTTTTAAGGGATGAAAAGTATATTTTTGGATAGATGAAGGTCCATGCAATCAGAATATAAAGAGAGGAATTCAAATTACCCAATAGTTTTCAGAATATGAGCCACTTAATAATTCGAAGGGATGTTTCATCCCTTGAATAATTTTTTAGAATTGATTTGACACTATTTATCAAAGAACAAATCCTTAGAGAGCGTGTATATGAAATTTGAACGAAATCAGAGAAAAAGTCCTTTTTTGTTTGAAAAAACATCAAGGTTATAGTCCACAGTTTTAGAATGAATAATTAAATTTTGAAAAAATGTGTTAGGCATGTCATCCCCTTAATTTGACCCTCTAGAATCCGAATCTATAATCCAAATTTGAATTTAAGCTCTAGTTCTTGCATAATTCGCATTTTAAATGTCATTTTCAGGCTAATTTCCTGTCAATTTTATTGATCTATTTGACCCTCTAATTGGTAGTTTTAAGGGATGAAAAGTATATTTTTGGATAGATAAAGGTCTATGCAATCAGAATATGAAGAGAGGAATTCAAATTACCAAATAGTTTTCAGAATATGAGCCACTTAATAATTCGAAGGGATGTTTCATCCCTTGAATAATTTTTTAGAATTGATTTGACACTATTTATCAAAGAACAAATCCTTAGAGAGCGTGTATATGAAATTTGAACGAAATCAGAGAAAAAGTCCTTTTTTGTTTGAAAAAACATCAAGGTTATAGTCCACAGTTTTAGAATGAATAATAAAATTTTGAAAAAATGTGTTAGGCATGTCATCTCCTTAATTCGACCCTCTAGAATCCGAATCTACAATCCAAATTTGAATTTAAGCTCTAGTTCTTGCATAATTCGCATTTTAAATGTCATTTTCAGGCTAATTTCCTGTCAATTTTATTGATCTATTTGACCCTCTAATTGGTAGTTTTAAGGGATGAAAAGTATATTTTTGGATAGATGAAGGTCCATGCAATCAGAATATAAAGAGATGAATTCAAATTATTCAATAGTTTTCAGAATATGAGCCACTGAATAATTCGAAGGGATGTTTCATCCCTTGAATAATTTTTTAGAATTGATTTGACACTATTTATCAAAGAACAAATCCTTAGAGAGCGTGTATATGAAATTTGAACGGAATCAGAGAAAAAGTCCTTTTTTGTTTGAAAAAACATCAAGGTTATAGTCCACAGTTTTAGAATGAATAATAAAATTTTGAAAAAATGTGTTAGGCATGTCATCCCCTTAATTTGACCCTCTAGAATCCGAATTTATAATCCAAATTTGAATTTAAGCTCTAGTTCTTGCATAATTCGCATTTTAAATGTCATTTTCAGGCTAATTTCCTGTCAATTCTATTGATCTATTTGACCCTCTAATTGGTAGTTTTAAGGGATGAAAAGTATATTTTTGGATAGATGAAGGTCTATGCAATCAGAATATGAAGAGATGAATTCAAATTACCCAAAAGTTTTCAGAATATGAGCCACTTAATAATTCGAAGGGATGTTTCATCCCTTGAATAATATTTTAGAATTGATTTGACACTATTTATCAAAGAATAAATCCTTAGAGAGCGTGTATATGAAATTTGAACGAAATCAGAGAAAAAGTCCTTTTTTGTTTGAAAAAACATCAAGGTTATAGTCCACAGTTTTAGAATGAATAATAAAATTTTGAAAAAATGTGTTAGGCATGTCATCCCCTTAATTTGACCCTCTAGAATCCGAATCTATAATCCAAATTTGAATTTAAGCTCTAGTTCTTGCATAATTCGCATTTTAAATGTCATTTTCAGGCTAATTTCCTGTCAATTTTATTGATCTATTTGACCCTCTAATTGGTAGTTTTAAGGGATGAAAAGTATATTTTTGGATAGATGAAGGTCCATGCAATCAAAATATGAAGAGATGAATTCAAATTACCCAATAGTTTTCAGAATATGAGCCACTTAATAATTCGAAGGGATGTTTCATCCCTTGAATAATTTTTTAGAATTGATTTGACACTATTTATCAAAGAACAAATCCTTAGAGAGCGTGTATATGAAATTTGAACGAAATCAGAGAAAAAGTCCTTCTTTGTTTGAAAAAACATCAAGGTTATAGTCCACAGTTTTAGAATGAATAATAAAATTTTGAAAAAATGTGTTAGGCATGTCATCCCCTTAATTTGACCCTCTAGAATCCGAATCTATAATCCAAATTTGAATTTAAGCTCTAGTTCTTGCATAATTCGCATTTTAAATGTCATTTTCAGGCTAATTTCCTGTCAATTTTATTGATCTATTTGACCCTCTAATTGGTAGTTTTAAGGGATGAAAAGTATATTTTTGGATAGATGAAGGTCCATGCAATCAGAATATGAAGAGATGAATTCAAATTACCCAATAGTTTTCAGAATATGAGCCACCTAATAATTCGAAGGGATGTTTCATCCCTTGAATAATTTTTTAGAATTGATTTGACACTATTTATCAAAGAACAAATCCTTAGAGAGCGTGTATATGAAATTTGAACGAAATCAGAGAAAAAGTCCTTTTTTGTTTGAAAAAACATCAAGGTTATAGTCCACAGTTTTAGAATGAATAATAAAATTTTGAAAAAATGTGTTAGGCATGTCATCCCCTTAATTTGACCCTCTAGAATCCGAATCTATAATCCAAATTTGAATTTAAGCTCTAGTTCTTGCATAATTCGCATTTTAAATGTCATTTTCAGGCTAATTTCCTGTCAATTTTATTGATCTATTTGACCCTCTAATTGGTAGTTTTAAGGGATGAAAAGTATATTTTTGGATAGATGAAGGTCCATGCAATCAGAATATGAAGAGATGAATTCAAATTACCCAATAGTTTTCAGAATATGAGCCACTTAATAATTCGAAGGGATGTTTCATCCCTTGAATAATTTTTTAGAATTGATTTGACACTATTTATCAAAGAACAAATCCTTAGAGAGCGTGTATATGAAATTTGAACGAAATCAGAGAAAAAGTCCTTTTTTGTTTGAAAAAACATCAAGGTTATAGTCCACAGTTTTAGAATGAATAATAAAATTTTGAAAAAATGTGTTAGGCATGTCATCCCCTTAATTTGACCCTCTAGAATCCGAATCTATAATCCAAATTTGAATTTAAGCTCTAGTTCTTGCATAATTCGCATTTTAAATGTCATTTTCAGGCTAATTTCCTGTCAATTTTATTGATCTATTTGACCCTCTAATTGGTAGTTTTAAGGGATGAAAAGTATATTTTTGGATAGATGAAGGTCCATGCAATCAAAATATGAAGAGATGAATTCAAATTACCCAATAGTTTTCAGAATATGAGCCACTTAATAATTCGAAGGGATGTTTCATCCCTTGAATAATTTTTTAGAATTGATTTGACACTATTTATCAAAGAACAAATCCTTAGAGAGCGTGTATATGAAATTTGAACGAAATCAGAGAAAAAGTCCTTCTTTGTTTGAAAAAACATCAAGGTTATAGTCCACAGTTTTAGAATGAATAATAAAATTTTGAAAAAATGTGTTAGGCATGTCATCCCCTTAATTTGACCCTCTAGAATCCGAATCTATAATCCAAATTTGAATTTAAGCTCTAGTTCTTGCATAATTCGCATTTTAAATGTCATTTTCAGGCTAATTTCCTGTCAATTTTATTGATCTATTTGACCCTCTAATTGGTAGTTTTAAGGGATGAAAAGTATATTTTTGGATAGATGAAGGTCCATGCAATCAGAATATGAAGAGATGAATTCAAATTACCCAATAGTTTTCAGAATATGAGCCACCTAATAATTCGAAGGGATGTTTCATCCCTTGAATAATTTTTTAGAATTGATTTGACACTATTTATCAAAGAACAAATCCTTAGAGAGCGTGTATATGAAATTTGAACGAAATCAGAGAAAAAGTCCTTTTTTGTTTGAAAAAACATCAAGGTTATAGTCCACAGTTTTAGAATGAATAATAAAATTTTGAAAAAATGTGTTAGGCATGTCATCCCCTTAATTTGACCCTCTAGAATCCGAATCTATAATCCAAATTTGAATTTAAGCTCTAGTTCTTGCATAATTCGCATTTTAAATGTCATTTTCAGGCTAATTTCCTGTCAATTTTATTGATCTATTTGACCCTCTAATTGGTAGTTTTAAGGGATGAAAAGTATATTTTTGGATAGATGAAGGTCCATGCAATCAGAATATGAAGAGATGAATTCAAATTACCCAATAGTTTTCAGAATATGAGCCACTTAATAATTCGAAGGGATGTTTCATCCCTTGAATAATTTTTTAGAATTGATTTGACACTATTTATCAAAGAACAAATCCTTAGAGAGCGTGTATATGAAATTTGAACGAAATCAGAGAAAAAGTCCTTTTTTGTTTGAAAAAACATCAAGGTTATAGTCCACAGTTTTAGAATGAATAATAAAATTTTGAAAAAATGTGTTAGGCATGTCATCCCCTTAATTTGACCCTCTAGAATCCGAATCTATAATCCAAATTTGAATTTAAGCTCTAGTTCTTGCATAATTCGCATTTTAAATGTCATTTTCAGGCTAATTTCCTGTCAATTTTATTGATCTATTTGACCCTCTAATTGGTAGTTTTAAGGGATGAAAAGTATATTTTTGGATAGATGAAGGTCCATGCAATCAGAATATGAAGAGATGAATTCAAATTACCCAATAGTTTTCAGAATATGAGCCACTTAATAATTCGAAGGGATGTTTCATCCCTTGAATAATTTTTTAGAATTGATTTGACACTATTTATCAAAGAACAAATCCTTAGAGAGCGTGTATATGAAATTTGAACGAAATCAGAGAAAAAGTCCTTTTTTGTTTGAAAAAACATCAAGGTTATAGTCCACAGTTTTAGAATGAATAATAAAATTTTGAAAAAATGTGTTAGGCATGTCATCCCCTTAATTTGACCCTCTAGAATCCATATTTATAATCCAAATTTGAATTTAAGCTCTAGTTCTTGCATAATTCGCATTTTAAATGTCATTTTCAGGCTAATTTCCTGTCTATTCTATTGATCTATTTGACCCTCTAATTGGTAGTTTTAAGGGAAGAAAAGTATATTTTTGGATAGATGAAGGTCCATGCAATCAGAATATGAAGAGATGAATTCAAATTATTCAATAGTTTTCAGAATATGAGCCACTGAATAATTCGAAGGGATGTTTCATCCCTTGAATAATTTTTTAGAATTGATTTGACACTATTTATCAAAGAACAAATCCATAGAGAGCGTGTATATGAAATTTGAACGGAATCAGAGAAAAAGTCCTTTTTTGTTTGAAAAAACATCAAGGTTTATAGTCCACAGTTTTAGAATGAATAATAAAATTTTGAAAAAATGTGTTAGGCATGTCATCCCCTTAATTTGACCCTCTAGAATCCGAATTTATAATCCAAATTTGAATTTAAGCTCTAGTTCTTGCATAATTCGCATTTTAAATGTCATTTTCAGGCTAATTTCCTGTCAATTCTATTGATCTATTTGACCCTCTAATTGGTAGTTTTAAGGGATGAAAAGTATATTTTTGGATAGATGAAGGTCCATGCAATCAGAATATGAAGAGATGAATTCAAATTACCCAATAGTTTTCAGAATATGAGCCACTTAATAATTCGAAGGGATGTTTCATCCCTTGAATAATTTTTTAGAATTGATTTGACACTATTTATCAAAGAACAAATCCTTAGAGAGCGTGTATATGAAATTTGAACGAAATCAGAGAAAAAGTCCTTTTTTGTTTGAAAAAACATCAAGGTTTATAGTCCACAGTTTTAGAATGAATAATAAAATTTTGAAAAAATGTGTTAGGCATGTCATCCCCTTAATTTGACCCTCTAGAATCCGAATTTATAATCCAAATTTGAATTTAAGCTCTAGTTCTTGCATAATTCGCATTTTAAATGTCATTTTCAGGCTAATTTCCTGTCAATTTTATTGATCTATTTGACCCTCTAATTGGTAGTTTTAAGGGATGAAAAGTATATTTTTGGATAGATGAAGGTCCATGCAATCAGAATATGAAGAGATGAATTCAAATTACCCAATAGTTTTCGGAATATGAGCCACTAAATAATTCGAAGGGATGTTTCATCCCTTGAATAATTTTTTAGAATTGATTTGACACTATTTATCAAAGAACAAATCCTTAGAGAGCGTGTATATGGAATTTGAACGAAATCAGAGAAAAAGTCCTTTTTTGTTTGAAAAAACATCAAGGTTATAGTCCACAGTTTTAGAATGAATAATAAAATTTTGAAAAAATGTGTTAGGCATGTCATCCCCTTAATTTGACCCTCTAGAATCCGAATCTATAATCCAAATTTGAATTTAAGCTCTAGTTCTTGCATAATTCGCATTTTAAATGTCATTTTCAGGCTAATTTCCTGTCAATTTTATTGATCTATTTGACCCTCTAATTGGTAGTTTTAAGGGATGAAAAGTATATTTTTGGATAGATGAAGGTCCATGCAATCAGAATATGAAGAGATGAATCCAAATTACCCAATAGTTTTCAGAATATGAGCCACTTAATAATTCGAAGGGATGTTTCATCCCTTGAATAATTTTTTAGAATTGATTTGACACTATTTATCAAAGAACAAATCCTTAGAGAGCGTGTATATGAAATTTGAACGAAATCAGAGAAAAAGTCCTTTTTTGTTTGAAAAAACATCAAGGTTATAGTCCACAGTTTTAGAATGAATAATAAAATTTTGAAAAAATGTGTTAGGCATGTCATCCCCTTAATTTGACCCTCTAGAATCCGAATCTATAATCCAAATTTGAATTTAAGCTCTAGTTCTTGCATAATTCGCATTTTAAATGTCATTTTCAGGCTAATTTCCTGTCAATTTTATTGATCTATTTGACCCTCTAATTGGTAGTTTTAAGGGATGAAAAGTATATTTTTGGATAGATGAAGGTCCATGCAATCAGAATATGAAGAGATGAATTCAAATTACCCAATAGTTTTCAGAATATGAGCCACTTAATAATTCGAAGGGATGTTTCATCCCTTGAATAATTTTTTAGAATTGATTTGACACTATTTATCAAAGAACAAATCCTTAGAGAGCGTGTATATGAAATTTGAACGAAATCAGAGAAAAAGTCCTTTTTTGTTTGAAAAAACATCAAGGTTATAGTTCACAGTTTTAGAATGAATAATAAAATTTTGAAAAAATGTGTTAGGCATGTCATCCCCTCAATTTGACCCTCTAGAATCCGAATCTATAATCCAAATTTGAATTTAAGCTCTAGTTCTTGCATAATTCGCATTTTAAATGTCATTTTCAGGCTAATTTCCTGTCAATTTTATTGATCTATTTGACCCTCTAATTGGTAGTTTTAAGGGATGAAAAGTATATTTTTGGATAGATGAAGGTCCATGCAATCAGAATATGAAGAGATGAATTCAAATTACCCAATAGTTTTCAGAATATGAGCCACTTAATAATTCGAAGGGATGTTTCATCCCTTGAATAATTTTTTAGAATTGATTTGACACTATTTATCAAAGAACAAATCCTTAGAGAGCGTGTATATGAAATTTGAACGAAATCAGAGAAAAAGTCCTTTTTTGTTTGAAAAAACATCAAGGTTATAGTTCACAGTTTTAGAATGAATAATAAAATTTTGAAAAAATGTGTTAGGCATGTCATCCCCTCAATTTGACCCTCTAGAATCCGAATCTATAATCCAAATTTGAATTTAAGCTCTAGTTCTTGCATAATTCGCATTTTAAATGTCATTTTCAGGCTAATTTCCTGTCAATTTTATTGATCTATTTGACCCTCTAATTGGTAGTTTTAAGGGATGAAAAGTATATTTTTGGATAGATGAAGGTCCATGCAATCAGAATATGAAGAGATGAATTCAAATTACCCAATAGTTTTCAGAATATGAGCCACTTAATAATTCGAAGGGATGTTTCATCCCTTGAATAATTTTTTAGAATTGATTTGACACTATTTATCAAAGAACAAATCCTTAGAGAGCGTGTATATGAAATTTGAACGAAATCAGAGGAAAAGTCCTTTTTTGTTTGAAAAAACATCAAGGTTATAGTTCACAGTTTTAGAATGAATAATAAAATTTTGAAAAAATGTGTTAGGCATGTCATCCCCTCAATTTGACCCTCTAGAATCCGAATCTATAATCCAAATTTGAATTTAAGCTCTAGTTCTTGCATAATTCGCATTTTAAATGTCATTTTCAGGCTAATTTCCTGTCAATTTTATTGATCTATTTGACCCTCTAATTGGTAGTTTTAAGGGATGAAAAGTATATTTTTGGATAGATGAAGGTCCATGCAATCAGAATATGAAGAGATGAATTCAAATTACCCAATAGTTTTCAGAATATGAGCCACTTAATAATTCGAAGGGATGTTTCATCCCTTGAATAATTTTTTAGAATTGATTTGACACTATTTATCAAAGAACAAATCCTTAGAGAGCGTGTATATGAAATTTGAACGAAATCAGAGAAAAAGTCCTTTTTTGTTTGAAAAAACATCAAGGTTATAGTCCACAGTTTTAGAATGAATAATAAAATTTTGAAAAAATGTGTTAGGCATGTCATCCCCTTAATTTGACCCTCTAGAATCCGAATTTATAATCCAAATTTGAATTTAAGCTCTAGTTCTTGCATAATTCGCATTTTAAATGTCATTTTCAGGCTAATTTCCTGTCAATTCTATTGATCTATTTGACCCTCTAATTGGTAGTTTTAAGGGATGAAAAGTATATTTTTGGATAGATGAAGGTCCATGCAATCAGAATATGAAGAGATGAATTCAAATTATTCAATAGTTTTCAGAATATGAGCCACTGAATAATTCGAAGGGATGTTTCATCCCTTGAATAATTTTTTAGAATTGATTTGACACTATTTATCAAAGAACAAATCCATAGAGAGCGTGTATATGAAATTTGAACGGAATCAGAGAAAAAGTCCTTTTTTGTTTGAAAAAACATCAAGGTTTATAGTCCACAGTTTTAGAATGAATAATAAAATTTTGAAAAAATGTGTTAGGCATGTCATCCCCTTAATTTGACCCTCTAGAATCCGAATTTATAATCCAAATTTGAATTTAAGCTCTAGTTCTTGCATAATTCGCATTTTAAATGTCATTTTCAGGCTAATTTCCTGTCAATTCTATTGATCTATTTGACCCTCTAATTGGTAGTTTTAAGGGATGAAAAGTATATTTTTGGATAGATGAAGGTCCATGCAATCAGAATATGAAGAGATGAATTCAAATTACCCAATAGTTTTCAGAATATGAGCCACTTAATAATTCGAAGGGATGTTTCATCCCTTGAATAATTTTTTAGAATTGATTTGACACTATTTATCAAAGAACAAATCCTTAGAGAGCGTGTATATGAAATTTGAACGAAATCAGAGAAAAAGTCCTTTTTTGTTTGAAAAAACATCAAGGTTTATAGTCCACAGTTTTAGAATGAATAATAAAATTTTGAAAAAATGTGTTAGGCATGTCATCCCCTTAATTTGACCCTCTAGAATCCGAATTTATAATCCAAATTTGAATTTAAGCTCTAGTTCTTGCATAATTCGCATTTTAAATGTCATTTTCAGGCTAATTTCCTGTCAATTTTATTGATCTATTTGACCCTCTAATTGGTAGTTTTAAGGGATGAAAAGTATATTTTTGGATAGATGAAGGTCCATGCAATCAGAATATGAAGAGATGAATTCAAATTACCCAATAGTTTTCGGAATATGAGCCACTAAATAATTCGAAGGGATGTTTCATCCCTTGAATAATTTTTTAGAATTGATTTGACACTATTTATCAAAGAACAAATCCTTAGAGAGCGTGTATATGGAATTTGAACGAAATCAGAGAAAAAGTCCTTTTTTGTTTGAAAAAACATCAAGGTTATAGTCCACAGTTTTAGAATGAATAATAAAATTTTGAAAAAATGTGTTAGGCATGTCATCCCCTTAATTTGACCCTCTAGAATCCGAATCTATAATCCAAATTTGAATTTAAGCTCTAGTTCTTGCATAATTCGCATTTTAAATGTCATTTTCAGGCTAATTTCCTGTCAATTTTATTGATCTATTTGACCCTCTAATTGGTAGTTTTAAGGGATGAAAAGTATATTTTTGGATAGATGAAGGTCCATGCAATCAGAATATGAAGAGATGAATCCAAATTACCCAATAGTTTTCAGAATATGAGCCACTTAATAATTCGAAGGGATGTTTCATCCCTTGAATAATTTTTTAGAATTGATTTGACACTATTTATCAAAGAACAAATCCTTAGAGAGCGTGTATATGAAATTTGAACGAAATCAGAGAAAAAGTCCTTTTTTGTTTGAAAAAACATCAAGGTTATAGTCCACAGTTTTAGAATGAATAATAAAATTTTGAAAAAATGTGTTAGGCATGTCATCCCCTTAATTTGACCCTCTAGAATCCGAATCTATAATCCAAATTTGAATTTAAGCTCTAGTTCTTGCATAATTCGCATTTTAAATGTCATTTTCAGGCTAATTTCCTGTCAATTTTATTGATCTATTTGACCCTCTAATTGGTAGTTTTAAGGGATGAAAAGAATATTTTTGGATAGATGAAGGTCCATGCAATCAGAATATGAAGAGATGAATTCAAATTACCCAATAGTTTTCAGAATATGAGCCACTTAATAATTCGAAGGGATGTTTCATCCCTTGAATAATTTTTTAGAATTGATTTGACACTATTTATCAAAGAACAAATCCTTAGAGAGCGTGTATATGAAATTTGAACGAAATCAGAGAAAAAGTCCTTTTTTGTTTGAAAAAACATCAAGGTTATAGTTCACAGTTTTAGAATGAATAATAAAATTTTGAAAAAATGTGTTAGGCATGTCATCCCCTCAATTTGACCCTCTAGAATCCGAATCTATAATCCAAATTTGAATTTAAGCTCTAGTTCTTGCATAATTCGCATTTTAAATGTCATTTTCAGGCTAATTTCCTGTCAATTTTATTGATCTATTTGACCCTCTAATTGGTAGTTTTAAGGGATGAAAAGTATATTTTTGGATAGATGAAGGTCCATGCAATCAGAATATGAAGAGATGAATTCAAATTACCCAATAGTTTTCAGAATATGAGCCACTTAATAATTCGAAGGGATGTTTCATCCCTTGAATAATTTTTTAGAATTGATTTGACACTATTTATCAAAGAACAAATCCTTAGAGAGCGTGTATATGAAATTTGAACGAAATCAGAGAAAAAGTCCTTTTTTGTTTGAAAAAACATCAAGGTTATAGTTCACAGTTTTAGAATGAATAATAAAATTTTGAAAAAATGTGTTAGGCATGTCATCCCCTCAATTTGACCCTCTAGAATCCGAATCTATAATCCAAATTTGAATTTAAGCTCTAGTTCTTGCATAATTCGCATTTTAAATGTCATTTTCAGGCTAATTTCCTGTCAATTTTATTGATCTATTTGACCCTCTAATTGGTAGTTTTAAGGGATGAAAAGTATATTTTTGGATAGATGAAGGTCCATGCAATCAGAATATGAAGAGATGAATTCAAATTACCCAATAGTTTTCAGAATATGAGCCACTTAATAATTCGAAGGGATGTTTCATCCCTTGAATAATTTTTTAGAATTGATTTGACACTATTTATCAAAGAACAAATCCTTAGAGAGCGTGTATATGAAATTTGAACGAAATCAGAGGAAAAGTCCTTTTTTGTTTGAAAAAACATCAAGGTTATAGTTCACAGTTTTAGAATGAATAATAAAATTTTGAAAAAATGTGTTAGGCATGTCATCCCCTCAATTTGACCCTCTAGAATCCGAATCTATAATCCAAATTTGAATTTAAGCTCTAGTTCTTGCATAATTCGCATTTTAAATGTCATTTTCAGGCTAATTTCCTGTCAATTTTATTGATCTATTTGACCCTCTAATTGGTAGTTTTAAGGGATGAAAAGTATATTTTTGGATAGATGAAGGTCCATGCAATCAGAATATGAAGAGATGAATTCAAATTACCCAATAGTTTTCAGAATATGAGCCACTTAATAATTCGAAGGGATGTTTCATCCCTTGAATAATTTTTTAGAATTGATTTGACACTATTTATCAAAGAACAAATCCTTAGAGAGCGTGTATATGAAATTTGAACGAAATCAGAGAAAAAGTCCTTTTTTGTTTGAAAAAACATCAAGGTTATAGTCCACAGTTTTAGAATGAATAATAAAATTTTGAAAAAATGTGTTAGGCATGTCATCCCCTTAATTTGACCCTCTAGAATCCGAATTTATAATATAAATTTGAATTTAAGCTCTAGTTCTTGCATAATTCGCATTTTAAATGTCATTTTCAGGCTAATTTCCTGTCAATTCTATTGATCTATTTGACCCTCTAATTGGTAGTTTTAAGGGATGAAAAGTATATTTTTGGATAGATGAAGGTCCATGCAATCAGAATATGAAGAGATGAATTCAAATTATTCAATAGTTTTCAGAATATGAGCCACTGAATAATTCGAAGGGATGTTTCATCCCTTGAATAATTTTTTAGAATTGATTTGACACTATTTATCAAAGAACAAATCCTTAGAGAGCGTGTATATGAAATTTGAACGGAATCAGAGAAAAAGTCCTTTTCTGTTTGAAAAAACATCAAGGTTATAGTCCACAGTTTTAGAATGAATAATAAAATTTTGAAAAAATGTGTTAGGCATGTCATCCCCTTAATTTGACCCTCTAGAATCCGAATTTATAATCCAAATTTGAATTTAAGCTCTAGTTCTTGCATAATTCGCATTTTAAATGTCATTTTCAGGCTAATTTCCTGTCAATTCTATTGATCTATTTGACCCTCTAATTGGTAGTTTTAAGGGATGAAAAGTATATTTTTGGATAGATGAAGGTCCATGCAATCAGAATATGAAGAGATGAATTCAACTTACCCAATAGTTTTCAGAATATGAGCCACTTAATAATTCGAAGGGATGTTTCATCCCTTGAATAATTTTTTAGAATTGATTTGACACTATTTATCAAAGAACAAATCCTTAGAGAGCGTGTATATGAAATTTGAACGAAATCAGAGAAAAAGTCCTTTTTTGTTTGAAAAAACATCAAGGTTATAGTCCACAGTTTTAGAATGAATAATAAAATTTTGAAAAAATGTGTTAGGCATGTCATCCCCTTAATTTGACCCTCTAGAATCCGAATCTATAATCCAAATTTGAATTTAAGCTCTAGTTCTTGCATAATTCGCATTTTAAATGTCATTTTCAGGCTAATTTCCTGTCAATTTTATTGATCTATTTGACCCTCTAATTGGTAGTTTTAAGGGATGAAAAGTATATTTTTGGATAGATGAAGGTCCATGCAATCAGAATATGAAGAGAGGAATTCAAATTACCCAATAGTTTTCAGAATATGAGCCACTTAATAATTCGAAGGGATGTTCCATCCCTTGAATAATTTTTAGAATTGATTTGACACTATTTATCAAAGAACAAATCCTTAGAGAGCGTGTATATGAAATTTGAACGGAATCAGAGAAAAAGTCCTTTTTTGTTTGAAAAAACATCAAGGTTATAGTCCACAGTTTTAGAATGAATAATAAAATTTTGAAAAAATGTGTTAGGCATGTCATCCCCTCAATTTCACCCTCTAGAATCCGAATCTATAATCCAAATTTGAATTTAAGCTCTAGTTCTTGCATAATTCGCATTTTAAATGTCATTTTCAGGCTAATTTCCTGTCAATTCTATTGATCTATTTGACCCTCTAATTGGTAGTTTTAAGGAATGAAAAGTATATTTTTGGATAGATGAAGGTCCATGCAATCAGAATATGAAGAGATGAATTCAAATTATTCAATAGTTTTCAGAATATGAGCCACTGAATAATTCGAAGGGATGTTTCATCCCTTGAATAATTTTTTAGAATTGATTTGACACTATTTATCAAAGAACAAATCCTTAGAGAGCGTGTATATGAAATTTGAACGGAATCAGAGAAAAAGTCCTTTTTTGTTTGAAAAAATATCAAGGTTATAGTCCACAGTTTTAGAATGAATAATAAAATTTTGAAAAAATGTGTTAGGCATGTCATCCCCTTAATTTGACCCTCTAGAATCCGAATCTATAATCCAAATTTGAATTTAAGCTCTAGTTCTTGCATAATTCGCATTTTAAATGTCATTTTCAGGCTAATTTCCTGTCAATTCTATTGATCTATTTGACCCTCTAATTGGTAGTTTTAAGGAATGAAAAGTATATTTTTGGATAGATGAAGGTCCATGCAATCAGAATATGAAGAGATGAATTCAAATTATTCAATAGTTTTCAGAATATGAGCCACTGAATAATTCGAAGGGATGTTTCATCCCTTGAATAATTTTTTAGAATTGATTTGACACTATTTATCAAAGAACAAATCCTTAGAGAGCGTGTATATGAAATTTGAACGAAATCAGAGAAAAAGTCCTTTTTTGTTTGAAAAAACATCAAGGTTATAGTCCACAGTTTTAGAATGAATAATAAAATTTTGAAAAAATGTGTTAGGCATGTCATCCCCTTAATTTGACCCTCTAGAATCCGAATCTATAATCCAAATTTGAATTTAAGCTCTAGTTCTTGCATAATTCGCATTTTAAATGTCATTTTCAGGCTAATTTCCTGTCAATTTTATTGATCTATTTGACCCTCTAATTGGTAGTTTTAAGGGATGAAAAGTATATTTTTGGATAGATGAAGGTCCATGCAATCAGAATATGAAGAGATGAATTCAAATTACCCAATAGTTTTCAGAATATGAGCCACTTAATAATTCGAAGGGATGTTTCATCCCTTGAATAATTTTTTAGAATTGATTTGACACTATTTATCAAAGAACAAATCCTTAGAGAGCGTGTATATGAAATTTGAACGAAATCAGAGAAAAAGTCCTTTTTTGTTTGAAAAAACATCAAGGTTATGTCCACAGTTTTAGAATGAATAATAAAATTTTGAAAAAATGTGTTAGGCATGTCATCCCCTTAATTTGACCCTCTAGAATCCGAATTTATAATCCAAATTTGAATTTAAGCTCTAGTTCTTGCATAATTCGCATTTTAAATGTCATTTTCAGGCTAATTTCCTGTCAATTCTATTGATCTATTTGACCCTCTAATTGGTAGTTTTAAGGGATGAAAAGTATATTTTTGGATAGATGAAGGTCCATGCAATCAGAATATGAAGAGATGAATTCAAATTACCCAATAGTTTTCAGAATATGAGCCACTTAATAATTCGAAGGGATGTTTCATCCCTTGAATAATTTTTTAGAATTGATTTGACACTATTTATCAAAGAACAAATCCTTAGAGAGCGTGTATATGGAATTTGAACGAAATCAGAGAAAAAGTCCTTTTTTGTTTGAAAAAACATCAAGGCTATAGTCCACAGTTTTAGAATGAACAATAAAATTTTGAAAAAATGTGTTAGGCATGTCATCCCCTTAATTTGACCCTCTAGAATCCGAATCTATAATCCAAATTTGAATTTAAGCTCTAGTTCTTGCATAATTCGCATTTTAAATGTCATTTTCAGGCTAATTTCCTGTCAATTCTATTGATCTATTTGACCCTCTAATTGGTAGTTTTAAGGGATGAAAAGTATATTTTTGAATAGATGAAGGTCCATGCAATCAGAATATGAAGAGATGAATTCAAATTACCCAATAGTTTTCAGAATATGAGCCACTTAATAATTCGAAGGGATGTTTCATCCCTTGAATAATTTTTTAGAATTGATTTGACACTATTTATCAAAGAACAAATCCTTAGAGAGCGTGTATATGAAATTTGAACGAAATCAGAGAAAAAGTCCTTTTTTGTTTGAAAAAACATCAAGGTTATAGTCCACAGTTTTAGAATGAATAATAAAATTTTGAAAAAATGTGTTAGGCATGTCATCCCCTTAATTTGACCCTCTAGAATCCGAATCTATAATCCAAATTTGAATTTAAGCTCTAGTTCTTGCATAATTCGCATTTTAAATGTCATTTTCAGGCTAATTTCCTGTCAATTTTATTGATCTATTTGACCCTCTAATTGGTAGTTTTAAGGGATGAAAAGTATATTTTTGGATAGATGAAGGTCCATGCAATCAGAATATGAAGAGATGAATTCAAATTACCCAATAGTTTTCAGAATATGAGCCACTTAATAATTCGAAGGGATGTTTCATCCCTTGAATAATTTTTTAGAATTGATTTGACACTATTTATCAAAGAACAAATCCTTAGAGAGCGTGTATATGAAATTTGAACGAAATCAGAGGAAAAGTCCTTTTTTGTTTGAAAAAACATCAAGGTTATAGTTCACAGTTTTAGAATGAATAATAAAATTTTGAAAAAATGTGTTAGGCATGTCATCCCCTCAATTTGACCCTCTAGAATCCGAATCTATAATCCAAATTTGAATTTAAGCTCTAGTTCTTGCATAATTCGCATTTTAAATGTCATTTTCAGGCTAATTTCCTGTAAATTTTATTGATCTATTTGACCCTCTAATTGGTAGTTTTAAGGGATGAAAAGTATATTTTTGGATAGATGAAGGTCCATGCAATCAGAATATGAAGAGATGAATTCAAATTACCCAATAGTTTTCAGAATATGAGCCACTTAATAATTCGAAGGGATGTTTCATCCCTTGAATAATTTTTTAGAATTGATTTGACACTATTTATCAAAGAACAAATCCTTAGAGAGCGTGTATATGAAATTTGAACGAAATCAGAGAAAAAGTCCTTTTTTGTTTGAAAAAATATCAAGGTTATAGTCCACAGTTTTAGAATGAATAATAAAATTTTGAAAAAATGTGTTAGGCATGTCATCCCCTTAATTTGACCCTCTAGAATCCGAATCTATAATCTAAATTTGAATTTAAGCTCTAGTTCTTGCATAATTCGCATTTTAAATGTCATTTTCAGGCTAATTTCCTGTCAATTTTATTGATCTATTTGACCCTCTAATTGGTAGTTTTAAGGGATGAAAAGTATATTTTTGGATAGATGAAGGTCCATGCAATCAGAATATGAAGAGATGAATTCAAATTACCCAATAGTTTTCAGAATATGAGCCACTTAATAATTCGAAGGGATGTTTCATCCCTTGAATAATTTTTTAGAATTGATTTGACACTATTTATCAAAGAACAAATCCTTAGAGAGCGTGTATATGAAATTTGAACGAAATCAGAGAAAAAGTCCTTTTTTGTTTGAAAAAACATCAAGGTTATAGCCCACAGTTTTAGAATGAATAATAAAATTTTGAAAAAATGTGTTAGGCATGTCATCCCCTTAATTTGACCCTCTAGAATCCGAATTTATAATCCAAATTTGAATTTAAGCTCTAGTTCTTGCATAATTCGCATTTTAAATGTCATTTTCAGGCTAATTTCCTGTCAATTCTATTGATCTATTTGACCCTCTAATTGGTAGTTTTAAGGGATGAAAAGTATATTTTTGGATAGATGAAGGTCCATGCAATCAGAATATGAAGAGATGAATTCAAATTACCCAATAGTTTTCAGAATATGAGCCACTTAATAATTCGAAGGGATGTTTCATCCCTTGAATAATTTTTTAGAATTGATTTGACACTATTTATCAAAGAACAAATCTTTAGAGAGCGTGTATATGAAATTTGAACGGAATCAGAGGAAAAGTTCTTTTTTGTTTGAAAAAACATCAAGGCTAGAGTCCACAGTTTTAGAATGAACAATAAAATTTTGAAAAAATGTGTTAGGCATGTCATCCCCTTAATTTGACCCTCTAGAATCCGAATCTACAATCCAAATTTGAATTTAAGCTCTAGTTCTTGCATAATTCGCATTTTAAATGTCATTTTCAGGCTAATTTCCTGTCAATTTTATTGATCTATTTGACCCTCTAATTGGTAGTTTTAAGGGATGAAAAGTATATTTTTGGATAGATGAAGGTCCATGCAATCAGAATATGAAGAGAGGAATTCAAATTACCCAATAGTTTTCAGAATATGAGCCACTTAATAATTCGAAGGGATGTTTCATCCCTTGAATAATTTTTTAGAATTGATTTGACACTATTTATCAAAGAACAAATTCTTAGAGAGCGTGTATATGAAATTTGAACGGAATCAGAGAAAAAGTCCTTTTTTGTTTGAAAAAACATCAAGGTTATAGTCCACAGTTTTAGAATGAATAATTAAATTTTGAAAAAATGTGTTAGGCATGTCATCCCCTTAATTTGACCCTCTAGAATCCGAATCTACAATCCAAATTTGAATTTAAGCTCTAGTTCTTGCATAATTCGCATTTTAAATGTCATTTTCAGGCTAATTTCCTGTCAATTTTATTGATCTATTTGACCCTCTAATTGGTAATTTTAAGGGATGAAAAGTATATTTTTGGATAGATGAAGGTCCATGCAATCAGAATATGAAGAGAGGAATTCAAATTACCCAATAGTTTTCAGAATATGAGCCACTTAATAATTCGAAGGGATGTTTCATCCCTTGAATAATTTTTTAGAATTGATTTGACACTATTTATCAAAGAACAAATTCTTAGAGAGCGTGTATATGAAATTTGAACGGAATCAGAGAAAAAGTCCTTTTTTGTTTGAAAAAACATCAAGGTTATAGCCCACAGTTTTAGAATGAATAATAAAATTTTGAAAAAATGTGTTAGGCATGTCATCCCCTTAATTTGACCCTCTAGAATCCGAATTTATAATCCAAATTTGAATTTAAGCTCTAGTTCTTGCATAATTCGCATTTTAAATGTCATTTTCAGGCTAATTTCCTGTCAATTCTATTGATCTATTTGACCCTCTAATTGGTAGTTTTAAGGGATGAAAAGTATATTTTTGGATAGATGAAGGTCCATGCAATCAGAATATGAAGAGATGAATTCAAATTACCCAATAGTTTTCAGAATATGAGCCACTTAATAATTCGAAGGGATGTTTCATCCCTTGAATAATTTTTTAGAATTGATTTGACACTATTTATCAAAGAACAAATCTTTAGAGAGCGTGTATATGAAATTTGAACGGAATCAGAGGAAAAGTTCTTTTTTGTTTGAAAAAACATCAAGGCTAGAGTCCACAGTTTTAGAATGAACAATAAAATTTTGAAAAAATGTGTTAGGCATGTCATCCCCTTAATTTGACCCTCTAGAATCCGAATCTACAATCCAAATTTGAATTTAAGCTCTAGTTCTTGCATAATTCGCATTTTAAATGTCATTTTCAGGCTAATTTCCTGTCAATTTTATTGATCTATTTGACCCTCTAATTGGTAGTTTTAAGGGATGAAAAGTATATTTTTGGATAGATGAAGGTCCATGCAATCAGAATATGAAGAGAGGAATTCAAATTACCCAATAGTTTTCAGAATATGAGCCACTTAATAATTCGAAGGGATGTTTCATCCCTTGAATAATTTTTTAGAATTGATTTGACACTATTTATCAAAGAACAAATTCTTAGAGAGCGTGTATATGAAATTTGAACGGAATCAGAGAAAAAGTCCTTTTTTGTTTGAAAAAACATCAAGGTTATAGTCCACAGTTTTAGAATGAATAATTAAATTTTGAAAAAATGTGTTAGGCATGTCATCCCCTTAATTTGACCCTCTAGAATCCGAATCTACAATCCAAATTTGAATTTAAGCTCTAGTTCTTGCATAATTCGCATTTTAAATGTCATTTTCAGGCTAATTTCCTGTCAATTTTATTGATCTATTTGACCCTCTAATTGGTAATTTTAAGGGATGAAAAGTATATTTTTGGATAGATGAAGGTCCATGCAATCAGAATATGAAGAGAGGAATTCAAATTACCCAATAGTTTTCAGAATATGAGCCACTTAATAATTCGAAGGGATGTTTCATCCCTTGAATAATTTTTTAGAATTGATTTGACACTATTTATCAAAGAACAAATTCTTAGAGAGCGTGTATATGAAATTTGAACGGAATCAGAGAAAAAGTCCTTTTTTGTTTGAAAAAACATCAAGGTTATAGTCCACAGTTTTAGAATGAATAATAAAATTTTGAAAAAATGTGTTAGGCATGTCATCCCCTTAATTTGACCCTCTAGAATCCGAATTTATAATCCAAATTTGAATTTAACTCTAGTTCTTGCATAATTCGCATTTTAAATGTCATTTTCAGGCTAATTTCCTGTCAATTCTATTGATCTATTTGACCCTCTAATTGGTAGTTTTAAGGGATGAAAAGTATATTTTTGGATAGATGAAGGTCCATGCAATTAGAATATGAAGAGATGAATTCAAATTACCCAATAGTTTTCAGAATATGAGCCACTTAATAATTCGAAGGGATGTTTCATCCCTTGAATAATTTTTTAGAATTGATTTGACACTATTTATCAAAGAACAAATCCTTAGAGAGCGTGTATATGAAATTTGAACGAAATCAGAGAAAAAGTCCTTTTTTGTTTGAAAAAACATCAAGGTTATAGTCCACAGTTTTAGAATGAATAATTAAATTTTGAAAAAATGTGTTAGGCATGTCATCCCCTTAATTTGACCCTCTAGAATCCGAATCTATAATCCAAATTTGAATTTAAGCTCTAGTTCCTGCATAATTCGCATTTTAAATGTCATTTTCAGGCTAATTTCCTGTCAATTTTATTGATCTATTTGACCCTCTAATTGGTAGTTTTAAGGGATGAAAAGTATATTTTTGGATAGATGAAGGTCCATGCAATCAGAATATGAGGAGATGAATTCAAATTACCCAATAGTTTTCAGAATATGAGCCACTTAATAATTCGAAGGGATGTTTCATCCCTTGAATAATTTTTTAGAATTGATTTGACACTATTTATCAAAGAACAAATCCTTAGAGAGCGTGTATATGAAATTTGAACGAAATCAGAGAAAAAGTCCTTTTTTGTTTGAAAAAACATCAAGGTTATAGTCCACAGTTTTAGAATGAATAATAAAATTTTGAAAAAATGTGTTAGGCATGTCATCCCCTTAATTTGACCCTCTAGAATCCGAATTTATAATCCAAATTTGAATTTAAGCTCTAGTTCTTGCATAATTCGCATTTTAAATGTCATTTTCAGGCTAATTTCCTGTCAATTCTATTGATCTATTTGACCCTCTAATTGGTAGTTTTAAGGGATGAAAAGTATATTTTTGGATAGATGAAGGTCCATGCAATCAGAATATGAAGAGATGAATTCAAATTACCCAATAGTTTTCAGAATATGAGCCACTTAATAATTCGAAGGGATGTTTCATCCCTTGAATAATTTTTTAGAATTGATTTGACACTATTTATCAAAGAACAAATCCTTAGAGAGCGTGTATATGAAATTTGAACGAAATCAGAGAGAAAGTCCTTTTTTGTTTGAAAAAACATCAAGGTTATAGTCCACAGTTTTAGAATGAATAATAAAATTTTGAAAAAATGTGTTAGGCATGTCATCCCCTCAATTTGACCCTCTAGAATCCGAATCTATAATCCAAATTTGAATTTAAGCTCTAGTTCTTGCATAATTCGCATTTTAAATGTCATTTTCAGGCTAATTTCCTGTCAATTCTATTGATCTATTTGACCCTCTAATTGGTAGTTTTAAGGGATGAAAAGTATATTTCTGGATAGATGAAGGTCCATGCAATCAGAATATGAAGAGATGAATTCAAATTACCCAATAGTTTTCAGAATATGAGCCACTTAATAATTCGAAGGGATGTTTCATCCCTTGAATAATTTTTTAGAATTGATTTGACACTATTTATCAAAGAACAAATCCTTAGAGAGCGTGTATATGAAATTTGAACGGAATCAGAGGAAAAGTCCTTTTTTGTTTGAAAAAACATCAAGGTTATAGTCCACAGTTTTAGAATGAATAATAAAATTTTGAAAAAATGTGTTAGGCATGTCATCCCCTTAATTTGACCCTCTAGAATCCGAATTTATAATCCAAATTTGAATTTAAGCTCTAGTTCTTGCATAATTCGCATTTTAAATGTCATTTTCAGGCTAATTTCCTGTCAATTCTATTGATCTATTTGACCCTCTAATTGGTAGTTTTAAGGGATGAAAAGTATATTTTTGGATAGATGAAGGTCCATGCAATCAGAATATGAAGAGATGAATTCAAATTACCCAATAGTTTTCAGAATATGAGCCACTTAATAATTCGAAGGGATGTTTCATCCCTTGAATAATTTTTTAGAATTGATTTGACACTATTTATCAAAGAACAAATCCTTAGAGAGCGTGTATATGAAATTTGAACGAAATCAGAGAGAAAGTCCTTTTTTGTTTGAAAAAACATCAAGGTTATAGTCCACAGTTTTAGAATGAATAATAAAATTTTGAAAAAATGTGTTAGGCATGTCATCCCCTCAATTTGACCCTCTAGAATCCGAATCTATAATCCAAATTTGAATTTAAGCTCTAGTTCTTGCATAATTCGCATTTTAAATGTCATTTTCAGGCTAATTTCCTGTCAATTCTATTGATCTATTTGACCCTCTAATTGGTAGTTTTAAGGGATGAAAAGTATATTTCTGGATAGATGAAGGTCCATGCAATCAGAATATGAAGAGATGAATTCAAATTACCCAATAGTTTTCAGAATATGAGCCACTTAATAATTCGAAGGGATGTTTCATCCCTTGAATAATTTTTTAGAATTGATTTGACACTATTTATCAAAGAACAAATCCTTAGAGAGCGTGTATATGAAATTTGAACGGAATCAGAGGAAAAGTCCTTTTTTGTTTGAAAAAACATCAAGGTTATAGTCCACAGTTTTAGAATGAATAATAAAATTTTGAAAAAATGTGTTAGGCATGTCATCCCCTTAATTTGACCCTCTAGAATCCGAATCTATAATCCAAATTTGAATTTAAGCTCTAGTTCTTGCATAATTCGCATTTTAAATGTCATTTTCAGGCTAATTTCCTGTCAATTTTATTGATCTATTTGACCCTCTAATTGGTAGTTTTAAGGGATGAAAAGTATATTTTTGGATAGATGAAGGTCCATGCAATCAGAATATGAAGAGATGAATTCAAATTACCCAATAGTTTTCAGAATATGAGCCACTTAATAATTCGAAGGGATGTTTCATCCCTTGAATAATTTTTTAGAATTGATTTGACACTATTTATCAAAGAACAAATCCTTAGAGAGCGTGTATATGAAATTTGAACGAAATCAGAGAAAAAGTCCTTTTTTGTTTGAAAAAACATCAAGGTTATAGTCCACAGTTTTAGAATGAATAATAAAATTTTGAAAAAATGTGTTAGGCATGTCATCCCCTTAATTTGACCCTCTAGAATCCGAATTTATAATCCAAATTTGAATTTAAGCTCTAGTTCTTGCATAATTCGCATTTTAAATGTCATTTTCAGGCTAATTTCCTGTCAATTCTATTGATCTATTTGACCCTCTAATTGGTAGTTTTAAGGGATGAAAAGTATATTTTTGGATAGATGAAGGTCCATGCAATTAGAATATGAAGAGATGAATTCAAATTACCCAATAGTTTTCAGAATATGAGCCACTTAATAATTCGAAGGGATGTTTCATCCCTTGAATAATTTTTTAGAATTGATTTGACACTATTTATCAAAGAACAAATCCTTAGAGAGCGTGTATATGAAATTTGAACGAAATCAGAGAAAAAGTCCTTTTTTGTTTGAAAAAACATCAAGGTTATAGTCCACAGTTTTAGAATGAATAATTAAATTTTGAAAAAATGTGTTAGGCATGTCATCCCCTTAATTTGACCCTCTAGAATCCGAATCTATAATCCAAATTTGAATTTAAGCTCTAGTTCTTGCATAATTCGCATTTTAAATGTCATTTTCAGGCTAATTTCCTGTCAATTTTATTGATCTATTTGACCCTCTAATTGGTAGTTTTAAGGGATGAAAAGTATATTTTTGGATAGATGAAGGTCCATGCAATCAGAATATGAGAAGATGAATTCAAATTACCCAATAGTTTTCAGAATATGAGCCACTTAATAATTCGAAGGGATGTTTCATCCCTTGAATAATTTTTTAGAATTGATTTGACACTATTTATCAAAGAACAAATCCTTAGAGAGCGTGTATATGAAATTTGAACGAAATCAGAGAGAAAGTCCTTTTTTGTTTGAAAAAACATCAAGGTTATAGTCCACAGTTTTAGAATGAATAATAAAATTTTGAAAAAATGTGTTAGGCATGTCATCCCCTCAATTTGACCCTCTAGAATCCGAATCTATAATCCAAATTTGAATTTAAGCTCTAGTTCTTGCATAATTCGCATTTTAAATGTCATTTTCAGGCTAATTTCCTGTCAATTCTATTGATCTATTTGACCCTCTAATTGGTAGTTTTAAGGGATGAAAAGTATATTTCTGGATAGATGAAGGTCCATGCAATCAGAATATGAAGAGATGAATTCAAATTGCCCAATAGTTTTCAGAATATGAGCCACTTAATAATTCGAAGGGATGTTTCATCCCTTGAATAATTTTTTAGAATTGATTTGACACTATTTATCAAAGAACAAATCCTTAGAGAGCGTGTATATGAAATTTGAACGGAATCAGAGGAAAAGTCCTTTTTTGTTTGAAAAAACATCAAGGTTATAGTCCACAGTTTTAGAATGAATAATAAAATTTTGAAAAAATGTGTTAGGCATGTCATCCCCTTAATTTGACCCTCTAGAATCCGAATCTACAATCCAAATTTGAATTTAAGCTCTAGTTCTTGCATAATTCGCATTTTAAATGTCATTTTCAGGCTAATTTCCTGTCAATTTTATTGTTCTATTTGACCCTCTAATTGGTAGTTTTAAGGGATGAAAAGTATATTTTTGGATAGATGAAGGTCCATGCAATCAGAATATGAAGAGAGGAATTCAAATTACCCAATAGTTTTCAGAATATGAGCCACTTAATAATTCGAAGGGATGTTTCATCCCTTGAATAATTTTTTAGAATTGATTTGACACTATTTATCAAAGAACAAATCCTTAAAGAGCGTGTATATGAAATTTGAACGGAATCAGAGAAAAAGTCCTTTTTTGTTTGAAAAAACATCAAGGTTATAGTCCACAGTTTTAGAATGAATAATAAAATTTTGAAAAAATGTGTTAGGCATGTCATCCCCTTAATTTGACCCTCTAGAATCCGAATCTACAATCCAAATTTGAATTTAAGCTCTAGTTCTTGCATAATTCGCATTTTAAATGTCATTTTTAGGCTAATTTCCTGTCAATTCTATTGATCTATTTGACCCTCTAATTGGTAGTTTTAAGGGATGAAAAGTATATTTTTGGATAGATGAAGGTCCATGCAATCAGAATATGAAGAGATGAATTCAAATTACCCAATAGTTTTCAGAATATGAGCCACTTAATAATTCGAAGGGATGTTTCATCCCTTGAATAATTTTTTAGAATTGATTTGACACTATTTATCAAAGAACAAATCCTTAGAGAGCGTGTATATGAAATTTGAACGAGATCAGAGAAAAAGTCCTTTTTTGTTTGAAAAAATATCAAGGTTATAGTCCACAGTTTTAGAATGAATAATAAAATTTTGAAAAAATGTGTTAGGCATGTCATCCCCTTAATTTGACCCTCTAGAATCCGAATTTATAATCCAAATTTGAATTTAAGCTCTAGTTCTTGCATAATTCGCATTTTAAATGTCATTTTCAGGCTAATTTCCTGTCAATTCTATTGATCTATTTGACCCTCTAATTGGTAGTTTTAAGGGATGAAAAGTATATTTTTGGATAGATGAAGGTCCATGCAATCAGAATATGAAGAGATAAATTCAAATTATTCAATAGTTTTCAGAATATGAGCCACTGAATAATTCGAAGGGATGTTTCATCCCTTGAATAATTTTTTAGAATTGATTTGACACTATTTATCAAAGAACAAATCCTTAGAGAGCGTGTATATGAAATTTGAACGGAATCAGAGAAAAAGTCCTTTTTTGTTTGAAAAAACATCAAGGTTATAGTCCACAGTTTTAGAATGAATAATAAAATTTTGAAAAAATGTGTTAGGCATGTCATCCCCTTAATTTGACCCTCTAGAATCCGAATTTATAATCCAAATTTGAATTTAAGCTCTAGTTCTTGCATAATTCGCATTTTAAATGTCATTTTCAGGCTAATTTCCTGTCAATTCTATTGATCTATTTGACCCTCTAATTGGTAGTTTAAAGGGATGAAAAGTATATTTTTGGATAGATGAAGGTCCATGCAATCAGAATATGAAGAGATGAATTCAAATTACCCAATAGTTTTCAGAATATGAGCCACTTAATAATTCGAAGGGATGTTTCATCCCTTGAATAATTTTTTAGAATTGATTTGACACTATTTATCAAAGAACAAATCCTTAGAGAGCGTGTATATGAAATTTGAACGAAATCAGAGAAAAAGTCCTTTTTTGTTTGAAAAAACATCAAGGTTATAGTCCACAGTTTTAGAATGAATAATAAAATTTTGAAAAAAAGTGTTAGGCATGTCATCCCCTTAATTTGACCCTCTAGAATCCGAATCTACAATCCAAATTTGAATTTAAGCTCTAGTTCTTGCATAATTCGCATTTTAAATGTCATTTTCAGGCTAATTTCCTGTCAATTTTATTGATCTATTTGACCCTCTAATTGGTAGTTTTAAGGGATGAAAAGTATATTTTTGGATAGATGAAGGTCCATGCAATCAGAATATGAAGAGAGGAATTCAAATTACCCAATAGTTTTCAGAATATGGGCCACTTAATAATTCGAAGGGATGTTTCATCCCTTGAATAATTTTTTAGAATTGATTTGACACTATTTATCAAAGAACAAATCCTTAGAGAGCGTGTATATGAAATTTGAACGGAATCAGAGAAAAAGTCCTTTTTTGTTTGAAAAAACATCAAGGTTATAGTCCACAGTTTTAGAATGAATAATAAAATTTTGAAAAAATGTGTTAGGCATGTCATCCCCTTAATTTGACCCTCTAGAATCCGAATCTACAATCCAAATTTGAATTTAAGCTCTAGTTCTTGCATAATTCGCATTTTAAATGTCATTTTCAGGCTAATTTCCTGTCAATTCTATTGATCTATTTGACCCTCTAATTGGTAGTTTTAAGGGATGAAAAGTATATTTTTGGATAGATGAAGGTCCATGCAATCAGAATATGAAGAGATGAATTCAAATTACCCAATAGTTTTCAGAATATGAGCCACTTAATAATTCGAAGGGATGTTTCATCCCTTGAATAATTTTTTAGAATTGATTTGACACTATTTATCAAAGAACAAATCCTTAGAGAGCGTGTATATGAAATTTGAACGAAATCAGAGAAAAAGTCCTTTTTTGTTTGAAAAAATATCAAGGTTATAGTCCACAGTTTTAGAATGAATAATAAAATTTTGAAAAAATGTGTTAGGCATGTCATCCCCTTAATTTGACCCTCTAGAATCCGAATTTATAATCCAAATTTGAATTTAAGCTCTAGTTCTTGCATAATTCGCATTTTAAATGTCATTTTCAGGCTAATTTCCTGTCAATTCTATTGATCTATTTGACCCTCTAATTGGTAGTTTTAAGGGATGAAAAGTATATTTTTGGATAGATGAAGGTCCATGCAATCAGAATATGAAGAGATGAATTCAAATTATTCAATAGTTTTCAGAATATGAGCCACTGAATAATTCGAAGGGATGTTTCATCCCTTGAATAATTTTTTAGAATTGATTTGACACTATTTATCAAAGAACAAATCCTTAGAGAGCGTGTATATGAAATTTGAACGGAATCAGAGAAAAAGTCCTTTTTTGTTTGAAAAAACATCAAGGTTATAGTCCACAGTTTTAGAATGAATAATAAAATTTTGAAAAAATGTGTTAGGCATGTCATCCCCTTAATTTGACCCTCTAGAATCCGAATTTATAATCCAAATTTGAATTTAAGCTCTAGTTCTTGCATAATTCGCATTTTAAATGTCATTTTCAGGCTAATTTCCTGTCAATTCTATTGATCTATTTGACCCTCTAATTGGTAGTTTAAAGGGATGAAAAGTATATTTTTGGATAGATGAAGGTCCATGCAATCAGAATATGAAGAGATGAATTCAAATTACCCAATAGTTTTCAGAATATGAGCCACTTAATAATTCGAAGGGATGTTTCATCCCTTGAATAATTTTTTAGAATTGATTTGACACTATTTATCAAAGAACAAATCCTTAGAGAGCGTGTATATGAAATTTGAACGAAATCAGAGAAAAAGTCCTTTTTAGTTTGAAAAAACATCAAGGTTATAGTCCACAGTTTTAGAATGAATAATAAAATTTTGAAAAAATGTGTTAGGCATGTCATCCCCTTAATTTGACCCTCTAGAATCCGAATCTATAATCCAAATTTGAATTTAAGCTCTAGTTCTTGCATAATTCGCATTTTAAATGTCATTTTCAGGCTAATTTCCTGTCAATTTTATTGATCTATTTGACCCTCTAATTGGTAGTTTTAAGGGATGAAAAGTATATTTTTGGATAGATGAAGGTCCATGCAATCAGAATATGAAGAGATGAATTCAAATTACCCAATAGTTTTCAGAATATGAGCCACTTAATAATTCGAAGGGATGTTTCATCCCTTGAATAATTTTTTAGAATTGATTTGACACTATTTATCAAAGAACAAATCCTTAGAGAGCGTGTATATGAAATTTGAACGAAATCAGAGAAAAAGTCCTTTTTTGTTTGAAAAAACATCAAGGTTATAGTCCACAGTTTTAGAATGAATAATAAAATTTTGAAAAAATGTGTTAGGCATGTCATCCCCTTAATTTGACCCTCTAGAATCCGAATTTATAATCCAAATTTGAATTTAAGCTCTAGTTCTTGCATAATTCGCATTTTAAATATCATTTTCAGGCTAATTTCCTGTCAATTCTATTGATCTATTTGACCCTCTAATTGGTAGTTTTAAGGGATGAAAAGTATATTTTTGGATAGATGAAGGTCCATGCAATCAGAATATGAAGAGATGAATTCAAATTATTCAATAGTTTTCAGAATATGAGCCACTGAATAATTCGAAGGGATGTTTCATCCCTTGAATAATTTTTTAGAATTGATTTGACACTATTTATCAAAGAACAAATCCTTAGAGAGCGTGTATATGAAATTTGAACGGAATCAGAGAAAAAGTCCTTTTTTGTTTGAAAAAACATCAAGGTTATAGTCCACAGTTTTAGAATGAATAATAAAATTTTGAAAAAATGTGTTAGGCATGTCATCCCCTTAATTTAACCCTCTAGAATCCGAATTTATAATCCAAATTTGAATTTAAGCTCTAGTTCTTGCATAATTCGCATTTTAAATGTCATTTTCAGGCTAATTTCCTGTCAATTCTATTGATCTATTTGACCCTCTAATTGGTAGTTTTAAGGGATGAAAAGTATATTTTTGGATAGATGAAGGTCCATGCAATCAGAATATGAAGAGATGAATTCAAATTACCCAATAGTTTTCAGAATATGAGCCACTTAATAATTCGAAGGGATGTTTCATCCCTTGAATAATTTTTTAGAATTGATTTGACACTATTTATCAAAGAACAAATCCTTAGAGAGCGTGTATATGAAATTTGAACGAAATCAGAGAAAAAGTCCTTTTTTGTTTGAAAAAACATCAAGGTTATAGTCCACAGTTTTAGAATGAATAATAAAATTTTGAAAAAATGTGTTAGGCATGTCATCCCCTTAATTTGACCCTCTAGAATCCGAATCTATAATCCAAATTTGAATTTAAGCTCTAGTTCTTGCATAATTCGCATTTTAAATGTCATTTTCAGGCTAATTTCCTGTCAATTTTATTGATCTATTTGACCCTCTAATTGGTAGTTTTAAGGGATGAAAAGTATATTTTTGGATAGATGAAGGTCCATGCAATCAGAATATGAAGAGATGAATTCAAATTACCCAATAGTTTTCAGAATATGAGCCACTTAATAATTCGAAGGGATGTTTCATCCCTTGAATAATTTTTTAGAATTGATTTGACACTATTTATCAAAGAACAAATCCTTAGAGAGCGTGTATATGAAATTTGAACGAAATCAGAGAAAAAGTCCTTTTTTGTTTGAAAAAACATCTAGGTTATAGTCCACAGTTTTAGAATGAATAATAAAATTTTGAAAAAATGTGTTAGGCATGTCATCCCCTTAATTTGACCCTCTAGAATCCGAATTTATATTCCAAATTTGAATTTAAGCTCTAGTTCTTGCATAATTCGCATTTTAAATGTCATTTTCAGGCTAATTTCCTGTCAATTCTATTGATCTATTTGACCCTCTAATTGGTAGTTTTAAGGGATGAAAAGTATATTTTTGGATAGATGAAGGTCCATGCAATCAGAATATGAAGAGATGAATTCAAATTACCCAATAGTTTTCAGAATATGAGCCACTTAATAATTCGAAGGGATGTTTCATCCCTTGAATAATTTTTTAGAATTGATTTGACACTATTTATCAAAGAACAAATCCTTAGAGAGCGTGTATATGAAATTTGAACGGAATCAGAGGGAAAGTCCTTTTTTGTTTGAAAAAACATCAAGGCTATAGTCCACAGTTTTAGAATGAACAATAAAATTTTGAAAAAATGTGTTAGGCATGTCATCCCCTTAATTTGACCCTCTAGAATCCGAATTTATAATCCAAATTTGAATTTAAGCTCTAGTTCTTGCATAATTCGCATTTTAAATGTCATTTTCAGGCTAATTTCCTGTCAATTCTATTGATCTATTTGACCCTCTAATTGGTAGTTTTAAGGGATGAAAAGTATATTTTTGGATAGATGAAGGTCCATGCAATCAGAATATAAAGAGAGGAATTCAAATTACCCAATAGTTTTCAGAATATGAGCCACTTAATAATTCGAAGGGATGTTTCATCCCTTGAATAATTTTTTAGAATTGATTTGACACTATTTATCAAAGAACAAATCCTTAGAGAGCGTGTATATGAAATTTGAACGAAATCAGAGAAAAAGTCCTTTTTTGTTTGAAAAAACATCAAGGTTATAGTCCACAGTTTTAGAATGAATAATTAAATTTTGAAAAAATGTGTTAGGCATGTCATCCCCTTAATTTGACCCTCTAGAATCCGAATCTATAATCCAAATTTGAATTTAAGCTCTAGTTCTTGCATAATTCGCATTTTAAATGTCATTTTCAGGCTAATTTCCTGTCAATTTTATTGATCTATTTGACCCTCTAATTGGTAGTTTTAAGGGATGAAAAGTATATTTTTGGATAGATAAAGGTCTATGCAATCAGAATATGAAGAGAGGAATTCAAATTACCCAATAGTTTTCAGAATATGAGCCACTTAATAATTCGAAGGGATGTTTCATCCCTTGAATAATTTTTTAGAATTGATTTGACACTATTTATCAAAGAACAAATCCTTAGAGAGCGTGTATATGAAATTTGAACGAAATCAGAGAAAAAGTCCTTTTTTGTTTGAAAAAACATCAAGGTTATAGTCCACAGTTTTAGAATGAATAATAAAATTTTGAAAAAATGTGTTAGGCATGTCATCCCCTTAATTCGACCCTCTAGAATCCGAATCTACAATCCAAATTTGAATTTAAGCTCTAGTTCTTGCATAATTCGCATTTTAAATGTCATTTTCAGGCTAATTTCCTGTCAATTTTATTGATCTATTTGACCCTCTAATTGGTAGTTTTAAGGGATGAAAAGTATATTTTTGGATAGATGAAGGTCCATGCAATCAGAATATAAAGAGATGAATTCAAATTATTCAATAGTTTTCAGAATATGAGCCACTGAATAATTCGAAGGGATGTTTCATCCCTTGAATAATTTTTTAGAATTGATTTGACACTATTTATCAAAGAACAAATCCTTAGAGAGCGTGTATATGAAATTTGAACGGAATCAGAGAAAAAGTCCTTTTTTGTTTGAAAAAACATCAAGGTTATAGTCCACAGTTTTAGAATGAATAATAAAATTTTGAAAAAATGTGTTAGGCATGTCATCCCCTTAATTTGACCCTCTAGAATCCGAATCTATAATCCAAATTTGAATTTAAGCTCTAGTTCTTGCATAATTCGCATTTTAAATGTCATTTTCAGGCTAATTTCTTGTCAATTCTATTGATCTATTTGACCCTCTAATTGGTAGTTTTAAGGGATGAAAAGTATATTTTTGGATAGATGAAGGTCCATGCAATCAGAATATGAAGAGATGAATTCAAATTACCCAAAAGTTTTCAGAATATGAGCCACTTAATAATTCGAAGGGATGTTTCATCCCTTGAATAATATTTTAGAATTGATTTGACACTATTTATCAAAGAACAAATCCTTAGAGAGCGTGTATATGAAATTTGAACGAAATCAGAGAAAAAGTCCTTTTTTGTTTGAAAAAACATCAAGGTTATAGTCCACAGTTTTAGAATGAATAATAAAATTTTGAAAAAATGTGTTAGGCATGTCATCCCCTTAATTTGACCCTCTAGAATCCGAATCTATAATCCAAATTTGAATTTAAGCTCTAGTTCTTGCATAATTCGCATTTTAAATGTCATTTTCAGGCTAATTTCCTGTCAATTTTATTGATCTATTTGACCCTCTAATTGGTAGTTTTAAGGGATGAAAAGTATATTTTTGGATAGATGAAGGTCCATGCAATCAAAATATGAAGAGATGAATTCAAATTACCCAATAGTTTTCAGAATATGAGCCACTTAATAATTCGAAGGGATGTTTCATCCCTTGAATAATTTTTTAGAATTGATTTGACACTATTTATCAAAGAACAAATCCTTAGAGAGCGTGTATATGAAATTTGAACGAAATCAGAGAAAAAGTCCTTCTTTGTTTGAAAAAACATCAAGGTTATAGTCCACAGTTTTAGAATGAATAATAAAATTTTGAAAAAATGTGTTAGGCATGTCATCCCCTTAATTTGACCCTCTAGAATCCGAATCTATAATCCAAATTTGAATTTAAGCTCTAGTTCTTGCATAATTCGCATTTTAAATGTCATTTTCAGGCTAATTTCCTGTCAATTTTATTGATCTATTTGACCCTCTAATTGGTAGTTTTAAGGGATGAAAAGTATATTTTTGGATAGATGAAGGTCCATGCAATCAGAATATGAAGAGATGAATTCAAATTACCCAATAGTTTTCAGAATATGAGCCACCTAATAATTCGAAGGGATGTTTCATCCCTTGAATAATTTTTTAGAATTGATTTGACACTATTTATCAAAGAACAAATCCTTAGAGAGCGTGTATATGAAATTTGAACGAAATCAGAGAAAAAGTCCTTTTTTGTTTGAAAAAACATCAAGGTTATAGTCCACAGTTTTAGAATGAATAATAAAATTTTGAAAAAATGTGTTAGGCATGTCATCCCCTTAATTTGACCCTCTAGAATCCGAATCTATAATCCAAATTTGAATTTAAGCTCTAGTTCTTGCATAATTCGCATTTTAAATGTCATTTTCAGGCTAATTTCCTGTCAATTTTATTGATCTATTTGACCCTCTAATTGGTAGTTTTAAGGGATGAAAAGTATATTTTTGGATAGATGAAGGTCCATGCAATCAGAATATGAAGAGATGAATTCAAATTACCCAATAGTTTTCAGAATATGAGCCACTTAATAATTCGAAGGGATGTTTCATCCCTTGAATAATTTTTTAGAATTGATTTGACACTATTTATCAAAGAACAAATCCTTAGAGAGCGTGTATATGAAATTTGAACGAAATCAGAGAAAAAGTCCTTTTTTGTTTGAAAAAACATCAAGGTTATAGTCCACAGTTTTAGAATGAATAATAAAATTTTGAAAAAATGTGTTAGGCATGTCATCCCCTTAATTTGACCCTCTAGAATCCGAATCTATAATCCAAATTTGAATTTAAGCTCTAGTTCTTGCATAATTCGCATTTTAAATGTCATTTTCAGGCTAATTTCCTGTCAATTTTATTGATCTATTTGACCCTCTAATTGGTAGTTTTAAGGGATGAAAAGTATATTTTTGGATAGATGAAGGTCCATGCAATCAAAATATGAAGAGATGAATTCAAATTACCCAATAGTTTTCAGAATATGAGCCACTTAATAATTCGAAGGGATGTTTCATCCCTTGAATAATTTTTTAGAATTGATTTGACACTATTTATCAAAGAACAAATCCTTAGAGAGCGTGTATATGAAATTTGAACGAAATCAGAGAAAAAGTCCTTCTTTGTTTGAAAAAACATCAAGGTTATAGTCCACAGTTTTAGAATGAATAATAAAATTTTGAAAAAATGTGTTAGGCATGTCATCCCCTTAATTTGACCCTCTAGAATCCGAATCTATAATCCAAATTTGAATTTAAGCTCTAGTTCTTGCATAATTCGCATTTTAAATGTCATTTTCAGGCTAATTTCCTGTCAATTTTATTGATCTATTTGACCCTCTAATTGGTAGTTTTAAGGGATGAAAAGTATATTTTTGGATAGATGAAGGTCCATGCAATCAGAATATGAAGAGATGAATTCAAATTACCCAATAGTTTTCAGAATATGAGCCACCTAATAATTCGAAGGGATGTTTCATCCCTTGAATAATTTTTTAGAATTGATTTGACACTATTTATCAAAGAACAAATCCTTAGAGAGCGTGTATATGAAATTTGAACGAAATCAGAGAAAAAGTCCTTTTTTGTTTGAAAAAACATCAAGGTTATAGTCCACAGTTTTAGAATGAATAATAAAATTTTGAAAAAATGTGTTAGGCATGTCATCCCCTTAATTTGACCCTCTAGAATCCGAATCTATAATCCAAATTTGAATTTAAGCTCTAGTTCTTGCATAATTCGCATTTTAAATGTCATTTTCAGGCTAATTTCCTGTCAATTTTAGTGATCTATTTGACCCTCTAATTGGTAGTTTTAAGGGATGAAAAGTATATTTTTGGATAGATGAAGGTCCATGCAATCAGAATATGAAGAGATGAATTCAAATTACCCAATAGTTTTCAGAATATGAGCCACTTAATAATTCGAAGGGATGTTTCATCCCTTGAATAATTTTTTAGAATTGATTTGACACTATTTATCAAAGAACAAATCCTTAGAGAGCGTGTATATGAAATTTGAACGAAATCAGAGAAAAAGTCCTTTTTTGTTTGAAAAAACATCAAGGTTATAGTCCACAGTTTTAGAATGAATAATAAAATTTTGAAAAAATGTGTTAGGCATGTCATCCCCTTAATTTGACCCTCTAGAATCCGAATCTATAATCCAAATTTGAATTTAAGCTCTAGTTCTTGCATAATTCGCATTTTAAATGTCATTTTCAGGCTAATTTCCTGTCAATTTTATTGATCTATTTGACCCTCTAATTGGTAGTTTTAAGGGATGAAAAGTATATTTTTGGATAGATGAAGGTCCATGCAATCAGAATATGAAGAGATGAATTCAAATTACCCAATAGTTTTCAGAATATGAGCCACTTAATAATTCGAAGGGATGTTTCATCCCTTGAATAATTTTTTAGAATTGATTTGACACTATTTATCAAAGAACAAATCCTTAGAGAGCGTGTATATGAAATTTGAACGAAATCAGAGAAAAAGTCCTTTTTTGTTTGAAAAAACATCAAGGTTATAGTCCACAGTTTTAGAATGAATAATAAAATTTTGAAAAAATGTGTTAGGCATGTCATCCCCTTAATTTGACCCTCTAGAATCCATATTTATAATCCAAATTTGAATTTAAGCTCTAGTTCTTGCATAATTCGCATTTTAAATGTCATTTTCAGGCTAATTTCCTGTCTATTCTATTGATCTATTTGACCCTCTAATTGGTAGTTTTAAGGGAAGAAAAGTATATTTTTGGATAGATGAAGGTCCATGCAATCAGAATATGAAGAGATGAATTCAAATTATTCAATAGTTTTCAGAATATGAGCCACTGAATAATTCGAAGGGATGTTTCATCCCTTGAATAATTTTTTAGAATTGATTTGACACTATTTATCAAAGAACAAATCCATAGAGAGCGTGTATATGAAATTTGAACGGAATCAGAGAAAAAGTCCTTTTTTGTTTGAAAAAACATCAAGGTTTATAGTCCACAGTTTTAGAATGAATAATAAAATTTTGAAAAAATGTGTTAGGCATGTCATCCCCTTAATTTGACCCTCTAGAATCCGAATTTATAATCCAAATTTGAATTTAAGCTCTAGTTCTTGCATAATTCGCATTTTAAATGTCATTTTCAGGCTAATTTCCTGTCAATTCTATTGATCTATTTGACCCTCTAATTGGTAGTTTCAAGGGATGAAAAGTATATTTTTGGATAGATGAAGGTCCATGCAATCAGAATATGAAGAGATGAATTCAAATTACCCAATAGTTTTCAGAATATGAGCCACTTAATAATTCGAAGGGATGTTTCATCCCTTGAATAATTTTTTAGAATTGATTTGACACTATTTATCAAAGAACAAATCCTTAGAGAGCGTGTATATGAAATTTGAACGAAATCAGAGAAAAAGTCCTTTTTTGTTTGAAAAAACATCAAGGTTATAGTCCACAGTTTTAGAATGAATAATTAAATTTTGAAAAAATGTGTTAGGCATGTCATCCCCTTAATTTGACCCTCTAGAATCCGAATTTATAATCCAAATTTGAATTTAAGCTCTAGTTCTTGCATAATTCGCATTTTAAATGTCATTTTCAGGCTAATTTCCTGTCAATTCTATTGATCTATTTGACCCTCTAATTGGTAGTTTTAAGGGATGAAAAGTATATTTTTGGATAGATGAAGGTCCATGCAATCAGAATATGAAGAGATGAATTCAAATTACCCAATAGTTTTCAGAATATGAGCCACTTAATAATTCGAAGGGATGTTTCATCCCTTGAATAATTTTTTAGAATTGATTTGACACTATTTATCAAAGAACAAATCCTTAGAGAGCGTGTATATGAAATTTGAACAAAATCAGAGAAAAAGTCCTTTTTTGTTTGAAAAAACATCAAGGTTATAGTCCACAGTTTTAGAATGAATAATTAAATTTTGAAAAAATGTGTTAGGCATGTCATCCCCTTAATTTGACCCTCTAGAATCCGAATCTATAATCCAAATTTGAATTTAAGCTCTAGTTCTTGCATAATTCGCATTTTAAATGTCATTTTCAGGCTAATTTCCTGTCAATTTTATTGATCTATTTGACCCTCTAATTGGTAGTTTTAAGGGATGAAAAGTATATTTTTGGATAGATGAAGGTTCATGCAATCAGAATATGAAGAGATGAATTCAAATTACCCAATAGTTTTCAGAATATGAGCCACTTAATAATTCGAAGGGATGTTTCATCCCTTGAATAATTTTTTAGAATTGATTTGACACTATTTATCAAAGGACAAATCCTTAGAGAGCGTGTATATAAAATTTGAACGAAATCAGAGAAAAAGTCCTTTTTTGTTTGAAAAAACATCAAGGTTATAGTCCACAGTTTTAGAATGAATAATAAAATTTTGAAAAAATGTGTTAGGCATGTCATCCCCTTAATTTGACCCTCTAGAATCCATATTTATAATCCAAATTTGAATTTAAGCTCTAGTTCTTGCATAATTCGCATTTTAAATGTCATTTTCAGGCTAATTTCCTGTCTATTCTATTGATCTATTTGACCCTCTAATTGGTAGTTTTAAGGGAAGAAAAGTATATTTTTGGATAGATGAAGGTCCATGCAATCAGAATATGAAGAGATGAATTCAAATTATTCAATAGTTTTCAGAATATGAGCCACTGAATAATTCGAAGGGATGTTTCATCCCTTGAATAATTTTTTAGAATTGATTTGACACTATTTATCAAAGAACAAATCCATAGAGAGCGTGTATATGGAATTTGAACGGAATCAGAGAAAAAGTCCTTTTTTGTTTGAAAAAACATCAAGGTTTATAGTCCACAGTTTTAGAATGAATAATAAAATTTTGGAAAAATGTGTTAGGCATGTCATCCCCTTAATTTGACCCTCTAGAATCCGAATCTATAATCCAAATTTGAATTTAAGCTCTAGTTCTTGCATAATTCGCATTATAAATGTCATTTTCAGGCTAATTTCCTGTCAATTTTATTGATCTATTTGACCCTCTAATTGGTAGTTTTAAGGGATGAAAAGTATATTTTTGGATAGATGAAGGTCCATGCAATCAGAATATGAAGAGATGAATTCAAATTACCCAATAGTTTTCAGAATATGAGCCACTTAATAATTCGAAGGGATGTTTCATCCCTTGAATAATTTTTTAGAATTGATTTGACACTATTTATCAAAGAACAAATCCTTAGAGAGCGTGTATATGAAATTTGAACGAAATCAGAGAAAAAGTCCTTCTTTGTTTGAAAAAACATCAAGGTTATAGTCCACAGTTTTAGAATGAATAATAAAATTTTGAAAAAATGTGTTAGGCATGTCATCCCCTTAATTTGACCCTCTAGAATCCGAATCTATAATCCAAATTTGAATTTAAGCTCTAGTTCTTGCATAATTCGCATTTTAAATGTCATTTTCAGGCTAATTTCCTGTCAATTTTATTGATCTATTTGACCCTCTAATTGGTAGTTTTAAGGGATGAAAAGTATATTTTTGGATAGATGAAGGTCCATGCAATCAGAATATGAAGAGAGGAATTCAAATTACCCAATAGTTTTCAGAATATGAGCCACTTAATAATTCGAAGGGATGTTCCATCCCTTGAATAATTTTTTAGAATTGATTTGACACTATTTATCAAAGAACAAATCCTTAGAGAGCGTGTATATGAAATTTGAACGGAATCAGAGAAAGAGTCCTTTTTTGTTTGAAAAAACATCAAGGTTATAGTCCACAGTTTTAGAATGAATAATAAAATTTTGAAAAAATGTGTTAGGCATGTCATCCCCTCAATTTCACCCTCTAGAATCCGAATCTATAATCCAAATTTGAATTTAAGCTCTAGTTCTTGCATAATTCGCATGTTAAATGTCATTTTCAGGCTAATTCCCTGTCAATTTTATTGATCTATTTGACCCTCTAATTGGTAGTTTTAAGGGATGAAAAGTATATTTTTGGATAGATGAAGGTCCATGCAATCAGAATATGAAGAGATAAATTTAAATTACCCAATAGTTTTCAGAATATGAGCCACTTAATAATTCGAAGGGATGTTTCATCCCTTGAATAATTTTTTAGAATTGATTTGACACTATTTATCAAAGAACAAATCCTTAGAGAGCGTGTATATGAAATTTGAACGGAATCAGAGAAAAAGTCCTTTTTTGTTTGAAAAAACATCAAGGTTATAGTCCACAGTTTTAGAATGAATAATAAAATTTTGAAAAAATGTGTTAGGCATGTCATCCCCTTAATTTGACCCTCTAGAATCCGAATCTACAATCCAAATTTGAATTTGAGCTCTAGTTCTTGCATAATTCGCATTTTAAATGTCATATTTTCAGGCTAATTTCCTGTCAATTTTATTGATCTATTTGACCCTCTAATTGGTAGTTTTAAGGGATGAAAAGTATATTTTTGGATAGATGAAGGTCCATGCAATCAGAATATGAAGAGATGAATTCAAATTACCCAATAGTTTTCAGAATATGAGCCACTGAATAATTCGAAGGGATGTTTCATCCCTTGAATAATTTCTTAGAATTGATTTGACACTACTCATCAAAGGACTAATCCTCAGAGAGCCTGTATATGAAATTTGGACGCAATCAGAGAAAAAGTCCTTTTTTGTTTGAAAAGACATCAAGGCTATAGTCCACAGTTTTAGAATGAATAATAAAATTTTGAAAAAATGTGTTAGGCAAGTCATCTCCTTAATTTGACCCTCTAAAATCGGAATCTACAATCTAAATTTGAATTTAAGCTCTAGTTCTTGCATAATTCGCATTTTAAATGTCATTTTCAGGCTAATTTCCTGTCAATTTTATTGATCTATTTGACCCTCTAATTGGTAGTTTTAAGGGATAAAAAGTATATTTCTGGATAGATGAAGGTCCATGCAATCAGAATATGAAGAGAAGAATTCAAATTACCCAATAGTTTTCAGGATATGAGCCACTTAATAATTCGAAGGGATGTTTCATCCCTTGAATAATTTTTTGAAATTGATTTCACACTATTTATCAAAGAACTAATCCTCAGAGAGCCTGTATATGAAATTTGGACGAAATCGGAGAAAAAGTCCTTTTTTGTTTGAAAAAACATCAAGGCTATAGTCCACAGTTTTAGAATGAATAATAAAATTTTGAAAAAAAGTGTTAGGCATGTCATCCCCTTAATTTGACCCTCTAGAATCCGAATCTACAATCCAAATTTGAATTTAAGCTCTAGTTCTTGCATAATTCGCATTTTAAATGTACTTTTCAGGCTAATTTCCTGTCAATTTTATTGATCTATTTGACCCTCTAATTGGTAGTTTTAAGGAATGAAAAGTATATTTTTGGATAGATGAAGGTCCATGCAATCAGAATATGAAGAGATGAATTCAAATTACCCAATAGTTTTCAGAATATGAGCCACTGAATAATTCGAAGGGATGTTTCATCCCTTGAATAATTTTTTAGAATTGATTTGACACTATTTATCAGAGAACTAATCCTCAGAGAGCCTGTATATGAAATTTGGACGAAATCAGAGAAAAAGTCCTTTTTTGTTTGAAAAAACATCAAGGCTATAGTCCACAGTTTTAGAATGAATAATAAAATTTTGAAAAAATGTGTTAGGCATGTCATCCCCTTAATTTGACCCTCTAGAATCCGAATCTACAATCCAAATTTGAATTTAAGCTCTAGTTCTTGCATAATTCTTATTTTAAATGTCATTTTCAGGCTAATTTCCTTTCAATTTTATTGATCTATTTGACCCTCTAATTGGTAGTTTTTAGGGATGAAAAGTATATTTTTGGATAGATGAAGGTCCATGCAATCAGAATATGAAGAGATGAATTCAAATTACCCAATAGTTTTTAGAATATGAGCCACTGAATAATTCGAAGGGATGTTTCATCCCTTGAATAATTTTTTAGAATTGATTTGACACTATTTATCAGAGAACTAATCCTTGAAGAGCCTGTATATGAAATTTGGACGAAATCAGAGAAAAAGTCCCTTTTTGTTTGAAAAAACATCAAGGTAATAGTCCACAGTTTTAGAATGAACAATAAAATTTTGAAAAAATGTGTTAGGCATGTCATCCCCTTAATTTGACCCTCTAGAATCCGAATCTACAATCCAAATTTGAACTTAAGCTCTAGTTCTTGCATAATTCGCATTTTAAATGTCATTTTCAGGCTGATTTCCTGTCAATTTTATTGATCTATTTGACCCTCAAATTGGTAGTTTTAAGGGATGAAAAGTATATTTTTGAATAGATGAAGGTCCATACAATCAGAATATGAAGAGATAAATTCAAATTACCCAATAGTTTTCAGAATATAAGCCACCCAATAATTCGAAGGGATGTTTCATCCCTTGAATAATTCTTTAGAATCGATTTGACACTATTCATCAAGGGACAAATCCTCAGAGAGCCTGTATATAAAATTTGAACAAAATCAGAAAAACAACGAAGATAGCTCACGTGATGGTTGCTGGAAAGACTGGAAAAGCAGATTAGTGATGCCATGACGCTGGCATGAGAATTAACAACTGGTTCCATGGTACGGTCTCTCAAGTGGAAGATCATGTTGGGCCAAGACTAAAGACTCACTGAAGGAACACAACAGGGATCCTCTAGTTGTAGGAGCAAATATATTGCTCACCAACCATTTAATTTTTCTTATTTTGAAGAAAGGTCTAGAGATATTTTAAGGAAGTCAGATTTCATCTAGCGTTGAGTGCATGGAGACTCAAAATTTGAATGTTCTATTATGTATGCCTGTCTAAGAAAACTGGAAGGAAAGATGGCATTGAAGAAAGGTCTGGATGTATTTTAAGGAAGCAAACTTCTATTCAACCTCGAAGGCCTGAACGTTGATCAATTCTTCATAAAAGTTGAATGTTTTCTTGTGTACGCCTGCCAAGGGCAACTGGAAGGAAAGATAGCATACAGCATACGCGATGGTAGCTAGAAAGACTGGAAAAGCACTAACAACTAACCTATGTTACAGTCTCTCAAGCAGGAGATCATGTTGGTCCTGGACCTAAAGACTTGCTGGGAAGACAAAACAGTATCTCTTCAAATGGAGGAGTTAAAATAATGCTTCCCAAGGTAGATACTTGACTTTACTTGGTATTGGATTGAAGAAAGTTCTAAAGATATTTTACGGGAGTAAGGTACCATTTGGCGTTGAATGGCTGAAATTCAATCAAGCATGGATCAGAGGTTGAATGTTTCGTCATGTATGTTTGCCTTAGAAAGCTAAAAGGAATGTTGGCTAGAAGAACTGCTGCCAAGACGATGGCAAAAGAATCAGCAACTGGTCTCATAATACAATTGTTCCTGGACCTAAAGACCTGCGGGCAAGACAAAGTATTGACCCTAGAATTAAAGCGGCAAATATATTGCTTGTCAACTTAAATTACTTGTCTATAATTGGTCTTATTTTGAAGAAAGGTCCGATGGTATTTCAAGAAAGCCAGATACCACTTGGTGTTGAGCTCCCGAAGGTCAATAAATCCTGATCAGAAGTTCAATATTCTACAGTACCTACCTGCTCAAGGAAGCTAAAAAGGAAGCGATTATGACTCGAATGACTACAAGAGTAGATCTTCTTGGTACTGCCAAGTCGATGTCATGATAAGCAACTGGCTTTGTGGTACAGTTTCTAAGGTGGGAGATGATGTTAGCTCAGAACCTGATAATCCGCTGATAGGACAAAATGTTGGCCCTTTGGCTGGAGGAGCAAATATATTGCTTGCCAATTCAGATTACTTAGCTTCACTTGGTCTAGTTTAGGAGAAAAGTCTGTAGATATTTCAAGAGAGTCATATACCATTTGGGATTCCTAAGGGTTGACCAAAGTTTTGCAGTATTCATCTGTCTAAAGGAGCTGAAAAGAAAGTTGACACACCCGATGGTGGCTGGTGGAACTAGAAGCGCAGATTTTCCGCTGCTGCCAAGGCAATGGTATAAGAACCAGGAGCTGGTTTCATGGTACGGTTTCTACAGTAAGAGACCATGTTGGTCCAAGACCCGAAGATCCACTGCGTTAGTTGAAGGAACAAAGGTTTCATTATGTATGCCTACCCAAGAGAGATGTGGGAGAAGATGGCACACTCGACGGTGGCTGGGAAGACCAGAACTGATCTCCGTACTGCCGCCAAAACGATGGCATGAAAACTGGCAACTGCTCGTATGGTACAGTTTTTGAACAAGAATTCATGTTGGTCCTAGACCTGACGATATGTTGATGAGACAAAGTAGTATATAAAAGAAATTTTTGCGTGGTGTTTGCGGGTTCGCTTGGGCCAATCTGGCACAGCCCGAGTACGGATCAATATCTTTTCCTTCAAGATGATTATTGGGGTCTATGAATTAAACTAAGTTGAAGCAGTTTGAGTGGTGTAGCAAATAAATATAAGTATGATAAAATTTTAAGTATCACCGTTTGGAATACAGGTGGGGTGGAAACCCCTTTATATCCCGCGAATCAAATGCTTAAGCAGAAGCCGTTCCCATAAATAAACAGAGAAAATGGACGACAAGTCATCCGTCTCTCGCGATTCTCAACCCTCTTTCACCCCGCCGTTTAACAGTGACATCAATCACGTGACTTAAATATGAACAACAAGGCAATGTGTACGTGCTATACATATCTCTGATGTGCTGCTATCTAGAGAGCTACAAATGCGGAGTGTTTACTAAAAGCTGCTGGGGTAATTTATCCTATCTTGTGAACTTGGATTGTGGGGAAGCAAAAAATAAACACTAAATCGTTACGTAAGGTAACTTAAAGTTTTCAAATGTTATTCAACAAGCGGAAAGGGGATTGCCAAATGAATTTACTTCAATTTTATGATAGGTAGAAGACGTGAAATAGTTTTGTACCACGTCCACATATCTGTCACTCCTCTTCACACTAAAAGTTTGACATGTAGAGGTTGGTAAGCACCCACAAGCCGTGAATAAGGGCCTCTTGAACTGTAGTTATCAACATCGAATGAAACGCATGAATGTGAAGCACAATTTGACTCACGTCGGATGTGTTTGGCACAAACAATTCGAACCAATGAATAGGAATGTTCAATGTTGTAATCTGTAATTCGAGTATGGGATGAGCACAGTGATTGAGGGTTGAGTTGACATACAGGAATTCAATTATGGAGGATTTGTTTTATTATATTCTGAGAGGGAAGTTTCATTGATGGAATGCACGAAGTTGAGGTGAATTTCGATTACAAATTCCCATTAGGAAAAGAAGCCAATTCGACCCCTGAATTTTTGATCGGGCATCATTCAAACGATCGTGTGTTTTGTTTGTTGTTTGTCATTCGATATTGATTGTTCGTTCCGGGAAATAATGTGACAGGAAGCGGAACGCGACAAGTTAAACAAAACTTGGCATATTAAAGCGACGAGGTTGATTATCGCAAACTAATTTCTTCAAATCGAGCTGATTAGCTAGCTGGGGCACCTGGCACCACGCGTCGCAGGAAATAAATAGCTTATCACGCTTCAACCACGACGGAAATGTCGTAGAAAACAGAGCTTCCAAAAAAGTCTACAACATTTATTTACCCTGTCTTGTTGCGTGACTAACATTGCATCAGAACATCTTGTCAATTACCCATAATGCATTTTTTGCTATCTATTGTCTAACTCAATATTTTCATCAAATATTTCCTTTGCTTTCTTTTGCTGGAATAAAAGAGTCGTAATTATCACGCACTCAATTGTGACGTTTAAAAAGCGTGGTTTGATATTTCTTCTTTGTAATTATCCTAATTTGGATTCCGCCACGCGATTTCAGAACACTTGTTGACCGGACGGTCATTATATTGCGACTTCAGGAAAAAGAGTTTTCAAGAATGCCTTTGAGAACCTTAAACAGCAGACATGTCAGAATATTACCTAAATATTATATATCATAGAGTCTAGACACAATTCAGTTTATTATTTCACTGAATGGGTCAAGTTTTATGTTGCAGACCTTAAAATACTTCATTTCTATTTTCCTTTCAGCTTGCCTAATTTTAATCCTACAAAATTGAAATAACTAATTAATTATAGGAAAATTGAAGCTTTGTAAATTTTATTTGAACCATTTTCTGATACGAGGCATGTTGCGTAAACTATCAGCAGAAAACTAGTTATGTAGGAATGGACCATTTTGCATATTATCCCCCTAACTGGTCTAATTCAAATGTCACAAAGTTGATATGAATACTAAATTATAGAGAAACAAAAGCTTTGTAAATTCTATCGAAACTATTTTCCGAAACGAGGCATGTTGCGTAAGGTATCAGCATAAAACTACTTACGTAGGTTTGGACCTTTTTGCATATTATCCTCCTAACTTGTCTAATTCAAATGCCCCATAGTTGTAATAAATAACAAATTGTAGAGAAACGAAAGATTAGTAGATTTGATTTCAACAATTTTTCAATACGAAGTAAGTTACTGCAGTTATTAGCAAGAATAAAAACTAGCTGAAAAGTGTTGCCTGCATATCTCGACTCTTAACTTGGTCAATTTTAATCCTACTACATCAAGATATAAGAACAAATTGTGGGAAAATGAACATTTAGTAACTTTTATTTGAACTATTTTTTAATACGAGGTCCGTTGCCCATGTTACTAACAAAAAATCTACTGAAATTGTTGCCTTTTCAGGGTTAAAAGTAGGAAGGCTCAAAAGCGCTGTAGCTCGGTCAATTTTAGTCATACTGAAGTGTTCAACTAATCAAATGATAGGTAATTTATTCTTGTTTTCAATAAGAAATACTAAGGGCTCACTCACTTCAAACCTCTTTGAAGAAAAATGTTCTACCTAGTATGTAACTTTGTTCCAGAACTTTTGTAATTGTACCTTGAAAAACCGTATGGAAATTATTCAAAAACTTGCTTTTCTATTGTATTAGGGAAAGGACAGCTTGTGAATTAAGAACCTAGAACGTTCTGGGGCTGTACAAATCTTCCAGACAAGATTGAAGCGTCCAAAGTTATGTTTTTAGAAATAACTCAAGAAGGTTGAATGGTAGATGACTCTAATATTTTTTCCTGAGTACTAGATTGAATTCCCCGTCGCTTGATAGCCCTGACACTCTTCTGCAACCAGAATTGATTGAGTTACAGCTTTCTTCATCATTAATATCACTTTTCCTGCGTATCAACCGTTTCCCGTATTTTCCTCCTAACTCGACCAATTCTGACCCTACAAAATTGACATGAGAAAACAATTTGTGGGAAATTGAATACTCTGTAAGTTTTATTTAAACTATTTTTCAATACGAGGCACGTTGCAAAAATTATTAGCAGAAAACCCAGCTGGAAGGTCTTGCCTTTTCACAGTGAAAAATAGGGAGGCTTGAAGGGCTGTAACTTGACCAATTGTATTCCTACAAAGTTGTTGTAATGAGACAAATTGTGGACAATTAAATGCTCTACAATTTTGATCCGGAATATTTTTTGATACAAGGCATGTTGCAAAAGTTATCAGCAAAAAACTAGCTTATAATTAAAATACAAGTAATTGATTCTTGATTGAAAAAAATGGAATTCTAATGTCTCACACACTTTCACCCGGCAGCGTATATAGCTTGAAGCTCTGCTCCTGTATTTCTGCCATTGTTTGTAAAGAATCGTAAAACCATGTGAAAATATTGGAAAATTTGCTTCTCTACTATATTACGGAAAGGACGAAACTCTTTTCAAATGAATAAAGCAACTAGAACGCTTCTAGGTGGTGAAAATCTTTCAAAGAAGCTTGAAGCATCAGAAATTATTCAAACAGGACTTATTGTATATAAGCCCTATATTTTTTTCTGAACTAGAATGAATTCCTCCTCGTTTGGTAGCCCTGACACACTTACACAACCGAAATTATTCGAGTTACAGCTATTTCTATCATTAAAATCACTTTTCGTGTGTATAGACCTTTCCGCATATTTTGCTCATAGCTTGGCCAATTTCATCTCTACAAAATTGATGTGATGAAACAAGTTGTAGATAATTAATAGTTCTACAACTTTTATCCGAATTATTTTTCAATTCAAGGTACGTAGAAAAAGAAATTAGTAAAAAACTAGCTGAAAATTGCGCTTTCGATCAGTACAAGTCTTTCAGAGAAAGTTAAAGTATCAAAAATCATTCAAAGAGGATCATTTGTATAGAATTCTAATATTTTTTTATATTCTTCGTCGTTTGGTGACCTTGGCACCCTTCTACAACCAAAATTGATCAAATTACAGCTGTTTCCATCATTAAAATCACTTTTCCTGCGTGTAGACTTCTCCCCGTATTTCCCTTTTAACTTGGCCAATTTTGATCCTACAAAATTGACATGAGAGAACAAATTGTAAGAAATTGAATGCTCAGTGAATTTTATTTGAACTATTTTTCAATACGAGGCACGTTGCAAAAGTTATTAGCAATAAACTAGCTGAAAATTGCTTGCTCAAAGAATTGAAAGCAAGGAAGTTTAAAAGGGCTGTAACTCGAGTAATTCTATTCCTACAAAGTTAATGTATTAAAACAAATAGTAGAAAATTAACATTCTGTAGATCTTGTTCGGAATATTTTTGGATACGAGGCACGTGACAAAAGTAATTAGTGTAAGACTAACCAAAAGCGCTGCCTTTTCAATGAATTAAAAATAGAGGAAATTAAAAGGGATGTAACTTGATTAATTTGAATGGTAGGAAAGAGTCAAAATATAACTTTCTAGCGTTCTACTTTGCCACTAATTTTTGTACTCCAATGATTTGAAGAAGAAGCGTCTATATTATTAATTTTTCGTATACAGTATTTTTATTGGATAATTATGAGCTCAAAGTCATGAAGACTAATGATTAATTCAAAAAAACTTCTTTGTGATTGAACCACAACGAATTTTCCCATCCACGTATTCTTCTTCGTTCTGAAATGGAAGAAATATGAAAGTCATCATTACCGATACTTCAGGAATGAATCGAGCGGTGTTGAGGCGGCAAGGGGTAGCTTATAGTGTATAGTTTGCTTTGGGGTGGATTTAGGGCTTATCCAGCTGCGATATACATTTCTAAAGGCTTCAATAATTCAACATTGACTTTTCAATTTTGAACGCGGTGCTGGAGTAAACAAGGGACAGTACCTGATGTACTCAAATTGTAAATTGAAAAAGTAAAGCAGAAATAGAGGAGAATAACCCTAAAGTAGCTTATCATATTCAATTCCGAAATGAACCTTGCGAAATGTAATTTGCTGCACGAGGCTTACGCAGCTTTCCAACTTCCAAACTTTCCGGCTAAAATGACTGAGAAGATGCAACTTTGTTGACAGATATAAAAGTTATTCCAACTCACATCGTCCTGAAACAACAACCTTTGGATTCATCTGTTATTTTATCCAGCTTCAGATCGGTATTATAATAAATGGAGCTTTTTGCATGTCCACAGCAGAATTACATATTTTAACCACCTATAAAAAGTACGTTGCTAACTACCATAACTAGAGTGAAGTCACTTTGTTTGTAACTTCAATTAGACTTTAATGTAAGTTTCGCAGAGACTGAAATAGGTCAGCGGAGATTACTTTAAAGTTGCACTCACAAAGAAGGTAAAAGAAATATGGTTTTCATTTTTAAACGAGAGTTTGGACATATTTCTTGTTGACAGTATGTTCATTAGATGCAAAACAAACAAAAATTGTTTATTTTGGAGGTCGTAATTGTGAATATAAGATTTGCCACCCTTCTTACGCATTTTGGAGGACAATTATCCTTAAAAGCTGCCACCAAATATCGATGACTTCTGTCGAACGTCTACCCTTCATTTAATTATACAAATTCTAATGCAGGTCCTCCAAGATGACACCATCCACATCTAAATTTATAGAACAGTCTGCCAACTGTAGATTTTGAAGAAAAATCATGCCTAGAAACTATCGGCGTTGGTCGACTAGCGCGCAAAGCCGCTTAAAGCCGCTAGGGTACAGTGCGAGTAGCGCGCAAGCTTCCTACGATATACCTGCACATGCGACCTTTTTTATGAGCTCAGAAAAAAAATTAGAAATGCATTTAGTTTTGCAAATATTTTTATTTTTCAATTTATCAAATAACAACAAAAAAAAACGATTTTAGCCTTTTTTGAATTTTTGTTCTAGCTTGAACCAAACTCATAGTATACATTGGTATACAATATAAGCATAGGTATCATATGGTACGGCAGATAGATTCTCTTGCAACATTTTCACCTTGTGTTTTTTGGAGAGTTAATTAAATAATTATAAACAAATGATTTGTTTAAAAGGAAGCCCATCGTCATGAGATGCTGCGCAATCAATTACTATTTGTACTTATTCTCTAAATTTCATAGTTATCCACGTCCACCTCCCTTGTTAATTTGTACTGTTAATCTTTCAAGGGGGGTGACTAATTAACCTGATTGATATAAATATCATACCTATGCGGCCGTACCATATAGCTATGTATATTATGAGTTTGGATTAAGTTAGAAAAAAAATTCAAAAAAGGCTGAAATCCTCTTTTCCTCTATCATTTGATAAATGAAAAGTGAGATGATTTGCAGAGCAAATTGAATTTTTATTTCTTGTTTAAAGGCATAAAAAAGGTCGCGAGTGCAGGTATACCGCAGGTAGCTCGCGCACTAGACGCACACCGACTTTGCGCGCTAGTGGTACAAAATGGGGATTATTTTTATAAGCTGCGCGCTACTGGCACATGCCCAAACTATCACCAGATATAGATGATCCTTCTTAAACTGGCCCCTTCTTTATCATGGTCTAAACATTCGACATTTGACAATTGACCGACAGATTAAATCGTGACTACTTTACCGACAGACAAAAAGAATGTAGGATAACTTGAATTTCAAGAAAATGTCTTCAAGAATGTTTATTTATTGTAGTAAAGAAATTTGTATTTGTAAAATTACTTCTTCTACTCAAAGACTACCATCAAATTTGTTGTGATTTGATTTAATACCTAATACACTTTTTTTTTGTTCTAGGTGAGTCATCATTTCTACTACTTATAAATGTCACGTTATTCAGGAAGCCGTAAGTATTTCTCATCCTTTATATGATTGATGACCCATGGAACATTTTCTGGTTAGGTTTTTGCTGCAATATTACTTTTCTTATTGTTTCCTTCCATAAAGAAGGAAGTTAACGTCCCAGTAAGCGAGTTACAAAAGTAAAGGATATTATTTCTTGCTCGAAGTTTTCAAGGAATGGAATCCTCGAAAATATGAAGCAAATTAGAGGGTTGTGAGGGGTGACATTTTTCACACATGCAACCTAAAACATTAAATAAGTAATTTTTATAATCTCCAACACAATTTTTAAACAAAAACTTATCGGAGATAGAATCACATAAATCGTTTACAATAATCTGGCGTTCAAATCTTGTCGGGGGTTAAAGAGGGTTGGGAAATGTACACGGTGGTCGATTTTGCACGGTGTAACTTCATGGTGATTATCACGCAGTTGTACTTTACAATCAAACAAAAAAAAAACGTGATGACGTAAAGAAAAGTTTTATGAGTAATAAAGAAGTTAAGTATTTTATATTTGAATCTATCTAAAGTAAAAATCAGCTGTAACAATTATTTATTTTTATATCTTCGAGTAAATATTGTGTGTGAGTGTAATATGCACATTCATCATTACCCAACATGAATGTTGGTGTCATTGTGGGGGTTAATTTGGTAATGGGCCCAGATCCCGTCCCAAAATCCCTTTGCCGTCTTCCATCCCCTCACTCCGAGCTCTTGATGAGCCAAATGTAAATTCCTACCATTCAACCATCTATGCTTTTAGTGCTGACTATATTGGATTATTAAGTAAGCCCGTAGCGGCCATTCTGTATGATATATCGCCGTTTGTGCATTCTCTCGAATCTTCATTATGTTCAAAACTCGCATCCGGAATCGGAGCTGACATTGCGAGGAGTAAAAATTGTATTGATTGGGTATTAACGATTCTCAACATTCTCCACTGCAATTTTCATTCTTAAGGAACTAATGATTGATTTATCACCAAACTAAAAGCCCAAATATGTTGAAACTTTGTGTGGTTTTGAAAGAAGGTCGAAGGTATGCGTAGACAATCATTTATTCATCCACCCGCCTTCACTCAGTCTCCTCAATTCCGATCAGAAATAATTAAAATACCAATTGGAATTTTTTTGTAGCAGTAAAACTTATCTCTGTTCTCCCAAGACTAATAATTGATTCATCACTGAACAAGTGGCCCAAATAAGATTCGAAAAAAGCTTGAGGTTTGAGCAGACAATCAATTATTCATCCACCCCTATTCAGTAATAATTGACATGCAAATCGAGACTCTTAGGAAATAATTAGATTCTGTTAGAACAAACAATTTATCACTACACAACTAATCAAAATAGATTTCTGGTAGATCAGGTTCTTCAAGAGTATTGAAGTTGTTCATAAACGTTACGTCGACGACTGTCTTATAACAGCTCCTAAAAATGCCGTTTAGCTCATTTTCAGTAACATTTATGAGCGTTACGTTGACGATTGTTTCTTAATAGCTCCAAAAATACGGCTTAAATCATCTTAGAGAAGTTTAATTGGATAATATGAAGCTACTCTTCGAACATCTAGAGAGATTGAAACTTTCGACGAAGTTGAAGAAGATCTAGATAAGCTCACAAAATTAGCTTCAGAAGGTTCTGTCTAACGTGCTAAGCTCTATCTTCACATTGGAGGACTCAAATCATAGGTTGATTGATTGTACTGCAATGAAAACTATTTCAAATTGGTTCCTTGTGAATTTGGGTCTTCAAGAATATAGAATTTGTTGCAAATCCCTTTTACAAGCGTTACGTCGACGACTGTCTAATAATAGCTCCAATAGATACCGTTCAACTCATTATTAGTAGCCTGAAAATATTGGAACTCTACGAATCTAAAGGGCACATAAAATCAGATTCAGAAAGCTTCACCGAAGGTGTGAAAATTCGTCTTTACATTCAATAAACTAATTTGAGTGTGTTCCTGTTCTGTTACATTTCATTTTCATCACATTCATCTTCATCACCTGAAATCATTTAATGTCAATCATCTCTCCTAATTGTTCATTTGTTCCTTAGCTGTTGACCCTAATTCATCGCCTTTCGATCAGCTGTAACCTTCACCTGTCAGTTTCGTTTTGTTCATGCACCATGTCCCTCTAGCGTATACTATTGTCACCAGTATTATTGTGTCTTGTCTACAACCCTCTTAGCGTCTCTATGTTCTTGGTGGATGAGAATTGGAGTTTGAAATGCGTCTTCTTTTCTTATTAAACTAATAATTAGAAAAACCATACTTAACTTGAAAACAGACTAGTCTGAATAGGCTCCTGATTGACTTAGCTCTGTGAGACTTTGGAAGTTGTTACAAATTATTCTACAAGCGTTATGTTGATGACTGTTCCATACAAGTCTGAAAAAATACCGTTCAACTCATTTTTAGTGGCCCCAAAATATTTGAACACCCAAATGAGCTCTCAAAGTCCCACTGTTCTTCAAAAATATGGCAGTTGCAGCAAATTCTTCTCACAAGCGTTACGTCGGCGACTGTATTATGATAACTTCAAGACATACCGTTAAACTCATCTTGAAAAGTAAATTGGGGTTTTCTAACTAATAGAAATGATTCTGTATTGCTTCTAGTTACTGAAAACCTGATTTCATATTATTACACGGCTCTAAATCAATGATTTCTCCAACTTCTGGAACTGGAGACACCGGGAGGTGCATCCAGCCGCTCGACTTTATGCTTTCATCGAATATCGATTGGAGTCGCTTGCGGGATGTGGTTCAAAGCATCGGGCGATAATAATGTCACCTTGACTTAATAAATGACTGCACGACAGATTCTTGCGGTAAAAGAGCAAAGGTCATGCGATGGAAGACGAGAAGAGTAGTTGAGGCTTCGCCAAACCTCAATGGACTGTGTGACTCTGTGACTGATGTTTCATCGGTTCGTCCGAAACCGATTTGTCCAATTATATTTTCATTGACCTACTTTCGAATCATTGGAGACTGGAATTGACCATCCCTTAGAGTGAAAAATTACTTTTACCACTGGTAATTGAAAGAAACTTTACTGGACATCATTTTCAATAAAAAACAGTAAATGTACAAAAAAATGGATAAATTACAAAGTAGGTGTGAAAATAACTATCAGGGTACAAGAACTTCTAATTTGAAGCATTCAAGCATTCGCAATTTCTTTCCTGGGGTCATAACATGTTTTGGAAGATGTAGAAGTGTTACAAGCTAGTACGAGAGATAGATCCGGAGAATAGCTAAATGGTTTTTCCGGGTTGTCCGGTGCAGAACATGACAATGGCGGAAAAGGAAACCTCCTACGGCGATACCAAGTGGACCATGTTTCACTACCTGCTGATTTTTACCTATTACATTGTTTTGTGGGTTCAAAGCTAGAAGCTGGCTTTGTTATAGTTGGAAACTACGAACTAGTTAATCACGAATCCAAACCCCATTCAAATTTCTCGTTAATATATTAACATCCTCAAATATCCTTCTTTGTGAATCAGTCCTCGTCTTGTGTACTCTTGCTTTTTTTGTATCCGATAGAAACGTGGCTGTTTTTGACGATTTATTTCATCAGGCTGCTTGAAATCAGCAACACGTTCCACTTCAAATTACATACTCTATTTGTGCTGAAGAGAGATTCAATATACTGCACAATTACTGATGGACTTGTACATTTTAATTAGCCTTGATAGCACGCCACCTATCGATCCAAAAACTAATATTTGACTTTTGAAGGATCTGAACGCTTTTGGTTTTTATTTTCTTTTGTAGTCATAAAAGCAGTAGAGCTCAAATAAATTCGAACTAAGTATATAGTGAAATAACGGTATTCATAAATACACATAAAGGGCTTAATTTTATATCAACCGGATTACCTGATAAGTAATTGGTCTATAAAATTAACCTTAATTCGTAAGACTACCCGCCCATAATAACAACTCAAATTAAATACAGAAAATCGGTACTTTAATAATACTAATAGCTATCTACCATCAAATTCAAATGAAGGTTATTGATTTTATGAATAACTGTAATGTTTATTGCTCAAACAGAGTCGCAGATATTTATATTCAACTATTTATATCACTTCACTTCTCGATATTCACTGCTCTAGCCTTTCTATTACACTACTGAAACACAAATCTTTTGCTTGCCCTTATATATAGAAATATCCCTCGAAAGTTCTACCACATTCTGGAATATTGTTAGAGGCTTCCATCGGGAGGGGCGATGTGATGCGGCGCGGCGCGATGCAAAGAGGATGAATGTGAGGCACTGGTAAGTTTGTATTAGACTATGTACGACTATAAAACAGAGTTGACGTTCAAGGAGGGTCATCAAAATTTGGGAGCAGCTTTCGAGACGGTTTTTTCCTAAGTTAAACACGGAGGGTGTTACCTAGAAGACGATTAAGGACCTAAAAGACGGACAGCGACCTGGAGGACTAATAGATACCTGGAAAACGAATTGGGACCTGCATTAAATTTCGTACGACAATAAAAGTGGATTAAGAGGAGTCAGCAGGTGGTTAGGTGGACTTAAACGGAAAGGGTATCACCAGGAAGACGAACAGTGACCTGAAAGACGTGAATCAGACTATGAATGTCTATAAAAGAGAGTCAACGTTAAAGTTGGGTCATCGAAATTTGGAGGCAGCTCCCGAAAACGATTACCTGGAAGACGAACAGAGACTTGGAAGACGTACAATGATCTGGAAGACGTACAAGGACCTGGAAGATGAACAGGGATCTGGAAGACCTGCATTAGATTCTATACGACAAGGGAGGTCACCGAATTGGAGGAAAAGGTGACCTCCCACAGCGATTCCAAGTGGACCAAGTTTCACTACCAGCTGTTGTTATACCTAAAAGACGAACAGAGACCTGAGAGACGAGCAGAAGCTTGTAAGGCAAGCAGGAACCTGGAAGACGAATAGGAACCTGAAAGGCGAACAAGGACCTGGAAAACGAAATGGGTCAATACTTGCAAAGTAAGTCACCAAAATAATTTACGTCCAGCAGGTGGTTACGTAGATTTGAACGTAAAGGGTATCACCTGGAAGACGTCAGACCTTGTATGATTGTTGAAGAGAACTAACGGTCTAGAAGAGCCATAGGAATTGGGTAGCAGCTTTTGAGAAAGATTTTTTTTCGAAGTATATATTTAACAGATGTCAGATAACTTGAGAGAGTGACAGAGACTTGATAGATCTGTATTAGACTTTCTACGCCTGTAAATAAGAGTTGAAGTTCGAATAAGGTCACCGGAATTTGGTAGCAACTTCCAAATCTATAGTCTGCAGAGGCTAACAATCAGATCAAAGAAGGTCAATGTTCGAAGAGAGTCATCGAAGTTTGGAGCCAACTTTTGAGAGTAATAGCCTTTGGAAATCCACAATTGACAGGTGGTTGTATGACCTTAGAAAATGAAGAAAGACTTGGAAGGCCTGCATTCAATTTTGTACGATTATAAAAGAGGATTTACGTTCGACAGGAGTCATCAAAATCTGGTGACAGCTTCCGGGGATGATTTATCTATATTTGACCAATGATTCCAGTAACCTCAACACCCGAAAGATGGATAGGGACTTAGAAGGTCTGTATTGGGTAGTACGTTCATCAAAAAGCCTCAACGTTTATTAAATACATGTTTGCAGTTTAATACAGTGAATTAAACATAGATGGTGTCACCTGAAAGATGAACAGAGGACGGAAGGTCTGCATGAGACTTTGTATACCTATAAAACAAGGCTTACGTTCGACTAGGGTTATCAAATTTGGTAACAGTTTCCAGTGGAGGTTGTCTTTTAGAATCTACGTTCAGCAAATGGTTATGTGAATTTTAACTTGAATGCTGTCACCTGGAGGACGAACAGGGACCTGGAAGGTCTGCATTCAAGTTTGTACGATTAGAAGTAACGTTCAAAAAGAGTCATAAAAACTTGGTCGCAGGTCTTTCAATTTTTGTAGAAACATATGTTTGACAGTTGATAATGTCACCTGGCAGTTGATGAAGAACCTTAGAAGTCTACATTAGACTCTGTAGGACTACAAAATGGTTGATGTTCCAGATGAGTCATCGAAATTAGGTGGCAGCTTTCGAGGATAACTGTCCTCCAATATCTACTGTCAGCAGGTGTCACCTGGAAGATGAACAGGGGCCTAGAAGATGAACAGGGATCTGGAAAATGAACAGGGACCTAGGAGATTAACAGGGATGTAGAAGATGAACAGGGACCTTGAAGATGAACAGGGGCCTTGAAGATGAACAGGGATCTGAGAGTCGAACAGGGACTTGGAAGAAAAAGAGGGACCTGAAAGGTCTGCATCTAGGTTCGTACGAGTTCGTACGAGTATCGAAAGAGGTCGTCGAAATTTGATGACAGTACATTAGTTTGACAGACCTGGAAGTTGAGGGAGAGCCTGGGAAGTCTACGTTAGACTTTGTAGAACTACAAAAAGAGTTAAGGTTCAAAAAGAGTCATCTGTATTTGGTGGCAGCTTTCGAGAATAGATGTCCTTCAATATCTACTGTCAGCAGGTGGTAACGTGCATTTAAACACAAACTGTTCCATCCGCAAGGCAGACAATCGAAATTATTCATTATAGAAGAGGTCTAACGTTGGAGGAGAGTTGATGACAGCTTTCAAGGACAATTTTCCTCGAAAATACACGTTTGACAAATGATTTGGGTGGGCTTAGATCTAGCCCACTAGGTTGAAAATACGATGCATCGTAGTTTTGACTCTCGTCGTCAGAGATTGTCGTAGCCCTACGTGTCAGAGACTTCGACATAGTGAATGGACTGCAGCCCTACGGTAGAGGCTACAGCTGAATGCAAGAGACTGTAGCTCTACGACAGATGCTACAGTTGCGAAGAATGGCGACCTGAAACAGGAGCTATAAAGGACGTCGTCTCTACGGCTCTGGAACAGTAACCACTCAACATCAGGGATTAAATAATTCTATCAACAGGACGTTATTTACGGAAACTACTGTGACTCTGAAGCAGGAGCCACAACGGATGCGAAACGTTGTTTTAAACAGGTATTCAAACATCTATCATCAAAGAAGGTCAACGTTCAAAGAAAATTATCCAAGTTTAGAAGCAACTTTGAAGAATAATCGTCGTTTAGAATCCACACTTAACAGGTGATTGTATGACTTTAGCAGATAAGAAAAGGTCTGGAAGGCCTGCATCAGATTTTGTACGGCTATCAAGGAGAAGCAACGTTCAAGAAGAGTCATCGAAACTTGTCGACAGCTTTCGAGGGGAGTCTCCCTTCAAATCACATGTTTGATAGGTATTTCTGATAAGATGAACATAGATGGTGCTACCTGGTATTTGCATCAAACTTTGCACGACTATAAAAGAAAATTGACGTTTAAGTAAGGTCATCTAAACTTGTAGCAACTTTGAAGATGATTGACTTCCGAAAGCCACGATCAGCAGGTGGTTTTACGTGGAATTTGAATGGACGCCTGGAAGTCCTGCATTTGTACGATTATAGAACAAAGTGGACGTTCAAGCAGGATCATCGAAATTTGATGGTTGCTTCAATGGTGTCATTTGGAAGATGAATGAAGACCTGGAAGGCCTGTATTAGACTTTATACGACAATAAAAGAGGGTTAACGTTCAAGAAGTATCATCGAGATTAGGGGGCAGAGCTTCTGGGGACATGTGCCAGGTGATTCCAGGTGATGTCACCTGGGGATGAACAGAGACTCAGTAGGTTCCAAACTCTGTATGATTATAAAAGTGGGTGGACGTTCAAGAACTCAACGAAATTTGATGGCAGATGTTGGAAATAACTGTCTTTCGGATTTTACGGTTGGGAACATCACAAGGATCAGGAAGTCCTGCATTGAACCTAATTCTGATTGGTAACAACAATTCCTGCCGCTAATTAGCGAAGCAAAGATAATGCTTCAACATGTCATTGGAAACAGCCGTTCAAACTGCTAACTATAACACCCTGAGCTGTGTACGAATGGAGTGGATGAATTATTAATTCTGATGCTCATATTTCCTGCGACAAGAAGTGAGCGCACTTGTCATTTGCAGGATAATGCTCACAGGGGTGCAGAAACAAGAATAGAAATGTATTTATGAAGCATGGAAATGTACAGTGATTCCAGTATAACATTCCGTGGACATAATGCAATTTTTATGGAAATTTCATATGGAAATATCTCTATTAACGCAATGAGGAGTTCCGTTCCGGTGCGCGGTTTCTAGAGCCAACAAAATAAATTTGTGGGATTAGCGAATTAAAATATAGTGGGAAATTGTATTTTCTTTGTACTTTTCAAGTTTATATGGCCTCGTTCTTTTTGTTGAATATGGAAAACAAAACTTTTATTGAGGGGCTCTTGAAATTGCTGCATTTATACTTGAAGGTGTTTACCATAATGGACATCAACTTTCTTTCGAATGTTTTCCAAATTAACTGTCTAAATTAGATGCCATTTTTAAAATAAACTCCCCTTCAGAACAAAGCATTCTTTGTTTCCGGCTTTTGTCATAAACATGATATGCACTAAATTAAGTCGGAGAATCCAAAGAAAAATTCCATTTATTCCAAACCAAATAGATATTCCTCTCACGAGAATATTTTAATTAAGTTTTCTTATTTGAATCTCGAGAACATCTGCGTTCATATTTAAATACCGTCAAACAATGAATCTTCTTTCATGGTCTTAACAGATCTTTGACTTCTTAGCAAGATGAGGAACTAATCTACTAATCATTGAAGCTAGTAAAAAGCAATTCAGCTCATCCTCTGCGCAGCGCACGTGTTAATTCACTTAAGGGGCGTGGAGGGGTAAAGGGGGTGGGAAGTTAGTGACGCGGTTTTCGTTCAATTGTGCCAATTTTGCAGTACAATTGAGTTGCAGTTTAGAGAAGTTTCCACCACGATGAGTGGAGCACTCAATTGTCAATAGATATTGTTTCACACTTGAGGAACGTCGTCCTAATCCCAGAACTATTCCGTATGAACAATTGCTATTCACGATAACTTCTAACAACTATTTTGTAGTTGAATTCCATTTTGAGATGAATCACTTAAATCTTTTTTGAATACATCCACATGAGAATCAGCGATGTTTCACAAACACAAAGTTCAATATTAACAGAGTTCTGGAATTATCAATCGACACAACAGCGCTACCAAACGGCAAACAATTCATTTGTAACTGTCTACATGTCGACACTTAATCAGAATATCGCTTGTCCACTATTCGCACACATTCGATAACAAAGCGCCGGTTATAGAACATAGATCATGATTTTTCAGGAACTGTGAGATATCAGGAGGATACTGCATTCCGGCCAGATATGTGCAATGCATTCATGATATCCATACAGGAAAAACTAAATTGTTTGATGCGTTGACACTTTATGTCATAAAGATATTATCGAGTACAATTGGCTGAATTTCAAATGATTCAATTCAAGTATAGGATCAGTTCTAGTGAATGGAGCTTCTGATTTCAATTTAGTAAAAAGAGATAGTTAGTGGCTATTAAAACATGAGTTTTCTTCCATAGAACCGTTATCATATCTCTAATGGTTTTCAAAATATGGATATATCAAGTTGTCCCTAAAGCACCGACTGATGAATAATTTGATTTCACCATATTGTTGTATCTTTGAATGAGGCTTCTGATTTCCATTTGGTAAAAAGAAATCGAGAGGCATTATTTGGACAACAATTTGTTTCCATTGGACCGTTTTCATATCTCTTCTAGTTTTCAAAATATAAATACTGGGATTTACAATTAAATACAATAAATGACTTCAACATAGGGCCAGTTCCAGTGAATGAGGCTTCTGATTTTAATTCAGTAAAAAGAAATAGCTAGAGGCTATTAAAACATGAGTTTTCTTCCAGAGAATCGTTATCGTATCTCTAATAGTTTTCGGAATATGAATATATCAAGTTGTCCCTAAAGCATCCGCTGATCATCAATTTGACTTCACCATATTGTTGTATCTTTGAATGAGGCTTCTGATTTTCATTTAGTAAAAAGAAATCAAAAGGCATTATTTGCACAACAATTTGTTTCCATTGGAGCGTTTTCGTATCTCTTCTAGTTTTCAAAATATAAATACTGGGATTTTCAATTAAATACAATAAATCGACTTTAGCATAGGGCCAGTTCCAGTGAATAAGGCTTCTGATTTTGATGCAGTAAAAAGAAATAGCTAGAGGCTATCAAAACATGAGTTTTCTTCCATAGAATCGTTATCGTATCTCTAATAGTTTTCGGAATATGAATTTATCAAGTTGTCCCTAAAGCATCCGCTGATCATCAATTTGACTTCACCATATTGTTGTATCTTTGAATGAGGCTTCTGATTCTCATTTGGTAAAAAGAAATCAAAAGGCATTATTTGGACAACCATTTGTTTCCATTGGAGCGTTTTCGTATCTCTTCTAGTTTTCAAAATATAAATACTGGGATTTTCAATTAAATACAATAAATCGACTTTAGCATAGGGCCAGTTCCAGTGAATGAGGCTTCTGATTTTGATGCAGTAAAAAGAAATAGCTAGAGGCTATTAAAACATGAGTTTTCTTCCATAGAATCGTTATCGTATCTCTAATAGTTTTCGGAATATGAATTTATCAAGTTGTCCCTAAAGCATCCGCTGATCATCAATTTGACTTCACCATATTGTTGTATCTTTGAATGAGGCTTCTGATTCTCATTTGGTAAAAAGAAATCAGAAGGCAATATTTGGACAACAATTTGTTTCCATTAGAGCGATTTCGTATCTCTTCTAGTTTTCAAAATATAAATACTGGGATTTTCAATTAAATACAATAAATCGACTTTAGCATAGGGCCAGTTCCAGTGAATGAGGCTTCTGATTTTGATGCAGTAAAAAGAAATAGCTAGAGGCTATTAAAACATGAGTTTTCTTCCATAGAATCGTTATCGTATCTCTAATAGTTTTCGGAATATGAATTTATCAAGTTGTCCCTAAAGCATCCGCTGATCATCAATTTGACTTCACCATATTGTTGTATCTTTGAATGAGGCTTCTGATTCTCATTTGGTGAAAAGAAATCAGAAGGCAATATTTGGACAACAATTTGTTTCCATTGGAGCGTTTTCGTATCTTTTCTAGTTTTCAAAATATAAATACTGGGATTTTCAATTAAATACAATAAATCGACTTTAGCATAGGGCAAGTTCCAGTGAATGAGGCTTCTGATTTTGATGCAGTAAAAAGAAATAGCTGGAGGCTATTAAAACATGAGTTTTCTTCCATAGAATCGTTATCGTATCTCTAATAGTTTTCGGAATATGAATTTATCAAGTTGTCCCTCAAGCACCGGCAAATCAGCAATTTGACTTTACCATATTGTTGTATCTTTGGATGAGGCTTCTGATTTTCATCTGGTAAAAAGAAATCAAAAGGCATTATTTGGACAACAATTTGTTTCCATTGGAGCGTTTTCGTATCTCTTCTAGTTTTCAAAATATAAATACTGGGATTTTCAATTAAATACAATAAATCGACTTTAGCATAGGGCCAGTTCCAGTGAATAAGGCTTCTGATTTTGATGCAGTAAAAAGAAATAGCTAGAGGCTATTAAAACATGAGTTTTCTTCCATAGAATCGTTATCGTATCTCTAATAGTTTTCGGAATATGAATTTATCAAGTTGTCCCTCAAGCACCGGCAAATCAGCAATTTGACTTCACCATATTGTTGTATCTTTGAATGAGGCTTCTGATTTTCATCTGGTAAAAAGAAATCAAAAGGCATTATTTGGGTAACAATTTGTTTCCATTGGAGCGTTTTCGTATCTCTTCTGGTTTTCAAAATATAAATACTGGGATTTTCAATTAAATACAATAAATCGACTTTAGCATAGGGCCAGTTCCAGTGAATAAGGCTTCTGATTTTGATGCAGTAAAAAGAAATAGCTAGAGGCTATTAAAACATGAGTTTTCTTCCATAGAATCGTTATCGTATCTCTAATAGTTTTCGGAATATGAATTTATCAAGTTGTCCCTAAAGCATCCGCTGATCATCAATTTGACTTCACCATATTGTTGTATCTTTGAATAAGGCTTCTGATTCTCATTTGGTAAAAAGAAATCAAAAGGCATTATTTGGACAACAATTTGTTTCCATTGGAGCGTTTTCGTATCTTTTCTAGTTTTCAAAATATAAATACTGGGATTTTCAATTAAATACAATAAATCGACTTTAGCATAGGGCAAGTTCCAGTGAATGAGGCTTCTGATTTTGATGCAGTAAAAAGAAATAGCTGGAGGCTATTAAAACATGAGTTTTCTTCCATAGAATCGTTATCCTATCTCTAATAGTTTTCGGAATATGAATTTATCAAGTTGTCCCTCAAGCACCGGCAAATCAGCAATTTGACTTTACCATATTGTTGTATCTTTGAATGAGGCTTCTGATTTTCATCTGGTAAAAAGGAATCAAAAGGCATTATTTGGACAACAATTTGTTTCCATTGGAGCGTTTTCGTATCTCTTCTAGTTTTCAAAATATAAATACTGGGATTTTCAATTAAATACAATAAATCGACTTTAGCATAGGGCCAGTTCCAGTGAATAAGGCTTCTGATTTTGATGCAGTAAAAAGAAATAGCTAGAGGCTATCAAAACATGAGTTTTCTTCCATAGAATCGTTATCGTATCTCTAATAGTTTTCGGAATATGAATTTATCAAGTTGTCCCTCAAGCACCGGCAAATCAGCAATTTGACTTTACCATATTGTTGTTTCTTTGAATGAGGCTTCTGATTCTCATCTGGTGAAAAGAAATCAAAAGGCATTATTTGGAGAACAATTTGTTTCCATTGGAGCGTTTTCGTATCTCTTCTAGTTTTCAAAATATGAATACTGGGATTTTCAATTAAATACAATAAATCGACTTTAGCATAGGGCCAGTTCCAGTGAATAAGGCTTCTGATTTTGATGCAGTAAAAAGAAATAGCTAGAGGCTATTAAAACATGAGTTTTCTTCCATAGAATCGTTATCGTATCTCTAATAGTTTTCGGAATATGAATTTATCAAGTTGTCCCTCAAGCACCGGCAAATCAGCAATTTGACTTCACCATATTGTTGTATCTTTGAATGAGGCTTCTGATTTTCATCTGGTAAAAAGAAATCAAAAGGCATTATTTGGACAACAATTTGTTTCCATTGGAGCGTTTTCGTATCTCTTCTAGTTTTCAAAATATAAATACTGGGATTTTCAATTAAATACAATAAATCGACTTTAGCATAGGGCCAGTTCCAGTGAATAAGGCTTCTGATTTTGATGCAGTAAAAAGAAATAGCTAGAGGCTATCAAAACATGAGTTTTCTTCCATAGAATCGTTATCGTATCTCTAATAGTTTTCGGAATATGAATTTATCAAGTTGTCCCTCAAGCACCGGCAAATCAGCAATTTGACTTTACCATATTGTTGTTTCTTTGAATGAGGCTTCTGATTCTCATCTGGTGAAAAGAAATCAAAAGGCATTATTTGGAGAACAATTTGTTTCCATTGGAGCGTTTTCGTATCTCTTCTAGTTTTCAAAATATGAATACTGGGATTTTCAATTAAATACAATAAATCGACTTTAGCATAGGGCCAGTTCCAGTGAATAAGGCTTCTGATTTTGATGCAGTAAAAAGAAATAGCTAGAGGCTATTAAAACATGAGTTTTCTTCCATAGAATCGTTATCGTATCTCTAATAGTTTTCGGAATATGAATTTATCAAGTTGTCCCTCAAGCACCGGCAAATCAGCAATTTGACTTCACCATATTGTTGTATCTTTGAATGAGGCTTCTGATTTTCATCTGGTAAAAAGAAATCAAAAGGCATTATTTGGACAACAATTTGTTTCCATTGGAGCGTTTTCGTATCTCTTCTAGTTTTCAAAATATAAATACTAGGATTTTCAATTAAATACAATAAATCGACTTTAGCATAGGGCCAGTTCCAGTGAATAAGGCTTCTGATTTTGATGCAGTAAAAAGAAATAGCTAGAGGCTATCAAAACATGAGTTTTCTTCCATAGAATCGTTATCGTATCTCTAATAGTTTTCGGAATATGAATTTATCAAGTTGTCCCTCAAGCACCGGCAAATCAGCAATTTGACTTCACCATATTGTTGTATCTTTGAATGAGGCTTCTGATTTTCATCTGGTAAAAAGAAATCAAAAGGCATTATTTGGACAACAATTTGTTTCCATTGGAGCGTTTTCGTATCTCTTCTAGTTTTCAAAATATAAATACTGGGATTTTCAATTAAATACAATAAATCGACTTTAGCATAGGGCCAGTTCCAGTGAATAAGGCTTCTGATTTTGATGCAGTAAAAAGAAATAGCTAGAGGCTATCAAAACATGAGTTTTCTTCCATAGAATCGTTATCGTATCTCTAATAGTTTTCGGAATATGAATTTATCAAGTTGTCCCTCAAGCACCGGCAAATCAGCAATTTGACTTTACCATATTGTTGTTTCTTTGAATGAGGCTTCTGATTCTCATCTGGTGAAAAGAAATCAAAAGGCATTATTTGGAGAACAATTTGTTTCCATTGGAGCGTTTTCGTATCTCTTCTAGTTTTCAAAATATGAATACTGGGATTTTCAATTAAATACAATAAATCGACTTTAGCATAGGGCCAGTTCCAGTGAATAAGGCTTCTGATTTTGATGCAGTAAAAAGAAATAGCTAGAGGCTATTAAAACATGAGTTTTCTTCCATAGAATCGTTATCGTATCTCTAATAGTTTTCGGAATATGAATTTATCAAGTTGTCCCTCAAGCACCGGCAAATCAGCAATTTGACTTCACCATATTGTTGTATCTTTGAATGAGGCTTCTGATTTTCATCTGGTAAAAAGAAATCAAAAGGCATTATTTGGACAACAATTTGTTTCCATTGGAGCGTTTTCGTATCTCTTCTAGTTTTCAAAATATAAATACTGGGATTTTCAATTAAATACAATAAATCGACTTTAGCATAGGGCCAGTTCCAGTGAATAAGGCTTCTGATTTTGATGCAGTAAAAAGAAATAGCTAGAGGCTATCAAAACATGAGTTTTCTTCCATAGAATCGTTATCGTATCTCTAATAGTTTTCGGAATATGAATTTATCAAGTTGTCCCTCAAGCACCGGCAAATCAGCAATTTGACTTTACCATATTGTTGTTTCTTTGAATGAGGCTTCTGATTCTCATCTGGTGAAAAGAAATCAAAAGGCATTATTTGGAGAACAATTTGTTTCCATTGGAGCGTTTTCGTATCTCTTCTAGTTTTCAAAATATGAATACTGGGATTTTCAATTAAATACAATAAATCGACTTTAGCATAGGGCCAGTTCCAGTGAATAAGGCTTCTGATTTTGATGCAGTAAAAAGAAATAGCTAGAGGCTATTAAAACATGAGTTTTCTTCCATAGAATCGTTATCGTATCTCTAATAGTTTTCGGAATATGAATTTATCAAGTTGTCCCTCAAGCACCGGCAAATCAGCAATTTGACTTCACCATATTGTTGTATCTTTGAATGAGGCTTCTGATTTTCATCTGGTAAAAAGAAATCAAAAGGCATTATTTGGACAACAATTTGTTTCCATTGGAGCGTTTTCGTATCTCTTCTAGTTTTCAAAATATAAATACTGGGATTTTCAATTAAATACAATAAATCGACTTTAGCATAGGGCCAGTTCCAGTGAATAAGGCTTCTGATTTTGATGCAGTAAAAAGAAATAGCTAGAGGCTATTAAAACATGAGTTTTCTTCCATAGAATCGTTATCGTATCTCTAATAGTTTTCGGAATATGAATTTATCAAGTTGTCCCTAAAGCATCCGCTGATCATCAATTTGGCTTCACCATATTGTTGTATCTTTGAATGAGGCTTCTGATTCTCATTTGGTAAAAAGAAATCAAAAGGCATTATTTGGACAACAATTTGTTTCCATTGGAGCGTTTTCGTATCTTTTCTAGTTTTCAAAATATAAATACTGGGATTTTCAATTAAATACAATAAATCGACTTTAGCATAGGGCAAGTTCCAGTGAATGAGGCTTCTGATTTTGATGCAGTTAAAAGAAATAGCTGGAGGCTATTAAAACATGAGTTTTCTTCCATAGAATCGTTATCGTATCTCTAATAGTTTTCGGAATATGAATTTATCAAGTTGTCCCTCAAGCACCGGCAAATCAGCAATTTGACTTTACCATATTGTTGTATCTTTGAATGAGGCTTCTGATTTTCATCTGGTAAAAAAAAATCAAAAGGCATTATTTGGACAACAATTTGTTTCCATTGGAACGTTTTCGTATCTCTTCTAGTTTTCAAAATATAAATACTGGGATTTTCAATTAAATACAATAAATCGACTTTAGCATAGGGCCAGTTCCAGTGAATAAGGCTTCTGATTTTGATGCAGTAGAAAGAAATAGCTAGAGGCTATTGAAACATGAGTTTTCTTCCATAGAATCGTTATCGTATCTCTAATAGTTTTCGGAATATGAATTTATCAAGTTGTCCCTCAAGCACCGGCAAATCAGCAATTTGACTTTACCATATTGTTGTATCTTTGAATGAGGCTTCTGATTTTCATCTGGTAAAAAGAAATCAAAAGGCATTATTTGGACAACAATTTGTTTCCATTGGAGCGTTTTCGTATCTCTTCTAGTTTTGAAAATATAAATACTGGGATTTTCAATTAAATACAATAAATCGACTTTAGCATAGGGCCAGTTCCAGTGAATAAGGCTTCTGATTTTGATGCAGTAAAAAGAAATAGCTAGAGGCTATCAAAACATGAGTTTTCTTCCATAGAATCGTTATCGTATCTCTAATAGTTTTCGGAATATGAATTTATCAAGTTGTCCCTAAAGCATCCGCTGATCATCAATTTGACTTCACCATATTGTTGTATCTTTGAATAAGGCTTCTGATTCTCATTTGGTAAAAAGAAATCAAAAGGCATTATTTGGACAACAATTTGTTTCCATTGGAGCGTTTTCGTATCTTTTCCAGTTTTCAAAATATAAATACTGGGATTTTCAATTAAATACAATAAATCGACTTTAGCATAGGGCAAGTTCCAGTGAATGAGGCTTCTGATTTTGATGCAGTAAAAAGAAATAGCTGGAGGCTATTAAAACATGAGTTTTCTTCCATAGAATCGTTATCGTATCTCTAATAGTTTTCGGAATATGAATTTATCAAGTTGTCCCTCAAGCACCGGCAAATCAGCAATTTGACTTTACCATATTGTTGTATCTTTGAATGAGGCTTCTGATTTTCATCTGGTAAAAAGAAATCAAAAGGCATTATTTGGACAACAATTTGTTTCCATTGGAGCGTTTTCGTATCTCTTCTAGTTTTGAAAATATAAATACTGGGATTTTCAATTAAATACAATAAATCGACTTTAGCATAGGGCCAGTTCCAGTGAATAAGGCTTCTGATTTTGATGCAGTAAAAAGAAATAGCTAGAGGCTATCAAAACATGAGTTTTCTTCCATAGAATCGTTATCGTATCTCTAATAGTTTTCGGAATATGAATTTATCAAGTTGTCCCTAAAGCATCCGCTGATCATCAATTTGACTTCACCATATTGTTGTATCTTTGAATAAGGCTTCTGATTCTCATTTGGTAAAAAGAAATCAAAAGGCATTATTTGGACAACAATTTGTTTCCATTGGAGCGTTTTCGTATCTTTTCCAGTTTTCAAAATATAAATACTGGGATTTTCAATTAAATACAATAAATCGACTTTAGCATAGGGCAAGTTCCAGTGAATGAGGCTTCTGATTTTGATGCAGTAAAAAGAAATAGCTGGAGGCTATTAAAACATGAGTTTTCTTCCATAGAATCGTTATCGTATCTCTAATAGTTTTCGGAATATGAATTTATCAAGTTGTCCCTCAAGCACCGGCAAATCAGCAATTTGACTTTACCATATTGTTGTATCTTTGAATGAGGCTTCTGATTTTCATCTGGTAAAAAGAAATCAAAAGGCATTATTTGGACAACAATTTGTTTCCATTGGAGCGTTTTCGTATCTCTTCTAGTTTTGAAAATATAAATACTGGGATTTTCAATTAAATACAATAAATCGACTTTAGCATAGGGCCAGTTCCAGTGAATAAGGCTTCTGATTTTGATGCAGTAAAAAGAAATAGCTAGAGGCTATCAAAACATGAGTTTTCTTCCATAGAATCGTTATCGTATCTCTAATAGTTTTCGGAATATGAATTTATCAAGTTGTCCCTAAAGCATCCGCTGATCATCAATTTGACTTCACCATATTGTTGTATCTTTGAATAAGGCTTCTGATTCTCATTTGGTAAAAAGAAATCAAAAGGCATTATTTGGACAACAATTTGTTTCCATTGGAGCGTTTTCGTATCTTTTCCAGTTTTCAAAATATAAATACTGGGATTTTCAATTAAATACAATAAATCGACTTTAGCATAGGGCAAGTTCCAGTGAATGAGGCTTCTGATTTTGATGCAGTAAAAAGAAATAGCTGGAGGCTATTAAAACATGAGTTTTCTTCCATAGAATCGTTATCGTATCTCTAATAGTTTTCGGAATATGAATTTATCAAGTTGTCCCTCAAGCACCGGCAAATCAGCAATTTGACTTTACCATATTGTTGTATCTTTGAATGAGGCTTCTGATTTTCATCTGGTAAAAAGAAATCAAAAGGCATTATTTGGACAACAATTTGTTTCTATTGGAGCGTTTTCGTATCTCTTCTAGTTTTCAAAATATAAATACTGGGATTTTCAATTAAATACAATAAATCGACTTTAGCATAGGGCCAGTTCCAGTGAATAAGGCTTCTGATTTTGATGCAGTAAAAAGAAATAGCTAGAGGCTATCAAAACATGAGTTTTCTTCAATAGAATCGTTATCGTATCTCTAATAGTTTTCGGAATATGAATTTATCAAGTTGTCCCTCAAGCACCGGCAAATCAGCAATTTGACTTTACCATATTGTTGTATCTTTGAATGAGGCTTCTGATTTTCATCTGGTAAAAAGAAATCAAAAGGCATTATTTGGACAACAATTTGTTTCCATTGGAGCGTTTTCGTATCTCTTCTAGTTTTCAAAATATAAATACTGGGATTTTCAATTAAATACAATAAATCGACTTTAGCATAGGGCCAGTTTCAGTGAATAAGGCTTCTGATTTTGATGCAGTAGAAAGAAACAGCTAGAGGCTATTGAAACATGAGTTTTCTTCCATAGAATCGTTATCGTATCTCTAATAGTTTTCGGAATATGAATTTATCAAGTTGTCCCTAAAGCATCCGCTGATCATCAATTTGGCTTCACCATATTGTTGTATCTTTGAATGGGGCTTCTGATTTTCATCTGGTAAAAAGAAATCAAAAGGCATTATTTGGACAACAATTTGTTTCCATTGGAGCGTTTTCGTATCTCTTCTAGTTTTCTAAATATAAATACTGGGATTTTCAATTAAATACAATAAATCGACTTTAGCATAGGGCCAGTTCCAGTGAATAAGGCTTCTGATTTTGATGCAGTAAAAAGAAATAGCTAGAGGCTATTGAAACATGAGTTTTCTTCCATAGAATCGTTATCGTATCTCTAATAGTTTTCGGAATATGAATTTATCAAGTTGTCCCTCAAGCACCGGCAAATCAGCAATTTGACTTTACCATATTGTTGTATCTTTGAATGAGGCTTCTGATTTTCATCTGGTAAAAAGAAATCAAAAGGCATTATTTGGACAACAATTTGTTTCCATTGGAGCGTTTTCGTATCTCTTCTAGTTTTCAAAATATAAATACTGGGATTTTCAATTAAATACAATAAATCGACTTTAGCATAGGGCCAGTTCCAGTGAATAAGGCTTCTGATTTTGATGCAGTAAAAAGAAATAGCTAGAGGCTATTAAAACATGAGTTTTCTTCCATAGAATCGTTATCGTATCTCTAATAGTTTTCGGAATATGAATCTATCAAGTTGTCCCTAAAGCATCCGCTGATCATCAATTTGACTTCACCATATTGTTGTATCTTTGAATGAGGCTTCTGGTTCTCATTTGGTAAAAAGAAATCAGAAGGCAATATTTGGACAACAATTTGTTTCCATTAGAGCGATTTCGTATCTCTTCTAGTTTTCAAAATATAAATACTGGGATTTTCAATTAAATACAATAAATCGACTTTAGCATAGGGCCAGTTCCAGTGAATGAGGCTTCTGATTTTGATGCAGTAAAAAGAAATAGCTAGAGGCTATTAAAACATGAGTTTTCTTCAATAGAATCGTTATCGTATCTCTAATAGTTTTCGGAATATGAATTTATCAAGTTGTCCCTCAAGCACCGGCAAATCAGCAATTTGACTTCACCATATTGTTGTATCTTTGAATGAGGCTTCTGATTTTTATTTGGTAAAAAGAAATCAAAAGGCATTATTTGGACAACAATTTGTTTCCATTGGAGCGTTTTCGTATCTCTTCTAGTTTTCAAAATATAAATACTGGGATTTTCAATTAAATACAATAAATCGACTTTAGCATAGGGCCAGTTCCAGTGAATAAGGCTTCTGATTTTGATGCAGTAAAAAGAAATAGCTAGAGGCTATTAAAACATGAGTTTTCTTCCATAGAATCGTTATCGTATCTCTAATAGTTTTCGGAATATGAATTTATCAAGTTGTCCCTAAAGCATCCGCTGATCATCAATTTGGCTTCACCATATTGTTGTATCTTTGAATGAGGCTTCTGATTCTCATTTGGTAAAAAGAAATCAAAAGGCATTATTTGGACAACAATTTGTTTCCATTGGAGCGTTTTCGTATCTCTTCTAGTTTTCAAAATATAAATACTGGGATTTTCAATTAAATACAATAAATCGACTTTAGCATAGGGCCAGTTCCAGTGAATGAGGCTTCTGATTTTGATGCAGTAAAAAGAAATAGCTAGAGGCTATTAAAACATGAGTTTTCTTCAATAGAATCGTTATCGTATCTCTAATAGTTTTCGGAATATGAATTTATCAAGTTGTCCCTCAAGCACCGGCAAATCAGCAATTTGACTTCACCATATTGTTGTATCTTTGAATGAGGCTTCTGATTTTCATGTGGTGAAAAGAAATCAAATGGCATTATTTGAACAACAATTTGTTTCCATTGGAGCGTTTTCGTATCTTTTCTAGTTTTCAAAATATAAATACTGGGATTTTCAATTAAATACAATAAATCGACTTTAGCATAGGGCCAGTTCCAGTGAATGAGACTTCTGATTTTGATGCAGTAAAAAGAAATAGCTAGAGGCTATCAAAACATGAGTTTTCTTCCATAGAATCGTTATCGTATCTCTAATAGTTCTCGGAATATGAATTTATCAAGTTGTCCTTCAAGCACCGGCAAATCAGCAATTTGACTCCACCATATTGTTGTATCTTTGAATGAGGCTTCTGATTTTCATTTGGTAAAAAGAAATCAGAAGGCATTATTTGGACAACAATTTGTTTCCATTGGAGCGTTTTCGTATCTCTTCTAGTTTTCAAAATATAAATACTGGGATTTTCAATTAAATACAATAAATCGACTTTAGCATAGGGCCAGTTCCAGTGAATAAGGCTTCTGATTTTGATGCAGTAAAAAGAAATAGCTAGAGGCTATTAAAACATGAGTTTTCTTCCATAGAATCGTTATCGTATCTCTAATAGTTTTCAGAATATGAATCTATCAAGTTGTCCCTAAAGCATCCGCTGATCATCAATTTGACTTCACCATATTGTTGTATCTTTGAATGAGGCTTCTGGTTCTCATTTGGTAAAAAGAAATCAGAAGGCAATATTTGGACAACAATTTGTTTCCATTAGAGCGATTTCGTATCTCTTCTAGTTTTCAAAATATAAATACTGGGATTTTCAATTAAATACAATAAATCGACTTTAGCATAGGGCCAGTTCCAGTGAATGAGGCTTCTGATTTTGATGCAGTAAAAAGAAATAGCTAGAGGCTATTAAAACATGAGTTTTCTTCAATAGAATCGTTATCGTATCTCTAATAGTTTTCGGAATATGAATTTATCAAGTTGTCCCTCAAGCACCGGCAAATCAGCAATTTGACTTCACCATATTGTTGTATCTTTGAATGAGGCTTCTGATTTTCATGTGGTGAAAAGAAATCAAATGGCATTATTTGAACAACAATTTGTTTCCATTGGAGCGTTTTCGTATCTTTTCTAGTTTTCAAAATATAAATACTGGGATTTTCAATTAAATACAATAAATCGACTTTAGCATAGGGCCAGTTCCAGTGAATGAGACTTCTGATTTTGATGCAGTAAAAAGAAATAGCTAGAGGCTATCAAAACATGAGTTTTCTTCCATAGAATCGTTATCGTATCTCTAATAGTTCTCGGAATATGAATTTATCAAGTTGTCCTTCAAGCACCGGCAAATCAGCAATTTGACTCCACCATATTGTTGTATCTTTGAATGAGGCTTCTGATTTTCATTTGGTAAAAAGAAATCAGAAGGCATTATTTGGACAACAATTTGTTTCCATTGGAGCGTTTTCGTATCTCTTCTAGTTTTCAAAATATAAATACTGGGATTTTCAATTAAATACAATAAATCGACTTTAGCATAGGGCCAGTTCCAGTGAATAAGGCTTCTGATTTTGATGCAGTAAAAAGAAATAGCTAGAGGCTATTAAAACATGAGTTTTCTTCCATAGAATCGTTATCGTATCTCTAATAGTTTTCGGAATATGAATTTATCAAGTTGTCCCTAAAGCATCCGCTGATCATCAATTTGGCTTCACCATATTGTTGTATCTTTGAATGAGGCTTCTGATTCTCATTTGGTAAAAAGAAATCAAAAGGCATTATTTGGACAACAATTTGTTTCCATTGGAGCGTTTTCGTATCTTTTCTAGTTTTCAAAATATAAATACTGGGATTTTCAATTAAATACAATAAATCGACTTTAGCATAGGGCAAGTTCCAGTGAATGAGGCTTCTGATTTTGATGCAGTAAAAAGAAATAGCTGGAGGCTATTAAAACATGAGTTTTCTTCCATAGAATCGTTATCGTATCTCTAATAGTTTTCGGAATATGAATTTATCAAGTTGTCCCTCAAGCACCGGCAAATCAGCAATTTGACTTTACCATATTGTTGTATCTTTGAATGAGGCTTCTGATTTTCATTTGGTAAAAAGAAATCAAAAGGCATTATTTGGACAACAATTTGTTTCCATTGGAGCGTTTTCGTATCTCTTCTAGTTTTCAAAATATAAATACTGGGATTTTCAATTAAATACAATAAATCGACTTTAGCATAGGGCCAGTTCCAGTGAATTAGGCTTCTGATTTTGATGCAGTAAAAAGAAATAGCTAGAGGCTATCAAAACATGAGTTTTCTTCCATAGAATCGTTATCGTATCTCTAATAGTTTTCGGAATATGAATTTATCAAGTTGTCCCTAAAGCATCCGCTGATCATCAATTTGACTTCACCATATTGTTGTATCTTTGAATAAGGCTTCTGATTCTCATTTGGTAAAAAGAAATCAGAAGGCATTATTTGGACAACAATTTGTTTCCATTGGAGCGTTTTCGTATCTCTTCTAGTTTTCAAAATATAAATACTGGGATTTTCAATTAAATACAATAAATCGACTTTAGCATAGGGCCAGTTCCAGTGAATAAGGCTTCTGATTTTGATGCAGTAAAAAGAAATAGCTAGAGGCTATCAAAACATGAGTTTTCTTCCATAGAATCGTTATCGTATCTCTAATAGTTTTCGGAATATGAATTTATCAAGTTGTCCCTCAAGCACCGGCAAATCAGCAATTTGACTTCACCATATTGTTGTATCTTTGAATGAGGCTTCTGATTTTCATCTGGTAAAAAGAAATCAAAAGGCATTATTTGGACAACAATTTGTTTCCATTGGAGCGTTTTCGTATCTCTTCTAGTTTTCAAAATATAAATACTGGGATTTTCAATTAAATACAATAAATCGACTTTAGCATAGGGCCAGTTCCAGTGAATAAGGCTTCTGATTTTGATGCAGTAAAAAGAAATAGCTAGAGGCTATTAAAACATGAGTTTTCTTCCATAGAATCGTTATCGTATCTCTAATAGTTTTCGGAATATGAATTTATCAAGTTGTCCCTCAAGCACCGGCAAATCAGCAATTTGACTTCACCATATTGTTGTATCTTTGAATGAGGCTTCTGATTTTCATCTGGTAAAAAGAAATCAAAAGGCATTATTTGGACAACAATTTGTTTCCATTGGAGCGTTTTCGTATCTCTTCTAGTTTTCAAAATATAAATACTGGGATTTTCAATTAAATACAATAAATCGACTTTAGCATAGGGCCAGTTCCAGTGAATAAGGCTTCTGATTTTGATGCAGTAAAAAGAAATAGCTAGAGGCTATCAAAACATGAGTTTTCTTCCATAGAATCGTTATCGTATCTCTAATAGTTTTCGGAATATGAATTTATCAAGTTGTCCCTAAAGCATCCGCTGATCATCAATTTGACTTCACCATATTGTTGTATCTTTGAATAAGGCTTCTGATTCTCATTTGGTAAAAAGAAATCAAAAGGCATTATTTGGACAACAATTTGTTTCCATTGGAGCGTTTTCGTATCTTTTCTAGTTTTCAAAATATAAATACTGGGATTTTCAATTAAATACAATAAATCGACTTTAGCATAGGGCAAGTTCCAGTGAATGAGGCTTCTGATTTTGATGCAGTAAAAAGAAATAGCTAGAGGCTATCAAAACATGAGTTTTCTTCCATAGAATCGTTATCGTATCTCTAATAGTTTTCGGAATATGAATTTATCAAGTTGTCCCTCAAGCACCGGCAAATCAGCAATTTGACTTCACCATATTGTTGTATCTTTGAATGAGGCTTCTGATTTTCATCTGGTAAAAAGAAATCAAAAGGCATTATTTGGACAACAATTTGTTTCCATTGGAGCGTTTTCGTATCTCTTCTAGTTTTCAAAATATAAATACTGGGATTTTCAATTAAATACAATAAATCGACTTTAGCATAGGGCCAGTTCCAGTGAATAAGGCTTCTGATTTTGATGCAGTAAAAAGAAATAGCTAGAGGCTATTAAAACATGAGTTTTCTTCCATAGAATCGTTATCGTATCTCTAATAGTTTTCGGAATATGAATTTATCAAGTTGTCCCTAAAGCATCCGCTGATCATCAATTTGGCTTCACCATATTGTTGTATCTTTGAATGAGGCTTCTGATTCTCATTTGGTAAAAAGAAATCAAAAGGCATTATTTGGACAACAATTTGTTTCCATTGGAGCGTTTTCGTATCTTTTCTAGTTTTCAAAATATAAATACTGGGATTTTCAATTAAATACAATAAATCGACTTTAGCATAGGGCAAGTTCCAGTGAATGAGGCTTCTGATTTTGATGCAGTAAAAAGAAATAGCTGGAGGCTATTAAAACATGAGTTTTCTTCCATAGAATCGTTATCGTATCTCTAATAGTTTTCGGAATATGAATTTATCAAGTTGTCCCTCAAGCACCGGCAAATCAGCAATTTGACTTTACCATATTGTTGTATCTTTGAATGAGGCTTCTGATTTTCATTTGGTAAAAAGAAATCAAAAGGCATTATTTGGACAACAATTTGTTTCCATTGGAGCGTTTTCGTATCTCTTCTAGTTTTCAAAATATAAATACTGGGATTTTCAATTAAATACAATAAATCGACTTTAGCATAGGGCCAGTTCCAGTGAATAAGGCTTCTGATTTTGATGCAGTAGAAAGAAATAGCTAGAGGCTATTGAAACATGAGTTTTCTTCCATAGAATCGTTATCGTATCTCTAATAGTTTTCGGAATATGAATTTATCAAGTTGTCCCTCAAGCACCGGCAAATCAGCAATTTGACTTTACCATATTGTTGTATCTTTGAATGAGGCTTCTGATTTTCATCTGGTAAAAAGAAATCAAAAGGCATTATTTGGACAACAATTTGTTTCCATTGGAGCGTTTTCGTATCTCTTCTAGTTTTGAAAATATAAATACTGGGATTTTCAATTAAATACAATAAATCGACTTTAGCATAGGGCAAGTTCCAGTGAATGAGGCTTCTGATTTTGATGCAGTGAAAAGAAATAGCTGGAGGCTATTAAAACATGAGTTTTCTTCCATAGAATCGTTATCGTATCTCTAATAGTTTTCGGAATATGAATTTATCAAGTTGTCCCTCAAGCACCGGCAAATCAGCAATTTGACTTTACCATATTGTTGTATCTTTGAATGAGGCTTCTGATTTTCATCTGGTAAAAAGAAATCAAAAGGCATTATTTGGACAACAATTTGTTTCCATTGGAGCGTTTTCGTATCTCTTCTAGTTTTCAAAATATAAATACTGGGATTTTCAATTAAATACAATAAATCGACTTTAGCATAGGGCCAGTTCCAGTGAATAAGGCTTCTGATTTTGATGCAGTAAAAAGAAATAGCTAGAGGCTATCAAAACATGAGTCTTCTTCCATAGAATCGTTATCGTATCTCTAATAGTTTTCGGAATATGAATTTATCAAGTTGTCCCTCAAGCACCGGCAAATCAGCAATTTGACTTTACCATATTGTTGTATCTTTGAATAAGGCTTCTGATTTTTATTTGGTAAAAAGAAATCAAAAGGCATTATTTGGACAACAATTTGTTTCCATTGGAGCGTTTTCGTATCTCTTCTAGTTTTCAAAATATAAATACTGGGATTTTCAATTAAATACAATAAATCGACTTTAGCATAGGGCCAGTTCCAGTGAATAAGGCTTCTGATTTTGATGCAGTAAAAAGAAATAGCTAGAGGCTATTGAAACATGAGTTTTCTTCCATAGAATCGTTATCGTATCTCTAATAGTTTTCGGAATATGAATTTATCAAGTTGTCCCTCAAGCACCGGCAAATCAGCAATTTGACTTTACCATATTGTTGTATCTTTGAATAAGGCTTCTGATTTTCATCTGGTAAAAAGAAATCAAAAGGCATTATTTGGACAACAATTTGTTTCCATTGGAGCGTTTTCGTATCTCTTCTAGTTTTCAAAATATAAATACTGGGATTTTCAATTAAATACAATAAATCGACTTTAGCATAGGGCCAGTTCCAGTGAATGAGGCTTCTGATTTTGATGCAGTAAAAAGAAATAGCTAGAGGCTATTAAAACATGAGTTCTCTTCCATAGAATCGTTATCGTATCTCTAATAGTTTTCGGAATATGAATTTATCAAGTTGTCCCTCAAGCACCGGCAAATCAGCAATTTGACTTTACCATATTGTTGTATCTTTGAATGAGGCTTCTGATTTTCATCTGGTAAAAAGAAATCAAAAGGCATTATTTGGACAACAATTTGTTTCCATTGGAGCGTTTTCGTATCTCTTCTAGTTTTCAAAATATAAATACTGGGATTTCCAATTAAATACAATAAATCGACTTTAGCATAGGGCCAGTTCCAGTGAATAAGGCTTCTGATTTTGATGCAGTAAAAAGAAATAGCTAGAGGCTATTGAAACATGAGTTTTCTTCCATAGAATCGTTATCGTATCTCTAATAGTTTCCGGAATATGAATTTATCAAGTTGTCCCTCAAGCACCAGCAAATCAGCAATTTGACTTTACCATATTGTTGTATCTTTGAATGAGGCTTCTGATTTTCATCTGGTGAAAAGAAATCAAAAGGCATTATTTGGACAACAATTTGTTTCCATTGGAGCGTTTTCGCATCTCTTCTAGTTTTCAAAATATAAATACTGGGATTTTCAATTAAATACAATAAATCGACTTTAGCATAGGGCCAGTTCCAGTGAATAAGGCTTCTGATTTTGATGCAGTAAAAAGAAATAGCTAGAGGCTATTAAAACATGAGTTTTCTTCCATAGAATCGTTATCGTATCTCTAATAGTTTTCGGAATATGAATTTATCAAGTTGTCCCTAAGGCACCGGCAAATCAGCAATTTGACTTTACCATATTGTTGTATCTTTGAATGAGGCTTCTGATTTTCATCTGGTAAAAAGAAATCAAAAGGCATTATTTGGACAACAATTTGTTTCCATTGGAGCGTTTTCGTATCTTTTCTAGTTTTCAAAATATAAATACTGGGATTTTCAATTAAATACAATAAATCGACTTCAGCATAGGGCGAGTTCCAGTGAATGAGGCTTCTGATTTTGATGCAGTAAAAAGAAATAGCTAGAGGCTATTAAAACATAAGTTTTCTTCCATAGAATCGTTATCGTATCTCTAATAGTTTTCGGAATATGAATTTATCAAGTTGTCCTTCAAGCACCGGCAAATCAGCAATTTGACTTCACCATATTGTTGTAGCTTTGAATGAGGCTTCTGATTTTCATTTGGTAAAAAGAAATCAGAAGGCATTATTTGGACAACAATTTGTTTCCATTGGAGCGTTTTCGTATCTCTTCTAGTTTTCAAAATATAAATACTGGGATTTTCAATTAAATACAATAAATCGACTTTAGCATAGGGCCAGTTCCAGTGAATAAGGCTTCTGATTTTGATGCAGTAAAAAGAAATAGCTAGAGGCTATTAAAACATGAGTTTTCTTCCATAGAATCGTTATCGTATCTCTAATAGTTTTCGGAATATGAATTTATCAAGTTGTCCCTAAAGCATCCGCTGATCATCAATTTGGCTTCACCATATTGTTGTATCTTTGAATGAGGCTTCTGATTCTCATTTGGTAAAAAGAAATCAAAAGGCATTATTTGGACAACAATTTGTTTCCATTGGAGCGTTTTCGTATCTTTTCTAGTTTTCAAAATATAAATACTGGGATTTTCAATTAAATACAATAAATCGACTTTAGCATAGGGCGAGTTCCAGTGAATGAGGCTTCTGATTTTGATGCAGTAAAAAGGAATAGCTAGAGGCTATTAAAACATGAGTTTTCTTCCATAGAATCGTTATCGTATCTCTAATAGTTTTCGGAATATGAATTTATCAAGTTGTCCTTCAAGCACCGGCAAATTAGCAATTTGACTTCACCATATTGTTGTATCTTTGAATGAGGCTTCTGATTTTTATTTGGTAAAAAGAAATCAAAAGGCATTATTTGGACAACAATTTGTTCCCATTGGAGCGTTTTCGTATCTCTTCTAGTTTTCAAAATATAAATACTGGGATTTTCAATTAAATACAATAAATCGACTTTAGCATAGGGCCAGTTCCAGTGAATAAGGCTTCTGATTTTGATGCAGTAAAAAGAAATAGCTAGAGGCTATTGAAACATGAGTTTTCTTCCATAGAATCGTTATCGTATCTCTAATAGTTTTCGGAATATGAATTTATCAAGTTGTCCCTCAAGCACCGGCAAATCAGCAATTTGACTTTACCATATTGTTGTATCTTTGAATAAGGCTTCTGATTTTCATCTGGTAAAAAGAAATCAAAAGGCATTATTTGGACAACAATTTGTTTCCATTGGAGCGTTTTCGTATCTCTTCTAGTTTTCAAAATATAAATACTGGGATTTTCAATTAAATACAATAAATCGACTTTAGCATAGGGCCAGTTCCAGTGAATAAGGCTTCTGATTTTGATGCAGTAAAAATAAATAGCTAGAGGCTATTGAAACATGAGTTTTCTTCCATAGAATCGTTATCGTATCTCTAATAGTTTTCGGAATATGAATTTATCAAGTTGTCCCTCAAGCACCGGCAAATCAGCAATTTGACTTTACCATATTGTTGTATCTTTGAATGAGGCTTCTGATTTTCATCTGGTGAAAAGAAATCAAAAGGCATTATTTGGACAACAATTTGTTTCCATTGGAGCGTTTTCGTATCTCTTCTAGTTTTCAAAATATAAATACTGGGATTTTCAATTAAATACAATAAATCGACTTTAGCATAGGGCCAGTTCCAGTGAATAAGGCTTCTGATTTTGATGCAGTAAAAAGAAATAGCTAGAGGCTATTAAAACATGAGTTTTCTTCCATAGAATCGTTATCGTATCTCTAATAGTTTTTGGAATATGAATTTATCAAGTTGTCCCTAAAGCATCCGCTGATCATCAATTTGGCTTTACCATATTGTTGTATCTTTGAATGAGGCTTCTGATTCTCATTTGGTAAAAAGAAATCAAAAGGCATTATTTGGACAACAATTTGTTTCCATTGGAGCGTTTTCGTATCTTTTCTAGTTTTCAAAATATAAATACTGGGATTTTCAATTAAATACAATAAATCGACTTTAGCATAGGGCGAGTTCCAGTGAATGAGGCTTCTGATTTTGATGCAGTAAAAAGAAATAGCTAGAGGCTATTAAAACATAAGTTTTCTTCCATAGAATCGTTATCGTATCTCTAATAGTTTTCGGAATATGAATTTATCAAGTTGTCCTTCAAGCACCGGCAAATCAGCAATTTGACTTCACCATATTGTTGTAGCTTTGAATGAGGCTTCTGATTTTCATTTGGTAAAAAGAAATCAGAAGGCATTATTTGGACAACAATTTGTTTCCATTGGAGCGTTTTCGTATCTCTTCTAGTTTTCAAAATATAAATACTGGGATTTTCAATTAAATACAATAAATCGACTTTAGCATAGGGCCAGTTCCAGTGAATAAGGCTTCTGATTTTGATGCAGTAAAAAGAAATAGCTAGAGGCTATTAAAACATGAGTTTTCTTCCATAGAATCGTTATCGTATCTCTAATAGTTTTCGGAATATGAATTTATCAAGTTGTCCCTAAAGCATCCGCTGATCATCAATTTGGCTTCACCATATTGTTGTATCTTTGAATGAGGCTTCTGATTCTCATTTGGTAAAAAGAAATCAAAAGGCATTATTTGGACAACAATTTGTTTCCATTGGAGCGTTTTCGTATCTTTTCTAGTTTTCAAAATATAAATACTGGGATTTTCAATTAAATACAATAAATCGACTTTAGCATAGGGCGAGTTCCAGTGAATGAGGCTTCTGATTTTGATGCAGTAAAAAGGAATAGCTAGAGGCTATTAAAACATGAGTTTTCTTCCATAGAATCGTTATCGTATCTCTAATAGTTTTCGGAATATGAATTTATCAAGTTGTCCTTCAAGCACCGGCAAATTAGCAATTTGACTTCACCATATTGTTGTATCTTTGAATGAGGCTTCTGATTTTTATTTGGTAAAAAGAAATCAAAAGGCATTATTTGGACAACAATTTGTTCCCATTGGAGCGTTTTCGTATCTCTTCTAGTTTTCAAAATATAAATACTGGGATTTTCAATTAAATACAATAAATCGACTTTAGCATAGGGCCAGTTCCAGTGAATGAGGCTTCTGATTTTGATGCAGTAAAAAGAAATAGCTAGAGGCTATTAAAACATGAGTTTTCTTCCATAGAATCGTTATCGTATCTCTAATAGTTTTCGGAATATGAATTTATCAAGTTGTCCTTCAAGCACCGGCAAATCAGCAATTTGACTTCACCATATTGTTGTATCTTTGAATGAGGCTTCTGATTTTTATTTGGTAAAAAGAAATTAAAAGGCATTATTTGGACAACAATTTGTTCCCATTGGAGCGTTTTCGTATCTCTTCTAGTTTTCAAAATATAAATACTGGGATTTTCAATTAAATACAATAAATCGACTTTAGCATAGGGCCAGTTCCAGTGAATGAGGCTTCTGATTTTGATGCAGTAAAAAGAAATAGCTAGAGGCTATTAAAACATGAGTTTTCTTCCATAGAATCTTCATCGTATCTTTAATAGTTTTCGGAATATGAATTTATCAAGTTGTCCCTAAAGCATCCGCTGATCATCAATTTGACTTCACCATATTGTTGTATCTTTGAATGAGGCTTCTGATTCTCATTTGGTAAAAAGAAATCAAAAGGCATTATTTGGACAACAATTTGTTTCCATTGGAGCGTTTTCGTATCTCTTCTAGTTTTCAAAATATAAATACTGGGATTTTCAATTAAATACAATAAATCGACTTTAGCATAGGGCCAGTTCCAGTGAATGAGGCTTCTGATTTTGATGCAGTAAAAAGAAATAGCTAGAGGCTATTAAAACATGAGTTTTCTTCCATAGAATCGTTATCGTATCTCTGATAGTTTTCGGAATATGAATTTATCAAGTTGTCCCTAAAGCATCCGCTGATCATCAATTTGGCTTCACCATATTGTTGTATCTTTGAATGAGGCTTCTGATTCTCATTTGGTAAAAAGAAATCAAAAGGCATTATTTGGACAACAATTTGTTTCCATTGGAGCGTTTTCGTATCTTTTCTAGTTTTCAAAATATAAATACTGGGATTTTCAATTAAATACAATAAATCGACTTAAGCATAGGGCGAGTTCCAGTGAATGAGGCTTCTGATTTTGATGCAGTAAAAAGAAATAGCTAGAGGCTATTAAAACATGAGTTTTCTTCCATAGAATCGTTATCGTATCTCTAATAGTTTTCGGAATATGAATTTATCAAGTTGTCCCTCAAGCACCGGCAAATCAGCAATTTGACTTTACCATATTGTTGTATCTTTGAATGAGGCTTCTGATTTTCATCTGGTGAAAAGAAATCAAAAGGCATTATTTGGACAACAATTTGTTTCCATTGGAGCGTTTTCGTATCTCTTCTAGTTTTCAAAATATAAATACTGGGATTTTCAATTAAATACAATAAATCGACTTTAGCATAGGGCCAGTTCCAGTGAATAAGGCTTCTGATTTTGATGCAGTAAAAAGAAATAGCTAGAGGCTATTAAAACATGAGTTTTCTTCCATAGAATCGTTATCGTATCTCTAATAGTTTTTGGAATATGAATTTATCAAGTTGTCCCTAAAGCATCCGCTGATCATCAATTTGGCTTTACCATATTGTTGTATCTTTGAATGAGGCTTCTGATTCTCATTTGGTAAAAAGAAATCAAAAGGCATTATTTGGACAACAATTTGTTTCCATTGGAGCGTTTTCGTATCTTTTCTAGTTTTCAAAATATAAATACTGGGATTTTCAATTAAATACAATAAATCGACTTTAGCATAGGGCGAGTTCCAGTGAATGAGGCTTCTGATTTTGATGCAGTAAAAAGAAATAGCTAGAGGCTATTAAAACATAAGTTTTCTTCCATAGAATCGTTATCGTATCTCTAATAGTTTTCGGAATATGAATTTATCAAGTTGTCCTTCAAGCACCGGCAAATCAGCAATTTGACTTCACCATATTGTTGTAGCTTTGAATGAGGCTTCTGATTTTCATTTGGTAAAAAGAAATCAGAAGGCATTATTTGGACAACAATTTGTTTCCATTGGAGCGTTTTCGTATCTCTTCTAGTTTTCAAAATATAAATACTGGGATTTTCAATTAAATACAATAAATCGACTTTAGCATAGGGCCAGTTCCAGTGAATAAGGCTTCTGATTTTGATGCAGTAAAAAGAAATAGCTAGAGGCTATTAAAACATGAGTTTTCTTCCATAGAATCGTTATCGTATCTCTAATAGTTTTCGGAATATGAATTTATCAAGTTGTCCCTAAAGCATCCGCTGATCATCAATTTGGCTTCACCATATTGTTGTATCTTTGAATGAGGCTTCTGATTCTCATTTGGTAAAAAGAAATCAAAAGGCATTATTTGGACAACAATTTGTTTCCATTGGAGCGTTTTCGTATCTTTTCTAGTTTTCAAAATATAAATACTGGGATTTTCAATTAAATACAATAAATCGACTTTAGCATAGGGCGAGTTCCAGTGAATGAGGCTTCTGATTTTGATGCAGTAAAAAGGAATAGCTAGAGGCTATTAAAACATGAGTTTTCTTCCATAGAATCGTTATCGTATCTCTAATAGTTTTCGGAATATGAATTTATCAAGTTGTCCTTCAAGCACCGGCAAATTAGCAATTTGACTTCACCATATTGTTGTATCTTTGAATGAGGCTTCTGATTTTTATTTGGTAAAAAGAAATCAAAAGGCATTATTTGGACAACAATTTGTTCCCATTGGAGCGTTTTCGTATCTCTTCTAGTTTTCAAAATATAAATACTGGGATTTTCAATTAAATACAATAAATCGACTTTAGCATAGGGCCAGTTCCAGTGAATGAGGCTTCTGATTTTGATGCAGTAAAAAGAAATAGCTAGAGGCTATTAAAACATGAGTTTTCTTCCATAGAATCGTTATCGTATCTCTAATAGTTTTCGGAATATGAATTTATCAAGTTGTCCTTCAAGCACCGGCAAATCAGCAATTTGACTTCACCATATTGTTGTATCTTTGAATGAGGCTTCTGATTTTTATTTGGTAAAAAGAAATTAAAAGGCATTATTTGGACAACAATTTGTTCCCATTGGAGCGTTTTCGTATCTCTTCTAGTTTTCAAAATATAAATACTGGGATTTTCAATTAAATACAATAAATCGACTTTAGCATAGGGCCAGTTCCAGTGAATGAGGCTTCTGATTTTGATGCAGTAAAAAGAAATAGCTAGAGGCTATTAAAACATGAGTTTTCTTCCATAGAATCGTTATCGTATCTTTAATAGTTTTCGGAATATGAATTTATCAAGTTGTCCCTAAAGCATCCGCTGATCATCAATTTGACTTCACCATATTGTTGTATCTTTGAATGAGGCTTCTGATTCTCATTTGGTAAAAAGAAATCAAAAGGCATTATTTGGAGAACAATTTGTTTCCATTGGAGCGTTTTCGTATCTCTTCTAGTTTTCAAAATATAAATACTGGGATTTTCAATTAAATACAATAAATCGACTTTAGCATAGGGCCAGTTCCAGTGAATGAGGCTTCTGATTTTGATGCAGTAAAAAGAAATAGCTAGAGGCTATTAAAACATGAGTTTTCTTCCATAGAATCGTTATCGTATCTCTGATAGTTTTCGGAATATGAATTTATCAAGTTGTCCCTAAAGCATCCGCTGATCATCAATTTGGCTTCACCATATTGTTGTATCTTTGAATGAGGCTTCTGATTCTCATTTGGTAAAAAGAAATCAAAAGGCATTATTTGGACAACAATTTGTTTCCATTGGAGCGTTTTCGTATCTCTTCTAGTTTTCAAAATATAAATACTGGGATTTTCAATTAAATACAATAAATCGACTTAAGCATAGGGCGAGTTCCAGTGAATGAGGCTTCTGATTTTGATGCAGTAAAAAGAAATAGCTAGAGGCTATTAAAACATGAGTTTTCTTCCATAGAATCGTTATCGTATCTCTAATAGTTTTCGGAATATGAATTTATCAAGTTGTCCCTCAAGCACCGGCAAATCAGCAATTTGACTTCACCATATTGTTGTATCTTTGAATGAGGCTTCTGATTTTCATTTGGTAAAAAGAAATCAGAAGGCATTATTTGGACAACAATTTGTTTCCATTGGAGCGTTTTCGTATCTCTTCTAGTTTTCAAAATATAAATACTGGGATTTTCAATTAAATACAATAAATCGACTTTAGCATAGGGCCAGTTCCAGTGAATGAGGCTTCTGATTTTGATGCAGTAAAAAGAAATAGCTAGAGGCTATTAAAACATGAGTTTTCTTCCATAGAATCGTTATCGTATCTCTAATAGTTTCCGGAATATGAATTTATCAAGTTGTCCCTCAAGCACCGGCAAATCAGCAATTTGACTTCACCATATTGTTGTATCTTTGAATGAGGCTTCTGATTTTCATCTGGTAAAAAGAAATCAGAAGGCATTATTTGGACAACAATTTGTTTCCATTGGAGCGTTTTCGTATCTCTTCTAGTTTTCAAAATATAAATACTGGGATTTTCAATTAAATACAATAAATCGACTTTAGCATAGGGCCAGTTCCAGTGAATGAGGCTTCTGATTTTGATGCAGTAAAAAGAAATAGCTAGAGGCTATTAAAACATGAGTTTTCTTCCATAGAATCGTTATCGTATCTCTAATAGTTTTCGGAATATGAATTTATCAAGTTGTCCTTCAAGCACCGGCAAATCAGCAATTTGACTTTACCATATTGTTGTATCTTTGAATGAGGCTTCTGATTTTCATCTGGTAAAAAGAAATCAAAAGGCATTATTTGGACAACAATTTGTTTCCATTGGAGCGTTTTCGTATCTCTTCTAGTTTTCAAAATATAAATACTGGGATTTTCAATTAAATACAATAAATCGACTTAAGCATAGGGCGAGTTCCAGTGAATGAGGCTTCTGATTTTGATGCAGTAAAAAGAAATAGCTAGAGGCTATTAAAACATGAGTTTTCTTCCATAGAATCGTTATCGTATCTCTAATAGTTTTCGGAATATGAATTTATCAAGTTGTCCCTCAAGCACCGGCAAATCAGCAATTTGACTTCACCATATTGTTGTATCTTTGAATGAGGCTTCTGATTTTCATTTGGTAAAAAGAAATCAGAAGGCATTATTTGGACAACAATTTGTTTCCATTGGAGCGTTTTCGTATCTCTTCTAGTTTTCAAAATATAAATACTGGGATTTTCAATTAAATACAATAAATCGACTTTAGCATAGGGCCAGTTCCAGTGAATGAGGCTTCTGATTTTGATGCAGTAAAAAGAAATAGCTAGAGGCTATTAAAACATGAGTTTTCTTCCATAGAATCGTTATCGTATCTCTAATAGTTTTCGGAATATGAATTTATCAAGTTGTCCCTCAAGCACCGGCAAATCAGCAATTTGACTTCACCATATTGTTGTATCTTTGAATGAGGCTTCTGATTTTCATTTGGTAAAAAGAAATCAGAAGGCATTATTTGGACAACAATTTGTTTCCATTGGAGCGTTTTCGTATCTCTTCTAGTTTTCAAAATATAAATACTGGGATTTTCAATTAAATACAATAAATCGACTTAAGCATAGGGCCAGTTCCAGTGAATGAGGCTTCTGATTTTGATGCAGTAAAAAGAAATAGCTAGAGGCTATTAAAACATGAGTTTTCTTCCATAGAATCGTTATCGTATCTCTAATAGTTTTCGGAATATGAATTTATCAAGTTGTCCCTCAAGCACCGGCAAATCAGCAATTTGACTTCACCATATTGTTGTATCTTTGAATGAGGCTTCTGATTTTTATTTGGTAAAAAGAAATCAAAAGGCATTATTTGGACAACAATTTGTTCCCATTGGAGCGTTTTCGTATCTCTTCTAGTTTTCAAAATATAAATACTGGGATTTTCAATTAAATACAATAAATCGACTTTAGCATAGGGCGAGTTCCAGTGAATGAGGCTTCTGATTTTGATGCAGTAAAAAGAAATAGCCAGAGGCTATTAAAACATGAGTTTTCTTCCATAGAATCGTTATCGTATCTCTAATAGTTTTCGGAATATGAATTCATCAAGTTGTCCCTCAAGCACCGGCAAATCAGCAATTTGACTTCACCATATTGTTGTATCTTTGAATGAGGCTTCTGATTTTCATTTGGTAAAAAGAAATCAGAAGGCATTATTTGGACAACAATTTGTTTCCATTGGAGCGTTTTCGTATCTCTTCTAGTTTTCAAAATATAAATACTGGGATTTTCAATTAAATACAATAAATCGACTTTAGCATAGGGCCAGTTCCAGTGAATGAGGCTTCTGATTTTGATGCAGTAAAAAGAAATAGCTAGAGGCTATTAAAACATGAGTTTTCTTCCATAGAATCGTTATCGTATCTCTAATAGTTTTCGGAATATGAATTTATCAAGTTGTCCCTAAAGCATCCGCTGATCATCAATTTGACTTCACCATATTGTTGTATCTTTGAATGAGGCTTCTGATTCTCATTTGGTAAAAAGAAATCAAAAGGCATTATTTGGACAACAATTTGTTTCCATTGGAGCGTTTTCGTATCTCTTCTAGTTTTCAAAATATAAATACTGGGATTTTCAATTAAATACAATAAATCGACTTTAGCATAGGGCGAGTTCCAGTGAATGAGGCTTCTGATTTTGATGCAGTAAAAAGAAATAGCCAGAGGCTATTAAAACATGAGTTTTCTTCCATAGAATCGTTATCGTATCTCTAATAGTTTTCGGAATATGAATTCATCAAGTTGTCCCTCAAGCACCGGCAAATCAGCAATTTGACTTCACCATATTGTTGTATCTTTGAATGAGGCTTCTGATTTTCATTTGGTAAAAAGAAATCAGAAGGCATTATTTGGACAACAATTTGTTTCCATTGGAGCGTTTTCGTATCTCTTCTAGTTTTCAAAATATAAATACTGGGATTTTCAATTAAATACAATAAATCGACTTTAGCATAGGGCCAGTTCCAGTGAATGAGGCTTCTGATTTTGATGCAGTAAAAAGAAATAGCTAGAGGCTATTAAAACATGAGTTTTCTTCCATAGAATCGTTATCGTATCTCTAATAGTTTTCGGAATATGAATTTATCAAGTTGTCCCTAAAGCATCCGCTGATCATCAATTTGGCTTCACCATATTGTTGTATCTTTGAATGAGGCTTCTGATTCTCATTTGGTGAAAAGAAATCAAAAGGCATTATTTGGACAACAATTTGTTCCCATTGGAGCGTTTTCGTATCTCTTCTAGTTTTCAAAATATAAATACTGGGATTTTCAATTGAATACAATAAATCGACTTTAGCATAGGGCCAGTTCCAGTAAATGAGGCTTCTGATTTTGATGCAGTAAAAAGAAATAGCTAGAGGCTATTAAAACATGAGTTTTCTTCCATAGAATCGTTATCGTATCTCTAATAGTTTTCGGAATATGAATTTATCAAGTTGTCCCTAAAGCATCCGCTGATCATCAATTTGACTTCACCATATTGTTGTATCTTTGAATGAGGCTTCTGATTCTCATTTGGTAAAAAGAAATCAAAAGGCATTATTTGGACAACAATTTGTTTCCATTGGAGCGTTTTCGTATCTCTTCTAGTTTTCAAAATATAAATACTGGGATTTTCAATTAAATACAATAAATCGACTTTAGCATAGGGCGAGTTCCAGTAAATGAGGCTTCTGATTTTGATGCAGTAAGAAGAAATAGCTAGAGGCTATTAAAACATGAGTTTTCTTCCATAGAATCGTATCGTATCTCTAATAGTTTTCGGAATATGAATTTATCAAGTTGTCCCTCAAGCACCGGCAAATCAGCAATTTGACTTCACCATATTCTTGTATCTTTGAATGAGGCTTCTGATTTTTATTTGGTAAAAAGAAATCAAAAGGCATTATTTGGACAACAATTTGTTCCCATTGGAGCGTTTTCGTATCTCTTCTAGTTTTCAAAATATAAATACTGGGATTTTCAATTGAATACAATAAATCGACTTTAGCATAGGGCGAGTTCCAGTGAATGAGGCTTCTGATTTTGATGCAGTAAAAAGAAATAGCTAGAGGCTATTAAAACATGAGTTTTCTTCCATAGAATCGTTATCGTATCTCTAATAGTTTTCGGAATATGAATTTATCAAGTTGTCCCTCAAGCACCGGCAAATCAGCAATTTGACTTCACCATATTGTTGTATCTTTGAATGAGGCTTCTGATTCTCATTTGGTAAAAAGAAATCAAAAGGCATTATTTGGACAACAATTTGTTCCCATTGGAGCGTTTTCGTATCTCTTCTAGTTTTCAAAATATAAATACTGGGATTTTCAATTAAATACAATAAATCGACTTTAGCATAGGGCCAGTTCCAGTGAATGAGGCCTCTGATTTTAATTCAGTAAAAAGAAATAGCTAGAGGCTATTGAAACATGAGTTTTCTTCCATAGAATCGTCATCGTATCTCTAATAGTTTTCGGAATATGAATATATCAAGTTGTCCCTAAAGCATCCGCTGATCATCAATTTGACTTCACCATATTGTTGTATCTTTGAATGAGGCTTCTGATTTTCATTTGGTAAAAAGAAATCAAAAGGCATTATTCAAACATCAATTTGCTTCTATGGGACCGTTCTCGTATCTCTAATAATTTTTGAAATTTGAATACAGGGTGTTTTCTCAAATGCAGTTGGATTTATAAGAATAATCAAATACAAGATGTGTCAGTTCAAAAGATGAGCAACAATAAAGAGAACCGAATTCTCCCGTAATATTTCCATCGTCTGTGGAATAAATCTTGAAATGTTGCATGACAAAACGATACATCAAATTTTTCGAAGTACAAAATCACTGTACTAGACCAGAAAACTAGCATTCGTAAAAAGTCCACTGTACTATTGATTCTTCCGTCGCTGCGTGTTCATTGTGAGTTTAACAGGGTTTATTCTTCCACTGCAATTGTCACAAAACAAGAAGAAGTAATTTCCTTGATAAAAACAACACTGTAATGGTTAGAAGTTCAAAGAGTTCAATGCGCAAACGTGCAACTCATGATTAAATCATCAGGGGAGTCAAGGGGGTTGCTTCCACATATATATATAACATATTGATGGTCGATTGCTGTGTGAGAGTCGAAAAATCTAGTGTTGTCAGAAGTCCTCCGTCCTTTATCCATCAAATATTCAGCCAGTAATTTCAACAATTACATAAAAAGGATCTGAACTGAATGTAAAGAGAATAACAAATGAGAAGTGTTCTTTCTAGAAGAGATGTCTTTCTGTCCAGTCGCAGAAACATCTACCCTCGAAGACTACCTTACCTGTTTAATCTTGTATAAGAGTCGGATGGTGCTTGTACAACTGTTTTAAAAATTCAACATCTAATAATTGGATACATGCAAGAAATGGAGAACTTCCGCTCTTCTCAAAAGTTTTCACCTTTTCAACAGAAAGAATTTCACAGTAGTTCTTTGATTTCAAGTGTGTCGAATACACAGAAGTGATTCCTAAACGTACAAAATTAGTTTGCAACTAATATATACGGTCACAGCTAACAGTAACGTAGTCTGTATGCATTTATGAGTTCGTTGTTTATGTTCCTAGATTCATTTCACCGTAAACTCTAGATTAAACTGACTTCAACTCTAAATCCAAATAACAGTAATAAAATATTCATGATTAAATAACGCCGCATTGCGGTTCTCTTGAATTATCTCATAAATATAATGAGATACCTCTATAAAGGTTCAACATAACGAATATAAACTGCGGTGTATGAGTAAGAACGCCCGCCATTTATAATAAAAACAATTATTCCCAATGTGTTCTCCTCAACAATTTCTCACACAGTAGAAAGCCAAAAAAATCTGCGATTATTATTTAAGTTGGGCGAATTTTCTGTCCAAATAAATGTACATGCATTTGTTTCAATTATTTACCTCATGGCGATACTAGTGCCGCTAGGATGCGAGCGGAGGCTTTGGGAAGTACTGTCGCATACGAAGACTAATAAATATGTAATTTGATGGGTGTAACACTAGCTTTAGGGCGCTGGAATAATAAATTTGCTCTAGTGAGAACAAAAATGAAAGAATATCATTTGGTTCTGCGCAGGATGACGAACTTCACGTTGATTTTTGAAATAAACCCAAATTTAAATTCCTCGTGGAATGTAGTTTATTTCATGCAGTGATTTTTATTACATGTACCCACAAGCAAATCCATTTAAATGCGCTCACATTTCATAATTTTATTTTATTCCTGGAAATATGCACATATTTTGTCTCCTTTTATTACGTGCCAATGAGATTCAGGTTTAAATCCCTTGATATACATGACGGTAATTCCTGTATAATCTTTTAATATTACATTCTATACAATACAACTTGAATGGAAGCATATTAAATACAAAATAGAACAAAGAATATCATCTAAACGTTTCTAGCGTCTAGATGCTGTAGCTGTAGCACTATTACTCTCGGGCTGCATGAGCTGGTGCTCCATCATGTCTGATGATGATTGACGGTAAGTCACTAGCGTCCTGTAGGAGTTGCGCAACCATGTGGTGCCGGATAGCTTTTATGTAGGGTAAAGGGTTTTGCTGTGAATTGGACTGAAACGAATAGGGGAAACAAATAAACGGGGAAGAGGTACATGAATCAACAAGAAAGAATACACAAGGACAAGGCTTAGAGCCAGCGCATGAAAACGGGGCTTACGGTGCATCTAAACGTTGCTGGTGTTGTCCGAGGGAGTCGGCTGATGCAATAACTGTGGTCGGTGATTGTAACCTTACATGACCGAAGCTACGGTAGAAGGAGTGATGCTAAATGGAACGATAACTGTAGATACGTGTTTTTCCCCAGTCTAACAAGCCCCAGATAGTTGATATTCAAATACAATTTTCTCAACATCTACATGATGTTTATTGTAAACCTTAATTGCAAGGGAGCACAGCTCTGTTTTAAATTCTAGATAAATAATAATTAACATGAAATACGAAGATGGGGTAAACTTTCAGGGGCGTACATCTGAGGGTTAATCTTACCCGCTCTAATTTGTATTTCAATATAGGAAACTTGAAAACAGAAAGCTCGTGTTGTTGTGTTTCAATTATTTCAGTATTCAGTTAATTTTTGCTCCTTTAATTTGATTGGCAATTGTCTACAGATCCAGATATCGTTGCACAATCATCACTGATCAATTCCATTGTCTGTGATAGTTCAAACGGTTGTGACTAATTATTAGAAATACTTGGCGTATTCTCTTTGTGGTACTTGAATTGTAGTTAAAGAGCAGACATTAGAGGCATCCACATACAAAGCCGGTACCGAGGTACGTAAAGAGAATAGGTCATTTAATTGGGTTCGACATTCGTCAATCGCATTTCTTGTGTTCCATTGAGGCAATCAGACACGTACTGACATAGCCTTTCAAGATGCGATGAAGAGATGAGAGATGCTTGACCAGGATCAGTTGTCTGGAAACACCAGGAAGCATATGCACAAACACTACTTGTTGGAATAGCGAAGATGTCATCGACATATCTGAACCAATGCTTGAAATATATTCATCTGTACCGTACTAGAATATCTGAACTCCCTCCTGATTCCTCTGTTCTCCCTTCCACCGTTATCCTGGCATCGAGCGCACCAAAGGACTCTTGATCAATTAGAGCGGCGTGTTCTCCAACCGCAAACGTGACCCAATAGCAAAGATGGTTTTTAACTCGACCGCTGCTAACCATGACAGTTTCACATGTGCCCTGTTTGCGTTATGACTATTTTAAACCTTTTTCTGTTTACTCGACACATTTTGAACCACCAAACCCAAATCGCTACATGCAAAAAATTCCATGAAATATCCTGTCCTTAAAATGAGGTTAGTACGCTCGGAATGTCATCCACATATCTTTTATTAAAACCCTGTCATCATCGTACATCTCTCCGACAGGAAGACATGGCAACAAAATTAATGGTTGCTGTAGAATAAAATAATTTTATCCTGTTCTAAAATATAAACTTCGTTGCATCCCCAAACAACTCCATCTTCTTTCATTTTAGACTCCATAATGGAACAATTGAAATTCATTGGGTGGGCTGAACAAGCTAGAGATGATAAATGTTGGCGAATATTTCCCACTATCAATCTTGTTGGCCTAATTCGCAACATGGCAACACTGTTACACTGTTACAGCAGCAACAGCGTAATGCTGGTCTATTTGACCGTGGAGGAAATTAGCGCCAGCGGAAATGTACAATTCTTTACAATTTCAGCGTTTTTATGATGTGGTTGGTTACTGGGGAGCAGAGAATAACAAAGTCTCAGGGTGGATTTCATATGTCAAAGTTTTTCGCAATCTAAAGAAATATACAATTTGCATTATATTTAGACATCGCAACTGATCTGCTCACGCAGTGAAAAATCTTGCTTGATTTATGGTCACTCATGCTGTGTCCGAACCGGTGAATATATACTACTAGGCTCAGAAATGGAGAAGGCGTTGTAAAATTGTTTAAAGGGCTACAATTGCACCAATTTCTGCCCTTCTTCTATACTGTATAAGGCTTCAACTACTTTTTTTGATGCTTTATACTGTAGTATAAAAGAAGGGAAGAAATTGGTGCAATAATTTTATAACGCCTTCTCCATTTCTGAGCCTAGTAGTTTATATTCACCGGTTCGGACACAGCATGCGTGGCCATAAATCAAGCAAGATTTTTCACTGCGTGAGTAGATCAGTTGCGATGTCTGAATCTTATCATTTCAAGCTTATTACATGTACTAAAACTATCCTCTAGGTAACATGAACCTAGAACATGATAAAAGATGGGACTACAAGTCTGAATACGTTTTCAACAATTTCTGTGTTTCAGAGCTTTATACCTACACATAACTTTTTACTATTCTACCTTCTGATTTATTGAATAGAGGATTCTTTCAGGGAACGAAATCCTGAGAGCTAAGCCTATGATCTATAATGCAAAATGCTGGAAATACGGGTGGACGAAATGAGAAACAATTTATGAAATCATAAAAAGAATCCGAAGGGGTTTCTATTGAGTTTAAATGTAGAGAATTCCTCAAGGAAATCATTTTGTTCATACTCCAAACTTAGCTATGGCCATAGAGTATCAAGAATAACCTTTATCCTTCATCCAGCAAGAGCTTATTAATTTCTTGTTATATTCGATTTGAGGTGTCAATCACGAGAGAAGCTCTGCCACTTTCCTGCCTGTTCCAACAAACAACTATTGAATTATTCGGTGATACATGGATAATCCTTCGTACATCATTGACATATCATCATCCCAAATTGAAATTATCCAGAAACGCGGAGTATATATCAGAGATCAAATTAGTAATTTCCCGTCGCTGTAATTTCATAAATACATTGATGAAACACTATTAGCAACCCTTGCTTTTCTGTACCAAACTGTCACCATGAAATAATGCATCATATTCTTTGTACAATTTCTGACCTAACATTGCATTAAAGGTGACTCAAAGTCAAAATACAAAGTCCTCCCTGCATTATTGTTAGAAACAGATTTTGGTTCCAACAGTCGACATTATTTTGAGGGCCCAGAACTATATTGATGTGAGCCTAAAACTTGGTTTTATTTTCACTGCAACCTCTTAGCTGATATCTTCTTTGCTGGCTCTCCACGTTGTGTCTAACATCGATTCTAACGTTGCTTTGAAAGCTCCAATGCAATCTTGATAAAACAAATACACTCAATCTCTTTCCACATCGACATATCGTCATGTCTAACGTAGATTCGAACAATGCTCTGAAAGCTCAAATACAATTTTGACGAAACAATTGACAATCGCATCGTTGAACATGATGATATGTCGACGTGCAGAAGATGCTTCTGCACGTCAACTCGCAGACTACTTTGAAAGCTTTGATGCAATCTTGACGAAACAAATTACATTCAGTGCCTCTTTGCGTCGGCATATCGTCATGACCAACGTATATTCGAACACTACTTTGGAGACTCTGATGCAATTTTAATGAAATAAATGATAATCGATGCCTCCCCGCGTTGGCTTTTTGTCGTGCCCAACGTAAATTCGAACGCTGTTTCGAAAACTCCAATACAATCTTGATGAAACAAATGACCTCTCCCCGTAAACATATCGTCGTGTCCAACGTAGATTTCTAATGCAATCTTGATGAAACAAATGACAATCGTGCTTTCGCGCATCGGCATATCGTCATGTCCAACGTGGATTCGAACGCTGCCTTGAAAGCCAATCTTACGCATGACAATTGATGCTTCTGCGCGTCGACACATCGTCAAGCCCAACGTAGATTCGAACAAATCTTGATGAAACATATAGAAATCGATGTTTCTGCGCGTTGGTATACCGTCGTGCCCAACTCTTCTTCGAAAGTTCTCATGCCCCTCAAGATCTTTCAAATGGTATGTCACTTGTGGTATTGCCTAATAATTCCAAGAACAGACTTCGAAGTCAGTACGCCTTTGCACTATCAGCAGGTAAATGATATTTGAAAAGAAATTTTCAGAAGTATAATACCAGAATAGAGACCATACATTCAATTTAGATTTATCAGGCATAGAGTTCCCACGGAACAATGGTTCAAAGAGTAATTGAAGCGTTTCTTGTGCCATTTACTCTGGTACACTTTTCGCGGGACTCTGGTGCACCGTGTGACGAATCATTTTCTTCAACGCTTCGTCACAGCTGCATATCGTAGAGCCTACAGTTGCCGTATTTTGTTCATAGATATTTGATATTTCCAACATGTAACTTAAGTCAAACCACATTTTGTAAACGGAAAGTATGGAAAAGTATTTACTTGGGCTCGAATCCCATAACCCCAGTAGGTTGGCCGGAGGCCAGCGGACGGGAGATACGCCTCCTTTTGGACTAGACCTCTATCCAACTCAGATTTGCCTTTCCGGTGTTGACGGAAGGGCCAGAAACAGTTAGTTTTTCAAGGACACTGGTGTCGTAGCCGGATTTTTGAGCAAGACCTCCAGGTCCCACAACGGCGAGCGAGTTGTTGTCGTCTTTCTTCTAGGTGTGAGGAAGAGCGCGACTCCTGATGTCACAATCCCCAGCCGTGGTGCTATCCTCCGGTTACGGCATCTGTATCGTCGAGGACACCTGTAGAAGTCCGAACCGGTGCCTCCTTCCTTTTAGGAGTGGGGAGTAGCACGACTCCTGATGCCACTAGTCCCTGCCGTGGTGCTATCCTCCGGTAACGGCATCGGTGTAATCGGGCACACTTGTAGGGTCCTTGAAGAATCCGAATCGGTGCGCCCGTTCTTCTAGTAGTGAGAAGGAGTACAACTCCTGATGCCACTAGCTCTTTTCCGGGGGCTATTCTCCGGTATCAGCATCGGTATTGTCCGAGGCACCTGTGGTATCCCTAGCGGCAGCGATGAATGAGGGTCTTGTGGACGCACGTCGAGCCGGAAGGAAAATACGGCAGCTGGAGGCTCTATAATGTGTAACTGTGACGAAGCGCTGGAAGAGAACATTCGTCACAACTTTTGGAAGCTATTTAAAATTCCTCAGTCAAAATTATAAATTTGGGTTATTTGGGCCACCGACTTCAAGGATGGGGATAACCAATGGTTGATAGCACACCTCTTTACTTGAAGAAAGCGGGCCCCTGGACTGGTACGCATAATATTTCTGCAGGTCGATGAGCAAAGTTAATCTTATCAGGAATTGACGGTCTCCCGCTTCTTCTCGTTGGAAACTAACGACTTTCTACTCCTTTCTTCGTGAATTTCAATGCAAGTGAAGGTCATCAAGCTTCGAAATGACCATAGAAAAACTTCTGTTGTTGAAAGAGTTGTATGTTGGTTTTACAGCAGATACTCCCCTATTTTTGCACGGATTTAAAAATGAAATTTATAACCTCCTTCCAATTCCTACCCGGGTCGAAACCTCAGCTAGCTCGTAGGAGACGGCGTGCGGTCTACGTCGAATCTGGAGGATTTTGAAGAATGTTTCTGTTAGGCGCCAGGCGACCTGGTAGCGTCCCTAGTTCAACCGACGGTTGATCGCCGAACCTAAACGGGAGGGGGAGAAAAGAAAACGCAAGCGCGCGAAAAAATGTAGACAACTCGACTTTCATTGGCAATAAAGAAAACCAGAGACAAATATGCCAATCAAACTGATTGTAACAATAACTGAAGTTAAGTACAGTTTTCCTGTTGAGTATGAAAATTACTAATCGTTAGTTTAATAAAAAAATATCGGCATTCCAAACTCCAATCGGGAATCCCATCAGCTGGAAATACAGATTTGGAAAGAAAGTTGCATTAGAACGCGAAAAAAGATTAGTTACAACTATTGCCGCCGGGCAACGGCACCGTACAGCAGAAAACGAAAGTCGACAGTTGACAGGGTCACAGCTGATAAACAATGAAAGTTGGTTAGTAGTATAACGAGGGTAAGAAACAAATAACATTTAAAGTTAACAATTAAACATTTTAGATGAAGAAACAGAAGATGAGAGGTAGAAGAAATAAAATGTTACAAATTGATTGATTCATAAATCGGAAATCAGGATTTTCTGTAGTGAATCCGACGAGTCAGAGAGATTAGACTCGGCATCGGCTACACACAAAGCATTTACAGGAGTTTTGTAGCGCTATCTCCCTTCCACGCGTGTTCGTAATTGAAGATAGAGAGAGAGCTTCGAGCCGTTCTGTGAATCAATCTCACAGGCCTCCCTCTGAGTTTACATGGTTCTCAACGAAGTGTCTCCCGAAGGGCGCCCTCAGGTTCCAAACATTGAGTAAGCCTTTTGTTGAAGTATAGCCACTGGAACCTCAACGATTTTGGCTTGAAAGTAGTTTTTGAGGCCTTCCAGGGTCCTGAGACAATTACCGTCGACGCTACAAGTGCGTCCCCCCTCCTGGGAGTAAATAGGAACGCGGCCACTAGTTCTTGTGCGGAGGCTGTCCTCCGGTAACGGTATCAGTGTCTTCGGGGGCGTCCTTAATGAATGAGAGTCTGTAGACGCACGTCGGGCCGGTGGGCGGTCAACGTCAGGAAGAAAATACGGCAACTGCAGGCTATATGATAATAAATTGTGGCGAAGCGTTACAAACATACAATGTTTCGTCACAACTCTTGAAAGCTATTCAAAATTTCAAGGATAGGAAGACCAATGTTGGTCAAAAAGTACTTCATGATTATCATGAGTATCAAGTGTTTCGAGTCAAGAACTGCTTGTAATCTTGTGAGTTGTTTTGGCAATGTCCGCAACAAAATATAATATTTCATCTTCTTTTGATGTAAGTGCTCAAAAACATCGTATGCATGTTTTGTATCGTTCATGTGCATAAGCTCTCTTCAAGTTCTTTACGGCCGGACGTACTTCATGTAACAATGTTTACCGGCGAACAGCAGCAACAGCAACAACGCCCAGCACTAAACATAAGCTTTACGCGATGTGCAGCACACCCCTTATTTATTATTCATGGCCCACACATATCTATCGATTTTATTTTTACTTTTTCTCTATTTTATCCCAACGTACAACATATTAAACACTTTATTACCCTCAAAAGAATAGTTTGTTGTTATAAGCTTCAAATCTTTTATATCCCAATAGATGTCAAAGTTGTTATTCAGCTTGTAACGCATTTATCTTTCTGTTAACATGAAAGCAAATTGGTGCAATAAAATGCAATATCACGTGCTTGTGATTGGTGATATTTTTACCATTTCACGAAATTATATCATTTATATTCAGTTGTATGCAAGTTATCTCCTTCAGAGGATCTCATATATCATGGAATATTGTATTGTTGCGTTTTAATATCCTCATATTGTGATACAATCTGCCGGAGGCACTATTATTCGTGACACAATTGTCGTCAAATATTCATATGTCATATTGTAATATTCGTACTCTCACAAAAACCTCTAAGACTACCAGACCACAGCATATTGATCACTCGATTGAATAAAAAAAGCTTCCAATGTTCCTTACATCATAAAACAGTTAGAAAGAAGTTTCTAACATATCAAAACTTTTTCCTAGTTATTATTTTATAATAAATTGCTAGTAATTCAGGTTTTGTGTGACTAATGTATTTCATAGATTGCCCTGATTCAATTTTATATCCAATCTCATCAAACAACAATATTCTTTTGAATGAATTGTGATACCATCTCCATTGTAGTCCCATGAAACAGTAACATTAAAGAAACAGCATTCAATATTAAAAAACTGAAATAAGAGTCTATTCGAAGTCAGTGGAGTGGAGAACCTTTGTTCGGGAATTCAAAGCCCTGTATAAAAATAATATGAACTGTTTAGGTAAATGTCTGAACTTCGTCGTATGTCGTAACCTGAATTGTATATGTATACGATCTTGCAAAGCTGTAAAAATAGTATTTTATGCAACGACCGCCAACTTATAAACTGATATTGAGATGATAAAATACGCCACGACGAGAGTTTTGAACTAAATTACTTCTAGCTGTTTAAAGGATGCCACTTGCTCAACCGTTAGACTTATTAGTATCCCAAAACTGTCTTAACACTCATTTAACTGGTATTTCCATTTCGCGACCAGTTTAGCCTAATAACTGGTGGATCTCTCCTTTCATTGCACAATATTCTCCCATGAGGTCGGAGTTGGAATCTTGTCCCATTGCCTTTCTCTTGTATAGTACAGCCAGCAAAGCATTGCTTGTCCCTGACCTGGTTGGTGTGTTCAATAGGTTTGGCCCAATAAGTGACTTTCAAGGCACAGAGTCGTTTTATGAGGCTGGTTGTTAATCTGACATTTTACTACTTATTAAGAGTAAGCCATATGTTTTTTTCTGTATGTTTTATGACCAGTGGTGGTACCACACAAAATCGACATCTTGTTTTGGACCTTCCTTGTCATCCCTATTGAGTCCCCATGATGAATGTCCAGTTCCAAAAGTAAATTGGCCACAATTATCCAGTCGATGTCAATTTTGATCCGTTGTACTTCGTCTTCAATAGATCTTGCTTCATTGCCCTGGTCTTTTTTGGCTCTTCCAAGTTAATAACCTTGAGTGGCCCAATAAGTAGTAGATCTTTTCCTTTATTGCATAGTGTCTCGTTATGATTTTGATAAAGGTAAAGCTCAACCAGAAAAGCCTTGCTTGTCTCTGAGTTGGCGATTGTGTCCAACAGGTCTTGTGCCATCACTTAGCTTTTGCATCTTGCCTTCGAATATTTGCAATCAGGTTTTGGCCTATCAAGTGATAAATCAGTTTTTGATGAGTCCTGTTGTTGTTCCAAGATTTGGCAAACTCTTCCTGAGTAGCCTATCAGTCCTTTATCTGTATAGTTGATTCAAAAAAGCATTGTGCCGTCACTCTGCTAACGTATTCATCTTGCCATCGAATATTCACAGGCAGGTTTTGCCCATCAAGTGATAAATCAGTTCTCAATTAGTCTTGTTGTTGCTCCAACATTTGGCCAACTTTTCTTGAGTACCCTATTGATCCTTTTCTTGTAAATTTGATTCTGGAAGAACCTTGCTTGTCTTTGACTAGGTGATTGTGTCCAACAGGTCTACAGGTCCATGTTTGCATTTTTCCATTGAATATTTGCAAGGAGGCTTTGGCCCAATGAATGGTAAATCAGTTTTTGATGAGTCCTGTATAGTTCTTTCAGCAAGCAGGTTTTCAGCCAATTGAATGCTGAATCAGTTTTTGATAATTTCTGTTATTGATCCAACATTTGGTCAACTTTTCTTGAGTAATCTATTAGTCCTTTTCTTGTATATTTGATTCTGACAAAGCCTTGCTTGTCCCTGATCGGGTGATTGTGTCCAATAGGTTCACAGGCCTACGTTTGTATTTTCCCAATGAATATTCGCAAGCAGGTCTTGGCCCATCAAGGGATGACCAGGTGGTTGTGTCCAACAGATCTACAGGTTCACGTTTGCATCTTTCCATTGAATATTCACAAGCAAGTTTTGGCCCAATAAGTGGTTAGCCAGTTTTCAATGAGTTCTGTCAATAATTCAACATTTGGTCAACTTTTCTTGAGTACCCTATTAGTTGTTCTCTTGTATAGCTGATTCTGGAAGAACCTTGCCTGTCTCTGAACAAGTCTACGTGTGCTTCTTTCCATCGAATATTCGCAAGCAGGTTATGGCCCATTGAATGATACATCAGTTTTTGATGAGTCCTATTATTGATTCAACATTTGACCAACTTTTCTGCAGTTAGCCTATTTGTCCTTTCCTTGTACGGTTGATTCAGGAAGAGCCCAGCTTATTCCTGATTTCGTAATTGTGTCCAACAGGTCTTATGCCATCACTCTACTAACGTTCGCATCTTTCCATTGAATATTCGCAGTCAGGTGTCGGCCTATCGAGTGGTAAATCAGTTTCAAATGAGTCCTGTTATTGTTCCAACATTTCGCCAACTTTTCTTGAGTAGTCTATTGGTTCTTTTTTGTATGGTTGATTCTGGAAGAACCTTGCTTATCTCTGACCAGATTATTGTATCAAGCAGGCTTTGGCTCATGAAGTAGTATCAGTTTTTGAAGGGCCTTGTCATCGATCAAACATTTGGCCAACTTTTCTTGAGTAGCCTATCAGTCCTTGTTCTATATAATTGATTCTGAAAAATGCTTGCCTGTCTCTGATTTGGTGATTGTGCTCAACAGGTCTTGTATCAAGCTACTTTGGCATATTCCCATTGAATAATTATAAACAGGTTCTGGCCAATTGAATGGTGAATCAGGTTTTAGTTGATTCCTGTTATTAATCCAACATTTGGCCAATTTTTTTTTCCAGTCTTTTTGTTGTATGGTTGATTCTGAAAAAGTCTTGCTTGTCTCTGACCAGGTAATTGTGTCCAACAGGTCTACGGGACCACATTTTCATCCTGAAATTGAATATTTGCAAGCAGGTTGTGGCCCAATAAGTGGTAGATCAATTTTAATGAGTCCTGCTATTGATCCAACAGTTGGCCAACTCTTTTTGAGTAGCCTATTAGTCCTTTTCTTGTATAGTTGATTCAGGAAGCACCTTGCTTATGTCTGACTTGATGTTTCTGCCCAACAAGTCTTGTATTATCACTCTGCTAACATTTGCACCTATTCATGAATATTCACAAATAGGTTTTGGCCCATCAAGTGGTAGATCAATTTTCGATGAGTCCTGTTATTGATCCAACATTTGGTCAATTCTTCTTGAATAGCTTATTAGTCCTTTGCCTATATAATTGATTCTGGAGGATCCTACTTATCTCTAATCTGGTAATTGTGCCCAACAAGTCTTGTACCATTATTTAGCTACGTTTGCTACATTCCATTGATTATCCTCAAACAGGTTATGGTCTATCAAGACCTTGTTGCACAGTCTTTGGCTTATCCTAAGCCTAGCCCAATTACTCAGGAAGGTGAGTGGTAAATCAGTTTTTGATTGCACAAGACTTCGTTCTCAGTCCTGCTATTGAAACAACATTTGGCCAACTTTTTTTGAGTAGGTTATCTGTTTTTTTTCTTGTACAGTTGATTGTGGAAGAGTCTTTCCTGTTTTTGACCTGATGATTGTATCCAACAGGTCTTTGGTCATCACGTAGCTGGTATGTTTGGCCCGTTGTTGTTTTGGCCTTAATGGTAGTAAATCTGTCCGTTCGTTATGAGGCCAGTTGATATTTTGACGTTTCTCCTACTCATAAATAGTGAGCTACCTATCCTTGGATGCCACATTCAATAGATTCTAGGCTTCAATTTGCAATTGTTTGAATAGCTAACCAAAAGTAAACGTTATTACCTTATTTAAGTTTCATTTGTAATACTATAAATTCAGAGTCTGAAGGTAGTTGAATACAGAATATTCATCACAAAGTTTTAACTAACTATTCATTCCATTTAAATGAGAATGGCTGCCTGAATGAGTCCCACAATGAACGATCGTTTATCGATTGCAAAGAATTGAGGTGAGGGAGTAATCTAACCGGTAACGGTAAAGGCGCATCGGTCACCAGGGCAAGTGAATCAGATCGTTTATGATTAACTGGCAACCGGTAATTTTGCCGAGTGCGCTCAGCGCTTCTCGCCGGATATCCGGAACAGAAGCGAGCGAGCGAGGAATATTTCTCCAGATTACATGTTGATATTACTAGATTTATATCTGAGGCGCGCCTGCGCAGATATGCCCCGAAATTCAAAAATGTTGGCTATTTAAAGTTTTATACTTTTAAACAAAAATTTGAGGACTTAAAATGGTCCTTCAGGTCCTGCCCTGTACAGTCTGGTCAATTCAGCATCCTTTATCGTATCTTCGTATTGATTGACAATAAAACATTTCAGCGTGCAGACGTCAGCAAGGTCTCTTGGTATTACATGCTCCACTATTCCCGTCTTTCACCCTCAGCAACCCTCTTGCCACAACAAACCACGTGATTTCACGCCAATTTATGTAGTTATTTGAGTTTGGATAGTTGGATTGAAAATGCCTTCGGCTGTTTGCTCAATCGGGAACTGGTACACGAAAGTTGTTTTTATTTACTGGAGGAGGAAAATGAGGTTGTTTAGACTAGCTGAAATTGCTTGTTTCCAAATTTGACTGTACATTCGCGCAGACATTCTCTAATTGAGTCTCAATTCGAGTTCGACAGTTTTGCTTTACATTTGACGATGCGGCATGTAATAGTGCATTAATCAGGGCGAGAAACTCCCAAAACTTCAATACCCTACAAGCTAAATTCATTACTATTTATAGTGCTAATTGAAAATGTTGCACTAGTTGTCTAGAGGAGTCGGGAAATGCAGTAGCTAGTACATATATATATCTGCAGCAGACACTAGTTTAATGCATATTGGTGGATTTTTTGATATCATGAAGTGCAGTCGTTGAGCCATAATCTTTCACGAAAAATACGATACAGAGCATAAAACAGTTCTTTGGATTTCTTATTTATCAACTTCTCTTGATATCAACAGTACAATAGTTAATTGATAAAAAGGGTTGACATATCGTTTATGGTTCAGTAAGGGTAGACGTTTGAAATACCAAGCTCCAAAAATCACGCACATCAACACGTGACCCTGTATTAAGCTCGATGGGCAAATGGCTGGTTACTGTCTAAAGGAGTCGGAAAATGCAGTAGCTGGTGTAATTAAATTTGTTGAAAAATCTAGCTTTTGTTGTATTGTCCAATCTATTTTTGATAAATGCAGTCCTGTTTTGAGGTATAAAGGAATTTGGTGAGCACTGATGTAATTTAACGATTAAATCAACTCAAGCGTGAAAATCTCGAGCATCACTTTCATGAAATCTGGTGATAAATCTTTGAAATGTAGTTCATTCATTTCTGCTTGTTTGAAAATTATAGAAAACTTTTGTGAGAATTTCTGCGGAATAGGTACATGCTTTCCAATTTGTAAAATAACTTTATAGAGAATATTTATTCCTTTTATTACTTCCTGCAACGTTCATTGAAGCTAAATGTTGCAGAACGTTTAATTCTTGCAAAAGAAATAAGTTTACATATTTTCTAGGAGTTGCAACTGAATATAAGTTTCAAGAAGTTCCAGACTTCATTTTTAGAGTTATAGAAAGGTTTTTCCTTTGATATCAGGAGACTGAAACATCGAGGGAGGGTTGTGTGTCTCCCAATTTTTTCTTACATTAAAACTATGTTCTGTATACAAGCGAATCCATTCAATCTACTGTTGTGTAGTTAATTTTTATTGTTACTTCCCTCAAAATGCCTGCTAAGGGCAACCAGACTATATTTATCGAACATTGGGGATGATTTTCCTTTTCCTGTTTCCTTTTCGCTAATTTTTTCCATGACAAAACAAATATCCTGGGGTTTCTGTTTCTGATATGTCATCATCATTAATTAAGTTTTCTGGCAATGTGATTTCAACCCTCACTCATTGAAAATATTTTTAATGACCGAAGCTTCCCAACAATTCAACTTATTTTCAAAATCCCAATTCATGAAGTTATATTCGTTGTAGCAACGTTAAAGCAACAAAAGTCCTCAGACAAAGGAAACCTCGCAAAGGCTCTGTATTTTTATTCATTATACTTTATGCAACGTTTGTCATACTAAGCTTATTACACACTGTGCATACGAAACAGATTTTTAGATCTTGCGGTCCAAATAAAAAGAAAATCCGGAAAATACTACACGGAAATGGAGATATGTTTTATTCATTCAGAAATAAAATCTATACACACCGAGAATATGTATTGCTTCATTATAGGCACCTGATAACAGAAAAGGATGAATTCAAATGAGAGGCAAGTGAGCAGCCCTTAATTCAATAACAAATATGTATTCCTGAAGGACAACAGATTGATATTAAATATATGGTAATCTATTATTAGAAGACATCTCTTTTCTCACGCTTTTAGACTAAATTTGAAGGTATCTATAACTCAACTACTGGTAATCATTCCACCAATGTGCACTAAAATAATGTCCGCTACAAATTCAATTGTACCAGTTACTGCATTTTCCGACACCCTTGGACACATTACTCCTCCATTGCCCCGCTTGTCACCCCTCAAAATCATTGTCAGGCTGTCAGTATGCTTCCAATCGATATAAGTAATTGAAGTCAAGTATTCTTATCAATTGATATTATGATTTGATTGATTCTCAGTACATTATCAAATTAATAGATCCTGTCAGTGATTGGAATAATTGCATGTGCCTTGAATGCACGTAATTTTCTTTTCTTATGTAATTGAACACAAGTAATCGCAATCCACGGCCACTAATGTGCACTAAAATAACTCACAAGCTACTGCATTTTACAACATCTTTAGACACATTACTCCTCCAGTACCCCGCTCACTGTTTCTTGATTTATTGCAGGGCTACGACAAAAACTGAAACTTCCGGCTTGTAGTGTCTGCTACAAATTTATTTGGGTAAATCACAAGCTACTGCATTTTCCGACTTCCTTAAACACAATACTCATACACCAGCCTGCCCGCTACTCATCAAGCTCATTGCAGGACCACGTGATGATGTGTGCATCGAATCTAACGATGACCTCTAACAACAGAGTTTTTTTAAGGTCTTGTAATAAAAAAATCTCAACTAGCTATTGCATTTTCCGACATCCTTATACACATTACTCCTCCAATATCCTGCTTGCTGCCTCTCGAGCTCATCGCAGGGTCATGTAATGATGTGCGTAGTCTTGTAGCGGTACTGGAGTATGCACCACTGAATCCAGATTGTTTTTTTTTTTCAAAAACATGAAAGGGTGCACTTCGGTACCGCTTCAAGACGTGTTCTTCTTTACGCATATCAAGGCGTGGCTCAGCAATGAGTTCTAGGATAAGCGGGTGAAGTAAAGGGGAACTTAATATGTGCCTGAGGTAGTCAAAAAATGCAGTAGCTAATGAGAGTCCCCAATCAAATTTGCAAGCTACTACATTGCAGGATGAATGAATGGAGGAGTAATGGGAGTCCTGCCAAAGGAGTCGGAAAATTTAGTAGCTGGTGGACTTTTGCTAAGCCTTGTATTTTATTACGTGGCCCTGCCATGAGCTTAGGAAACAGCAAGTAGAGTATTGGGGGAGTAATGTGTCTTGAGATGTCGGAAATACAGTAGCTGATAGAAGTCCCCTATCAAATTCAGGGGACAACCGATTGATACCAAAGCCAAAGATTACTGCATCGCGTGATTGAACGACTTCGAGGACCTCAAAATATGCACTATTATTGCTAACTATGAGCACACTGGTACTACGGTTGTTTGTGATGTGAGCCTTTTGTTATTGGATATATAGGTTCTGTAATAAAAGGTCAACGTAGGATTCGGTGAATATTTAGGCACGTTTCTTTCACACACATCTTCACGTTGCCCTAAAATAAGCTTGATAGGCAAAGAGCTGGATATTGTAGCAGTTCGGTGTCTGAGGGAGTCGGGAAATGTAGTAGCTAGTACAATTTTTTTTTTTATAAATTTTGAGCTAAAATCGTATAATATTGCATAGATATTGGAGTGCTCTTACACTCGAATCTCCATATTCAAATTTCAGCTGTATTACAATACTAAATTGGGAAAAAACGACAAATCCAGTTCACAGTTCTAAAGAATGTATTTTATAATCTGGCACCCTGTATTTCAGGGGGATTCCAAAAGCAATTGAAATGTCTGCGGTTCGCCTAAAACGTTTAATACCCTGTACGTTCCGGGGCGGGCCGAGAAGGTGCAGACCCAAGCCAAGTTCCGGTAGGGCACTATTAAAAGACTCCGCACAATGGAAGAGGAAATGAATGTGTGTTCGGAAGATTAATGAAGTTCGTGCGTACAAGTTCATGTTCATTATAATACAACCGAGTACTATTCATGTTATGTTCCATTCTAGAATAGAATCACCAGCGTTAGATTGCCTGAAAACATTCTTCTCACACCTCCACAATCAAAGTTTTTCCTTTAATTTCGCACGTGTTTCTTTCTGGAATAAACTTCGAAGGATTGTTCGCAAGTTCTTTTGAAGTGTATTTTTTAATGCATCATTTTGTCTTTGAAGAATTACCAATCCAGGATTGTGCATTCAATTTGTAAATTAGCATTAAAACATTTGAGAACTCAAAAAGCTCCAGCACATTTTATTCATTCAAATTTTCATCCCCTCCGGCATTCGCTACATCTTTAATCAATGTAAAGATCAAATCTATGAATATTTCAACATTTGTTCCATTAAAACATAGCAAGTTTGGAACAAAACAACAATCGATTTGCTGATTGAAACGTCTGTAAAGCGAAGAAAGCAAGAACGCTCCGTTTCCAGCTGTTCTCCAATGTATAATGCAAACCTTGCGATGGAAATGCAGTTGATGCACCGTTGCATTTCTTATTTCCGCAAAATATGGAAACTGGACTTTAAAAATATAACAAATATTTGCAGTATAAGATATTGAACGCTAGGTTCAAACTCGAAGAGTAAAGACTAGTACAAATGGATTTGACAGGAGGTAATTTGCTAGTCCATTTAATTTAAATGAACTTTTTAATTGTGGAGAATTCCGAAGAAGTAAATATAACCCGAACAAAACCAAGAAGAAATTCGCGTAAAATCGAGTGGATCTCTCCGGGCTTCGCTTAATTTCGGTTGTTAGTGAAGTGTAAGTGAAGTGAAGCGAATGTTGCAAGTGGCGGGATCGCAACATCGGGGTAAATTAATTTCAGTTATTGCATCTTGGTGAAGATTAATGAGTCGTTGGCGTGAAATAAAGTGCGCGAGACTTTGGAGAATTGCAGAGATTTCGACGTGCCTCATGTTTATCTAATCAACGCGCAGACCTGAAAACAGCGTGCTACATACTCAACGATAAATCAAATTATTTACCTTCACAAATTTCATTATCAAGTCTAATTTGTCCTTCAAATCGATAACATGCTTCAAAAATACCTTTACTGTCGTTTTTTAATTTAATAGAGGGACTTTACCAGCTACTACATTTTCCGACTTCTAAGGCACGACTCCCATTGCGCCCCCACTCGTTTCATTAGCTACTGCATCTTCTGACATCCTTAGGCATGTATTATGGCCCCCATTACTCCTCCACTACTCCGCTCGTTCGTCCTAGAACTCATGGTTGGACCACACCACGTTATGCCGATTTAATTTTGAAATTTCAAACTGAAACATGTTTAATATGGCTGGCTTTTGTATGCATACGTCACATACATACTTAAAATACATAAAAATATACGAAATAGTAACTTAAATACAATATTTCATTCAATAATCTAACCTACTTTTTTATTAATTATTATAACTTTTAAAATTTGCAAAAATTATTATTTATTATATTAACAACAAAATCCACAATCGATCAAATTATTTTAATAAATAAATACGGTGGAATAATTAGCTTGACAACTGTCATCAAATACGATTTGGGAGGAGTCAATTTGACAGTTGAATTATTTAATTAATTCTAAAGTATTTTCCATTGACTTCAGAATATTTTAAAATGTATTTCCATAATATTAGCATTAAAAATGTATTGATATTTAATTAAGAAAGTTATTTAAACTTCACTCTATTGGCAACAGTGTGCCTACGCAGCTTCCGTTTGTAATCAGCAATTGTTTTGTTCTAAAATGTCAACAATGAAATCATTCTAACTTTTTTTATGGTTGAAATGATTTGTTTGTTGGTTGATTTCATTGTTAAAATAATTAATAATAGTTGTGCTTTAAATGTGAGTGACTTTCTTTTGACTCCAGAATATATTTAATTAGGAAAAGGTGTTTAAATTTCTGTCTATTGGCAACACTGTGGCCACGCAGCTTCTTGCTGTAAACAGCAATTGTTTTGTTCTAGAATGTCGACATGGAAGCGTGCCTGCAACGCTAATAATTCTACCCTTTTTTCATGGGTAAAATGATTTGATTGTTGGTTGAATTTATTGTTAACATATTAATTAATAGTTGTGCTATAAGTGTGAGTGATTTTAGTGCCGTTAATTAGTGATTACCAGGAAAATTTGATTATAAAGATACGGCGTCTGCTCAACCTTGTTCCAAGTAAGTTTATCATGGCGTGTCCGCCATATTTTACAATAAAATCAAAAATTGATCATTGTTACTACCAAATTTGGTGCAATTATTGTTAATTCCAGTATTTCAAACAGTTTTTTCGCGAAATTTAATTTGATTGTCCAAGAGGACAGGGGTGGATTCAGAAATAATTGGCAATTGTAATTTAGTAATTTTCCAGACAATTCAACAAAATTTTATCGTTTTTATTGACAGTATTTATTCATAATTGTAATATTGATTAAATTAAAGGTCAGGGATTGATTCAGGAATAATTTTTTTGAAGCTTGATTGTTTTAATGGACAGGGTTTGCATTCAGGAATATTTAGCCAGAATTTGATTGAAAATTTTTAGAGAAATTTGGTACTTTTGAATTAAAAAGTAATTTTCTAAGAGGTCAGAGACTGATTCAGGAAAATTTTCTATTAAAAATGAGTGTGAAAGGGTCAGGGATGTATTTAAATTATTTTGAGTCAAAAATTGTTCATTCAAAGGATCAGGAATGAATTCAAGGATACCAGGCAGGAATTTTGATAATTTTGAATTGATAATTGATTGCCTGGAAGGACAGGGACCAATTGAGGGAGATTTTGAGGTAATAATGTTTTGAAAAGTCATTTTATATTTTTAAATAAAAAATTCACTCAATTTATGTGACATATTTTTATTCTGCAATGATTTTGAATTGAAAGTTTATTGTTTACTTGGACAGGAGTGGATCCAGGATCTATATGTAAGATTTTATTGTGTTTTCTAAATTTCAGCTTGAAAATTAATTATTCTAATCATTAGGGGCAAGTTTATGAATGATTCAAAATTTTGTAATAAAATACTTCTATAATTTTGAATTAATTTTTTGACAGAGCAGGGACGTCCTCAGGAATACAAACAGGTGGTTTTACAATAGTCTAATAATTTCTTGACATATTTTCATTGATTTTATATTGGATTTAATTTATTTGAATGATAATTTTTAGGTCGGCCGGAGGCAATTGCTTGAGCAAATAAAATTTGTGTGAAATTATTTATTTCAACTAGATTTTGAAGACTAATAATTGGAAAAACCAAGGAATAATTGTTAAGAGAGCTATATCCAACCGAAAATATAAATGAAGAACGTCAATTTTTTTCTATGTGTTGAATTAATTTGTGAACTTATTTTATAATATTCTGAAATAAATATATCCCCTTATTTTCCCACCCACAAGACTCCACTTCGCAATAATTTCTTTCCAGTTATTTCAGCCCTTATCCTCCCTTAGCAATCCTTGTCCGAAGGCAGGACTCCTAGATCACAAGATTATCATGACGTACGAATATTTATCAAGTTCGGAATTTCTGGAACGCACAGTTGTAGCCGAAGAAAGTCAAACGGAAGACTTGCAAGAGAAAGGTTAGTTTTTTTATTTTTACCCTGAATTTTTTTGTTGAAAAGGCGTTCCGACTAGATGATGAAAGCGCATTTTTGACAGCTCATAAATGCTTGTTACTTCAGAGATTTTGCAAATTACCGTCTCCCACAATTACTGAGCTTGAAATTAAGCAGTTTGGGCAAATTTACGAAACGGCAGCTTCCATTTAGTACTAATTTCAAGTTGACTATTTGATAGGTACATAATTAATGCATGTACAAACTCAAAAATACCTTTTAATCTTCATTGTTTAGTTATTGACTGACGGGAGATCAAGTGCTGTACCTTAAAATAAAAATTTGATCTTAATCAAAGCTATATTAAAAAAATACACCAAAAGTAAACAGATTTGCATCCAATAATAATAATTTATTCTAATAAGCATCAAATTCGCGTCAAACAAGTCATTGAATGAATCCCGGACAGATTTGACAACTGTACAAAATAATAGTGACACCCACGGCTAAAGTTGTAACTAAATTTTTATCTACTTGAATAAATTTCAGTGGCCATATCCCCAATGTCATATATCTATGGGCATTATTTCACTTGAAACAAGTAATTGAATAATTTAATCTTCCACAATCACTGAGCGTGAATTGAAGCAATTTGTGGAAATCTACGAAACAGCAGCTTTTATTTAGTACCAGTTTCAAATCTGTAAATAGTATAGTTGCTGAGAACTCAGCGTCACGCCAGACAGCCAAAGTGAATATAATAGCGCTTTTTTTCCAAAAAATGCTCTAAAAATAATTGTATATTTTGTGATCATCTTGAGTTTATCTCTTCTGGTTGCCCCATTTGAATTCCGCTGAATTGAAGGCACCACTTTTGTCTCGACTTATATAATTCTGGACAGAATTATAAAACACATCTATGAAAATTTGAGGAGGAGCTTCGCTCAAGAATATTGTTTATTGAACGCATTTCGGCGTTATTCCCACAAATATACTGGCTTTGTAATCTAGAAGTCGTGGGGTCGAGTCCCACTAAATTATAATATTCTCCCAACAAAAGCAAAGAGTACTCGTAGCTTAACGGCTAGCAGTGCACTATAAATAACTTTTGGCATTGGTATCAACAATTTTCTTTTACCAAATTCAATTGAAGATCTCCACCAGCTACTGCATTTTTCGACTTCCTTAGGCTCATTACTCCTCCATTACCCTCTTGTTACAGTAGAAAGCAGCACCTTTCGATTCGCAATTTAAATAAAAACTGGATTTCACTTAGTGAATCGTATATTTTGTGACTGTTTTGGTTGTCCTCTTGATCGTCTTTGGTTTCTCCTCTTTGGTTGCCCCTTCTGAACTCCCCTCGTCAATTGAAGGCCCCTTTTTGTCTCGACTCGTGTTATTAGAGTAATTCTTCTATTTCTAAAAGAGCTGTGTTGAAAAATATAATTTGATGAACGCAGAAAACAAAGTAAGAAACTAAAATACGTATAATCTGTAGCGTACTCTCCACAAAAACTCAGAGTACCCGTAGCTTGACGGCCAAGGAAATATCAATCAATCAATCTACTCAGTGCGCTATAAGTGCGCCACACATGCCTAATTAAGCGATGCAGTTATTTTTGACTCTTCTATTGATAATAATAATCAATCCATCAATGTGCACTAATATAGTGTGTTACAAATTCAATTGGGAATCTTCAGCTACTGCATTTTCCGACTTCCGTAGCTACATTACTCCCTTACTACCTCGCTTACTTATTATAGAATGCATTCCGAATATGCTGGCTTTGTAGTCCAAAGGTTGTACAGTCGAATTATACAAAATGCAAGATGAAAAAGTTAATAGTATTTTTTCCAAATTATAATAAGTATAATTTTTGGCCAACTCTCTACAAAAACTGAGAGTACCGATGACTTGACGACTGAGAAAATATCAGTCAATCTACTAAGTGCACTAACTACGCCAATTTTCTCACCAAATTCTATTGGATATATCCACCAGCTACTGCATTTTCCGACTCCCTTAAGCACATTACTCCTCCATTGATAATATCAATGAATCCATGAATGGTAACTGAAATAGTGTGCCACAAATTAATCGGGGATCTTCACTAGCTACTGCATTTTTCGGCTTCCCTAACAACATTACTTCTTCACTACTCCGCTCACTTTTTGTAGAACTTGTACATCCAATTCACAATTCAAATAAAAATTAACATTTGGATTTCACCATGTGAATTTTGTATTTCTGCGGATTTGGCATTAATTGAAGGCCCCAATTTTGCCTCGACTCATGTTATGAGAGTTATTTCATTTCTGGAGTGATTCTTACGAATATGTTGGTTTTTTAATCTAGGCTACGGGATCGAATTATACTGACGGTTATGGAAAACAAGGCCGACAGATTGTTACGAGATTATAGTACGTATAATATGTGGCGTACTCTTCACAAAAGTCAAGAGTTAAGCGTAGCTTGATAAGTGAAGAAATATCAATCAATCTACCAAGTGTACTATAAGTGTCTTGCCTAATTACACGATGCAGTAACTTATGGCATCGGTCTTGGCCAATTTTCTCACCAAATTCAATTGTAGATGCTTACCAGCTACTGCATTGATCGACTCCCTTAAGCACAGTACTCCTCTGTTGATAATATCGATCAATTCACCAATATTTGGCTTCCCTAGCCACATTACTCTTCTTGATCATCTTGGGTTTCACTTCTTGAATTGCCCTTTCTGGGCTCTCCTGATTTTGGATTGGTCGTTAATTGAAAGATCCACTTTTGTCTCATCTCGTGTTATGGAAGTAATTTTTTTATTTGAATAAGCGCTTCGCTGCAAAATATAATCCGATGAACGCATTCCAGAGTTAGTCTTGAGAATATATTGGCCTACTAATTCAGAGGTTGTGGAGTCGAATTATAAAGACGGAAAGGAAAGTGAAGTCAGTAATATTTTTTTAAACTATAATGAGTACACTCTTTGGCATACTTTCCACAAAAATTGAGAGTACCTGAAGCTTGACGACTGTGGAAATATCAATCAATCTACAATCACATCTGCCCAATTAAGCGATGCAGTTCCTTCTTGCATTAGTTCCAGCCAATTTTTCAACAAAATTCAATTGGAGATACTAGCTACTGCATTTTCCGACTCCCTCAGGTCCATTACTCCTCCATTGATAATGTCAATCAATCAATCAATGTACACTAAAGTAGTGTATGATACAAATTTCATCAGGGATCTTCACCAGTTACTTCATTTTTCGGCGTCTCTAGCCACATTACTGTAGAACTCATTGCAGAGCCCAATTCATTCGATTCACAATTCAAATAAAAATTAATACGTGGATTTCACTATGTGAATTGTGTATTTTGTGACTGTTTCTTCTGAGCATAGGTTGTCCTCTTGATCATCTTGGGTTTCGTCTTTTTTGTTGCTCCTTCTGAGCTCTCCTTGCAAATTTGTTGTTAATTGAAGGCCCCAGTCTGGTCTCGACTCGTGTTATATAAGAGTTATTTTTTTTATTCGAGAAAAAGCTTCGCCGAAAAATATTGTCACAAATATGAAATATTTTTAGTGTTCACATAATTATTTATTTAAATTCGTTTAACTATAATTCTAGTTAGTATTGTCGGACATGAATGACAGGCTATGGTCACTAGATGTTCGGTGGTTGCCAGGCAACAACTGTTAGACAATTGAATTTGGCCCATTGTCGGCTTGGGTATATAAGTGTGTTAGCTAGGAGAGGGATTCATTTATTCAGTGATTCAATACGAGCAACTGTGCGCGATATCGTGGACATACGAGTTTGTGAAGTAAAGATTTACACTGTAACATGTGTTAATAAATTATCCACAATAAAAATCCAGAGACTCTTTGGCATACTTTCCACTTAAACTAAGAGTACCTGTAGCTTGACGACTGAGGAAATATCAATCAATCTACAAAGTGCACTATAAGTATCTGCCATATCTGCCTAATTACGCGATGCAAATTCAATTGGAGATCCTTACCAGCTACTGCATTTTCTGACTTCCTCAAGCAGAGTACTCTCCTATTGATAATATTAATTAATCCATCAATGTGCACTAATATAGTGTGCTACAAATTCAATTGGGAATCTTCAGCTACTGCATTTTCCGACTTCCGTAGCCACATTACTCCCTTACTACCTCGCTTACTTATTGTAGAATGCATTCCGAATATGCTGGCTTTGTAATCCAGAGATTGTGGAGTCGAATTATGCCGAATGCTAGGGCAAAAAGCTAGTAGTATTTCTCCAAATTATAATTAGTATAATTTTTAGCAAACTCTCTACAAAAACTCAAAGAACCAGTGACTTGACGACTGAGAAAATATCAATCAATATACTAAGTGCACTAATTACGCGATGCAGTTACATTTGGCATCGGTCTCGACCAATTTCTCTACCAAATTCTATTGGAAATCTTCATCAGCTACTGCATTTTTCGACTCCCTCAAGCACATTACTCCTCTATTCATAATATCAATGAATCCATCAATGAGAACTGAAATAGTGTGCTACAAATTAATTGGAGATCTTCACTAGTTACTGCATTTTTCGGCTTCCCCAGCCACATTACTCCTTTACTACTCCGCTCACTTCTTGTAGAACTTGTACATCCAATTCACAATTCAAATAAAAATTAACATTTGGATTTCACCATGTGAATTTGGAATTTGGTGACTGTTTTTTTTTTCATTTTGGGTTTCTTCCTTCTGGTTTTCCCTTTCTGCGGATTTGACATTAATTGAAGGCTCCTCACTTATTGAAGAATGCATTCCGAATATGCTGGCTTTATAATCCAGAGGTTGTGGAGTCGAATTATACCGAATGCAAGGGAAAAAAGTTAGTAGTATTTTTCCCAAATTATAATGAGTATATTTATTTATTTAATCATTCGTTCAAAGGAATACAAAGTATAGGAACAAGTCAAAACAATTAGTATCAATTAGTTAGTATATAGTATGAGATTAACAGGTGTTATTATTCTCAAAATATTGCCTTACAGAATAATATGGATCTTTCTGCAAATATATTTTGAATTTTTTATATGGTAGGTTCGTTATATCTGCTGGTATATGATTATATATTTTGATCATTTCATTTTGGACTCCTTTCTGAACAACAGTTAATCTAGATTTTTCGATTGTGAATCTATCTTTATTTCTCGTGTGATAATTATGGTCATTTATATTCCCACTGAACATATATTCATAGTTTTTGATAAATTTCCCACATTCAAATATATATAGAGATGGACTAGTTGAAATTTCATGCTCTTGAAACCAATTTTTACAATGATCTATATATCCAAGGTTGAAAATGATTCTAACGCATCTCTTTTGTATCTTAAAAATTATTTCTGAATGTTGAGAGCTGCCCCAAAAAATAATACCGTAAGTGAAATTGGACTGGATATAGTCTTTGTTAAACTCCTTACAAATATTCAAATACTTTTGGCATCGATCTCGGCCAAAATTTTTCACCAAATTCAATTGAAGATCCTCACTAGCTACTGTATTTTTCGACTTCCTCAAGCACATTACTCCTCCACTACCTCGCTCGCCCACAATTCAAATAAACACTAGTATTGTATATTTTGTGAATGTTTCTGCTGAGCATTGGTTGTCCTCTTGATCATCTTGGGTTTCTCTTTTTTGGTTGCCCCTTCTGAGCTTTCTTGATTGTGGATTTGTCTCGACTCATGTTATGAGATTTTTTTTATTCAAGAAAGATCCCCACTGAAAAATAATTTGATGAATGTATTTTGGAGATATTCTCACGAATATGCTGCCTTTGTGGTCCAGAGGTTGTGGAGTCGAATTATACTGAAGGCTACAGAAAAAAAGTTGGTAGTATCTTCTCTAAATTATAATAAGTATAATATTTGTTATACTCTCTACAACTATGCAAATACTTTTGGCATCAAACTTGGCTAAAATGTTTGGAGTTCTCCACCAGTCACTGCATTCTCCGACTTCCTTGAGCACAAAATTCCTCCATTGATAATATTAACAATGTACACTAAAATAGTGTCTGCTTCAAATTCAATTAGGGGATCTTCACTAGCTACTGCATTTTTCGACTTCCCTAACCACATTACTCCTCCACTACCTCGCTCGCCTTCCGTAGAACTTATTGCAGAGTCCAGTACATTTGATTCACAATTAAAATAAAAACTAATATTTGGATTTCACCATGTGAATAGGTTGTGCTCTCGATCATCTTGGGTCGCCCCTTCTGAGCGCCCCTGATTACGAATTTGTCGTTAATTGAAGACCCCAATTTTGTTTCGATTCGTTTTATGAGAGCAATTTTTTGATTTGAAAAGGAGCTTTGCTTAAAAATATAATTTGATGAATGCATTCCAGAATTATTGCTTTCTTTGAAATTCAGAGGTTGTGGAGTCGAATTATATCGAATGTTAATAAAAAAAACAATGTGCACGAAAATAGTGTCTGCTTGAAATTCAATTGGAGGATCTTCACTAGCTACTGCATTTCTCGACTCCTCTAGCCACATTACTTCTTCACTACCTCGCTCGCCCACCGTAGATCTTATTGTAGAGTACCGTACATTTGATTCACAACTCAAATAAAAAATAATATTTGGATTTATCATGTGAATTGTGTATTTTGTGACTGTTTTTGCTAAGCATTGATTGTCCTTCTGATCATCTTTGGTCGCCATTTCTGAGAACCCTTCAATACAGATTTGTCGTTGATTGGAGACCCCTACCAGCTACTGCATTTCTCGACTTCCGTGGACACATTATGCCTCCATCAATGATATCTAGCTACTGCATTTTTCGACTTCCGTAACCACTACTCGTCCACGACCACGCTTGTCTCTCCTGGAACTAATTGCTAATCTACGCGATTATGTGCATAAAGGGGGACGTATTTTGTAACATCGTTTGAAAGTTTATTAGGCACTACTGCTTTTAATACTTCCCAGAATATATTTACTCATAATAATGATACTCAAGAGGATAATTTTCATTTGATTCTCTGTTGAATATCACAATATCATATATAACTTTCCAAATACGTAGACATAATTAAAGGTAATTCAATATAATGCTCCATTAGGTCCACGTATCTACTAATTAGAGTTTATATAATTAATAATGAGGGATTAGAGAAACAGTAAAAGTTTCCTATTGAATTACATATATTATTGTTTCGTTTATTTTGTCTTCAAAGCGATGAACTTTCCAGGGCAGGAGTGTGGATTATTTAATTATTAGTGAATTGAGGATGAAGCACCTGCTCATAAATTAGTGTTACGCCTCTGTCCTCCCTTTGAGAGCCTTAAAATAACCTGGTGTGTTTACGGGATGTTTACCAAGTGCGAGAAGCACCATCGCAAATTACACATGCGGATTAGGGCGATACAATCACTGCAGCTCGTGCGGGTTTGTTTTTGCTGTTCCAGAGCCACATTTTAAACGTAATCTCAGTGACCGAAGCTCGCCCACGGATACACACGCTTCTAAACCTGTAAATTACTATTCGCTTTTAACACGGGGTATTTGCCCGCCAAGGAGAAATTGATTCTAAGCAAATATCCCACGTTGATTATGTTTGCTGTGGATTTGGAGAGAATCATGTTGGTTTGCACTCCGTGAAAGAGTTTTGGCTTGGGGCTACAAAAGCCTCAAAAAAACTGATAATCATTCTAGTTGCTTCATTTATGAGCTGTTCACGTATGTAAACAATCAAGTCATGATATATTCCACATTAGGGCACAAATTCAGGAGTAGATCATATCACGAATTAAAAATTCATGATATTCCAATATTTCCCTTGTACCTCATACTTCAGTATTGATTTAACCACCGTTGTAGAACACACAATTGTATTTTCTTTTGAAAATTGTGTTTTCTTTGTTTGCTCCTGATAATATTTTTGTAAGTGAACAATATCTTGAAGGTTTGAGACTCTTAAATTTGAAGAATTGACATTTCTGTGGAGGATATTTCACACTATTCCTTGCTTTCTTTTGACTGTTTTGCAATTTGCTTAACAGCACATTATCAGCAAACGGTATACGACCACTAATCACTAACAACTTAGCGTAGAGCAATGTCTTGTAGCTATTATCGTCAGCCATTAGTTAATTACTCTTATTCGGTTTAGAGGCACTTAATCGGCCCCTCTTGATGAGATGAACAGGCGGCACGCGGGCCTTTTATTCTACTTCTTTTACGCATTTAATTATTTCTTTGTTTGCGTTCGCCGACTTGAATAAGCTAAATGAGAGATAAGTTTATTGAGGACTTGCAGAAGAACACAACCAAAGTATTTAATAAACACAATAAGGGAGGAGGTGATTGGTGACTATTGCGGGGGTAGTAATGAATGTTTTTCCAATAACGCAGTGTATGGAACGCGGTGTGTCTGGTGCCGATAACACTGTGCCTTCGCTATCATCTGGCCCGGTGCCAGGTCGCAAGAACCGGGCGACGCCATGTTTATGTCATTTCAACACACACCAACACACAAGTACATATATTCAACCCCTGCTTTCCATGATGCAAACTCGAACATGTGCATTAATTTAGAACCGCGTTGCGTTTCATACTCCTGCAAAAACATCAACCATCGTTCATGTTGTGTTCGACGAACAACTTGGGAGATTTGTCTTACATTTGTCAGAAAGTACACTTTCAGTTCATTCGTAACCACTCCATATCTCAAAAATTTCTACCCCTACATTATTCTGTCATATCGGTAAGTGATGTGGCACCTCTACTATTTCGCTCGGTGGTCGGTCGTGTAAATCAAGCATGTTGCGAGCAGCGTGCGCACCAGTGGCGTCGTTACTGGGGCAATAAACCACCTTGTTTCACGCCCCTAGGTCGTTATCACCCCCGCGGCACAACACTGTAATTAATTGTTATTTTAATTGCCCCGCGCGGAATTTGTATTAAGGAGCGTTCAGCATTCTTAGAAGCACACAGAATTAAGTGAAAATGAATTGGAAATAATTAAAAGAATTCTACAATTGTTCATTTTGAACTACATCAAGTTCTAAAATCGTTTTCCATTTCCATTCCATTTAAAAATGATTGAATACGAAATTGTTAAGACTGCGGGCATTTTAATCTAACAGGTGCTTAACTATACATGAATATTTGTAAATGCGGTAGTTTCCAAATTACGACAAACGCAGAGATTTAAAAATGTTGATCCGCCATAATAAAAACCTTTTGTACAGTTTAACAATCATGAACTGAGCATAAATCCTTCTCAATATATCAAAGATCAAGAAACAGTCGAAACAGTGTAACACTTTTCGCAAATTAAAAAACTAACAAGATTGAGGACTACCTACAAAAAGATAATCTGATGACGGACCGGAATAATTATACAAAGGTTTTTGCTCAATTTGAAGCAAAATCGGTCGACTGTTTTAAAATATTACAATTCATACATTACTTCGTTTGTCTTGTCATAAAACTGAATGGAATCACAAGAACATCTATGGAGATTTTCCACCTACAACTTACTTTGAAAGCAGTTTCAAGAGCATTTAATATTGAGCGTCCAAAAATGCTTGCCATGTCAATAATGATCGATAAAATTCTACAAATAATAATCGATGGTCAAAGAGTGTTCAACTGTGAGCATCTTAATCGATCGGCTGTTCAGCGTTCTAGATAAATATTTGGAAATGGGGATGCTTCCAAATGATTACAACACTTGCTTCTACTCGACGAAAAACACGAAGATTTGGCGATTCTGAACCGCTTTGTGTCCAACAACCGTAGACGAAACATGCATCCATTGCAACATACCAAAGATCAAGAAATAGTCGAAACAGTAGGATACTCTTAGCAAATCAAAGTTGAAGTAGAGTTGCTGTCGACCAGCAAGATTAAAGTGACGCTTAACAACCGTGGACGAATCTTGGATTCGTCACACATACCAGAGACCAAAAAACAGTCGAAACACTGTACCACTCTTTGCGAGTCAAAGCCAGAATGAGACAAGTTTGTTGTCGACCATCTAAAGGACTACCTACAAAAAAAAATCCGATCACGGATCGGAATTATTATACAAAGTTCTTTGCTCAATTTGAAGCAAAATCGTTCGCATTCCTTGAAATCTCACTATTCCATACGTCACGTTCCATAGAATTGAATGGATTCAGGAGAATACTTATGAGAATTTCCTCCTTGCCAGCTACTGCATTTTCCGACTTCCTTAAGCACATTACTCCTCCATTGATAATATCAATCTACCAGTATGCCTTAAAATAGTGTCTACCACAGATTTAATTGGGGATCTTTACTGGTTACTGCATTTTTCGACTTCCTTTGCCACATTACTCGTCCACGACCCCGCTCTTTTCCCCTTGAACTAATTGCAGAGATCAAAAGAATATTCGAATGAACTTTCCACCTACAACTAATTTTGAAAGCAGTCTTGGCGGCATACTCTATACAAAAACTGAGAGTACCCGTAGCTTGACGACTGAGGCAATATCATTCAATCTATTAAGTGTTCTATGAGTGTGCCACACCTGCCTAATTATGCGAGTAAATTTTGGCATCGGCCTTGACCAATTTTCTCACAAAATTCAATTGGAGATCCTTACCAGCTACTGCATTCTCCGACTTCCTCAAGCACATTACTCCCCCATTGATAATATCAATTCCTCCCAAAATGAATTTTCTTTCTGTGCATACGTATGCAGATGATACTCATCTAATTGCAACTTTTCCTAAAAGTTCTGCAGTACTGGCTGCGTCTGCTATTAATGAGGACTTAGATAATCTGTATAAATGGGTAAGCAATAATGGCCTTAAGATAAATCCTAAAAAATCAAATGTACTAAACTTCAGCAAACATCAAATAAATGTACCTTTATTTTTAAAATACAGAAGTGTCACCAAGTGTCTAGGAGTATTTCTCGACAACAAATTGAATTTCAGAGCTCACCTAAATTTCAAAATAAAATGCGCAAGGTTGAAATTGAGATTCCTATACCGATACAAATATCTCTTGTCTTGGGAAGTTAAGTTGTATCTAGTAAATTCATTAATATCATCTCTTTTGAATTATTGCTCTTGTGTCTATATTCCTAATTCATTTGCAGTTGATATTAATCGCATAACTCTTTTTAAAAATGCCTGCCTAAGATTCATCTACAATTTACGAAAATTTGATTATATCTCTGAATCCAGAAATAAAGCCAACTTTTTGCAGATAACAAATATAATGAAAATGGCATATTTAACTTTGATACACAAAGTCTTTCCAACAAAATCTCGATACCACCTTCGTGCAAAACTAATTTTCAAAAACACACCGTACAAGCTCCGTTTGAATAATCTACAAATTCCAAATTTCAGAACAACCAAATTTAAAGGCTCATTTCCATACATAGCATCTGCTCTTCATAATAGTTTACCCGCAGAAATAAAGAACGTTTCATTGGGTTCATTCAAGCGAAAATTAAAAATTCATTGTAATTCCCACAAAATTCAAATTTAATACTAAGTATCATATAATAAATATATCAATATGTATATATTTTCTATGTGATCGTCTACATTCATGAAAAAAGTTCTGCAATATCATCCAATCAATTAAGTGCACTATGAGGGTGCTACACCTACTTAATTACGCAATGCAGTTACTTTTGGCATCGGCCTTGACCAATTTTCTCACCAAATTCAATTGGAGATCCTTAACAGCTACTCCCTCAAGCACATTACTCCTTCATTGATAATATCAATCAGTGTACCAATACGCAGTAAAATAGTGTATGCTACAAATTTAATTGGGGATCTTTACTAACTACCGCATTTTTCGACTTTCCAAATCACATTACTCGTCCACGAACCCGCTCGTTTTTTTGCAGAGTCGCGCGATTATGTGCGTAGATAAAAAAAAATATTCATGGGAATTTCCCACCTACAACTCATTTCAAAACCAGAGATTGGAGATTCTTACCAGCTACTGCATTTTTCGACTTCCTGAAGCACATTACTCCTCCATTGATAATATTAATCAATCTACCAGTATGCATTAAAATAGCGTCTGCCACAAATTTAATTGGGGATCTTCACTAGCCACTGCATTTTTCGACTTCCTTGATCACATTACTTGTCCACGACCCAGCTCGTTTGTTTGCGCGGTTATGTGCGTAGATCAAAAGAATATTCATTAGAATTTTCCACCTACAACTAACTTTGGAAGCAGTCGAGAGGGCATACTCTGTACAAAAACTGAGAGTACCGGTAGATTGACGGCTGAGGCAATACTATTTAATCTATTAAGTGCGCTATAAGTGTCTGCCACTACTGCCTAATTACGTGATGCAGACTAACTTTCTCACCAAATTCAATTGGAGATCTTCACCAGCTACTGCATTTCTCGACTTCCTCTAGCACATTACTCCTCCATTGATAATATTAATAAATCTACCAGTATCCACTAGAATAGTGTCTGCTACAAATCAAATTACATTACTCGTCCACGACCCCGCTCGTTTCCCTTGAACTATTTGCAGAGCCATGCGATAATGTGCGTAGGTCAAAAGAATATTCATGGGAATTTTCCACTCACAACTAATTTTGAAAGCATTCGTGGGAGCATACTCTGTACAAAAACTACAAGTAGCTTGACGGCTGAGGCAATATCATTCAATCTACTAAGTGCACTATGAGTGTCTGTCACACCTGCCTAATTATTAATTAATGCAGTTACTTTTGGCATGGACCAATTTTTCCAGCTTATTTAATTGGAGATCGTTATCAGCTACTGCATTTTTCGACTTCCTCAAGCACATTACTCCTCCATTTATAATATTGAACAAACAACCAGTATGCTCTAAAATAGTATATATAGTCCAATTCCCTTTTACCGTTAAGTGTAGGGATTTTAGTCTTTATTCGTGCACAAACTTTGCCCACTGTTTCCTGTTTTTTTTTCAGTCTGCTTGGCTTCGCGTAGTGTGATTCCTTTCTGCTCCAGGAGTTTCTCTATGATGTTATCCCAGTTCTCTCTCGGTCTTCCTTGGCTTCTCTTCGGTATATTCCTTGATGTCCAAGTCCTCTGTACAGGTCTATTTTCCTCCATCCTGACCAGGTGTTCGCACCAGCTCAGTTGTCTTTGCTCAATAAATTCCACTATAGGTTTCACCGAAAGTTCTGATCTTATATTTTGATTTCTCATTCTGTCCATTCTCTGACCCTTCTCAAATATTCCATTTCTAATGTCTGGATTTTACTTTCGATTCTTCTAAAATAGTGTCTGCTACAAATTTAATTGGGGATCTTCACTAGCTACCGCATTTTTCGACTCCCTTAAGCACATTACTCCTCCGTTGATAATATCAATCATTCTACCAGTATGTACTAAGATAGTGTCTGCTACAAACTTAGTTGGGGGTCTTCACTAGCTACTGCATTTTTCGACTTCCCTAATTACATTACTCGTCCACGACCCCGCTCGTATCCCCTTTGAACCAATTTTTCACCTACAACTAACTTTAAAAGAAGTCATGAGAACATTTTTAATAATCGACGGCTGAACAGTGACTAAATAAAAGATATTTGAGAATGTATGCATCTAAATCAAATCGGGGGCTCAGCTTTTACATAAATATTTGACGAAAAACGCAAACGCTTGGCGATGTTCAACTATAATTGTATTATTCAACAACCGTCGACGAGATATGAAAACATACCAAAGTCCAACAAGCAATCGAAACAGTGTACTACTCTTGGCGAAGCCAAAGTAGGTCAAGGTGGGTCTGTGGACCACCGACAAGGTTAAAGCGATGGTTTTTCAGAAGGGTTATGTTTTACTTAAATGAACTACCTACAAAAAGACAATCCGATTACGGATGCGAATTTATTATGCATAGTTGTAGGCCGATTTTGAGCAAAAGAGGCCACATTGCGACAATAGCATTGCATCAATGTTTGTGAGGAATACTTCATTAGAATATATTCACTGTTTTTTCACATTTCTATATTTATTGTATTTCAATAGTGTCGGATGTAGTTATTATGGAGAGCCATTCAGTGGGATGAAAATATGGAATAATTTCAGCAACATGCAGAACAGTAATGAATAAAAACGAGGTACTACAGTCAAACAAGCATTGTTACAAAAACGTATTAAGCAGATTTATCGTTTCCTTTCGGATATCTGAATACGTATTATTATAATAAATATTCATGAAACTACAACACTTATAGCTCATATTTAAAAGCTCCAATTTTTAACTACGAGAAACGCAATTCTACAGACTAGTATTCATGTACGAAACAAACTTAATTGAAGTTTGCAGACAAGCAAGGACTGTGAGGCAAAATATCTGCTCACAAATGGAAAACAAATATTTAAAATGGCAGGAAATGTTGGGGCTTATCCCCGCTTCATTCTGTTTCCAGTAAGAATCGCCATCGCTATAAAGATAAGAAAAAAACACCAAAGTGGTAATGGAACCTCTGCAAATGACTTGTGAAACATTGCCAGCCAATATTCAAGCCAGGAAATACATTTCGCACAATCCACCAAGATATATTTCAAGAGTAAGAAGCGTTGATGATTCGATAATGCTCAATTCCTTGTTTGTTACAACAATCATGTCACCCCTTCTTTATTGTAACTTGGTCACATATGTTCATCCAAGCATATAACCCCCAAACAACTTTATTGCTTCGAACTTCTGAAATATGAGTGCTCAAATTCACCTGCTCATGGCTGCACCGGTAATCAGATAATTTGTACACGACAAAAATGGCGTAGACATTACAAATGATTTACGGTGATAAAATGGACTCGGAAGCCAACGTGAGCAGGGAATTCAGTGAGGGGATTTTTTCGGTTAATGGCTGGCCTGATAAAAGGTAATAGTATCATATGTTTGGGAAGCATTTTTTGTGGTGGGCTCGTACGTGTTGAACAGGTAATTACAAAATCCATACACTAGGAGGCACATTTTTCTAAGCATCAACTTCTAGATCTGGAATAGTATAATAATTCACACCACAATGAGAAGGGAGCAAAAATTGTATGTCAGAATGTAAAATATTTGAAGCGGCAAGCAGCTTTCATGTTAATGTATGCAGATGTGAATCAGTAGGCTTTTAGCACGGATACAAAATGATTACGGCATGAGCAGCATAAAACCGGGAGGAGGAATTCATTACCTCTGAATACGGAATTAAGGACAACAATCGATTTATCAGATGCACTTTTCGCACAGAAGTTTCCTGGAATATATCTGAGGTCGTACATGAGTTTAATCGGGTTTCTCTTGAGGAGGGAGCTACTGGAACTCATATTTACAAGTCAATCTTTGATAAAATAATAATTGTGCATCAAAGAATCAGTTTGGTACATATGGGAGTTCCAACTGCAACTGCATCCGACCCTTGGACCTGCAGGCGAGACATCAACGTTATGATAAACACTTCGAAAAGCATTAAGAAAATAAATGTACTACTAGAGTAGAAAGCCAATCCAAGCACCAAAACCAAAAGGACATACAAGCTCGTATCAACTTCCAAAGTGACTCTTAACTATCCTTCCATCACTTCCAAACAACACAGATTAGATTATACGAGACTCGTGTGGAACTCGTGCACAGTACTTCAAGATTAAGCTACTTATATGAGTTTTGATCAAAGTTGTGGCTAGGGCCTGCTGAAACCTTTTGAAGAAAACCTGTTCTGCCTTTTTGCCAATCAACTTCCCCACAGACAGCAAGCTGTCCAACTGGCTACCAGTACGCTGCCGCGTGCTTCCTACTCAGGATGCACTTGATTTGGACCTTAATCCCTGGACAGCATTTGCCTGTTGATACCAATGTCCCCCATCTTTGCGTACCCTCCGTATTACCCGGCCGAGAGAATGTCCTCCAGGATCTAGTCGCTTCCTACGGAGTACCAGAAAATAACTCTTTGGTGAGAGTATCGCAACAGAAGGTTGCTTCACGATTAGGGTCTTGTTACCTAGGCGTAAGTAGCGCCAGCTTTCGAGGTAGGAGTTTGTCACGCTTTAGCTTCAACTTGGAAGGTCTTTCAACCTCAAGAATGCACCTTGCCCAACTGTCTACCAGTACGCTGCAGCGCGCTCCCTTCCTAGAATGTAGGTCCAATTTGGCCCCATTGGTAGAAGTGAGGTACTATCTATTGCCCTACTGGCTACTCAGGCCAGAGCCCAAAGTGTGAATTATGGAACTTACCCGCTGGAGTGACGTAGCATCCCTTGATAGCATTTTCCTGTTGATACCAATATCCTTTACCTTCGCGCAATGACCGACCGAGGAAAAGACCCGCGGATTTGGTCGGTCCTCACGGAGTACTAGAAAGAAACCTGGTGAAGTGTTTTGCTCTCCAGGTGTGAGGGGCGTCAGTTTCCAAGATAGGAAATTTGCCACGCCCTATCTTCAATTGAGGAGGTCTTTCGACAATGAGTCATGAGCTTAGAAATGCACGTTGTCCAACTGTCTTACCAGTACGTTGTTGCGCGCTTCCTTCTCAGGATGCGAGCCCAATTTGGACCTATTAGTAGAAGCGGGGTACTATTCTTACTCTACTGTTTATTTAAGCCAAAGCCCAAGCTGTGAATCACGAAACTAATCCGCTGGAATGACGTAGCACCCCTGTTGGTACCAATGCCTTTCAAATTCGCGCACATTCAGAACCGACCGAGGGGAAGCCTCCAAAAATCTGGTCGGCCCCTATGGACTACCAGGTAGAAACCTTTTGAAAAGAGTATCGCAACAGGAGGTTACTTCTTGATTAGGGTCTTGCTACTCAGGTGTAAATTGTGCCAGCTTTCGAGGTAGGAGGTTTGTCAGACCCTAGCTTCAATGAGGAGGTCTTTCGACGATAAGTCATAAGCTTAGACATGCACCTCACCCAACTGTCTTATCAGTACGCTGCTTCATGCTTTCTCCTCATGCCTGTTGATACTAATGTCCTTCGCGCAAATGCAGAACGGCGCGCCTCTCGTAATAACCGACCGAGAGGAAGCAACCCTGGGCCTGTTTGGTCCCCACGGACTACCAGAAAGAAAAACCTTTGGTGAGAGTATCGCAACAAAAGGTTGTTTCTTGATTAGTGTCTTGCTACTTGGGCGTAAGTAGCGCCAGCTTCCGAGATAGGGGGTTCACCACGCCCTAGCTTCAACTATGAGTCATAAGCTCAGGAATGCACCTTGCCTAACTGTCTACCAGTAGGCTGCTGCACACTTCCTCTTCAGGGTGTAAGCTTGATTTGGACCCACTAGTAGGGGCGGGGTACTATCTATACCTTGCTGGTTATTCAGGCCAGAACTCTAGTTGTTAATCGCGAAGGTATTTGCCTGTTGGTACCAATACCTTCCAGCTTCGCGTATATTCAGAACCAACCGAGGAGAAGCTTCCCCAGATTCTTTTGGTCCCTACGGAATACCAGAAAGAAACCCTTCGGTAAGAGTATTGCAACAATAGGTTGCTTCTTGATTAGGATCAGGTGAAAGTGGCATCACCTCCTGAGGTAGGACTGAGCTTCAACTGAGAAGGTCTTTCGATGATGAGTCATAAGCTCAGGAATGCACCTTGCCCAAACACTGCTTCGCGCTTCCTACTTTTTACCATTGTCCTCTACCTTCGCCAATCAAAAGGTAGCAACCCTGGGCCTGTTTGGTTCTCACGGAGTACAAGAAAGAAAATCTTCCGGTGAGAGGATCGCAGCAAAAAGCTGCTCTTGGATTAGTGTCTTGCTGCCTGGGCGTGAGTAAGGGGGTTCGCCACGCCTTAGCTTCAACTGAGGAGGTCTCTCGACAATGAGTCATGAGGTCAGGAATGCACTCTACCTAACTGTTTATCAGTACGCTGCTGTAAGATGCAAGCCCAATTTGGACCTATTGGTAGAAGCGGGGTACTATCCATACTCTACTGTTTATTTAGGCCGGAGCTCAAGCTGTGAATCACGAAACTAACCCGCTGGAGTGACGTAGCATCCTGTTGGAACCAATGCCTTTCAAATTCGCGCACATTCAGAACCTTCCGAGGAGAAGCCTCCACAGATCTGGTCGGTCCCTACGGACTACCAAGTAGAGACCCTTTGATAAGAGTATCGCAACAGGAGGTTACTTCTTGATTTGGCTCTTGCTACACAGGTGTAAGTGGCACCAACTTCCGAGGTAGGAAGTTTGCCAAGTCTTAGCTTCAACCAAGGAGTTCTTTCGACGATAAGTCATAAGCTTAGGACTGCACCCTGCCCAACTGTCTTATCAGTACGCTGCCTCACGCTTTCTCCTCATGCCAATGTCCTCTACCGGCGCGCCTTCCGTAATAACCGACCGAGAGGAAGCACCTTGGGCCTGTTTGGTTCCCACGGAGTACCAGAAAGAAAACTTTACGGTAAGAGTGTCGCAACAATACAGGTTGCTTCTTGATTAGTGTCTTTCTGCCTGGGCATGAAGTAGGACATTAGTCACGCCCTAGCTTCAAGTAGAAGGTCTTACGACGATGAGTCCCAAGTTCAGAAATGCACCTTGCCTAACTTTCTACAAGTACGCTGCTGCGCGCTTCCTCTTCAAGATGCAAGCCTGATTCGGAACCATTGGCAAAAGCGATACCTTACTAGCCATTCGGGCCGCGAATCACGAAACCTACCCGTTGGAGTGACGGAGCCTCCACAGGCAACATTTGCCTGTTGATACCAATGCAGAACGGCGCGCCTTCAGTAATGACCAACCAAGGGGAAGCCTCCCAAAACTGGTCGGCTTTAGCACCTAGGCATGAGTAGCATGCCCTAGTTTCAACTAAGATCTTTGGACGCGTTACATAAGCTCAGGAATGCACCTGGGAGTCAACCCGTATTCAAGCAACTCATTCACACATGCAAACTTCATCCTTCATGGCAGAGGCGGCGGCCATTTTAAAATATGGGCTAGTAGCCCCACAGTATATCTACTGATAGATCATGAAGAGAAAGCCTTGTACTCCTTTTTAAGCATATTGTGCGCACGAAGGAATGTGGCATTAAAATTTATATGAGGAAGAAGTGCAGGTAGCTGAAATTAAATACAGGTGTCCCATTTTAAGCTAATTTTCCGTACGAATATCTTGAAAAGCTTGCACCTAATGGAAAAATGAATAACATCTAATTCGGACTTTCCTAGGGGGAGTAGGAAAGTGGTACAAGAAAGTTACGTCAAAAACTGGAATAGGGACCACTATTCTTATTTCAGATTCGGATAGAGCGTCGAATACTTAGTTATTTCTACCTGAAACCTCCGTGGACGTAAGTGCAGTGATCTGCTTCTGAGACATATGAACACCCTAGGGGTTGGTGTAAAAATAAATAGAAGCAATGGATACTTTAGTTATATAAATGTAACCAGTACCTCACGCAATCATAACTGTCCCTTCTCTTCAGTTAATTGATGAAAATTAATTTTCCTGGTGTTATGTTGGAGTATTGATGTATTATTCCCAGTAGTTCCACACAAAACGCAGCGTCAACGAAGTTAATATTGTAATCTCATATTAACCATGAATTGTACTCACATCCTATTGTTCCATGTTGTATCATCGTTATAATTACTAATTAATTGCAATTATTCCGCATATATTCTGCATTTCATCCAATATACATTTTTTAAAGCTTCAATCTAGTAGATAATGTTAGTAATTGAATTCTTGAAAAAGGCTCAAGAGGCACGTGTTAGTCAAAGATAATAATCATATATATTTTTGTTTTCAGGTATGTTCTTCTGTCTGTCCCACATGAACCAAACGTGAGTTTTTAGCATTTAAAATATTATATAATGTATTAGCTTATGTAACTCAACACTAAATCTGGTTTAGATGCATTTATCACGTACATTCACACATATATTATATTCATCACACATACACATCGTATGTTGAGAGTAATTCAACCTAAATGGAAAAACGAGGCAAGTTATATTCGAGTTTTTAACGTTTAAGAGCATTTCTATGTTCTCGTGTTACAGAAATAAAATAAAAATTGTGATATTAAGCTCGACGTCAGAAAAAACGAAATATATCAGATATAAATTGAAAAATGGCGAAAATATGACGTACAGACGTGGGAAATGCGAGCATATGCTCTTTTGCTGTTCATGAATCGAATAGAGAACAATACAAGCTGAAAAATACATTTTATCAATTTGATTGATCGTAATTTCAAGGAAATTGGACGTCATATTGTTACCCGGAAATTCTAATATACTTATGTACGCAAGAGCATAATTTATGACAGAAGTCATCAAACAAAGCGTGTCTCAAAGCGTCACCGTATGAACTTAAATTATGATCGTGTAAACTGGGGAGTATACGCACCGCTTTTAATCTTTGTTGACTTTCACTTGCCTACTTGGTTCCCTCACGAATATATTAAGTCAGATGCAGGCACCCGATATTTGTCAAAGGATCCCATCTCCCTTTATAGTAATGTTGTCATTGTTCCACCCCAAGAATAAATGTCTTAATAACTAAATCCGATTTGAAAAGATTAAAAGTTTGTAGGTAATGTAAAACAATGGATGAGAAAGTTTCAGCAAACTTTTTAAGCACCACTTACTCTGAATTTTTTATTTGTAACGAATAGGAAAAGATTTAATTCAATTTCACACTGCTTTAGCTTCAACACTGCTGAATTATTCCTTAATAAAATACATCTGAGAAGAATCCCGCGGGGCAGTGATTGGCACAAAAACTTATGCGCCCACACTTAAATTTCTCTTTTATCACTTGACGAATACAGTTGAGTTTATGCGTCTTACATCTCCAGTGACGCATAGTTTGTCTGCGTAAATTTCTTGGTTATTCCACACGCAGACTTTCAAAGTTTTAAAGTTTAAATAAGCTCGGTATTAAGTCAGGAGTATATTTACGCGGTGGGAAACGTGATACGCCTCATTATTCTTAAGACGTTTGGGAAGTTTGAATCTCGCAGGTATATCCACCGCAAAAGGATGAGGGTTTTACTGAGAACCCATTTGCTTCCACAACAAAAAAATTTGAATACCTTCTCTGATAATTTCTATCAATAAATTTCTGCTAGATAGTTACTTGAAAATTTGTGTTTGCGTTCCAATTAAACCGACGTAATTGTACATTGCATTCGGTAGCCAATGAAATACGAGCATTGTACATAAAACAACATCGCAACGGGTGCAATATAATAATCAGTGCTCAGCATTTGCAGCAATCGTAAAACCGGTGTTATATTTACGTCATAATAATGTTGATTTAAATGTCGGTACAAAACGGAGCATTTGTAGCAACCAATTACAAGAATTGAGGAATGAATTACTCTGCTTCTACTTTGGCTTATTCATGCTACAAGCATAAGAGACTCAAACGTTTCTTAATTCTCTTTCACATTGAAGGTTGGTACCTATTGGAAATAATATCAATTTCATACTGGTGGCCTATTTCTAGTCTCAGCTTCTCGTAAACATCAATTTCTTCATAATGGAATCAGCTATAAGGCAAGAAAACTTGCCCCTAAAATTCAAGGTTAAATTGGATATCAAAATCATAATTGTAGCATAGTGACTTGACTTACACCCGTTTATACGTCGTACGGTACACGAGCACTCTCAAAATTAGTCCTAGTTTTTCAAGTGGCGTATATCCTAGTGTGTCCTACATATCAAGGTGAAACCTTATATATCTAATATCAATTTTATATTGGTGACACTACTCCTAGCCTCAACCCCTTGTAAACTCAATCAAACTTTTGAAATATTTGATTTCATCCATTTTTAAAAATGCAAATGTTGTTCGTTTCAAATGATTGTAAAACACAAACCAAAGGACACAAATGGTTGAAAATCTTACAGTAATCATTTAAAGATTGGTACTTATTGGAAGTAATATCAATTTTTTATTACTATTTCTCGAAATCTTAATTAAATCCTTTGAGGTATTGGATTCCATTCATTTTTTGAATTGCAGAAGCTATCCAATTTAAATGACTGACAAATATAGACCAAAAAATTCAACAGGTTAAAAATTTCACATAGTCAGTTGAAAGTCGAAATTAGATATTGGTGGCACTATTTCTAGCCTCAAGTTCTTGTAAACATAATCAAATCTTTTTATTATGAAACTAGCTATGAGTCAACGGAATTTGCCCCCTATATTCAAGGTTAAATTGGATAAAAAAGTCATAATTGTATCATGGTGACTTGACTTACACCCGTTTATACGTCGTACGGTACACGAGCACTATCAAAACCAGTCCTAGTTTTTCAAGTGGCGTATATGTTAGTGTGTCTCACATATCAAAGTGAAACCTTGCAGAATACTTCCTTATATATTTAATATCAATTTTATAATGGTTGTACTATCTCTAGCCTCAGCCCCTCGTGAACTCAATCAAATTTTTAATATATTTGATTTCATTCATTTTTGAAGATGCAAAAGTGGTTTGTTCCAAATGATTGTCGAACACAAACCATATGACACAAATGATGAAAATCTTACAGTAATTATTTGAAGATTTGTACGTATTGGAAATAATATAAATTTTTCATTAGTGGCACTATTTCTGGCATAGTTTTTCCGTAATCTCAATTGAATCTTTTGGAGTATTGGAATTTATTCATTCTTCGAATTGCAGACATTGTTCGCTCCAGATGACTGACAAATACAAACCAAATTATTCAACAGGTTGAAAATTTCATATATTCAGTTGAAAGTCGAAATTTAATATTGGTGGCACTATTTCTAGCCTCAACTTTTCGTGAACATAATCAAACCTTCTTATCATGGAACTAGCCGTAAGCCAGGAAAATTTGCCTATAAAATTCAAGATTAAATTGGATATTGAAATCATAAATGTATCGTGATGACTTGACTTACACCTCTTTATGCGTCGTACGGTACACGAGCACTCTCAAAATTAGTCCTGGTTTTTCAAGTGGCGTTTATCCTAGTGTGTCTTACATATCAAGGTGAAACTCTGCAGAATACTTCCTCATATATCTAATATCAATTTTATATTGGTGGCACTATTTCTAGGCTCATCCCCGCGTAAACTCAATCAAATCTTCTAAGTTCTTCGATTTCATCAATTTTTAGAAATGCAAGAGTTGTTCGTTCCAAATAATTGTTAGTCACAAACCATGCGACACAAATGGTTGAAAATCTCACAGTAATCATTTGAAGGTTGGTACTTTTTGGAAATTGGATCAATTTTTTATTGGCGGCTCTATTTCTAGCCTCAGCTCTTCGTAAACATAACCAATTTCTTTATAATAGAACCAGCTATAAGCCAAGAAAACTTGCCCCTAAAATTCAAGGTTAAATTGGATATTAAAGTCATAATTGTATCATAGTGACTTGACTTACACCCGTTTATACGTCGTAAGGTACACGAGCACTTTGAAAATTAGTCCTAGTTTTTCAAGTGGCGTATATCCTAGTGTGTCCTCAATATCAGGGTGAAACCTTGCAGAATACTTCCTTATATATCTAATATAAATTTTATATTGATGGCGCTACTCCTAGCCTCAGCCCCTGTGAACTTAATCTAAATTTTGAAATATTTGATTTTATTCTTATTCAAAAATGTAACAATTGTTTGTTTCAAATGATTGTCAAACATAAACCATAGGACACAAATGGTTGAAAATCTCACAGTAATTATTTGAAGATTGGTACTCATTGGAAATAATATCAATTTCTTATTATTAGTTCTCGTAATCTCAATTAAATCCTTTGAGATATTGGATTCCATTCATTTGCCGAATTGCAGACGCTGTTCGCTCTAGATGACTGGCAAATACAAACTGATTGATTCAACAGGTTGAAAATTTTACAATAGTCAGTTGAAAGTCAAAATTTAATATTGGTGGCATCATTTTTAGCCTCAACTTCTCGTAAACATAATCAAATCCTTTTATTATGGAACTAGCTATGGGTCAGGGGGATTTGCCCCCAAAATTCAAGGTTAAATTGGATATTAAAGTCATAATTGTATCACAGTGACTCGACTTACACCCGTTTATACGTCGTAAGGTACACGAGCACTCTAAAAATTAGTCCTAGTTTTTCAAGTGGCGTATATCCTAGTGTGTCTTACATATCAAGGTGAAACCTTGCAGAATGCTTCCTCATATATCTAATATTAATTTTATATTGGTGGCATTACAGAGTCACAGCCCCTTGTAAAATTAATGAAACTTTTGAAATATTTAATCTTATTCATTTTTAAAGATTTAACAGTTGTTCGTCTCAAATGATTGTCAAACACAAACCATAGGGCACAAATGGTAGAAAATTTCACAGTACTCATTTGAAGATTGGTACTTATTGGAAATTATATCAATTTTTTATTGGTGGCACTATTTCTAGCCTCGTAATCTCAATTAAATCCTTTGAGGTATTGGATTCCATTCATATTTCAATTTGCAGAAGCTGTTCACTCCAAATGACTGGCAAATATAAACCAAATGATTCAACGGGTTAAAAATTTCACAATAGTCAGTTGAAAGTCGAAATTTGATATTGGTGGCACTATTTCTAGCCTCAGTTTCTCGTAAACATAACCAATTCAAATAATGAAACCAGCTTTAAGCCAGGGAAATTTCCCCCTAAACTTCAATTGGATATTGAAATCATAAATGTATCATGGCGACTTGACTTACACCCGTTTATACGTCGTACGGTACACGAGCACTCTCAAAATCAGTCCTAGTTTTTCAAGTGGCGTGTATCTTAGTGTGTCTTACATATCAAAGTGAAACTTTGTAGAATACTTTATCATATATTCAATATCAATTTTATATTGGGGGCATTATTTCTAGCCTTAGCCCCTCGTAAACTCAATCAAACTTTTAAGATATTTGATTTCATTTATTTTTAAAAATACAAAAGTTGTTCGTTTCAAATGATTGTCAAACACAAACCATATGACACAAAGGGTCAAAAATCTCACAGTAATCATTTAAAGGTTGGTACTTATTGGAAATTATATAAATTTTTTATTGATGGCACTATTTTTAACCTCATTTCCGCATAATCTCAATCAAATCCTTCAAGATTCTGGTTTTCATTTATTTTCCAGATAACAGACGCTTAGATGATTGACAAATGAAAATCAAATGATTCAACAGGCTGAATATTTCACAGTAGTCAGTTTAAAGTCGAAATTTGATATTGGTGGTACTATCTCTAGCCTCAGCTTCTTGTAAACTTAACAAAATTTTCATGATGGAACCAGCCATAAGCCAGGGGAATTTGCCCTCAAAATTCAAGGTTAAATTGGATATTGAAGTCATAATTGTATCATGGAGACTTGACTTACATCCGTTTATACGTCGTACGGTACACGAGAACTCTCAAAATTAGTCCTTATTCTCAAGTGGCGTAAATCCAAGTGTGTCTTACATATCAAGGTGAAACCTTGCAAAATACTTTCTTATATATCTAATATTAATTTTTATATTGGTGGTACTATTCCTAGCCTCAGCTCCCCTTAAGGTTGTTGAGAAGGAAATCAAAGTATATGAGAATTCATTCAAATTTCTACAGTATATTATTTGTTTAGTGAAGAATATTCTGGCAAAGTTTGAACTCAATCTTGTTCCTAGTTATCGAGATAAAAAATGTCAAAGTTGCTGTTCGGTGACATGTTATTACATTGCGTTAATGCGCGCGACGTGTTTCACATTGATTTATACGTGATTATCTTGACTACCTGAAATGACAACATTACAAAAAATCGTCAAAATATCTACGAAAGTCTTATAAACATGTATACCAAGTTTCAAAAAAGTCTTGTTGCTAGTTTCAGAGAAAATTGAATTATTACTCAAAAAAATTGTATAAAAGCTACTGAAATTTTGCAAGTTATCATACGCTTGGCAACGTCGCCGCATGAGATGAAATGGGAAGAGTGTGTGTGATTAGAATAAACAAGATTTTTTATCATTTCCCTGACTTGACGGTACACTGATTGAGTAACCCATTTATTCTTCCATCGATATTATTTTTTTGATGTAGATTTATCATCAATAAGTTTGTTTGGTTATGAAACGCAGTACAACTACTAAACGTCAGATGTCAAAAATATTTCTGAAAGTCTACAGCGTTGCGCGCTATACATATCATATTGTAGCTTTGTTAAAATATGAAATAAGAATATTTCAACGGATGGAAGCTCTTTAAAAGAATAGAATAAGGAACCAAATTATTCAAAATCATGTATTTTCAACCGAAAACAAACATTTCCATTAGTTTTAATCATTGAAATTTTGTTTATTTGAAGTTGGCAATGAATGTTTATCCTATGTAGTTAGCATAGAGCAGGGTTGCCACCATAGCTTGACCCCACTCCTCTTCTTAACAACCTTAAACATAATTGAATCTTGTTCTTAAAATTTGAAGTCAAATGGGATATGAAAATCGTAGTATCATGGTCGCTTGGCTTACACCCGTTTATACGTCGTACGGTACACGACCACTCCTAAAATTAGTCCTAGTCTTTTAAGTGGCGTATATCCTAGTCTGTCTCACATATCAAGGTGAAACCTTGCAGAATACTTCCTTATATATCATTCTTTAAATTTGTTACACGTTTCTCCTAACATTAGGATTTATTATTAAACTTTTGCAATTTTACATGGGGACTCGTAAAACCATTTTTTGAAAAATTCGTCATTAAATTGAAAATCACGTTGAAATCTACAAGCAGCTTGTGTTTTATCAATAATACCGTAAAAAATATACTGTTGAAATTCTAAAAAAATATCTGAATAATTTTTCTATCAAATGTGTCAAGTTATGCCCCTTGAAGTGGAGCAATATAATAGTGGTTAATGAAAGTGTCCAATCAAATATAATTAATGAAAAGTAATTCAATAAGAGCGTGAGAATGTCGCTTTTTCTTTGCGGGATGAAAACTAACTAAGTTTGAATATTAAGCTCTTGTGCTGTTGTAGTAGACAATAAGTGGATTAATATCTTTCATTATTTTATGGAGAAGTTTTTGTTTTGTTCATAAAAGCGAAAGTTAGGAAATTTCAAAGCTTTTTACTTAATTGGGAATCGGAATATTTTGAAGATCTATGTGTTGGGCACTGCAGGTGTTCATTTTAGTAAAGTTGTTGGTCAAGATTGTAATCTCTTTTAATTTGATTAATTATTGTTAAGTGCCTTGAATATCAGTACTCGTTGGCATTAAAGAGAATTACATTGAACCAATGTGTATTGTGCTGTAACAATTAGTAGAGCACAGATGGTAATCCTGTATACTCAGTGTAATAGACAGATTCCACATGATTGTAGGAATGTGTATTCAGACCACACCACTCCACGAAAGCTGAAAGCTTCCAGCTTATAGAGTGGATAGTGGATACCGCACAAGGGTCCGTGTCAAAACAGAATGTACGGATGATGTGCCCTGCAGTACCCGCCGACTTACTAATATTACTTTGATGAGAAAGCATGATACATAGAGTTACTCCTATTTCATGTTAGAATGAATCTCATGTTACGTTTGTTCACAAACGATATACTCGTACCTTTGTTTCAAGAATATATATTCTTTATTTGCTGGAATATTATAGAAAGATTCAAAGGGATGAAATTCAATATCTTTGTAATGTCCGAAGTCATGAACATCAAAGCTTGTTTGCCAACGTACAAGTCAAAAACATTTGATCACTCTCAAAATTGAGTTGGAGCCCGCAGCAATGTTTTATTGGGCAGCCTACAGCAGCTCGCTGCAAATATTTTTCTGTAATTCAATCTGTAATTAAAATATATGCATGTAAATAAGTCGTTGTTGTCTCGATCTGTGCGTTCCAAATGACGTCACGCACTTTCATTTCTATGTGTGAGTGTTTTCGTGTAAAGTTATAACACAATAAACTAGTGGCGTCGACAGAAGCATCAACCAGAATGGAATCCTCCTACTTGGTAATTGAGTTGCGGATTAGAGTTAAACTTTACAAATAGATGGCAGTGGACCACGCCTACTGTGTGTGACTTGCAGGCATAAGAGACCGCGTTTAGATATTTGGTAAAGTGTCTATTATTGTGCGAATGGGACAAACTTTGACAACTTGCCAAATCTGCCCGACCTGTTTCATCATCATTTTGAGCACATTACTCTCAGCTAGAATCTGGCTGGATTCGTATGCGCGCATGTTTTTATGACGTCAGAAGCAGCCATGCGGACTGTGGTAGGACTGAGGAAAATAAACTACTAACACTAAAAACTACAGGAAAACGTCCTGTCTAAGGCTGTAACAGCCAGTTGATACTCTATTTTGATCTAGAATGCAATTAAAATGCACCATAAGTTATACACGTCTCTGTAGTAGATTTAAAAGAATTTAAAATCCTGTCCCTCAGTGACAAAATCAACATGCACACAGTGTTCCCACACTTGAAACATGTGCTTCACTTTCTCTGTTTCAGATTGTTCTGAAATGAAACCTAAGGTTGCACAGCGGTCGCTATAAAACAACCATCTCATGCCAGGCACCGTCTTCCGTGAATTGAAAACGAACGTAGGTTACCCGTGAGATATATGCCGCCATAAACGTACAGGAATTCTTTTAGATTTCTGGAAACGCTCTAAAACATCGCACTGACAATAAAAATAATCCTCAAGTAAATGACAGCCAAAGTTTGAGGGTAATCTCCATGAAATATAATTATTTGTTGAGTTTATAATAGCTTAGAGTGCGCAAGATGCAAATGACGTCATAAAAGGCGTAACTTCCAGTATTTAAAGTACAGTTCGACATTAACACTTCTCCGTACTTGTTAGTTTCCCAGGCTCCAAGTTTCGATGTTCTTGCAATAGTTTCTTAGGATTTATGTCAGTTATTCAACCTGAATATCCAATAAAATAAAAGAGACTGTCAAGAAAACAAGTGGAACAAACACAATGCTCGTTCAAAACTTTATTATTTTATCGTTATTCATTTTCCATATCTTCAAACGTTCATTATAACTTCGGCGTACCGAAGAAGTTTGTTTCAATTGTGCTTGGTTTGAATATTTTGGTTGTATTGTCGTATACAGGGTGATCCGGTAATTTTCATGTCAGACCGCTCACATTTAGGCCTAGGCCACTTTGTGGCCTTTCGATTTTGTCAGGTCACCTGAAAATTCAAAATCAAATCATTTCTCGGAAATCACTTGCTACCCCGTCAAGCAGCATCATCTACTATTATTCGAAGGCATAAAGCTTGAGGTTTCCAATTTATTTCGCCCTCCAGTTGACATGGAATTCTAGATCATCACGGAGGCTAGAAATCGATAGATTGAACCATTCAGCACTGCCATTTCGTCGCTGACCAGTTCAACGGGGCCGTGTCGTCGCTGACCAGTTCGACGAGGCCTTTTCGTCGCTGACCAGTTCGACGAGGCCTTTTCGTCGCTGACCAGTTCGGTACGGCCTTTTCGTTGTTGGCCAGTTCATTGCCAGCTGGTTCAAAGTGAACCAAATGATCTGAAATAGCTCCTACGACTTTGTGTGCGCAATGCCTGTGCACGGCATCCTTGAGCAGCGCTCCAGATATTTTACTCAAGTTCGCCCGAAAGACACTTGTTGAGCCGGGAGGCCCAATCGGCAACTAGTAGTTGTAACGACAGGTTCAGTCCCCTAATAGTAGTTAGGGCAGCCGATCCAGCTGCCAGACGAAAGTTGATATGATAGTTTCATCTGACCGACAAGAGGTTCAACCAATAGGCAGCAGTTGAGGCAAGAGGCCCAACCGATAACCAGTAGTTAAGTTGGCAGGTTTAACAGCCAAACAGTAGTTCAAGTGACAAATGTCAATTAGGACAAGTGATTCAACTGACAAACTAGTTGAAACAATATGTCTAGTCGCCAAACAGTAGTTAAGACTGAGGGGCTTGACCGCCAGATAGTAATTATGGCGAAAGGTTTAGTTATCAAACAGTTGTTGAAGGAACAGGCTCAGCCGCCAGATATTTGTTAGGACGGCAGGCCAAGTCACCAGACAGTAGTTCAACCGACTACCAATCATTCAGGTTCGTCTGACAGACATTAACTTAGACGACAGGTTTACGACAGACAGTAGTTGAGCCGATAAGTTCAACCGGCAATTGGTAGTCGGAACGGCAGGTCTAGTCACCAAATAATAGTTAAGACGGCAGGTCCAGTTGTCAGGCACTAGCTTAGAGGATAGGCTCATCCGACAGCCAAAGAGTTCAACCAACAGACAGCAGTTGAGACAAAAGGCTCAACTAATAGCCAATTGGTACGGCAGGCCTAGCCACCAAACAGTAGTTGGGATGACAAGTTTTTTGGACAGATGACAGTAAAGACAAACTAGCTGGAGCAGTTTGCTCAGTTGCCAAACAGTATTTAGGACTATGGGCCTAACCGCCAGATGGTAGTTATGACGGTAGGTTCAGTTATCAAACAGTAAAGGGGACAGGCTTTGCCGCCAGACATTTGTAAGGACGGCAGGCCTAGTCACCAGACAGTAGTTCAACCGACAACCAATCATTCTGGTTCGTTTGATGAACAGTAGCTCAGACGACAGGTTTACCCGGCAGACAGTTGTTGAGCCGATAAGCTCAACCGACAGTTGGTAGTTGGAACGGCAGGTTTGGTCGCCAAATAATAGTTAAGACTACAGGTCCAGCTGCCTGGCAATAGTTAAGAGGATAGGTTCATCCGACGGCTAGAAGGTTCAGCTGACAGACAGCATTTGAGAAAAAAGGTTCAACCGATAGCCAATCGTTAGAACGGCAGGCTTAGCCACAAAACAGTTGTTGAGATGTCAAGTTTTTCCGACTAGCTGGAACAGTATGCTGAATCGCCAAACAGTAGTTGGGACTTTGGGCTTAGTTATGACGGCATGTTCAGTCGTCAAACAGTAGTTAAGGGGACAGGCAGGCTTAATCGAAAGTAATTTTACCGACAACCAATCACTTAAGTTTGTTTGATAGACAATAGCTCAGACGATAGGCTTCCTAGACACACAGTAGTTGAGCCAATAAGCTCAACAACAGCCGATAGCTGAAACGACAGGTTTAGTTGTCAAATAATAATTGAGACAGCAGATCCAGCTGCCAGACAATAGTTGAGATTGACTGCCAAAATGTTCAACCAACAGCAGTCAAAACAAGGGGTTCAACCGATAGCCAGTTGTTAAGACGGAAGGCTCAACTAGATGACAAGTTTTTGGGACTGATGTCAGTGAGGCCAAACTAGCTAGAACAGTATGCTCAGTCGCCAAACAGTTGTTAGGACTATGGGCCTAACCGTCAGAAAGGAAGTTATGACGGTAGACTCAGTAGTTAAGGAGATAGGTTTACCCGTCAAACATTCGTAAGAACGGCAGGCTTAGCCAAAAGTAGTTTGATCGACAACCTGTCATTTAGGTTCGTCTGACAGACAGTAGCTTAGACGACAGGTTCACTCGATAGACATCGAGAATCGGAAGGTTCAATTGATAATTGGGAAGGCAGGTCGCTGAATAGTAGTTCAGACAGTAGGTCTAGCTGCCAGACAATATTTGAGAAGATAGGTTCATCTGACAGCCAGAAGGTTCAACCAACATACAGGAGTTGAGGCAAGAGGCTCAGCTGACAGCCAATTATTAGAACGGCAGGCTTGACTAAGTTTTTTTGGCAGATGTCAGTAAGGACAAACTAGTTGGAACAGTATGCTCAGTCGCCAAATGGTAATTAGAACTATGGGCTCAACCGCCAGATAGTAGTTATGACAACATCAAACAGTAATTAAGGGGACAGGTCAAACCGTCATACATTCGTAAGGATGGTAGGCTTAGACGAATGTAGTTCAATTGGCAACCAATCTTCAGGTTCGTCCGATGTACAGTCGTTCAAATGACAGGTTTACCCGATAGACAGTAGTTGAGCCGGAGGCTCAACTGACAGCTAGTAGTTGAATCGACAGGTTTAGTCACCAAATAGTTGTTGAGTCAGCAGATCCAGCCGTCAGACAATAGTTTGCTGAGAAGATAGAGACACGAGGTTCAACCTTCAGCCAGGTTGGGACAATAGGCCCAACCATCGAAAAAATAGTTGAGATGTCAACTTTTCTTGACGGGTGATTCAACCGACAGATCGGTTGGAACAATATGTCCAATCGCCATACAAAAGTAAGGACTATGGGCTCAACCGCCAAATTTGTTATGACGGCAGGTTTAGTCATCAAACAGTAGTTAACAGGACAGGCTTAGCCACGAGACATCTGTAAGGACGGCAGGCCTAGTCATCAGACAGTGATTCAAGCGACAACCAATCATTCAGGTTCGTCTGACAGACAGTACCTTAGACGACAGGTTCACCTAACAGACAGTAGTTGAGCCAATAAGCTCAACTAACAGCTGGTAGTTGAAACGGCAGGCTTAGTCGCCAAATGATGGTTAAGATGGCAGGTCCAGCTGCCAGACAGTAGTTAGGAGGTTTGGTTCATTCGACAGCCACTAGGTTCAACCAACAGACAGCAATTTAGACAAAAGGTTCAACCGATAGTCAATTGTAAGAACGGCAGGTTAAGCCACCAAACAGTAGTCAGTACTAGATGGAACAGTATGCTCAGTCGCCAAACAGTAGTTAGGACTATGGGCCTAACCGCCAGATAGTAGTTATGACGGCAGGTTTAGTCATCAAACAATAGTCAAGGGGACAGGCTTAGCCGTCAGACATTCGTAAGAATGGCAGGCTTAGTCGGAAGTAGTTCAACCGACATTCGTCAAGACGATTGATTTGGTCCCCAGACAGTTATTAGGCTGATAGGTTTGACCGCCAAATAGTAGTTAGGATGACAGGTCAAACTGGTAGTCAGTAATCAAGTTGTTAAGACGATAGGCACATCGTTAGTACGATAGATTCAGCCGACAGACAGTAGTTGAGACGTCAGGTGAAATCGACAATTACTTGTTGAGAGTAGTTGAGGCGTCAGTCGCTCAACAGTATTTGAAACGACAGGTCAGCTACCAGTCAGTAGCTAGGACGACAGATTTAGTCGCCAAATGGTGATTAAGATACAGGTTTGACCAGCAAACAATAATTGAGAAGAAAGGTTAACTCGAAAGACAGTACTCAAGACAAAAGGTTCAACCGTCAGATGGTAGTTAAGAGGACAAGTTTAGCTGCTAGATATTTGTGAGGACGCCAGGCTCAGTCGACAGTTGTTCAACTGATAATCAATCATTTGAGTTTGTTTGCTGGACAGTAGTTGAGCCAAGGGCTCAACCGACAGCTAGTAGTTGAATCGACAGGCTCAGTCGTCAAGACGACAGGTCCAGCCGTGAGACAATAATTGAGAGGATGGGTTCGACTGGCAGACAAGAGGTTCAATCGATGGCCAGTTGTTCAGTTGGCCAAACAGTAGTTGAGATGACAGGTTTTTTCGACAAACTATCTAGAACAGTATGCTCAGTCGCCAAACAGTAGTTTGACTATTGGCTCAACTGCCAGTTAGTAGTTATGACGGTAGGTTCAGGCATTTGTAAGGATAGCAGGTACAATTACATCGCCGGAGCAAATTTCTCCCAAAAACAATTAGGCTCAGCTAGCACAATGGAGTCGGGTGATGGGTCGAGAAACAGGGAAGGAAAAGGGGAATGTTGAGTCTGACTAGGTGAGCCAATACACCTCATTCCCGCGGGAAACTCATACGGATCAAAACAACAGTGAACAAAACAATGATGTTAGTGTCCCTACTAAGATTTATCATCTTCGACGTAATGATGTTCAAACAGTGTAGTTCGAGTACTTACAAAACGAGGTGTCCTCCCAATTAGGACAAGTTTGACTGTAAAACAGAGCTCATACACAAATAGAGCCACTCAACACTCAAAATTGTCAGAGTACGTTTGTGAAACAAATAATCTGAAATGAAACAGTAGTTGAAGGAACAGGCTTAGCCGCCAGACTTTTGTTAGGAAGGCAGGCCCAGCCATCAGACAGTAGTTCAACCGACAACCAATCATTCAGGTTCGTCTGAGAGACAGTAGCTCAAATGACAAGTCTACCTGGCAGACAGTAGTTGAGCCGGTAGACTCAACAGACAGTTAGTAGTCAAAACGGCAGGTTCAGTGGCCAGATAGTAGTTAAGACAATATATTTGTGAGGACGATAGGCTTGGCAAGCAAACAGTAGTTCAATCAACAACCAATAATTCAAGTTCGTTCGACAGACTATCAGTCTAGACGACACGTTTATCGGACAGTAGTAAAGCTGGAAGGTTTAGTGGACAGCTAGTAGTTAAAACGGCAGTTTTGGTCGCCAAGTAGTAGTTAGGAGATAGCCAGTTGTTAAGACCAAGCAGTAGTTTAGATGTCAAGTTTTCCCCACTGATGTCAATTGATACGTGTGATTCAATAGTTGTTGAAACAGTATGTCCAGTCGTTAGAACTGTCAGATAGTAGTCATCAAACAGTAGTTCAGGGGACAGGTTTAAACTCCAGACGGCTGTAAGGATTCAGCACTTGTCAAGGAGAAAAAATCAGCTCAAGGCCGCTTTGCGGCCGTTGTCTGTCCAATTTTCATGTCAGACCGCTTCGAATTAGGTCAAGGCCCCTCCACAGCCTTGCAACTTGGCAAAGTTATCAACAAATTCAGAATCACGTCTTTCCTGGGTTTTTAGAAAACCCTGTCCTGAATCTCAATCCATTTCTTGAAAACCACCCCTATTTTGTGAGAATAAAGATATAAAATCAAATCCCTGTGGTGATTGCAGCCATGTAGCAACGAAAGAACTAATCAATTATGAGGAAACAATGGCGGAAATATTATCGTGGTTGGTTTGATCTCTCCGCGTGTATTTTTGGGGCGCATCACATCGCATCGCTACGCTGGGTCGCGTTTTCGTGGCTAACGACCGAAGCGGAAAGCAAACACGTAAACTGGGAATTGTCATGAGCGTGTTCATATTTCATGTAATATATTATGTGATTTAGTGAGCCCCGGAACCAGCCAGGAAGAGCAGAATAAGCACGCTTGATTTGTATTGATGGAAAAATTGCAGGCATAATAATATAATCTCCGATAACAAAAGAACTATTTGGAATGGAAAAATGGAGTTCAGAGTCCCCGCTTTTTGCTCCAGAGAATCTGGTCAGTCTAATCAAGTGAGCCATGTGAAAAGGGGGATTGTTTCCTCCCGAAGCGCCAGATGGCCAGCACGTGATGTCGTGACGTCACTTCCACCCGGATCTCGCCGGAAGTATTATGAATTTCTGGTCGATTTCACTCAGTTTCGAATATGTTAACTGACCGGTAAAAAATTATCTTTCATCCCTGACTTCATGAGATTTTTGAAATATTGTTGTTTGGTTGCTAAGATGAGCTACGAAGTGTGGGTACATGATTTATTTAGGATAAGGCTGTAAGAAAACATTTTTTATATGACACAACCCAATATCCATCACAAAAAACACTTTACCTTGCATTAGATCCGAATAAAACCTTTTCTCTGTAAAAAAAGAAACAGGTCTTGGATGGGCGTATCTATAACTCTCTGCTTGATGGATTTTGAGGGACAGAAGTGTGGGTTGTACCCTGAGGTGAGAAATGGACACTTACCGGCGATTTCCACCAAATCGATACATTTTTCAGGGCTGCCAGCTTTGATAAAAGAGAATACTCACCGTTCCAGATATTCTGCATAATTCATACGGCATCACCTAATCAAAATAATTATTCAGTGAAAAACAATGCAAGAATAAATAACCTCTACCTAATTGTAATTAAATTATAGCAGAACATTGTTACCGGTCAAATTATTTCTCTAAATTGCTTTCATTTAAATTTCACGCAGTTTGTATTCTGTTAACTTTGTTTACAACAGAGAGAGGATCGATTAAATTAAAATAAATAAAACGAAAGCGTGGAATTCTTGCTCCAAACATTCCGAAGGTGGAAATAACAATTTACCAACAAGTAGAACAATATAAATATAATGTCAATACACAATGTAATCCTATCTGAGATACACAAACAAATAAAACGTCTCAGATGGAAAAATCAATCTTGTTGACATACAAAACAAATATCAGCAATATTAAACATAAATTTTGAATGTCTGCCTCGTATTTTTAATCTACCAAAGAAGGGATCTACTTTTTGAAATGTAGAACGTTGCTATGAATAAGTCTAGTAACTTAAAGTCTCCAAGCATTCAGGGAAATCTCAAAATAAATATTTGTTGAGCTTTCCTGCTTCATTCGAATGCACTTTGTGAATTTTACATCAAACGGAATATTACATGTTGTCGAGGAGTCTTATTTTATTACTATAAAATATATATCAAGTTTTGCAATTCAGTGCTCCTGAACCATTCTTTCAAAAAAATACAACTGTGTAATTACATCATGTGCAAAATGTAACTATTCAAAAAATGTTGTAACTCTCTGATCGATGTGCAAACTTTTATCATTAGAGGTCCAACACATCCCCGGAGTTCCACTCGGATTTAAATCAAATTTACGAATTTTTTACTATTCCAAATGACACTTTGGAACTTTCCAGAAATACATCATGTATATTTTATAGCGAATATGTGAACAAAACTGAATTTTACATGATGCCAATTGACTTACGTTCGACACAAGTTTTATCGGTAATAACAGTTGAATAAAATTGGGCGAGAAATGTATGCTCGTAAAAAAGAGATAATAAATTTTATATAGAGTGTACATAGAAACGAGGACAATAAGAACTCTGCATTAGGTAGTTGCGAAGGCGGGTTTAGTCGCCTAACAGTGATCAAGACGACAGGCTCAGTCGCCTGACAGTGATCAAGACGACAGGCTCAGTCGCCTGACAGTGATCAAGACGACAGGCTCAGTCGGCAGACAATAAATAAGACGGCAGGTTCAGTCGCCAAACAATTGTTAGGACAATAAATAAGACATCAGGTTCAGTCGCCAAACAGTTGTTAGGACAACAAGTTAAACCGTCGGATAGTAGTTAGGACGATAGGTTAAGCCGCCAGACAGTAGTTGGGTTGTCAGGTTCAACCGACAAGCAGTAATTGAGACGGCAGATTCAATCGTCACACAGTAGTAAGGACTATTGGTTCAGTCGTCAAACAGTAGTTAGGACGACAGGCTCAACCACCAGATCGTCGTTAAGACGACAGGCTCACCCGATAGACAGCAGTTAAGACGACAGGTTCACCCAATAGACAGCAGTTGAGACGACAGGTTCAACCAAGATTCAGTAGTTGGGACGTCAGGCTAAGTTGTCAGAGAGTAGTTAAGACGACAGGCCTAGCTGCCAGACAGTAGATAGAACGATAGGTCTGGCTGCCAGATAGTAGTAAGGATAATAGGTTTGACCGCCAACCAGTAGTAAGAGTGATAGGTTTAACCGCCAACCAGTAGTAAGAATGATAGGTCTGGCCGCCATCAGTAGTTAGGATAACAAATTCAACCAACAGGCAGTAGTAAAGATGACAGGCTCAGCCGCCAGATAAGAGTGAAGACGAAAGGCTTAACCGCCAGTTAGCCGCTAGGACGACAGGCTCATCCGAAGAACGGCAGTTGAGACGACAGGTCCTGCCAAAAATCAGTATTCGAGTCGTCAGGGCAATTGCTAAACAGAAGCCAAGCTGAGAAGTGAGTCGCCAAATCGTAGTCAAGACGATAGGCTTGGCCGCCAAACATTAGTTTGAATGGAAAGGTTGACCCAGAGGACAGTGTCCCACCGAGGGCCTGTTATTATTTAATCAAGGTGAGGAAGTATCTTGATTATTTGGCATGATGATGGGAGATGCTTCAATTACATTATGCCTTTGGCTAGGATGTTCCAACGGTTTGGGCATGCTTGATATGTCGAAAAATGGCAAAGTTTGCCCTTCGCTGCTCCTGTTCCTACCAAGCAAAGGCAGCACCAATTTTTTATAGATTATAAACCAGTGGACAGTGTCCTACAAAAGATCAAGTTGAGGAAGTTTCTTGATCCTTTGGTATTATGATAAGACAAATGCTTCAAGCCATTCTGCCTCTGCCAAAAAATGGCCCTGAGTAAGCAACCAGGATGTTTCATCGGTTGGGGCATGCTTGATATGGCAAAGTATATCCTCCACTTCTTCTATTTCTTTCAGGCAAAGGCCAATTATTATTCAACCAAGTTGGGGAGCTCCTTGATTCTTCGGCATGAAGATGAGACATGCTCCAAATCAATTTGCCTTTGCCAAAAAATCGCCCTGAGAGTGCAACCATTACGTTTTAAGTACTTAAGCATGGCTGACCAAGGTATGCAGTCATTGGCTTGATATTTCAAACAATGGCAAAGTGTGTTTTCCGCTGTTTTTGTTTCCTCCAGGCAGAGGCAACATTGATCTCTACTATCCAAAGAACAGTTATTATGCAACCAAGTTGAGGAATTTTCTTGATGCTTCTGCATGACGATGAGACATGCTTCAAGACATTCTGCCTTTGCCAACAAATTGCCCTGAGTATGCAAATATGATCGTTCAAAAGTTTGGCAGTTCAACCAAGATGTACAGTCATTGGCTTGCCATGTCAAACAATGGCAAAGTATGTCCCCCGTAGTTTCTGTTTTTTCCAGGCAAAGGCAACAAGGATTATAACCCAAGGAACAGTTATTATTTAACCAAGTTGAGGAAGTGCTTTGATTCTCTTGCATGACGATAAGACATGTTTCAAACCATTCTGCCTTCGTCTACAAATTGACCTAAGCATTCAACTATGATGTTTTAGAAGTTTGGGCATATCCAACCAGGGTGTACAATGGGTATCCTACCAAAGACCTGTTATTATTCGACCGAATTGACGAAGCTCTATGATCGTTTTGCATGACGATGAGGCATGCTTCAAACCATCCTGCTTTTTCCAACAAATGATCAATCAATATTTACTGGATGGATAATATGAAGGCCAGTGCCCTACTGGCTACTGGTATTAGGTTAAAGTATCTGACCATTTTGCAAGACGAAGAAATGGATCACTTGACGTGCTTCAGGCCAACAAAAAACCTTGGGTATTTAGACCAAAGTGTTTTTAGGGTTGGAGTATGCCTGACCAAGATTGTGCAGTCGCTGGATTGACGTGCCAAGCAATGGCAGTTGAACATATTCATTGACCATTTTGCCTTTATCAAAAATTTGTCCTGGACATTGTTTTCAGGATTTGGGTAAACATGACAAGAGTGATGCAATGATAGACTGCCTATTCCAGGTGAAGGCAACACTTACCTTCCCACCAAAGACCTGTTATTATCCTCAAATTAATTTTACCAAGTTGGGGAAGATCCTTGACCCGTTGACGAAGGGATTAATTACTTGACAGCTTTGCCAAAAAGCTGCCCTAATGTTATTAAGATTTGGATGGGCCTAACCAAGATGGTGCAGTCGTTAAATTGACATGCCTAACACAGGCAAAATATGTAGTCCGTTGTTACTGCCTCTTCCAGGCATAGGCGACACGGATTTAGACGATAATTCAAAGGACAGTGTCCTACGAAAGGCGTGTTATTATCTTCAGTTCCTTTTGACCAGATTGTGAGGTTTTTTTGATTCTTTTGCATGACGATGGGGTGGATTACACGTCAAGTTCGTGCCAACAAATTGTCCTGGGTATTGCTACTATAATATTCTTAGGATCAGGCGTGCCTGACCAAAATCGTGTGGTGGCTAATTTGACATGTCTTTCAATGACGAAGTATGTACCTCACTGTTTTTGCGATTGTAATTCGAAAGGCAGTGTCTTACAAAAGGCCTGTTACTATTTTACCAAGTTGATGCATGACGATATAATTCAGAGTCTAATGACTATCCTTTTTTGTTTTCATTCCAATACGTTAACCTGAAGGTTCAATAACATTCCGATTTCAATAATCAATTATTAACCTTTCTGGCAGTGCGGTGGTGAAGTAATCGGCCATGAATACCGAACGATCTAATCACAAACCGATACGACTTCGTCGTTTGGTCCCTCAAATAAATAATAAAAAGTCGACCGCTTTATTGATTCAGTGAGGTAAAAAACGGTTTGGATAAAGTGTGGAAAACGAAAGTTTGGTGGCTAACAAATCGTTGTGAGAAAAGAAGCACATTCACAGGAAAGGGTGTGGGTTTGCTGTCTAACGGTCTAAAACGGTTGGGAAAAGGGTCGTCGGCTTTTTTGTTGGAGATTGAATTAATTCACTCACGAATGAAATAAGTATATTATTGACCTACTCTTGTATGTTTGTATTACCAGCCAACACTACAATCTAGGAAGTATTTCCAGTGGTTGGTATGTCATGTATGTATCACGTGATCTATTACCCCGTCTATCGCACAATGCGAGCGAATGCCGTGGGTTATAATTACCTAAACGCCTACCTTGTTACATGTAGGCAAACTAGATTACACTATGAATAGTTAAAGTTAATTCTGTTACATTTGCTTCCCGTTGCAGTACGTGACACTTCTGTAATTCACGATACGAGGCGGATGGAACACAAATAGAAAGCACAAAAGACAATATTGTATTTGTCACGCTAGTTTCACGACAAACTTGATTCCCTTGTAATATGTTACATATTTTGTTATGTGCTATATGTTTCGCGTTCAATTCAAACTTATTCCGTTATTTCGTTTTGTCAAACGCGGAAATTTAATTGAAATCAAACCGATACTTCGTTTTGCTTCGGTTGGGATGGAAACTGAAGCTAGGAAGTTGGAATATAATTAAATATGAGAGAGGGATTAATTTTCAAACATTATGCAGCATTGTTTTCCACGGATGAATATATGAGAGTAAATATTTAATATTGCTGCGAACAACAACGGTGTTGTACCAAGAGTACGTCAATTGACCAGCCAGCGTATGTCACAGGTATCAGTACGGCATTACGGTACTGATAGCCGTCCGTAGGTGTTCCGCGAGAATATATGTATGCCAACCGCATGTACTCTGTTTTATTGCGGACAACGGAGTTGTTCCAAGAGTGGGTGAATCGACCAACCAATACAGCCTCTGAGGCTGATGTAACATTCTTATACCCGTTCTATTTACCTGAACTGAACCTGAAGTGCAAATTTTGTGGCTGCATTTGCCTGGCTTGTGAAAAATGTCTATTTACATATTGCAGGAAGATATTAATTGTGCTGGAATGACGTCATTTAAAAGTATATAAAATTGCAAAGTAAAAAATAAAATGAGTATACACAAAGACATTGTTTCTGGAGTGAATAATTAATATTGCTGCAAACAAGTCTGTGTTATTGCAGCAACGGTGTTGTTCCAAAAGTAGGTAAATTGACCAGCCTGCGTGTGTCACAGGTATCAGTACGGCATTATGGTACTGATGACCGTCTGTAAGTGATGCGCGGGAATATGTGTATGCCAACCGCATGTACTGTGTTTTATTGCGAGCAGCAGGATTGTTCCAGGAGTGGGTAAATCGACTAACCTAACCAACCTCTGAGGCCGGTGTTACATTCTAATATCCGTTCTAATTACCTGAACTAAACCTGAAGTGCAAATATTGCAGCTTCACTTGCCTGGCTTGTAAAAAATGACCAACTACATATTGCAGGAAGATATTGATTGTCCTGGAATGACGCCATATCAAAGTTTATTGAATTGGAAAATGAAAAATAGAGTAAGTATACACAAAGACATTGTTTCCCAAGGATAGATACTCTGGAGTAAATATTTAATATTGCTGCAAACAAATCTGTATAATTGGGATAACGGTGTTGTTCCAAGAGTAGATAAATTGACAAGCCTGCGTGTGTCATAGGAATCAGTACGACATTACGATACTGATAGCCGTTCGTAGGTGTTGCGCGGGTATATGTGTTTGCCAACCGCATGTACTGTTTTATTGTGGACAACAGGGTTGTTCCAAGAGTGTGTGAATTGACCAACCTATTCAGCCTCTGAGGCCGATATATTATTTGTATACCCATTCTATTCACCTGAACTAAACCTGAAGTGCCAATTTTGAGGCTTCTTGTAGAAAATGTTGACTTTATTATATTGCAGGAAGATATTTATTGCGCTGCAATGACGTCATTTCAAAGAACATTGAATTACGAAGTAAAAAATAAAATGAGTATACAAAAAGACATTGTTTCCATCGGATGGATATTCTGGAGTGAAAATTCAATATTGCTGCAAACAAGTTTGTGTTATTGCGGCAATGGTGTTGTTCCAAGAGTAGGTATAATGACCAGCCTGCGTGTGTCACAGGTAACAGTACGGCATTACGGTACTGATAGCCATCCATAGGTATTGCGCGAGAATATGTGTATGCCAACCGCATGTATTGTGTTATATTGCGAGTAAAGGGGTTGTTGCAAGAGTGGGTGAATCGACCAATCTATCCAACCTCTGAGGCTAGGGTATAATTTTTATACTCGTTTTATTCACCTGACATAAACCTGAAGTACAAATTTTGTAACTTCATTTACCTGACTTGTAAAAAATGTCCAGCTACATATTGCAAGAAGATATTGATTGCGCTGCAATGACGTCATTTCAAAGTTTACTAAATTGCAAAGTGAAAAATAAAATGAGTATACACAAAGACATTGTTTCCCACGGATGAATATTCTGGAGTGAATATTTAATATTGCCGCAAACAAATCTGTATTATTGCGGCAACGGTGTTGTTCCAAGAGTAGATATATTGATCAGCCTGCGTATGTCACAGGTATCAATACGGCATTACGGACTAATAGCCGTCCGTAGGCGTTGCGCGGGAATAAGTGTATGCCAACCGCATGTACTGTGTTATATTGTGGGCAACGGTATTGTTCCAAGAGTGGGTAAATCGACCAACCTATTCAGTCTCTGAGGCCGGTGTATTATTTGTATACCCGTTCTATTTACCTGAACTAAACCTGAAGTGCAAATTTTGAGGCTTCCTGTAGAAAATGTTGAATTTATTATATTGCAGGAAGATATTTATTGCGTTGCAATGACGTCATTTCAAAGAACATTGAATTATGAAGTAAAAAATAAAATGAATATATGAAAAGACATTGTTTCCATCGGATGGACATTCTAGAGTGAATATTCAATATTGCTGCGAACAAGTCTGTGTTATTGCGGTAATGGTGTTGTTCCAAGAGTAGGTAAATTGACCAGCCTGCGTGTGCCACAGGAATCAGTACGGCATTACGATACTGATAGCTGTCCGTAGGTGGTTTGCGGGAATATGTGCATGCCAACCGCATGTACTGTATTTCATTGTAGGAAACAAAGTTGTTCCAAGAGTGGGTAAATCCACCACCTATCGAGCCTCTGAGGCCAGTGTTATATTTTTATACTCGTTCTATTCACCTGAACTGAACCTGAAGTGCGATATTTGTTGCTTCATTTATCTGACTTGTAAAAAATGTCCAACCACATATTGCAGAAAGATATTGATTGACGTCATTTCGAAGTATATTAAATTGCAAAGTGTAAAATAAAATGAATATACACAAAGACATTGTTTTCCACGGATGGATATTCTGGAGTGGATATTTAATATTGCTGCAAACAAGTCTGTGTTATTGCGGCAACGGTGTTGTTCCAAAAGTGGGTATATTGACCAGCCTGCGTGTGTCACAGGTATAAGTACGGCATTACTGTATTGATAGCCATCTGTAGGTGTTGCGCGAGAATAATTGTATGCCGACAGCATGTACTGTATTTTATTGCAGGCAACGGGGTTGTTCCAAGAGTGGGTGAACCGACCAACCTATCCAGCCTCTAAGCCTGAAGTGCAAATTTTGTAGCTCCATTTGCCCGGCTTGTAAAAATGTATATTCACATATTGCAAAAAGATATTGATTGCGCCGGAATGATGTCATTTCAAAATAGATTGGATTTGCAAAGTGGAAAATGAAATGAGTAACATCTCAGTTTTCAATGCAAGTATAATATTCCAGTTCAATAAAAATGTATGAACTATCGAAGGTGACAAATTGCATTGAAGGAAAACCCTCGTGTTCGGCAGTAATAGACTTTTCCTGCTACAAAATCAAGTTTTATTTCAAAAAAATCACAATCTAATATAGACGGAAGTAGAGCCCAGCTTCAACATAAAAAGTATAAGAAAATGGCGGCTACAGAGCCAATGAACATGTCGTGGTTTGAGGTGAACAGAGGCAGCTGATGACCGCGTGGATCGTAAAAGTTTGACCCTAAGAGGCGGACAAGAGAGCAGGAGAATCGTAGAACCGTTTCTCGGTTTCCTGCTGCCGTAATATAAAGTTTCCTACTTCCAGCTTCAATTGAAAAGGGCCGTCAAGCGGTCGACAAATGCGAGAATTTGTAATCGCTTAAGAAAATGTCCGAGATTGAAACTTTGCTTGTTGAATGTAATGGGAATTTTACATCGAGAATTGCGCCCCCATTGCAAGAATAGCAAAATAGTCTCGAAATAATTTTGGTATTCCATATTTTTTGCAGTCTGATTGTGGGTAAGAGTTTTGAAAGCATCGATTTGTCTTATTAAGTGATTTGTTTAACTGAACGATGGATACATTATTCAATAAGGTCTTTTCCAAAGTATTAAACTATAAATTGATATCCCAAAGGATTGAAATGAACATTACAACCATCAGAAATGCATTTTATTCATTTTAAGTTTCAAGTAATGTTTTTAACAAAATTGCGTTGTGAACATTGATTCTTTCTTTCCTCTGACGGCGACGTTATAAAAAATGTATGCGACATTTAAAGTTACTAATGGATGTGGTTGTCTCTTACTTGGAAATCAAAATGTCAAAACCTTATCGACCAGTGAATAACAAACTTGGTCATAAATTATGCATACGCTTGGTATGCTTAGAAAGACTCATTCTTATTTTATATTAAAGTGGGTGAGTATACAGAAATACTTATTGACAATGAGTGTCCTGTATCTATCATTACAATACTGTGCAGCACTTGTGTGTAGCCACACACGTTCGCAGTACAGTTTGAATCAATTACCGTGAATGCGTATTCTAATTATCTAATTACGCGTTGGATATCATCCATTCAAACTTACCAACCATTACTAATTGCCGGCAGAGGTTAAAAACAATGTCAACACCACTGTTACCCTGATTCTGTGTTGTTAAAGCCGGTGGAATTCATATCAAAGATATTTTTATTAAGTGGATGCTCTAATTTCATTCATATTCTCTCAAATTATTAGTCCTCTGATCTCTTCTATCAACTACGAATTGAATGTACCGACTGCGCCATTCGCCCTGATCAAGGTTTATGAATATTGAAAAATGCCTCTTGTATTTTTTGTTACATTTCATTTTCATCACCTGAAATCATTTAATGTCAATCATCTCTCCTAATTGTTTATTTGTTCCTTACCTGTCGACCCTAATTAATCGCCTTTCGATCAGCTGTGGCCTTCACCTGTCAGTTTCGTTTGGTACATGCACCATGTCCCTCTAGCGTAAACTATTGTTACCAGTATTATTGTGTCTCATCTGCAACCCTCTTAGCGTCTCTGTGTTCTTGGTGGATGAGAATTGGAGTTTGAAATGCGTCTTCTTTTCTTATTAAACTAATAATTAGAAAAACCGTACTTAACTTGAAAACAGACTTAACTTTGTGGAGGTCCTTCTAACGGCCACTTTTAAATTTGTTAGTGAAGAGTTCATATCAAATAGTGTTCGAGAGTTTATTAAGAAATTTTAGTGCCAAATTGATTACCGGGCCAAAATTTTTCTCACTTTTTGTGGATTTAAACTCTCAACGTTTTTTTTGAACTCAGTTCAGCGGAGATCCTTCGGATTTATTTTGATAAATTTCTTCAAGCTAAAAGCCGATCAACACCTCAAGGTAAAAGAATCATTCAAGTTACAGTCATTTATTTTCTACGTTGAAACTTATTTGCTACATTAAAATCATTAAAATCACACTTTGAACATATCACAAATTAAAACTTAATTAAATTAAAATCATATTAATCAATCCCGCCATCGACGAAGCGCATTTCAGGCTCTAATTGGTATTCCTTTTAGGTTTTTTGTTTTGTACCCTTTTCGTTGGGTTTTTCGTCTACGTTGCATCATTCCCATTTGTTCCTGTACCATTTTCATCGTTTTCGTCATCTTGGAGCCATCGTTCAAATTCACCGACCATCTTCGTCCATCTCCGTGTCTGTGAAGTCATCCTCGACATCTGTGTGCTTCTCAAGGAGCGACTTGTCGCCATCTTGCGATCTCATCATCGTCCCGATTTCCCGCTCCGGCGCAAAGCTAAGCACCACTCATTTTGTTTATGCTCCAATTTGTTAAATATTTTATCTATTACGTTGATGATTTTGTTTATTGCTTGATAATTGGGTGAAACCTTTTGTAATACCAATCAAACGGGTATTTAAGTTGCGTGTGTATTCAGTATTGCTTACGTTGTGTTATTGCCACACACGGGTGGTAGACGCATTCTACCCCGAATCGTGCGACATTATAGCTTTAAGAGAGCAGTTAGGTAGTCTAGTTTTATGTCACGAGCGTACTACGAACACTGAGGGTACCCCCATCTGTCGCGTAGGTTACAGTACACGCTTAGTTATTATTATACCGCTGTTTGGTTACTTGAACTCTAACCGCTGTCGTGAGCGCGATTCTCGCGGAGACTGTGCTTGCCATTCGCGCGGCCTACCTAATTCTTTGGCCTACACTTACCAAAGTTTGATTGGCAATTCCAAGCCCACCATTATTGTAGCCATTAATCAGGTTGTGATTAAAATCACTCAACGCGAGATCACGCATTTTTCAATCAGCGCCCCGATTATTTTCTTCCCCTTCCGCTTAGATTCGGTGATCAACCATCGACTGATCCGGAGAGCTTCCAGATCGCCTGGCGCCCAACAAATACAAAATCCTCCATCACTCAAAGTAGACCGCACGCCGTCTCCACCGAGCTAGCTAGGGTCAACCCGGATAGGGGTTGTAGGGAGGTAATAAGGAGTTATTCTTTCAATTGGAGTACAAATTAAGCCTTCTTGCAATCCTGCTGGTCCTTGAGAAGAGTTGATGTATCGTTCATGGTTCATTTCTCAAACACATTTTGACCTGATAAGGTCTTTGAGGTAAATCAGGATAATCACAACAATATTTCTGCTGAAAATTCAAGATCCAGGAGCTATAAAGCATTGCTCGAGAATGATTTCCCGAAACACCCAAAAACTTCAAGCTGGGAGAGTACTGACTGCGCCAATTTCTCCATGCCCAAGATTTTAAGTATTGAAAAGTGCTTCAGAATGAAGAAAAACTTCGAAGTTTGAGGCTAATTTACATGAAACTTTCAGTAAGTAGGAGCTGACTGCACCAAAATATGCTTCATTAAGTATATTAATAGCTCTTTCAGTGTTTTAGGAGCTGTTCTTTTGATTGGGGGCAAATTTTGCCTTCTTGTACTCCTGCTGGTCCTTGAGAAGAGTTGATGTATCGTTTATTGGGCTTGCTGCAAGAATAATTTATTTAAGACCGTTTTTATTCTCAATGGTTCATTTTTCAAACACATTTTGACCTGATAAGGTCCTTGAGGTAAATCAGGATAGTCACAAAATAATTCTTGCTGAAAATTCAAGATCCAGGAGTTATGAAGCATTTCTTGAGAATGATTTCCCGAAACACTCAAAAAAGTTTAAGTCAGGGAAGTACCGACTGCGCCAATTTCTACATGACCAAGGTTTTAAATATTAAAAAGTGCTTCAGAAACAAGAAAAACTTTGAAGTTTGAGACTGGGTTACATAAAACTTCCAGCTAATAACAAGGCAGAAGAGAATACAATTATAAATCTGAAGTCCAGAAGCCGACTGCGCCAAAATTCACTTTATTGAGCTTTTTAGAATATGAAGTGCTTTTCTTCAATTGAAGGACAAATTTTGTCTTCTTGTACTTCTGCTGCTCCTTGAGACGGGATAATTGAATGTATATTTGCTTGTATCCGAGAGTCTAGGAGCCGACTGCGCCAAAACCTGTTCGGTTGAACACAGGAACAGTTTTTCCTATATCAATAGCTTTTTTAGTGTTTTGGGTGCTTCTTTCTATTAGGAGACAAACTTCTTGTACTTTTGTTGTTCCTGAAGAAGAGATTTTGAATGTATCTCTGCTAGTAACTAGGAGCCGACTGCGCCAAAGTGAAGAGATTATTTTTCCCAAATTGAAATATTTTAAAGAGCATCAATTTGTCTTTACATGCGTGTGTGGCATTCAGAATGATGAAAAGTAGTTCGCGAGAGCTTCTAATAACATCCACCCAATACAAACTTCTCTATCTCCCACTTTCTCCAACAAAACAAATTAATAATTTGAAATAATTTGGGCTTGTGATTCCAGTTGTCTTCACAAACCGTCCCCATTTCCGCCGACAGTAGAAACTTTTCTAACATAGGATTAGGGCTAGGACCCCTCGGTATTTAAATCTGTCATGGCGGACGCAGATTAAACCGCAGCCGTGAGATATCTCGTCAAAACTTTGTTTAATGATGTTCGAAAGTAATTATGAATGTAAATGTTTTATAAAACTTTGGGCGTCTACGAGCCGCCGTCTGAAACTTGGCTGCGGCTGTGATGAAGGGAGTTTACCCTCCAACCTTATACAAATGCTGACATATTTCAAACATCCCCAAACATTACTCTTAGACAATATAGTACACGGGGTGTATTATTCGCTCGTTTATCAACCAAATTGCAGCGGAAATTTGAATGTTAGTCATAAAAGTTTCTGTAGGTCCACTAAACATTGTAAGTCGGGATAATTATATTACGGGATTTGTTGGTGACTGTTTGAAAATCCAATTTATCATAAGGTGAGAGCGTCATCTCTTCACGTATCAAACTTCGCGCTGCTGTACTCAAACTTGAACATGTTCGCGGTTCTCCTGATTTATATAACGACGAAACATCGCGCAAAATGTAAGCTCAATGAAATGCAATTATCGATATTTTCACTCTCAGATCAAAGGGTTGATAATGAGGCGCTGTTTCGTTAAAATATGTATGCAAAATACATCGACATTATGATAATTTTATACAGCTTGTATTTTTCAGAAAAAAATACAGAAAATTGATATTGAGTCTATTTCTAAAAAGGATTTCACACAACTTGGCTTGTATTATTGTTAAAAGCTGTTTGTCTGTTTCTAAAAGAGGTAAAACGGAGTGAACAAGCTAAGAGCAATCAACTGGGTCTTTACAGTTAATTGCACAAGAATAACATGCTAAAAAGAACAAATTGAGAAAAGAACATTGGTTTTCTTATTTCGTTTTCACGTCAAACTGCAAAACAGTGAGTTCTGAATACGCGGCGTTCCGTTCAAAAGGATATTTGTTACAGAGTCGAAAAAATGCTGGAAAGATAAATAAAAATTATCTGTGACACAATTAATTCATTGCGAGAATACGTTGAACACGATATGGAAATGAAAATGGATTCGACTGTTTTAAAAAAACTGCAAGCTTTAGTTTTGATAGTCATGGTGAAGTTCTGCGAGAGAAAAGTGTTCCAACATCTACACCCAAGGAAATTACTGCATGTTTCAAAATGAAACCGGAACCGTGTGCAATCAACTAAAGAATAATGGAAGGAATGTTGACTTGCTGGGATCGAGAGACATTCGGCCTTAGTCTCAATAGTGATGATGCAACTCTGCCAAAAGAATTATGCCCTGAGAAAACTGTGGGCTCCAAATTTTCAAAAGTCATGGTGGAGCTCTGCGAGGGGTTAGTGTATAAATATATTCGCCAAGAAAAGTTAATGCTGATCTTAAAATGAAAACGACGCCGAATGAGGACAACCAATTGCACTAATTGAAATGATCCAGAAGACAGCGTTTACTATCCTGTCAGGCTTCGAGCATGAACTAGAGTAGCTGAATTACAACTCCGCTTTGGAGTTAATCATGAAAGGAAGATCTGCCAACGTTCGTGTATGTTAGGTCTGGTCAATAAAGCTTCCGCAAACTGTCCTGAAACAAGTGGCAACAAAACCTGTTATTGTAATTACTTAATTCGTCGCCCGTACTACTGGCTGTCGGTTGAACCTCTTGTCCTTACTACTGTTTGCCAGAGGAACCAGTCACCTCAACCACGAATTGTCAGTTGGACTCCTCGTCTTGACTACTTTTTGTGATAGGAACATGTCGTCTTGATTATTGGTTGTTGGTCAAACCTGTCATCTCAACTACTATTCAGCGATCGAATCCATGATACCAACTACTGTCCGGCAGCTGTTCTTGTTGTCTTAGTCGACGACTGAACTAAACCTTTGCGTATGCTATGCCTAGTCAGACAAGCTTCCGAAAATTGTCTTGAAATATATGGCGACAAAACCTGTCATCGTAGCTTCCAAATTTGCCGTCCTAACTAGTGACTGTCGGTTGAACCTCTTGTCCTTATTACTATTTGTCGAAGGAACCTACCTCCTTAACTACTATCTGTCAGTTGATCCTTTCGTCTTGACTACTTTCTGTGATAAGAACTTGTCGTCTTTATTATTGGTTGTTGGTCAAACCTGTCATCTCAACTACTGTCTGGCGGTTGAAACCATCATGCCAACTACTGTCCGACGGCTAGCCCTGTCGACTACTGTTTAGCGACTAGACCAAACGTTTTCGTATGTTGTGCCTGGTCAGACAAGCTTTCGCAAATTGTCCTGGAATATTTGGCGACAAAACCTGTCATTGTACCTATTAAATTCGTCGTCCCAACTACTTGGCTGTCAGTTGGACCTCTTGCCATTATTACTGCTTTTAGAAGAAATCTGTCACCTTAACTACCATTTGTCAGTTAAACCAATTTTTTGTGATAAAAACCTGTTGTCTGAATTATTGTTTGTTGATCAAACCTGTCGTCTCAACTACTGTCTGGCGGCTGGTCTGGTCGTCTTGGTCAGCGACTGAACTGAACCTTTGCGTATGCTGTGCCTAGTCAGGAAAGCTTCCGTAAATTGTCCTGAAATATGTGGTGATGAAACCTGTCATTGTTACCTCTAAATTCGTCGTCTTAACTACTAGTTGTCGGTTGAATCTCTCGTCCTTGATACTGTTTGTTGTAGAAGCCTGTCTCCTCAACTACTATCTGTCAGTTGAACCTATCGTCTTGACTAATTTTTGTGATGAGAACTTGTAGTCTTGGTTATTGGTTGTTGGTTAACTACTGTTTGTCGTTTGACGACTCAACTTTGAATTCTCAGTTAAACCTGTTGCCCTAACTACTGTCTGGCGGCCAAACCTACCATCCTGACTACTGAACTAGATCATGCTTACTACTGTTTGACGGCCAAACCTTTCGTGCTTACTACGATTTGGCGACTAGCTTCTAAGCTTGGCTTCTGTTTGGCAATTAACCTAACGTCCCAACTACTAATTGTTGATAGAACCTGTCGTCCATACTGCCGTATTTCGGGTGAGCCTATCGTCCTACCAACTAACTGGCGGTTGAGCCTGTTGTCTTCACTTGTATGGTAGCTCAGCCAGCCGTCTTAACTACTGCCAGTCGGTTAAGCTTGTCATTCTAACTTATAATGGCAACCTATCATTCTTACTACTGGTTGGGGGTTAAACGTATCAACCTAACTATTGTTTGGTGGCCAAACCCATCGTTCTGATTACTGTCTGGTGGTTAGGCCTGTCGTCTCAACTACTCTTTGACGACTAAGCCTGACATCCCAACTACTAATTCTTGGCTGAACCGGTCGTCTCAACATTTGTCTATCGGGTGAACTTGTCGTCTTAACGACGATCTGGCGGTTGAGTCTGTTGTCCTAACTATTGTTTGATGACTGAACCTGCCGTCTTGATCTCTGTTTGTCGGTTGAGCCTGACGACCTACCTACTATTTGGCGGCTTGATCTATCGTCTCAACTACTGTCTGACGATTTAGCCTGTTGTTCTAACTACTGTTTGGCGACTAGACCTGCCGTCTTATTTATTATCTAACGACTAAACCTGTCGTCTTGAACACTGTAAGGCAACTGAATCTACCGTCTCAACTATCTACTGTCGGTTGAACCTCTCGTCTCAGCTACCATATGTCGGATGAACTTGTCATTCTAATTGCTGTCTGATGGTTGAAGCTATCGTCCTAACTACTGTTTTTAGACTAGACCTGCCGTCTTAACTACTATTTGACGATTTGAAAACCTAATGCAGAACTCTTATTGTCCTCATTTCTATGCACATTGTCCCGATATATGTGGCGACAAAACCTGTCATTGTAACTTGTAAATTCGTCGTCCTAACTGCTGGCTGTTGATTGAACCTCTTGACCTTATTACTGTTTGTCGCAGGAACCTGTCACCCCAACTACTATTTTGTTTTGACTACTTTTTGTGAAAGGAACTTGTCGTCTTAATTATTGGTTGATGGTCAAACCTGTGATCTCAACTAATGTCTGGCGGTTGAATCTATCATGCCAACTAATGTCTGGCGGCTAGCAAATCGCTCTGAAATATGTGGCGACAAATCCTGTCATTATAACTACTAAATTTGTCATGCTAACTATTCGCTGTCGATTAAACCTTCCGTCCTCATAACTGTTTGTTGGAAACACCTGTCTTCTCAACTACTTTCTGACAGTTGAACCTCTCGTCTTGACTACTTTTGTAGGAGGAACTTGTTGTCCTTATTATTGGTTGTTGGTCGAACCTGTCATCTCAACTACTGTCTGGCGGTTAAATCAATCATGCCAACTACTGTCTGGCGACTTGCCTTGTTGACTACTGTTCAGCGACTAGACTAAACGTTTTCGTATGCTGTGCCTGGTCAGACAAACTTCTGCATGTTGTTCTGAAATATTTGGCGACAAAACCTGTCATTGTGACCTGAATTCGTCGTCTTTATTACTAGCTGTCTGTTGAACCTTTCGTCCTTGTTACTGTTTGTCGGAGGAACCTGTCTCTTCAACAACTATCTGTCAGTTGAACCGCTCGTCTTGACTACTTTTGGTTGGAGAACTTGTCGTCTTGAATATTGCTGGTTGGTCAAACCAGTCATCTTAACTACTGTCTGGCGGTTGAATCTATCATGCCAAGTGCTGTCTGGCAGCTAGCCTTGTCGTCTTGCTCGACTTCTGTTCAACGACTAAACTGAACGTTTGCGTTTGCTGTGCCAGGTCAGGCAAACTCTCGCAAATTATCCTAGAATATGTGGCGACAAAACTTGTCATTGTCACTACTAAATTGGCGTTATAACTACTGGCTGTTGTTAGAGTCTCTCGTCCCTATTACTGTTTGTCGGAGGAACCTGTCTCCTTGCCTATTATTTGTCAGTTGGACCCTCTTGTCCAAACTACTTTTATGAAAGGAATTTGTCGTTTCAATGAGTAATTGTTGGTCAAACCTGTCACCTCAACTACTGTCTGGCGGCGGAGTCTATCATCTCAACTACTGTCTGGCGGCTAAATCTATCGTCCTAACTACTGTCTGGTGGCTAGGTTTGCTTGGCAACTTAATTGAATCTTTACGTATGTTGTGCCTGGGTAGACAAGCTTTCGCAAATTTTTCTGGAATATATGGCTATAAGACAGTCTATGGATGACGAATACAAGAATGTGATGTTAGCAGTGTAGTAGGAAGAACAATCTTCGAAAAAACTGCCGTGCCAAGCGCACTGTCGATTGTGGCACTAACAAATCGTCGAAAAACTTAAATTAGCTGGTCTTGAAGGGCTGAATCTTCCATCGCCAATTTTCCGATTGTTTAGTAATTCGTACTGAATATATTGAGTAACTATTGTCATAAATGTGAAGTACTTTAAGTAATTACCTCACATTATTATAGCATTAAAAGCCCATGGCTACTGGACGTTCGGTGATTGCCAGGCATCAACTGTTAGACAATTGAATGTTGGCTCATTGTTGGCTTAGGTATATAAGAGCGTGATCATACAAGTGTATACAGTGAAAATTTGTACTGCAACCTGTGTTCATCAATTATTTATAATAAAATTTGTCACAATATGTGAAATTATGATTTGGACCTCTTACCAAGTTTCAACTGGAAGGAAGTTTCGAAAAAACTGATGTTATATATTCGATTATATTCAAAAGACTGCAGGCTTTGATTTTAATGGTCATGGTGAAGTTCTGCGAGGGAAAACCAGCGCCGTATGCAACTTATCCTGATATGAGTATTAATACTTTCCGATCATGGAGTGATAAAATTAGTAATATTTTCACAACCGATATAAATATTTTATTATCATCCAGTTCGCATTAAGAATATGAACAAAACATGAACGCTAATGTAATGTGAAACTTGGAAAACTATTAATGCTTTTCCGTCTTTTTTTTTGATGATTTTTATAGTTTTACAGTCGTATTTTCCATATATTCAACAAGTACAACGTCATAAAAATATCGAGAGACTCCTGAAGTAGTGAACGACGCCATTTTCTATGTTTATGTTCACGATACTCACTTTACGAGAATTTTAAAGTGTCGCGCATATTCTGAATATTAAAATGACGTAATTTGAAGGCATTTTTAGCTTGGATACGATGAGCTCATGAAGCATATGCAGGATTTATTACTTAAATATTATCCAACACCAGTCTTATTTTGAACTGGAGTGTCCTGAATTGAAAAATACTTTTGAGAAAAAAAAAATTTTGGGACTGCAGTGGAAATATAAGAACCCGACGCAGCAGCAGTCAACAATTGGGCAAATTTTTTAGAAGGAGTGATTTCGGAACTGGAAAAAGGATGTACAGTTTTACTTTCAGGACAAACTTCGTAATTCACCTATACGACATGCACCTCCGGCCCAAAGTAACAATTCCGTGGCACAGAGGCGTCAATCTACTCCCTTCTCTATTTCTTATTTATTTTTCGGGATTTCATTTAGCAGAGCAGTAAAAAAGCGCGTCGCTAGCGAATCGCACCTCCGGGAAGTAGCGTCGCGTCACAAGATTTCCCAAGATGGTATGGAAGACACTATTAAGCAATTATTAATGGATAGTGTCTTTGATTCGTCGACGAAACGACATACGATGAATATTTCAATGCCGCGAAGAAGAGACAAGTGTATGGATGCGAAGAGTTTGTTTGGATTGTTCACAGCGGAAATTGAAAACAAACAAATTTGATCACTTGCTGGCAAACAAACAACCTCCCCTTGTACTTTTTTGGAGGATAGACTGTCTTATTGGAATTATGATTGAGTTTTTGTAACTTATAATTCAATTCGAGTTGCCCTATAACAAAATTGATGTATTGGTAATATGAAACGAGATTAAAACTATTACTTATTACAATGGAGAAAAAGGAGGTAATTTAATAATGAAAATAGTTCATAACTAATAATTAGTTAATGGAAACGTTCCTTCAGGCTACTATTCCATATTTCCAATTATGACCAGAAAATACATTTCATGTAAATTGAAAATTGAAAAAGGAGATATCAGATAATGTTTTATTAATTAATAACAAGAACAGCACAATATATCAGCCGTTTTTTTTGATACCTTATATATCCAAGTACAGATGTTCAATGATGTACACGTAGCATGTAAATTTATATCACAATTTACCTATTCCCCCATCTTCCATTCAAAAATGTATATTCTCATTTTAGTCAAACAGTTCGAAATAATGCGGATTAATTATTAATCCATTCACTACAAAATCATAATACTACGTTTAATATAGGAATTGTTTGATTATTAATTCATGAACGGAATTATTCTGGTACAATAGTTAATAACATGTCCATTTTATGTACATATAAATATAATTTTATATTCTAGCGGAATGTAGCATCACAATTCATTTTTGATACTTATATGAGACTGAATTGTGTACTCTGAATCAATAAATATATAATTTTCACCGGTAACAACGTATGAAGAGTTATTTGTCCGGACCCGAAATAGTTGCATTTGTAAGTTAATTGCTATTAGACCATCAAACCTTTCGCCGTATAGGCTCCCCTTCCTAATAAACACTTGACGCCCTAATTTCGCTTCTCAACAACTATTTGGGAGTCTAACTTCAAATGCTCACTACTCCTGTCCCAACTGCTGCTTCTCAGTTGAACCTCGTGTCTTAACTACTGTCTGGCGGTAAAACCTGTCGTCCTAACTACTATCTGTCGGTAAAACCTGTCGTCCTTACTACTATCTGTCGGTAAAACCTGTCGTCCTTACTACTATTTGTCGGTTGAACCTGTCGTATCAACTACTGTCAAGTGGCAAAGTTTGTCGTCCCAACTACTGTCCTCGGGTGAACCTGGTTCTTTGATTATTGGTTGCTGGTCAAACCTGTCATTTTAACTATTGTCTGGCGGCTGAACCTGTCGTTCTAACTACTGTCTGGCGCCTGAACCTGTCGTTCCAACTACTGTCTGGCGGAATGACCTGTCGTTCAAGCAACTGTTTTACGACTGAACTTGACGCTTTTACTACTGTCTGGCGCCTGGTTGATAATTGATTGATAAAGGTTAATCACTGATTATTGAAATCAAAGTGTTATTGAATATTCAGGTGGACATATTGGAATGAAAACAAAAAATGATAGTCATTAAACTCTGAGTTATAGGATTTATCTGTTAGTCTTTAGAAATGAACAGAAATAAATTAACATCGTCATGCATCAACTTGGTAAAATAGTAACAGGCTTTTTGTAAGACACTGCCTTTTGAATTATCATCGCAAAAACAGTGGACTACATACTTTGTCATTGAAAGGCATGTCAAATTAGCCACCACACGATTTTGGTCAGGCACGCCTGATCCTGAGAATATTATAGTAGCAATACCCAGGACAATTTGTTGGCAAAGGCTTGTCGTGTAATCTATCCCATCGTCATGCAAAAGGGTCTAAAAAACCCCACAATCTGGTAAAAAGGAACTGAGGATAATAACACGCCTTTGGTAGGACACTGTTCTTTGAATTATCGTCTAAATTCGTGTCGCCTATGCCTGGAAGAGGCAGTAACAACAGACTACATATTTTGCCTCTGTTAGGCATGTCAAGTTAACGACTGTACCATTTTGGTCAGGCCCATCCAAATCTTAATGACATTAGGGCAGCTTTTTGGCAAAGGTAGAATGTCAAGTAATTAATCCCTTCGTCAACGGGTCAAGGATCTTCCCAACTTGGTAAAACTAATTTGAGGATAATAACAGGTCTTTGGTGAAAAGGTCAGTGTTGCCTTCACCTGGAAAAGGCAGTCACCCATCGCATCACCCTTGTCATGTTCATCCAAATCCTGAAAACAATTTCCAAGGCAAATTTTTGATAAAGGCAAAATGGTCAATGAATATGTTCAACTGCCATTGCTTAACACGTCAATCCAGTGACTGCACAATCTTGGTCAGGCATACTCAAGCCCCAAAAACACTCTGGTTTCAATACCCAAGGTTATTTGTTGGCCTGAAGCACGTCAAGTGATTCATTACTTCGTCTTGCGAAATGGTCAGATACTTCCTTAACCTAATATCAGTAACCATTAGGGCACTGTCCTTTATATTATCTATCCAGTAAAGATTGATTAATCATTAGTTGGAAAAGGCAGGATGGTTTGAAGCATGCCTAATCGTCATGCAAAATGGTCATAGAGTTTCGTCAATTCGGTCGAATAATAACAGGCCTTTGATAGGATACCGATTGTATGGATATGCCCAAACTTCTAAAACATCATAGTTGTATGCTTAGGTCAATTTGTAGACGATGGCAGAATGGTTTGAAACATGTCTTATCGTCATGCAAGAGAATCAATGCACTTCCTCAACTTGGTTGAATAATAACTGTCCCTTGGGTTGTAATCTAGCAGAGATCCTTGTTGCTTTTGCCTGGAAAAAGCAGAAACTACGGAGGACATACTTTGCCATTGTTTGACTTAGCAAGCCAATGACTGTACATCTTGGTTGAACTGCCTTAATTCTTAAACCATCATATTTGCATACTCAGGGCAATTTGCTGGCCAAGGCAGAATGTCTTGAAGCATGTCTCATCGTCATGCAGAAGCATCAAGAAAATTCCTCAACTTGGTTGCATATTAAGTGTCCTTTGGATAGTAGAGATCGATGTTGCCTTTGCCTGGAGGAAGCAAAAACAGCGTGAGACACACTTTGCCATTGTTTGAAATATCAAGCCAATGACTGCACATCTTGGTCAGACATACTTAAGTACTTAAAATATTATGGTTGCATACTCAGGGCGATTTCTTGGCAAAGGCAAATTGGTTTAAAGCATGTCTTATCTTCATGCCAAAGGATCAAAGAGCTCCCCAACTTGGTTAAATGGTAATTGGCCTTTGCCTGAAAGAAATAGGAATAGCGGAGGATATACTTATATCAAGCATGCTCAAACCCATAAAACATCCTGGTTGCTCACTCAGGGCAATTTTTTGGCAAAGGCAGAATGGTTTAAGGCATTTGTCTTATCGTCATACCAAAGGATCAAGAAACTTCCTCAACTTGATCTTTGGTAGGACACTGTTCACTGGGTTATAATTTAGAAAAAATTGGTGCTGCTTTTGCTTGGAAGGAACAGGAACAGCGAAGGACATACTTTGCCATTGTTCGACATATCAAGCATGCCCAAACCTTTGGAACATCCTAGTTGCTCACTTAGGGCAATTTGTTGGCAAAGGCAGAATGGTTTGAAGCATCTTTCATGCCAAATGATCAAGAAACTGCCACAACTTGGTCAAATAATAGCTGTCCTCAGGGCTATAATCTAGTAGAAATTGATGTTGCCTTTGCCTAGAAGAAACAGGAAAAGCGCAGGGCATACTTTGTCATTGTTCGACATATCAAGCCAACGACTGTACAACTTGGTCGAACATGGCCAAACCCTTGGAACATCATGGTTGCATAGCTAGGGCTATTGGTTGCCAAAGGCAAAATGGTTTGAAGTATGTTCTATCGTCATGCCTAAGGTTCAAGGAACTTCCTTGACTTGACTTAATAATGACAGGCATTCGGTAGGACGCAGTCCTCCGGGTTATAGCCCAGTAGAAATCGGTGTTGCCTTTGCCTTATAGAAACAGAAACAGTGGAGGAAATACTTTGCTATTGTTTGACATATCAAGCCAGCGATTGTACACCTTGGTCAGGCATATCTTAACTTTAAGAACATCATTGTTGCAATACCTTGGCAAATTTTTGACAAAGGCAGGAAGGCCTGAGCATGTCAAATAATTCATGACATCGTCATGCTAAAGAGGCAAGCTTTTCTCATTTGGTAAATTGGGGCTAAGGATAATAATCAGGCATACTCATACCCTAAAAACATGAAAGTTGTAATACCCAGGGAAATTTCAAGCTATCTCCAAAGAAAGGGTAGCTATTATAGATTTTTAAATGTCTTTATGTCCTCGTTTTTTGTTTGCATTGCCACTTCTTTCTGTTCTTGCTGGGTTGTTTTGGGTATTGCAATAAAATAATCATTAATTGGCTTAGCTCAGTAATATCTACATTCTTGGATGATTTTGTTGGGGCTGTCTTTGTTTTTTTGGTCTTCTAGGATATTGTCTGATTTGAGTATATTATTGCTGTTGTTGTCTGAGACCACAAATAGTGGCCGTATGTCTGCAAAAATATTTTATATGAAACATGTGTATACGCCATAAAATCCTTATTGAAATCGTGAAAGGAATCTCTTTTGTAGATAAAGCGAAGCAGTGAAGTTTGGAAAAATCGGTTCGCTTGAGACACGTTGAATTAATAACAAGGGAGAAACTAAGAAAATTCTCAGCAAATTCTTTCTTTGCACGATTTGTAAATAAGAGCAAATGAATTTCTTTTCCTCAGCGTTGTACGCGATCGGAATCGAATATGGTGGGCATAAATTTGTCGTTCGTTATTTAATTCCAATACGCGGGCGACACAGAAGAACCAGGATGATCAAGGCGCGTAATGCACAGTGATTTGTTTCGCCCCCGCAGCCCCTGAGACTCCCGTGGGATCTTTATAGCTTTGTCCAATTTATACTACGCCCGTGATTCAATAAGTTTCGTCCCTGAGGTTTGCACAACTGAATCGACATTCTTTTCCGTCGAATTTAAATAAACAACTGACACAATCAAACAAAAAATAGTCAACTAGAATATATATGAATCTGTGCTTGAATGTACCAATTATACTAAATAAAAGCTCCCAGCTTACATAAATATTTCACCCACTCAATCAATAACCGATTGACAGCGAACACGTTACCGAAATATTGTATTCACATCGGTTATATTTGATAATCCTTCTATACAAAATTATCGGACCATGCAGTGAAATATAATAGCGTAATTTGTTATACCCCGCATTTTTATTGAAAAATTATCTGAACGCGCGTGAAAAATGTTGGTAAATATTTAATGATTTTAATCTCATTGTGTGCATATTAATTCAGAATATTGTCCAACCAATCTAGCGAGAAAAATGGCATTGTCTGGTCGAATTACGTGAATAAACATTTCCTATAATAAATACATTGTATTATAGTCAGAACAAAAGAAGAAACCTGACAGTGGCGCCATTATTAGTCCAAAAATATTATCATGAGAGAATTAACTCAGCTCAGGTCGCCCAAAACCCACAAAACATGAAAAAGTACAAAACAGGTCAGTAGGTAGATAGGGGGCTTCTGGCTCAAATTTATATCTACTCAGGGCGCCCAAATCCAGCAGCTGTGTCAAGAAACATAGGAATAACACAAATTCGTTTCGAAGGACTGTAAATGGAAATTTGGGCGGAATATGTAGAGCTCACTTCAGCCTTTCCACATGTCATACAGTTCGCAAGCTCAATCAAATTGATTGCAACGCAAGTTTAGAAGTAAACCTGCTCGTTTTCTTTCATTCTCTTGTAAATATTTCGTTTTCTTCTGCACAATTAGGTTCAATTATATTTCTATCTAATATTTGTGAAAAAATTCGTATCCACAATCTCAATGAAAATCTAGTTTCCCCAACAGTCTAGACAATATTTTTTGTATTGTAACTTCGAAGGCTTCTTCAAGTTTAGTTCTTTCGATGTATCGTCGCATAATTTCGAAAGTTTCAAACATCCAAAACTTAAAAGCTGTGAAAAGTCGGAACGAACAGAAAATCTTATCGATGATGGAGCTTGTAGTTTGGTTTAATTAATACAACAATTCTGGTTTTATCGTAAAGTTGATTATTGCCAAATGGAAGGTCTTGTTAATATCTATTACGAAAATGAATTACAGAGTAAAGATTATACGCAGCTTCTTCAACAAAATTCAATTTCACAGTTTAGAATCTTTGCCTTTGTGTGGGGTAATTATATGACGAATAATCAAATTTTTGGCATTCTGGGGTGGCTCTCAACGAATCTTGATGTTAGTTTCGATTATGCGCAGATAAGGTGTGCCAGAACCGGCAAATTTAAACTACTTGTACCTACTGTATCAGCAACGAAAATTGATTGCTGACTGGCACAAACGCCTTCAGTTTGTTTTAATTAACATTTGCACTCAATGATCCGGCAACAGAACACCGCAAACGCAGCACACTACTATTTGCTAAATGAACCAAAACTACTTACAGAGAAACGCTATCGTACGAATGTTGTACACAAGATGGTAAATATCTGAAGTAATTGATTTTGCAAATTGAGTTGTATTTTACTGCGCTGAATAATGCAGGACAATTTTCTCCGACTCGCAATGAAAATTTCACGCGGTCAAAGCCATAATACTGGACATTCATCGTCAGCATAACAGATCACCATCCTTCAACAGACATAATAAGATTTAGTATTTCAATTCCATTGGAAATGTGTTTTATGTCCATCAACTGAGGCGCTAGGCGTCGAAATGTTGCAGGCGTCTGAGGTACGGAGCCTTCTGTAACGACAGGCCGTAAAACATTTTATGATTTCCAACGCTTGTTTATTTTTCTTTTTTATGGTCGCCACGAGAGGACTGCAGCAACTAGCTCTTATATTTTTAATAAGAAAGGAGGAAAGCAGATGTTGAGGACAGTCAGGCTTATTTGATTATTGATTATCTGTAGAGGAATCTGGGGCGACAGAACTTTGAAGGCTGCCAATTCAGCCTAACGACTGCGCCAAATCAAAATTTGTTTTGATTGTTGCTAATGAGCGGCACACCTGATTTGGCGCAGTCGGTAGGACATACCGACTGCGCCAAATACATTCAAGGGAAATGGTTATATTTGTGAATACGGTAATAGACATGAAGTCTTTTCATGTGAAAAATATTTTCACAAAAATTTCATGAGACCCCTAATCAACTTATTTGTTCTCGAGATGCGAGCAACGTCGATACTTTGTATTTTTTTAATTTCCGGCTGGAACTTTTACTTCAGAAAGTTTTAAAAGATGTTCTGAATACAAAAAATAATTCAGTATCCTGTTTATAATAATTATTCATCATTGAAGGCAGTAAAGTACGAAATGGAGTAAAAAATTAAATTATGTAAGGTTAAGGGTTTTACTTTGAATGACAATATCAAAAGAATATCAAATTAATTTTGTAATTTCCGTTATGAATGATAAATGAATCAATGTGAAATTGATTGTAAGAGAATTTCAATTCTAATAGATTTAATTAATGAATGTTCCGAAAACTATCCGACAGGATTAACCATTCTAACAGCGGCTCGATTAATAACAGTCGCAGAAGCGAACTTTAAAATCCAAATCTCTTATAAATTGAGATTAGAAACAAGCGGGCTGGAAATTCTACTCCAAGGACTAATCCGATGTGATACTAATCGCGGATAATACTTGAACTTCTAATTTATAAGTGATATCCTTCTGTCAACAGGGATCTATCCTCTCAGGATATATTTCTTAAAGTTTGTAAGCTGGGGATCCTTAAATGACTCGAATTATTCTCACGCGTCGTCTTACATTCCGCTTATGAAAATTATTACGTTGATGTGAGAATCAGTAGTATGGATTCACCGTTTCGAGCACACTCACAAGTGGGAAAATAAATGTAATTTTTTAAAACGTCAGAGTCAGTCGCTGCATTTATATATTGATCTGTGTATCCACGGATTTATATCTGTGATGATGCTTATACCGAAATTGAATCCAGAAATTTGTTAAATTTAATCGGGCGCATGCAATCGGCTCAGCATTGATAGAGCTACACGTTTCCACTGATATCGGAATCAGAATTATTGTGATCGTTCCGCTCCCAGATTTCCATCGGAAAAAACTTAATTCGGATTTATCAATTGATATTCCGACTCAGTCGGGTTGTTTGGACAATGTAGCGCTCACAATGAGATATCAAATTCAATAATATCAACTGCAATCAACTGTTCTTGATTTTGTAGAGAAGCTTTTTTGATTTTCTTTCTTGTTGAACGATTTATTTCAAATTAAAATCTGTTACAAAATTATTAATGCGACAAATTACCGTGGAAGGTATGAAATATATCTAGTGATATGTCATAAACAGAACAATTTATGAGAGTATATAGAAAATCCTAATTAATAATCTACAGTAATGAGAAACGCTCAGACGATTAATCTGTGTCTAATTTAATGGCGGATTGAAGCTTCAAGATCATGACGTGCGACTTACAATATTAATTAATCAAATCCACAAAATATATTGAAGATGGATTTACATAGTTTCGAAAGACACATTTTTCGAATAAAATACATTTCAGTATTCAAATAAGATATCACCTTTTACGGGTAATATGATATTGCAGGATATATCGTATTATACCCACTTCCCTCTGTAATTCAATTGTTTACTTTTGTTTTCAAATTCTATATTACAAATTTCATTCGTTTAAACAACTCAGGAAAAAAAGCATTGGTTAGTATCAAAGTTATCAGTAATTAATATCAGATTTTATCTGCATTTCCCCGCTTACGTTAAAACACGACTAGTAATCTACGTGCTGTGATTGCGTGCTTAGATAAAAGTTAATGGATATTTTAATTTCGATTTTCTTGAGAGCTTTTATTTGTATGGATATGATTACATCTTTGTTTGAATGTACATCCAATGCATCCTATGTTAAGGGTTATTTAATTGCGTGTGGGGCTGAAATACAATTAGATATGTTTACAGACAGTCCACCCTTGGATTGCTTCATTCGTTGCTGATATTTATAGTTACACAAGTTGCATATAATATTGAAAGAAATGAGCTGCTTTTCATGTAAATAAAATATCACTTTTCATTTCAAATATAAATCCTGCTCTCAAATCTACGCTACAGTTGTGAGTTCATGCCGTAATTCTGTAAGCTTACAACAGGTATTCAAAACATTGTACTGAATTGTAAACATTTCAACATATCGTGCTTCTAAATTAAATACGTATGCTGAAATTTCAACGTTTTACACAATATTGTTATGTCCAAACTCTCAGATTATTCTAACATGAATGACAACTCTGGAATTATTCATTCTGTTGAATTAATTATATGAATATAATAATCTGTATTGAATGAGGGAATTATTTTCAGTACAAATTCAGGACGTGAATTTGTGGAACTGTACGGGATATAAACGAGAACTAAAAGATACTTTTGATAACCGATTAATCGTAGATACGGAAATAACCGTGCAGTACACGGTACACCCTACTGACTGCGCCAATTCAAAATTAATTTGGTTTTGATGAACGATTGTGACGAATCCTTTTTCTAAAGTTTCGCTCCATTCACAAATCCTAGAGCCTTCAGTTACCGTCTTTTATTTCATTGTTGCTCGCAACTTGTTTTTATATCTTGCTTGCCCTGTAAATTCCAAAGAACCTGATTTTGACTGCCCTACCGACTACGCCATTCCAAAATCCGTTTCGAAAGACAAGGTTATTATAATCGTGAATACGGTAATAAAAGTATGATATGCCTGATTTTAGGTGGCCTACCGACTGCGCCAATTCAAAATCCATTTGAGGCGACAAGGTTGGGTTTAAATAACTGATTCGGTAATAAACGTGCAGGTTATGTGTTCAATATTATTGCTAAAGCAAATTTTCTCCAATTATATTGTAGAAAATTTATTGGGCTGTATTTGAACCTGTTATCCTGAATTACTTATTACATGAGACATCGTTTTTTCCATTGGATTTGCAAACAAGACTTCCTGTACAGCGTGCTCCACGTAGTTCGTTAATTACATTCTGGTGCAGTTATTACATGCTTTAATTCAGTTTTAGTCATCAAAAACATGGTATTAGTTGATAATTCCGGGAAATTGTTGAATGGTTAGGTCTCAATGACACACATAACTGAATAATTAGTTTTGGTTATGAATATACAAAAGCAATTTTTATCGTTATTCCAATAGACTATTCATATGCATATTAGTGTTTAGTAACTTTTCACACTCTAGTAAAATGAATGAACGTTGAAATATGTACTTAACCGACTGCTTCTAATCAAAACTAGTTTCGTGTGACATAGTTGGGCTTTGATAACCAATTGATTACAGTTAAATGACGTGCAAGACACCTGATTTTGGTTGTTCTATCGATTGCACCGAATCAAAATGCGTTTTGAGGGACAAGGTTCAGTTTTAATAACCGATTGATTGCTAATATGGTAATGAATGTGTGGTGTACCTGATTTTAACTACCCTACCGACTGCGCCAAATCAAAATCTGTTTTGAGGGACATGGTTGGGTTTCGATAACCGATTTATCGTAAATATGGTGGAAATTGTGCCGTACGCCTGATTTTAAGTGTCCTACCGACTGCGCCAAATCAAAATAATTTCTTGAGTAATATGGTTGGGCTTCGATAACAATTTATCGTTAGTAATTCATGAGCAGCACACCTGATTTTGGCTGTTCTACAGACTGCGTCAACTCAAAATCCATTTGAAGAGACAAGGTTGGATTTTGATAACTGATACAGTGATAAACGTGCAAGTTCTGTGTTCAATATTATCGCCAAAGCAAATTTCTCTCAATTGTATTGCAAATAATTCATTGGTCAATATTCAAACCTATTTTACTATTGCTTGGCTGCTATCCTTAATTACTTATTGCATGATAGAACGTTTTTTCCACTGGGCTTTAAACAGGACTGCCTGTGCAGCGTGCTCCACGTAGTTCGTTAATAACATTCTGATACATGTTTCAATTCAATTTTAGTCATTAAAAACATGGTGTTAGTTGATAATTTCGGAAAAATGTTGAATGGTTAAGTTTCAATTACACACATAATTCAATAATTGGTTTTGGTTATGAATATACAAAAGCAATTCATCATAGTGTGAGCCATTTTTATCGTTATTCCAATAGAGTATTCATATACATATTAGTGTACAGTTACTTTTTACACTCTAGTAAAATAAATGAACGTTGAAATATGTGCTTAACCGACTGCTTCTAATCAAAACTAGTTTCGTGTGACAAAGTTGGGTTTTGATAACCAATTGATTGTAGTTAAATGACGTGCAAGACACCTGATATTGATTGTTCTACCGACTGCGCCAAATTAAAATGCGTTTTGAGGGACAAGGTTAGGATTTGATTGCAAATACGATAATAAATTTGCAGTGTACCCCATTTTAACTGCCCCATCGACTGCGCCAAATCATAGTCCGTTTTGTGGGACATGGTTGGGTTTCGATAAACAATTTTAGTTACCCTACCGACTACGCCAATTCAAGATCCATTTTAAGAGATAAGTTTGGATTTGATAAGCGATTTATCATAGATACGACAATAAACATGCGGTATATCTGATTTTAGCTGCTCTACGATCTGCGCCAATTCAAAACATGTTCGAGGAACATGGTTGGGTTTTAATAACCGATTGATCATTGATGAAAAACGTGCGGCACGCCGTATATCAGTTGCCCCACCGACTGCGCCATTTCAAAATATATTTCGAGGGTACAAATCAATTTTAGTAACCGATTGGTCGTAAATATGGTGGTAATTACCTGCCGACTACGCCAATTCATAATCCGCCTCGAAGAAAATGGTTGGGTTTTAATAACCGATTCATTGGTAATACGGTAATAAACGTGCAGGACGCCTGATTTTAGCTGCCTACCGACTGCACCAATTCACCGTTTCAAGAATCAAGGCACAAGTGCTACAATATTTGGAATTTTCAACGTACAGGCACATTTTTCTATTGAAGTTAAGCAAAATAACATGTAATGGATAAAAAAAAAGGATAAGCTACAATGAATAAACTCCAATATCATCTATAACCAATTATGTCTGCTCCGGGCAGAATTTCCAGACTATTTGTTCAACGACATAAAAAATTCAGGCTGTTCAAACTCAAGCATTTTTAATAGAAGTTGTTAGATCGATTTTGTCATTGCGTTAAATTTACTTTTAAAATGTATTCTGCGTAAAGCACTCAGCTCGCTCGCGTTTTGCATTAAGGGCTCTAAACTCGCTGATCGGTTGATTGATTGTATAATCGATTCTCTCAGCATTTCTGAGTAACAGTCTTCGATAAAGCAAATTTTGAAGCGCCATAGATTACAGTTCCTAGAAATGATGACCAGCGCAAAATTGATTTCCTGGCTTCAGGAACCACAAATTGTATTCGCATTCCAAATTATACAGAAAGCTAGCTTGTAGCTTCTCTATTTACTGATAGCTCAGCAGGGCACTGCGCAAATGCTCACGGAAATACAATCGTCTGTTAGTTATGTAAATATATATTTGTGAGCCAAATTGTTTTGAATAGTGCGAGGATAGTTGCAGGTAAATTCGATATCAATGTTGAATTAAAGAGCATCAATAGTAGTTCAGCAACAGGGGTTCTGGCTCATCCACTTTCTCTCACCCCTACACCTGGCATTTTATGGCAGAGCGGCGGGCGTTTTGGAATATGAGCCAGTAGCCTTGTTGTTTGGCTACTATCAGCATTATTCTAGATTGATTGAAAATTTAGAAGGATTGTGACATTACGGTGAAGCTAAGAAATAATTAAATATTGTACAAGTGAGCACGAAGTGAACTGAAATATTGTTTTATGTTAAAGGGCTAACTATCTGTGCTGCGGCCTCCAGCCAACGTGGTTCCACGCTACAAACGTGGCCCTGCACGCAGCAGCGTGCGTTCTTTTCACGCGAGTGTGCGTGAGCGTGGCAGGACTAAGGACACCATTCGCTGCGGCTGCAGGACTTCTTTTTGCTGCTCATCCTGTGCACACAGAAGCTGTGAGTTTAATCTACTTTTTTGTGTAGATATTTTCACTTTTCATATTGAAAATTTATCGTCAAAAGAGTTTGAATAAGGGTTGTTATCTTACCTGACCAAATTCATTGTATTAAGATTAATGCTTTGTATCTCCATTCAGACTGGCGTCTTTTGTAAAATAAATGCTCATTATTCAAGTTTAAATTTTTGAAAGCGCAATCCGCGACGCGGGAGGTCAGAATAATAAAGCCCGAATAATCTCGTAAATTATTGCCCTTTTATAACAACAGAATTAAGATGAAAATGAATCAAATTATTCTCTCCCTTGCAGCAGAAAAGACTCAAAATAAAGTGGGTTGGATAATAAATCCCTATTTCCCGAAACAAAATTATGTTGATCATAACAAAGAAACGGAAATAACTCCGCTGACAAAAGCAGCCAAATAATTACCCACTTTCTGTACTTTTAAATGAGTTCATTGTTATTTTATACCAGTAATCATCAATCAAACTTTTTTTCAATTTAATGATTCCCAACCCCATTTATCTATAAGTTACTATACCCCATAGATTCTCTCTATCGTCTTTATCGCAATATCCAAGCTGTTGCGCAACCCTCTTTGAATCACCAATTTCACCCTCATCCCTTGGGGATCATTGCCTCGTAGACAATTACCAACTAATAACAAGAATTGTTTCATTGTAGTCGCATCAAATGCCCATAAATAAATTCAGTTATAGAAAGCAAATTTCAGGGGATCACGTTCGGGCTGGGCTATTGATTTTAAGCGGCGTTTGAGGCTTGACCAAAGCGTGCTAGATTTCAGGGAAACGTCAAGTGGATAATTCTAGGGTTATTGTTCTTGGCTGTACAAGAGCTCAATTTGGAGATCGCATATTAGGGACAATGGGTGGGTTCTGTGTTCAATAATATTGCTGGAGCAAATTTCCTTCAATCATATTGCGAATAAGCTTGTTTGCTATCCTAAATTACTTTGAGAGATTGTTTTTTCCATTGGGCTTGCAAACAAGACTTCCTGTGCAGCGTGCTTCACGTAGCTCGGTAATTACACTTTGGTCTAATAAATACATGTTTTAATTCATTTTAAGTCATTAAAAACAGGGTGCTAGTCGCTAGTCCTGCAGAAATGTGAAATGGTTAGGCTTCAATGATGCACATAATTGAATAATGTATTGGTTTTCGTTATTAATACACGTCAAAATATGTTCAAATATTAATAGGTGTATGTTGGCTATTATCGACAATGTAAAGAGGGCGTTAAGCTAGTCAAAGAAGACTAGGATATCCCAAATGATATCAGAATAATGGACAAGATATAAAAGGAGGAAACCCTGGGGTATTATACAATTATGATCAAATTGTATGATCCTTCAATCAAAATTCATGAATTAATAGAATATTAGTTGAACTTTATTCAGTAAATTCTAGAACTATGAATGAAAATAAGGAATATAAAGAAGTGTTCAAATTTCCTAATTTTCGGAGATCGCATATTAGGGACAATGGGTGGGTTCTGAGTTCAATAATATTGCTGAAGCAAATTTCCTTCAATTATATTGCGAATAAGCTTGTTTGCTATCCTAAATTACTTAGAGAGATCGTTTTTTCCATTGGGCTTGCAAACAGGACTTCCTGTGCAGCGTGCACCACGTAGTTCGTTAATTACACTTTGGTACAGTAATTACATGTTTTAATACAATTTTATCTATTAAAAACAGGATGTTTGTCGATAATTTTGAGAAAATGTGAAATGGTTAGGCTTCAATGGTGCACATAATTGAATAATGTATTAGTTTTGGTTATTAATACACGTCACAATATGTTCAAATATTAATAAGGAGTGCATATTGGCTATGATTAACAGTGTAAAGAGGGCATTAAGCAAGTCAAAGAAGACTAGAATATCCCAAAAGCTATCAGAATAATGGACAGGATACAAAAAGAGGAAACCTTGGGGGTATTATGCAATTATGATCAAATTGTATGATCCTCTCAGCTTTTGATACATGAATTAAAATTCATAAATTGATAGAATAATAGTTGAACTTTCTGCAGTAAATTGTGGAACTAAGAATAAAAAAAAAGGAATGTAAAGAAGTGTTCAAATTTTCTAATTTTTGGAGATCGCATATCAGGGACAATGGGTGGGTTATGTGTTCAATAATATTCTTGAAGCAAATTTCCTTCAATTCAATTGTGAATAAGCTTGTTTGCTATCCTAAATTACTTAGAGAGATCGTTTTTTCCATTGGGCTTGCAAACAGGACTTCCTGTGCAGCGTGCACCACGTAGTTCGTTAATTACACTTTGGTAGAGTAATTACATGTTTTAATTCAATTTAAATCACTAAAAACAAGGTGTTAGTTGATAATTCTTGAAAAGTGTAAAATGGTTAGGTTTTTGATGATGCGCATAATTGAATAATGTATTGGTTTTGGTTATTAATATACGTCTCAATATGTTCAAATATTGATAAGGACTTTATGTTGACTATGATTGACTGTGTAAAGAGGGCGTTAAGCTAGTCAAAGAAGACTAGAATATCCCGAAGGATATCAGAATAATGGACAGGATACAAAAGGTGGAAACCTTGGGGTATTATGTAATTATGATCAAATTGTATGATCCTTTCGGCTTTTGATACATGAATTAAAATTAATGTATTGATAGAATAATAGTTGAACTTTGTTCAGTATTTCTAAAATTATGAATGAAAAAAAAGGAATGTAAAGAAGTGTTGAAATTTTCTAATTTTTGAAGATCGTATATTGAGAACAATGGGTAAGTTATGTGTTCAATAATATTGCTGAAGCAAATTTCCTTCAATTATATTGCGAACAAGCTGGTTTGCTATCCTAAATCACTTAGAGAGATCGTTTTTTCTATTGGGCTTGCAAACAAGACTTCCTGTGTAGCGTGCTCCACGTAGTTCATTAATTACACTTTGGTACAGTAATTACATGTTTTAATACAATTTTATCTATTAAAAACAGGATGTTTGTCGATAATTCTGAAAAAATGTGAAATGGTTAGGCTTCAATGGTGCACATAATTGAATAATGTATCAGTTTTGGTTATTAATACACGTCACAATATGTTCAAATATTAATAAGGAGTGTATGTTGGCTATGAATAACAGTGTAGAAAGGGCGTTAAGCAAGTCAAAGAAGACTAGGATATCCCAAAGGATATCAGAATAATGGACAGGATACAAAAGAAGGAAACCTTTGGGCAATATGCAATTATGATCAAATTGTATGTTCTTCTCGGCTTTTGATACATGAATTAGAATTCATGAATTGATAGAATAATAGTTGAACTTTCTGCAGTAAATGGTGAAACTATGAATGAAAAAAAAGGGATATAAAGAAGTGTTCAAATTTTCTAATTTTTGTCACAGAGTTCTCACGGACGGCGCTGTGTTACAGCAAAAATTTGCATAATATAAATTAAATTCACCCCCTGAATTTAATCGGCTTGTTGTCTGTTTTTTAATTTAAATAGAGCTGGGGCGAAACACAAGAGCTCTAGACATGATAAAAGGATGCAGAATAAAGGGCGAGGTACAGAATTCAGATTGAATTCATTGGTTTTAATTTGTTATCTGTGTGAAAAAAGTCCGAACCATTTACAAATAAGTTTGTAGCAAACTTCAAGGTGCGCTAGTAGATATATCTGCGAGTTCTTGTTCAAAAGTTCCCGAGTGAGGTCCGTTTAGTATAAAGTGTACGACACGTACAGTAAGTTTGATTTCTCATAAGCCCAAAAAAGGGGTTCAAATTAGTTTTGCTTTTGTTTCGGGCAGTTTTTCTAATAATGTTCATCAGTTTTTCTCCGTAAATTATAAAAGAGCCCCTCAAACATCCCTTTTGGTTCATAAATTCGATATCGATAATCATAAGAGATGGGGGCAATCTTTTCCCTCGTCTCCAACGATCAGCGCTTGAACAAATGCTCAGATAAATTTTTAAAACAGTTTTCGGCGGTCGTAAGTTGTCACCCTTCACTCGCTTTATGAAGACGTTGACAGAAAAGATATTCTTAGGGCAATACTTGTCAATTTATTGACAACTGATGAATCTTCTTTACTACAATTGTCGCACAAAGCAACTGAAATTGTAACTTTCGATGAACACACAACATTAACTTGCTGTGTTCGCCCTCACTTATACAATTTAATGTTGAATTTAATTGTCCTTCATCTTCGTCCTCCTTTCGCTAACAACAAACGTTAGCTCGTTAGCGGGTTGCGTTTGTCACAAAGCATGTCTTTTGCGAAGACTTGTTAAGTATAATGTTGTAAAGAATCATTGTAACGCATGGCAGAATTCAAATTGAAGGCTCATGTTTATAATTACTTCATTGCTAAGGGCGAATAGAGACCTCTGCTCCGTTAATGGTAATAAGCTCAAATTTGTATCTAATTTATCAAATTTCTATCCGCTTAAGTACCTTTAGTAATGAGTTTGTTTTGAAATTTGATTCAGGTCATCAGTCACAGTCCTGAAAAGATTTTCATATAAATTTGATTCATAAAATTAATTACAATTTATCATCGGATCAAGGTTAAGACTGATTAATACCTCATAGCACAGAATACATATTTTAATCAATAAATATATGGTCAATGTGAAACTATTTAATCCAGATTACGTATTAAACAAAGCTCTAGTTATTTTGATGGAATTGTTATTCCAATTTCCTGTTCAGGCTCAATAATCATTCAAATTAATACGGATTTTAGATGTGTAGATTTATTATCAAACTATTGAATATCCCCAATAGTACAATTCTGAGAATCGAATTCAGATACTGAAGACCCATCTGGAACCCACGACTAAATAACCTCATTTTTTTATATCTCTTGTTTTCTCTTTTCATTTTGTTATTTTTGCTGTTTGTTATTATTCCTTGTAACATTTCTCCCATCGTTTGTCTATTTTTCGCTATGTTGGGTTTTTCTTTTGTTCGTAATGTTTCTTTTTTTATGTTCTTAAGCACATGTCTCATTGTTTTTCTTTTCCATTTTTCTTTTTGCACTGTTTTTGGATCTTCATTTATTCTATCCATGATGAACTTGGTTGTAGGTTGTCGTAGGTTTCCATGCAGAAGTTGTTCACTTCAAATGACTGTCAAACACAAACTAGAAGATACAGCTAGTTGAAAATTCTACAATAGTCAGCTGGAGGTTGAGATTTGATATTGGTGGCACTATTTCGAGCCTCAGCTTCTCAAAAACTAGATCAAATCTTGTTATGATATTTGACTTCAATAATTTTTCAAAATACAGAAGTTGTTCGATTCAATTGACTGCCAAACACAAACCAGATGATACAGTTGATTGAAAACTCCATAAAAGTCAGCTGGAAGTTGAGATTTAATATTGGTGGCACTATTTCGAGCCTCAGCTCCTCGTTAACTCAATCAAATTTTTTTATGATATTTTGTCAATAATTTTTTTGAAATGCATTTCAAATGACTGTCAAACACAAATCAGATGATACAACTGGTTGAAAACTCAAAAATAGTCAATTTGAAGTTGAAATTGAATATAGGTGGCACAATTTTGAGCCTCAGCTCCTTGTGAAGTTGATCAAATCTCTTCATGATATATGACGTCAATAATTTTTCTAAATGCAGAAGTTGTTTACTTCAAATGACTGTTTAACACAAACCAGATGACATAGTTGGTTTAAAACTTCATAAGAGTCCGCTAAAAGTTGAAATTTTATATTTGTGGCACTATTTCGAGCCTCAGCTCCTCGTAAACTTAATAAAAAAAATTTATGATATTTGATTCCAAAAATCTTTGTAAATGCAGAAGTTGTTGACTTCAAATGACTGTCAAACACAAATTAGATGACACAGCTGGTATAAAACTTCAAAATAGTCAATTGGAAGTTGAGATTTGATATTGGCGGCACTATCCGAGCGTCAGCTCCTCGTTAACTTGACCAAATCTTTTTAATGACTGTCAAACACAAATTAGATGACACAGCCAATTGAAAACTTCATTAAAGTCAGCTGCAAGCTGTAATTTGATATTAGTGCCACTATTTCGAGCCTCAGCTCCTTGTAAACTTGATCAAATCTCTTTATAACATTTGATTCTAATAATTTTTGGAAATGCAGAAATTGTTCTCTTTCGGTGACTGTCAAACACAAATCAAATGATATATTTGATTGAAAACTTCACAAAAGTCAGCTGGAAGTTGAGATTTGATATGGGTGGCACTATTTCGAGCCTCAGCTTGTCGTCAACTTGATCAAATCTTTTTATGTTATTTAATGTCGATAATTTTTATAAATGTAGAAGTTGTTCACTTCAAATGACTGACAGATACAAACCAGATGATACAGCTGATTGAAAACTCCACAATATTCAGTTGAAAGTTGAGATTTGATATTTGTGGCACTATTTCGAGCCTCAGCTCCTCGTAAACTTAATAAAAAAATTTTATGATATTTGAATCTAATAATCTTTGTAAATGCAGAAGTTGTTGACTTCAAATGACTGTCAAACACAGACTATATGACACAGCTGGTATCGAACTTCAAAATAGTCAATTGGAAGTTGAGATTTGATATTGGCGGCACTATTTCGAGCCTCAGCTCCTCGTTAACTTGACCAAATCTTTTTAATGACTGTCAAACACAAATTAGATGACACAGCTAGTTGAAAACTTCATTAAAGTCAGCTGCAAGCTGGAATTTGATATTAGTGCCACTATTTCGAGCCTCAGCTCCTTGTAAACTTGATCAAATCTTTTTATAACATTTGATTCTAATAATTTTTGGGAATGCAGAGGTTGTTCACTTCAGGGGACTGTCAAACACAAACCAGATGATACAGTTGATTGAAAACTCTGTAAAAGTCAGTTGGAAGTTGAGGTTTGATATTGGTGGCACTATTTCGAGCCTCAGCTTAGCGTAAACTTGATCAAATCTTTTTATGTTATTTGATGTCGATAATTTTTAAAATGCAGAAGTTGTTGACTTCAAATGACTGTCAAACACAAACCAAATTAAACGGTTAGTTGAAATTTTTATAAAAGTCAGCTGGAAGTTGAGATTTGATATTGGTGGCACTATTTCGAGCCTCAGCTCCTCGTGATATTTGTTGTCAATAATTGCGTGGAAAACTCCGTACCTACTATTAAATGATCATTTCTTTATTTTATGTTGTTTTCTTTCAATTTTTTTTGTTTTATTGATTGTTATATTGGCTATATCGTCAGCGTTTGTTATTATTTGTCCTGCTCTTGTTTCTAATGTTCTTTTATCTATGTTTCGCATCTTCTTGTCTTATTCCTCTGTTTTATAGAATCTTATGTTTCTTTTTTTCTGTATTTTAATACTAATTTTTGTTTTGCTCATTATCATTGTTATTAATTCCCTCAGTTTGTCTGATATTTCTAGTTCTTTTATGCCATACATTCTGTGTTTATTTTTGTTTGTTAATTTGTTGGTAGAAGTCTATTGCGTTCTTGTCTCTGTTTTGTGGGACGCTATTAGTCGCATTACCCGTAGTAATATTAAAGAACTCAAGACATTTCTATTCCAGAATCTAATGTTAGTAATTTAGAGTCATTCCAAGTGTAAATCACACAGTAAGTGGTAACTAATAAGTTTCCCATTCCTTCCTTTGTAAAGTACTCAGCGAGATAAATTAGCTCGATAATCTGTAGAAGCCAAAGAACACACATCGAACAGTAAGCCATAAGCTTGCCAAGCTTGTTATCAAACTTATTTGGTGCTTTTCTTCACTAATTCTGTGAAAACACGCGTGAAGAATTGAACCGAATTAGACAAGCTGCAATGACGTTTCATTTTTAAGCTACCTGTTGACTTTCTGGGCTTATTTTTTATTCATACAATTTCGGAGGAATAACGAGCTTATTGTAATATTGCAACTGTCGACTTGAAAACGAGGGAAATCTTTCTTTCCCAACTATTTATCTGCCTGACGAATGAAATCCACAATACGCTGGAAGATTGGCAGGCGGCCAATTGAATTGTCTGTTTCTAGAATAAAGGGGTTCATAAATTTATTTGAGAAAGAATAAATGGGTACACTAATCCCTACAAATCTTACTCAGCAGGGGATTATTAAAATCTGATGATTTTAAATATCTTCAATTAAAATACAATATTTTACATGCGATTTCACATGTTTCTAAATATTACATTTTGAATTTAAATATTACAATAACAAATAATTACCTGCTGTCTGTAACAAAGCACGCAAGAACGTATTGCTGTTGGCAAAATAACATTTCAAAAGCTACTACCTACATTTTAAATAATTCACTGCTTGAAAATGAGAACCGCAATGTTCCAGACATAAAATAAAGTTTATATTTTCGTACAACAAATCACCGTTCTTTGTGAAGGTATAAAAGGTGCACGGCTAGTTAAAAGTAATCCGAGAACAAAGATCTAATTATGTACTTGACAACTGTTCCCTTAGAAACATGCCGCATAAAGATTTCTTGCACATATATCTTGCTGAAAATCATAGACTACTTTATCCTCAGAATAATCGTTTAAGGTTTGTGCTATATCTTTGTGACATTATCTAAAGTCTAGCGACAAAGAAAAGCATTTATAAAGTGTATGTTCAGCGCTGTATCTGAAGTGCTTCTTCTTTTCCTTATGCAACGCGGCTTGTAAGATCTGAGTGGCTTCTCTTCCTCCGCTGCAGGTATCGATGTATCAGCAGCAAGCAGAGAGGACCGACCACTTTCAATATAGCCACTCTTGCTGGATTTATAGCGCATAAAGCCGTGCTTTGAGAGCTTTGCTGACTGCACTGGTCTGCCGCATGGAGCTTTATGTACCAAGTGCTCTGGAGGCTGCTCCAACCAACCACTAAGGCAAAAACAACGCTCATCTGAAATTGTCTTTACTACTTGCTTTCTTGTTTATTGAATTGTGAGTTCGAGGAGCTTTGCTTCCTCTATCATTCAGAATACTACATTTTTAAACTTGACATTGCTGTCGTTTCTGTTGAACCTGACTCATAAATGTTGTTTAACACACGACAAAACCTTTTGATCAGTTTACGAGGAGCTGAGGCTCGAAATAGTGCCACCAATATCAAATTTCAACTTCCAACTGACTATTGTTAAGTTTTCAACCAGCTGTATCATCCGGTTTGTGTTTGACAATCATTTGAAGTGAACAGCTTCTGCATTTTTAGAAATTATCGATATCAAATATCATAAAAAGATTTGATCAAGTTCACGAGAAACTCAGACTCAAAATAGTGCCACCAATATCAAACCTCAACTTCCAACCGACTATTGTGGAGCTTTTAATCAGCTGTGTCAAGTTTACGAGGAACTGAGATTCAAAATAGTGCCACCAATATCAAAAGTCAACCTTCAACTGACTATTGTGAAGATTCGAACCAGCTGTCTTTTCTAGTTTGTGTTTGCCAGTCATTTAAAATGAACAACCTCTGAATCTTCAAAAATTATTGACATCAAATATCATAAAAGAATTTGATATTGTTTGCGAGAAACTGAGGCTCGAAATAGTGCCACTAATATCAAATCTCAGCTTACAACTGACTATTGTGAAGTTTTCAACCAGCTGTATCATCTGGTTTGTGTTTGACAGTTATTTGATGAGAACAACCTCTGCATCTTCATAAATTCTTGAAATCAAATATCATAAAAAGATTTGATCAAGTTTACGGGGAGCTGAGGCTCGAAATAGTACCACTAATATCAAATATCAACTTCCAGCTGACTTTTATGAGATTTTCAACCAGTTGTATCATCTGATTTGTGTTTGACAGTCATTTGAAGTAATACATATTTAAATATCATTGACATCAAAGAACATAAAAAAGTTTGATTGAGTTCACGAGGAGCTGAGGCTCGAAATAGTGCCACTAATATCAAATCTCAACTTCCAGCTGACTTTTATGAATTTTTCAAACAGCTGTATTACCTAATTTGTGTTTGACAGTCATCTGAAGTAAACAACTTCTGCATTTTCAAAAATTATTGCAATCAAATATCATAAAAAGATTTGATTAAGTTTACAAGGAGCTGAAGCTCGAAATAGTGCCACCATGATCAAATCTCAGCTTCCAGCTGACGTCTATGAAGTTTTCAACCGGCTGAATCATCTAATTTGTGTTTTACAGTCATATGAAGTCAACAACTTCACCATCTTCAAAAATTATGGACATCAAATAACATAAAAAGATTTGATTAAGTTTACGAGAAACTGAGGCTCGAAATGGTGCCACCAATATCGAATCTCAACTTCAGCTGATTTTTGTGAAGGTTTGAACCAACTGTATCCTCTGGTTTGTGTTTGACAGTCATCTGAAGTCAACAACTTGTGCATTTTTGAAAATTATTGACATCAAATATCATAAGAAGATTTGATTAAGTTGACGAGGAGCTGAGGCTCGAAACAGTGCCACCAATATCTAGTCTCAACTCCCAACCAACTATTATGAAGTTTTCAACCAGCTGTGTCATCTAATTTGTGTTTGACAGCCATTTGAAGTAAATAACTTGTGCATTCTAAAGAAATATTGAAATCAAATATCACAAAAGGATTTGATCAAGTTAGCGAGGAGCTAAGGCTCGAAATAGTGCCACCAATATCGAATCTCAACTTCTAGCTGACTTTCACGATGTTCCAAACCAACTGTATCATCTTGTCTGTGTTTGACAATCATTTGAAGTAGACAACTTCTGCATTTTTAAAAATTATTGACATCAAATAACATAAAAAAATTTGGTCAAGTTTACAAGGAGCTGAGGCTCGAAATAGTGCCACCAATATCAAATCTCAACCTCCAGCTGACTATTGTAGAGTTTTCAACCAGCTGTATCATCTGGTGTGTGTTTGACAGTTATTTGCAGTGAACAACTCCTGCATTTTGAAAAATTATTGACATCAAATTACATAAAAACATTTAATGAAGCTTACGATGCACTGAGGCTCGAAATAGTGCCACCATAATCAAATCTCAACTTCCAGCTGGCTATTATGAAGTTTTCAATCAGCTGTATCATCTTATTTTGTATTTGATAGTCATATGAAGTCAACAACTTCTCCATTCTCAAGAATTATTGACATCAATTAAGATAAAAAGATTTTATTAAGTTTACGGAGGACTAAACCTCAAAATAGTGCCACCATTATCAAATATCAACTTCCAGCTGACTTTTATGAAATTTTCAACCAACTATATCATCTGGTTTGTGTTTGGCAGTCATTTGAAGTCAACAACTTCTTCATTTCAAAAAATGAATGAGATGGAATATCATGAAAAGATTTGATCAAGCTAGCGAGACGCAGAGGCTAGAAATAGTGCCACCAATATCAAATCCCAACTTCCAGCTGACTTTTATAAAGTTTTCAATAAACTAAATCATCTGGTTTATGTTTGACAGTCTTCTGAAGTGAACAACCTCTGCATTTCCAAAATTATTGAAATTAAATATCATAGAGAGATTTGATCAAGTTTACGAGGAGCTGAGGCTCGAAACAGTGCCACCAATATCAAATTTCAACTTCCAACTGACTTTTATGAGGTTTCCAACTAGCTCTGTCATCTAGTTTGTGTTTGACAGTAATTTGAAGCGAATAATTTTTGAATGGTCCCAGAAATAAATTACCATCCGCCAAAATAAACTTCTTTTCTTGACGGTTGAGTAGTTTTCCCTCTTCAATATGAGCCAACAGTCCTGGAACGCTTTTAGTTAATTCCAGGAACTAATTATGCCCCATAGCATTTATGATGTCATTTGCACATTGATTCAAACTTCAGGAACAAGACAAAGTCGTATAGAAGAAAATCTGGAAAGTAAGGTCACGTGAGGTGCTTTCTTAATACAAAACTTGTAAATTGATTCCCTTTAAAATTTGCTGGCTGACTTTGAGGTGAAATTCAGAACATAGTTCCATCCGAATTGAATTTGAAACTGTTGAACCTTTTTTCGGTATAAACACCCCCTAACCATCCTATTGTAAGGCTAAAGGTTTCGTCTCAAATGTTGAAAACTCTTCTATATCAATCCTCTGAATGTCTTTTTATCAATGGTATCAAAGCGGCATCCTTTTATATCACGGCCAATAAATTATGTGCTGCGAGAATTCAAGATTATATTTAATGCCAAAACTATCTGGAATATCACAATTGTAGGGATACAATAGTCCACAAGTTCCTTCTGCTCCTCCTTTATAACAATCACTTGTTTGCAATGTCTTAGCAAAGACGTGCAAATAAACCCGTATGCCAAGAAACGACACTTCACACTTATTTGCATTCCTTTAAAGGAGCTAATGAGACCGAAAACGATTCACAGAACAAATACAACACTCAAATCAACATTGTGAAAATAAACTATTGCACAACAAAAAGCGTAACGAACCAAAACGCTGGAAACTCTGAATCGTTGCAGAGCTTCGATAGAATATCATTCTGTAATTCTGTTTCATATCATGCTACAAAGACTGAATTACCGTAATTTTTGTTTACGGTGAAGTTGACTGAACGCAAGGAAGGCAAAGTGGCACCCAGTAATATATTCCACTTTTTCAACCCAACAGCAGCCTTTTTTTATTGAATTACTTTTGAATGGTACACAAACTAATTCAATTATTCGTGCACAAAAGCACATTCCCAATATTGGCTGATATGTGATTGATTTTAAATTTCAATCGGAAATATCGGTTTCAGAATGTGAAAGGAAATTCTTTGTTTGGAGTTCAAACAGTTATTTGTGTTATATAAAACATTTAAACCGTAGCAAAATCCACATAGCGTGCAAAGCGAAAAGGCATATATATTTCACATCGACAAAAAATTTGTTAAAATACACAGACGTATTGACGTGGTAATCGGTCATGTGGATTTTATAAAATAAAACCCCTTTTAAGTTCTTGCATATCAAGAATAAGTGATAAATTTCAGGGTAGGCAATTTTTGTGCGCCCTCCATATTTTTACTGCCACAAATATCTCAACTCAAACATTCAAAACATAAAAACAGAACAACAAAATATTTGCTTTGGAGTGTAAAATTTGTTTTGGCGCATCCTGAAGCCTGATATTGCCTTTGGGGTAACGACATGTTCCCACCCCTCACCCGTCAGGGTTTTAGCTTGGGGTTACTGCAGCAAAAGCGCTCAATCCTGCATGCAAAAAAACAATTGCGCAAGTGCACAAGTCTACGTTGTAGTAAAACAACAATAGCACCTGACATATGCCGCAGATTCATTCCAACTTTCAAACGAGCCAGGATAAACTGAATCAAATGGGAATTGTAGTGCATGTTGCTGTCATAAACAAATTTTTTTAGAAACAATCCTAAATATTCGATTTTTGTTGTTAAAAGTGTGCAATGGCACCACAAGCATCAGACAGGTAGATTTTGTGGGCCACTGACATCTAGGTGTAGTGACGACCTCTGTATGCGGTCCACGTGAGCATCGTTCAGAATACATTCCTGCTACGAGTGTGTAGAGTAAATGCGTATAGATTTAGGACCACACCCATATCTAGATATCTCACCAAAGTACACTACACCTAATTTCACTACCTGATAGAGACCTCGACAAGTCATCATGATATTATAGTAGATAGATATGATTATTTGAAAAATGATCCTGACTAAATAAAGATTAAAAAAAATATATATCAAAATGACAAAAAAAAAATAATTCAAATCGGCAGAATTATTATGGCTACAAACGTAAAATATCAAGAAAAGGTGAAAAAAATGACGGCGATTCGTGTTCCTGACGCAGAATTCAACAAATCTAAACAAAATAATGTAAACAAAACGCTTATAAACCTGAAATAATAAAAAACAGGCCCGAGATCGATCGACCTGGTTCACAGCAAGACGTAGCGTTTATAACGTAGTAAAGAAGCTCAAAAAGAAAGGCAACAACGGCGAAACGCGATCCGTCTGCCTGGCATCTGGATCTTGGCTTTCAGATCCAATTGGACTGGATTCCAGGTGGTCAGGTGATCCGGGGTGGAAGTTAGGTACTTGTACAGTACTGTGTCTCGGTTCGAACGACGTTGAATCACGGATTAAAGCGATAGAAAATCAATACTAATACTAATCTGAACACGTGGGCTACTCCGCCGATTAATAACAAATGGCCAAACTGCCTCAAAATATTCGGCCGGAGCACAGGTTTATCCCAAAAGAATCTCCATACTTGGGTTTGCATAGGCAACAAGTAACTCTGGGAAAAACCCACAAAATTGCAGTAGTAAAGCTTCTTCAATTATTGTAGTATATTTTAGACGGTTTAAGCACAACCTAAATTGCTTATGTGCAAGTATTTGTTCGAGTTCATTAAGTGTCACCTGAGTGCCAATATTTTCATGCGTCCTGGATGTACATTTCAGAACAGGCATCTTGTTTTATGTCCTTGAGGTATATTAATAAAGATCACAGTTTTTTTACGGGTACACATGAGAAGACAAGACGGAAAAATAAATTCAAATTGCAAAATTGATATAGCAACAAAAATAAAATATCAAGAGAAGGTGTAAAAAAATGTGGGCAATTCGCATCCCTGATGCAAGCTTCAATAAGTCTCAACAGAATAATGTGAACAAAACGCTTATAAACCTACTCCAGGAAAAAAGTACGAAATAGTGAGAAACAGACCCGAGATCGATCGACCTGGTTTACAGCAGGACATAGCGTTTAATGTAGTAAAGAAGCTCAAAAAAAGGAAGGCGACAACGGCGAAAGGCGGTCCGTCTGCCTGGCATCTGGATCTTGGCCTTCAGGTCTAATTGGACTGAATTCCAGGTGGTCAGGAGATCCGGGGTAGAAGTTAGGTGGTTCGAACAACGTTCAATCGCGGATGATAGCGATTGAAAATTTTTACTATTACTAATCAAAACACGTGGGCTGCTCAGCCGATTAAAAACAAATGATCAAACGGCCTCAAAATATTCGATCGGACCACTGGTTTATCCCAAAAGAATCCCCAAACTTGGGTTGGCAAGGCAACAAGAAACTTTGGATAAGCCCTACAAAATTGCGGCAGTAAAACTCCTTCAATTATTGTAGTATACCCATTTATTCAGCATGAAAGTCTATTCTATATCATAAGAATATTTGAAATCACAGTTTATTACGGGGACACATGAGTAGACTAATGACAGAAAATAAACTAGAATATGCAAAATTCATACAGCAACAAAAGTGATATATTAAGAAAAGGTCAAATGAAATAGCGGCTATTCTCGTTTAGACACAGACTTCATAAGTCTCAACAAAATAATGTGAATAAAACCCTTAGAAATGTAAATCAGGTCCGAGATCGATCGAACTGGTTCATAGCAGGACGTAGCGTTTATAACGTTATATAACCGCAAAATTACACAATAAAACAAAAACTGAATACGTGGCGAAGCCACGAGGAGCCTTATTACATAAATTAGCACAAACATACAAAAGTCTTTAACAAATAAATAAATAAAACTGAACCACTCAGCGGGTGACGTCGCTGGAGATTTTAATTGATCCGCCTTGCATTTGGATCTAGGCCTTCAGGTCTAATTGGACTGGATTCCAGGTGGTCAGGAGATCCGGGATGGAACTTAGGTAATTTTAATATATTTGAGACGGTATAAACTCAATATTAATTGCTTGAGCTCATTTAGTGTAACCTGAATGCTAATTGATGCCAGGCATCTTGTTCTACGTCCTTGGGGTATATTAGTCAGTTCCATTTGATACCCCTTTATTCAGCATGAGAGTCTATTCTATATCATAAGAGTAATCAAGATAACAGTTTTTTCACGGGAACCCATGAGGAGACTTTGACAAAAAAATAAATTAAATCAATATAGCAACAAAAGTAAAATATCAAGAGAAGATAAAACAAAATGGCGGCGATTCGTGTCCCTGACGCAGAGTTCAACATATCTCAACAAAATAATGCGAACAAAACGCTTATAAACCTACTTCAGAGGAAAAGTACAAAATAATGAATAACAGGCTTGAGATCGATCGACCTGGTTTACAGCGGGACGTAGCGTTTATAAAGTAATATATCCGCAAAATTACACAATAAAAAAAAATACTGAATACATTACATGAATTAGCACAAACATACAAAAGTCCAAGTAGCAAATAAATAAATAAAGCCGAACCACTTAGCGGGTGACGTCGCTGGAAATTTTAATTGATCCGCCTGGCATCTGAATCTTGGCCTTCAGGTCCAATTGGACTGGATTCCAGGTGGTCAGAAGATCCAGGATGGAAGTAGTATATTTAAGACAATTTAAACACAGCCTTAATAGTTTATGCGCAAGTAATTGTTCAAATGTATTTAGTGTAACCGGAATGTCAATATTTTCAGGCGTCCTGGATGTACATTTCAGAACAGGCATCTTGTTCTACGTCCTTGTGGTATATTTATCAATTCCATTTAATACCCATTTATTCGGCTTGAAAGTCTATTCTATACCTTGAGAATAATTTAGATCACAGTTTTTTTACGGGGACACATTATTAGACCATTGACAAAAAAAATTATCAATATCCGCAAAGTTAATTTAGCAACTTAAGTAGAATATCAATAAGTTTCAACAAAATAATGTTAACATAACGCTCATAAACCTACTCCAGAAAAAAAGTACAAAATAATGAAAAACAGGCCCGAGATCGATCGACCTGGTTTACAGCAGCATTTTAGAACAGGCATCCTGTTCTACGTCCTTGGCGTATATTACACAGTTGCATTTGATATCTATTTATTCGGCATGGAAGTCTATTCGATATCATAAGAATAACTTAGATCACAGTTTTTTCCGGGGACGCATATGTGCACATAATATATAGCACAATAACAATATATTTTTTATATGGATTTGAAGCTTCAAGATCGGAGGATGAATCAATATTTGTGCTTAAATGAAAGTTACAAAGACATATTTCATGATTTGTCTCGTTAATTGAAGTCCTTCATGTACATAGACGGATATAAAAAAGCAATTATTGAACAGAACTCGAATCAATACAAAGTTTCTTCATTCGAATCAATTTAATTATTCTCTGCCGATTTATAAAACATTCTCCAAGTAAAAAAAGTTTTCGAATGTTGAAACCGTATCATTTGATCTCTTATGATATACTTGTGGTGTTGGAAGGCCATTAGCAGGGTGGAAAGGAGACGGCGGTGCTTTTACAAGTGGGCCACGAGGAAATAAGGGCTGGGTGCAAGGAACTGAGTAGGTTCAGTGCCAAGTTCCCGGCACTCGAAGCTTCGCTACTGGGACAATCGATACAAGCGGCCTTTCGCGGCGCGGCAGCCGGTTATGGACCCAGACAATCTCACACCCTCAACTCACACACTCACCACTGCAGCATGCAACAGATTCGACAATTATCAAAAATGAAATCAGAATAAATTCATATATTTGTGACTTTTCAAATGTGAAATGTGTTTTTTGTTTGCAGGTGACGGGCATTGTAGGTCGTGCTGACGTCTTGGCGTGTGTCTTCTTCTTGATTTCTCTGCTGGCGTACCACGGGTAAGCATTTCTCTTTCATTCATGATTTCCCACAAAATAGCGTCAGGTTTGAATCAAATATGTGTGTGAGGCTTCAAAAAAAGAATACATTTTGTTTGTTTCCACCCAAACGCTCGGGAGAAAATCGGGTTTTCGGTAATAGAATACGAAGATAAAAAAAGGCGGAAAATGTCGAGGATACCGTAAATTGTTTGCACTGATGTTAACAGAATTCCGTTAGATTTAAAGTCGTGCGAATGGTGTTGTCCGCAGGGAGCGCGCAGATAACACCTCAAATTGAGTCCCCGAACAACTAGAGGACAAAGCGAAACTAACTTGACTATCAGGAAATTTTATTGCATTTCCACGGAAATTTCTATTGTTGCGGCAATTTTTCCCTAATAGATTTTATTGTGGAAATTCTGAATGAATACCGGCGTTGGTGTATTGAATTTCTGATGAAAGCACAGATAAGTTAATCAGAATTCGTCACTCCATTCCAAAATGGCCTCTTTTGATTTGTTTGTAACATGGCCTACCCACAAAACATATTCCGAACAACGGAACAATTTTATTAGAACTCATGCTCGAAGTTAATTTTGCTGAGAAGGATGTGCCAAAAAACTCTTTTCCAACATCGGTCTCATCCAAACTAGGTTTTCCACGTGGTAAAGCAATAACCATGTTCCATATTCATATTCTCAATCTTCTGAATATGTTGGTCTATTGAGCCTCAATTGTATATGAGAAATAATTGAATGAGTTAATTTGGTGTGAACTGAATGCCAACATTATCAAGCTTTGTTGACGTTCATTTTAGAACAGGTACGTGGTCTCTTGGAGCACTTATATCAAAAGACCCCTATCTTGTCTTTGATTCATTCAAACTATAATTGACGTACAGCAAAATGATATTTTATCTATAGACTGTTGAAAACATTTCTTCCAAGAAATGTTTCCCCCAAAACTCTTTCCCGACATCAGTCTTATCCAAACTAGGTTGTCCACGTGGTAAGACCATCTTGAGAGTAATAATTTCATCATATTCACATGTCTTGTTAGATTTTTGGACCATATTCATATTTCCGTTCCTTCAATTATAATATAAATAGTTCATATATCTCTATTGCTTGCTTGCAGGAAAAGCAAATTTCCTAATTTTGTAAGAGTCCGGCAAACTGTGCATTTGCTTACTCTTACATCATATCATAAAGATAATCAGGACTACAGTTCTTCTGCGGGGACACATGAGGCAGTTTGTTATAATGTACCAAGCCTACATAAATTCGAAAGCAGGACAATAGATTCCCATCTTGTTTTTGATTCATCCAAACAATAACTGACGCACAGCAAAAAGATATCTCATGTATAGACGGTTAGAAACATTTCTTCCAAGAAATGTGTCTCCCAAAACTCTTTCCCAACATCAGTCTTATCAAAACTAGATGCCCAAATGGTAAGACCATCTTGAGAGTAATAATTTCATTATATTCACCTATCCTGTTAGATTTCTGGTTAATATCCATATTTCCATTCCTTCAATTACTATATGAATAGTTTATATATCTCTATTGCTTGCTTGCAAGAAAAGCACATTCCTTAATTTTGTAAGAGTGCAGCAAACTGTGAATTTGTTGACTCGTACACTATATAATGAAAGTAATCAAGACTACAGTTCTTCTGCGGGGACATATAAGGTAGCTTTTATATAATGTACCAAGCCTATATAAATTTGAAAGCAGGACAATAGACTCCCATCTTGTTTTTTATTCATTCAGACTTTAATTGACGCACAGCAAATGGATATTTTATCTATAGATTGTTGGAAACATTTCTTCCAAGTAATAATTTTATCATATTCACATATCCTTGTAAATTTCTGGACCATATTTATATTTATATTCCTTCAATTATTATATGAATAATTCATATACCTCTATTGCTTGTTTGCGAGAAGAACACATTTCTCAATTCTGTAAGAGTGCAGCAAACTGTGAATCTGCCGACTCGTACACTATATCATATAAGTAATCAAGACTACAGTTCTTCTGCGGGGACACATGAGTTTGCTTTTATATAATGAACAATGCTTATATAAATTTTATCTATATACTGTTGAAAACATTTCTTCCAAGAAGTATGTCCCCCAAAACTCTTTCCCAACATCAGTCTCATCCAAACTAGATTTTCCACGTGGTAAGACCATCTTGAGAGTAATAATTTCATTATATTCACATATCCTTGTAAATTTCTGGACATATTGATATTTATATTTCTTCAATTATTATATAAATAATTCATTTACCTCTATTGCTTGTTTGCGAGAAAAGCACATTCATCAATTTCGTAAAAGTGCAACAAACTGTGGATTTGCTGACTCTTACATTATATTATGAAAACAATTAAGACTACAGTTCTTCTGCGGGGACACATGAGGTTGCTTTTATATAATGTACCAAGCCTATATCAATTTGAAAGCAGGCCAATAGACTTCAATCTTGTGTTTGATCCATCCAAACTATAATTGATGCACAGCAAAAAGATATTTCATCTATAGACTGTTGAAAACATTTTTTCCAAAAAATGCATCCCCCAAAGCTCTTTTCCAACATCAGTCTTATCAAAATAGGTCGTCTACGTGGTAAAATCATCTTGAGGGTAAACATTCCATTACATTCACATATTCTGTTAGATTTCTGAACCATATTCATATTTCTGTTTCTTCAATTATTATATGAATAGTTCATATACCTCTATTGCTGCTTGCTTGCAAGAAATGTACATTCCTCAATTTTGTAAGAGTTCAGCAAACTGTGAATTTGCTGACTCGTACACTGTATTATAAAAATAATCAGGACTACAGTTCTTCTGCGGGGACACATGGGGCAGCTTTTATATAAAGTACAATGCCTATATAAATTTGAGAACATCTTGTTTTTATACCCAGTGTTCTGTATGCTCGGAGTAATTTTTCGGAAGGGGGTGTGTCTTGAAACTCTTTCCCAACATCGGTCTCATCCAAACTAGGTTGTCCATGTGGTAAAGCTATCTTGAGAGTAGCCTTCCTTCAACCCCTACGTGGGTTGAAACCTTAGCTTGTCCGTAGGAAATGGCGTGCGGATATAACGTAATTTTTGTTACGCGATAAATTGTCCCCACTCACATCACGCAATAAAAATGAATGAATAAATATTGACACCACCTGCAGAAGAATGCCTGAAAGAAAAAGAAACAAATAGAGCTGGTGAGCGCAGAAAAAGAAAATCAAAAATATTGTGTGTAAAATATATTGGAAAAAAAAATAATAATAATGAATAACACAAAGGAAATCTGCAATTATATTTCGTGCGAGTCCTCCGCGACGATGGGTACTACAAGGGTCCTACCTATCAAAGCTGGCCAGTCGATTTACAATAAAATAGAATTATATAAATTTGCCATAACAATGTTCTCCTGAAAAGAAGTTAGATTGAATAAGATCAGAGCTGAAGGCCGTATTAACAAAATATGCGATATGGTGCAGAAACAAAACAAAAATGAAATCAAATTTCCAACAAAAAGAAGAGGCGGGGCTGAGCCGCGTAGCACACAGTTTGAATTTTCTTTTCTAAAGATGTTGCAATTGTTAATTTTTGTTTATTGCAGGCACGCTGACGGTCGATGCCAAGTGTGGACCAGCGTCATTTTGGGGGGCTTAAGTATGCTAGCCAAGGAAACTGGTATTACAGTTTTTGTTCTCAATTTAGTGTATGATTTATATCGTTGTTGGCCGCACTTACGACGTACCATAACTGATGTACGTTGGAATGATGAAAGTACGAAGTTTGTACGACGAGCTGCCAAAGTGCTTGTATCTGTGAGTATTATTGAATATATATGAATCCAATAATTAATCAAAAAGCATTAGAAAATAATCCCCATTTCGAACAGTCAAAATTAATTAATGATTTGTGCGCTGAATACTGGCCACATTTTCAGCTTTGTTCTAAATTATTAATTACTAATTCGTATTCCTATATAACCTCATCTTGAGGTTATTTATTATTCAGAATTTTGATTTTTTGCTTATTTCCAGTTGGGCGTCCTTTTAGCGGTTCGACTGGCGATGCTTCAAGGATCCTTACCCAAATTCTCCCAGCAGGATAATCCTACAGCGTTTCACCCTTCGTTGTATGTCAGGTATGTGTTGATAGACCTGCACATATTGCATTTTTATTCTTCATTACATGCGATGTACTACAGAATATTTCGCATTCCTTCCAAATTACATTCTTTTCAAATTTTCTGCTATATTAAACCACTTTTAATATGACAAAGCTTTACTTTTAAATAATTTAGAACGGAATTGCATATTTAAAATTGTTCTTACAGAAGAACAGAACTTGGTAGTTCATTTCGATTCCTGCACTTTACGCAAGTATCGATGTTTGCGGTAATTGAAAAAGTTGTCCGAATAAACAACTCTATCTTGGTTGCTGCACAAGTTTATTAGTTATGTTTACAGCTGCTGAGATTTGCGACCATCGTTAACGCTTAATGGCAGGCAAAAAGTTTGCAAAATGTATGTTTCAATACTCGGGAGAAGGACGCGACGAACTGGCGCGCAACGTTCCATTAGTTGCTCGAGTACTTAATTATGTTTCAATGTGCTCTACACTAACACTGCCATCACTGAATCATCATATATATCATCAGAAGTACAATTAGGAAACCAAAATTATAAGTAACACTAAAATTTTGCAGTCTCATATACTAATAATGCTAAATAACAGGGTGTGGCTTCAATCTACAGTCTACAAGGAGGCGTGGCTTGAAACTATAAAGGTTCAACTAACATATGATTCTTCAAAAACATTCTTTTGATTTGGATAGTATAGAAGTGCTTCATGTTCAAGGACATGGTTTTACATTAAATCTGTTAGAATGATTAATTTTGCAATCTTATATACTACATATGCTAAATGAGTGGATGTGGCTTGAATCTAAAGTGGTTTAACCAAAGATATGATACAACAGACGTTGAAACAATAGAGAAGGCGTGGCTTGAAGCTATAAAGGTTCAACCAACATATGATTTTACAAAACAATTCCTTTCATTTCGATAGTATGGAAGTGTCTCATGCTCAAGGACGTGGTTTCAAATCAAATCAGCTGGAATCATTTATTTCGCAGTCTTATATACTAATTATACCAAATAAGAGGGTGGGGCTCAAACCTACAGTGGTTTAACCAAAAAGATGGTACAATAGATGTTGAAACAATACAAGGGGCGTAGTTTGAGTCTATAATGGTTTAGCTAACATATGTTTCTCCAAAAATATTCCTTTGATTTGTAGATTATGAAAGTGATTCATGTTCGAGAACGTAACTTCAAATTGAATCTGTCAGAATCATTGATTCTGCGGTTTTATATATTAATTATGTTGAATAAGTGGGTATAGCATGAATCAATAGTAGTTTAACTGTAGAAATGGTGCAATAGACATAGAAGAAATTCAGGGGGCGTGGCTTGAATCTAAAATGGTGTGATCAACATTTTCATATTCATAAACATCCCTTTGATTTGAATAATTTAAAAGAGCTTCATGTTCAAGGACGTGTTTGCAAATTAAATCTGTTAAAATCATTGATTTGGCAGTCTTAGATAAGAGGGTATGGCTTAAAGCTACAGTGGTTCAATTAAGGCGTGACTTGGAGCTATAATGGTCTAACCAACATATGACTCTTCAAAAACATTCCTTTGATTTGGATAGTATGAAAGTGCTTCATGTCCAAGGACGTAGTTTCAAATGAAATCTGCTAGAGTCAGTGATTTTGCAGTCTTATGTACTAATTTTGCTACATTAGATGGTGTGGCTTAGATCTACAGTGGTTGAACTAAAGAGATAGTATAATAGACGTTGAAACAATAGTAAGAGCGTGACTTGAAGCTATAGTGGTTTAACTAACATATGCTTCTTCAAAAACATTCCTTTAATTTGGATAGTAGGAAAGTGCTTTATGCTCAAGGACTTGGTTTCAAGTTGAATCTGTTAGAATCATTTATTTTGTAGTTTTATACAATAATTATGCTAAATAAGAGGGTGTGGCTTGAATTTACAGTAGTTTAACCTTAAGAAGATGGTACAATGGACGTTGAAACAGTAAAGAGGGCGTGGCTTGAAACTATAATGATTCAACTAACATATGATTTTTCAAAAACATTCTTTTAATTTCGATAGTATGAAAGTGTCTCATGTTCACGGACATGGTTTCAAATTGAATTTGTTAGAATCAATAATTTTGCAGTCCCATATATCAATTGTGCTGAATAAGAGGGTGTGGCTGAAGTCTACAGGGGTTCAACTAAAGAGACGGTACAAAAGATGTTGAAACAATACAAGGGGCGTGACTTGAAGCTATTATTGTCTAAATAACATATGATTCTCCAAAAGAATTTCTTTGATTTGGATAGTATGGAAATGCTTCATGTTCAAGGACGTGGTTTCTTCATTATGCTGAATAAGAGGATGTGGCTCAAATCTACAGTGGTTTAATTGAAGAGATAAAACAATAGAAGTAGATACGGTAGAAAGGCATGGCTTGTAGCTATAATGGTTCAACTAACATATGATTCTTCAGAAATATTCCTTCGATTTGGATAGTATGAATGTGCTCTTTGTTCAAGGACGTTATTTCAAATTAAATCACTTAGAATAATTAATTTTGTTGTCTACTAATTATGCTCAATAAGAGGGTGTGGCTTAAATCTACTCTGGTTCAACTAAAGGGGTGGTACAATTGACGTTGAAATAGTAAAGAAGGCGTGGCTTGAAGCTATAATAGCCTAATTGACATATGATTCTTCCGAAACATTCTTTCGATTTTAATAGTATGCAAGTGCTTCATGTTTAAAGACGTGGTTCTAGATCAAATCTGTCAGAATCATCAATTTTGTAGTCTTATATACTAAATATGCTGAATAAGTGGGCGTAGCTCAAATCTACAGTGGTTTGACTAAAGAGATGGTACAATAGATGTTGAAACAATACAAGGGGTGTGGTTTGAACCTATAATAGTTCAACTAACATATGATTCTTCAAAAATATTTTTTTGATTTGGATACTCTGGAAGTGCCTCATGTTCAAAGACCTGGTTTTAAATTAAATCTGTTAGAATCATCAATTTTGCAGTCTTATATACTAAATACGCTGAATAAGAGGGTGTGGCTTGAATCTACAGTGGTTCAACTAAAGAGGTGGTACTATAGACGTTACAACAATTGAGCAGGCGTGGCTTGAAGCTATAATGGTTAAACTGACATATGATTCTTCAAAAACATTTCTTCGATTTGAATTGTATGAAAGTGCTTCATGTTCCAGGACTTAGATTTGAATTAAATCCGTTTGAATAATAAGTTTTGCTGTCTAATATACTGATTATGCTAAATAAGAGGGTGTGACTCGAATCTACAGTAGTTCAACTAGAGAGACGGTACAAAAGATGTTGAAACAATAAAGCGGGGCGTGGCTTGAAGCTTCAGTGGTTTAACAAACATCTGACTCTTTGAAAACTTTTCTTTCATTTGGATAGTATGGAAGTGCTTCATGTTCAAGGACGTGATTCCCATTAAATCTGTCAAAATCATCAATTTTGCAGTCTTTTATACTGATAATGCTAAGAGGGTGTGGCTTAAGTCTACAGTGGTTTAACTAAAGAAGTGGTACAATTGACGTTGAAATAGTAGAGGAAGCGTGGCTTGAAGCCATAATGGCTTAATTGACATATGATTCTTCAGAAACATTCCTTCTATTTGAATAGTATGCAAGTGCTTCATGTTCAAAGACGTAGTCTTAGATTAAATCTGTCAGAATCATTAATTTTGCAGTCTTATATACTAAATACGCTGAATAAGTTAATGTGGCTTGAATCTACAGTGGTTTAACTAAAGAGGTGGTACAATAGATGCTGAAACAATACAAGAGGCGTAGCTTGAAACTATAATGGTCCAACTAACATATGATTTTCCAAAAATATTCTTTTGATGAGGACACTTTGGAAGTGCTTCATGTTCAAAGACCTGGTTTTAAATTAAATCTGTTAGAATCATCAATTTTGCAGTCTTATATATTAATTATACTAAATAAGAGGGTGTGGCTTGAATCTACAGTGGTTTGACTAAAGAGATGATACAATAGTTGTTGGACGAATAGAAAAAGCGTGGCTTGGAGCAATAATGGTTTAACTGACATTATGTTTCTCCAAAAACATTCCTTTTATTTGATAGTATGAAAGTGCTCCATGTTCACGGACGTGGTCTTAAGTAAAATCTGTTAGAATCGATAATTTTGCCGTTCTATATACTAATTATGCGTGCATAAGTAGGTGTGGCTTAAATCTACAGTGGTTTAATCAAAGAGATGGTACAATAGACGTTGAAACAATAAAGGGGGCGTGGCTTGAAACTATAATGGTTTAATCTACATATGATTCACCATAAACATTTGATTTGGATAGTATGAAAGTGCTTTATATTCAAGGGCGTGGTTTTGAATTAAATCTGTTGGAATAATTAATTTTGTAGCCTTTTATACTCAATATGCTGAATAAGAGGATGTGACTTGAATCTACAGTGATTTAACTGAAGAGATGGTACAATAGAGAGGGCGTGGCTTGAAGCTTCAATGGTTTAACCAACATATGATTCTTCAAAAACATTCCTTCGATTTTGATAGTATGAAAGTGCCTTATGTTCATGGGCGTGGTTTTAAATTAAATCAATTTTGCAGTCTTATATACTGATTAAGCTAAATAAGAGGGTGTGGCTTGAATCTACAGTGGTTAAACTAAAAAGATGGTACAATAGACGTTGAAACAATATAGGGGGCGTGGCTTGAAGCCATAAAAATATATATATAAGATTTTAAATGTGCAAAGTTAGAGCTCTCATTTCGTTTCTAGATTATTGACGTTCTCGTACTTGGCCGCCTTCAACTGGTGGCTCCTTTTATGCCCAGCCACCCTATCTCACGACTGGCAAATGGGCTCCGTACCTCTACTAACATCTGCAGCAGATAGCCGCAACTTAGTTACGTGCTTGTTCTTCGCTACAGCTACACTTATTGCCTACAGGAGTCTCCAAGACTTCGAGGTAACTTAATGTTTTACAACTTGGACGCATGACAGACATGTTAATGTACTGTGTGATTTGAATTCCACTTGTCAAGTTTGGAATTGCATTGTGCTAGTTTTTTTTCTTTATTGTAGCAACAACGTCACGTCCCTCTGGTGCTCGGCCTCTTGCTTCTTGTGCTGCCGTTCCTGCCAGCAGCAAACTTATTAGTAACCGTAGGATTTGTGGTAGCAGAGCGAGTTCTGTACATCCCAAGTTTGGGATGTGTTTTGCTCGTAGTATACGGGGCACAACTTCTGTGGACAGCAGTAGTAAGACATCGCCAAACCATCGTGTTTGCTGCAGTGCTGCTTCTCGTTGCAGGATGCTGTAGAGTTGTTCACAGGAACAGGGACTGGCATTCACGAGCGTCTTTACTAAGGTAAAAGAAAAGTTTATTTTCATGTACTCTTACAATAATTGTATGAGTTTTGTTAGCGTGACTTCAAACTTTTCTTATTGTACAAGAGAAAGTTGTGCATATTAATGAGAACTAATTATAACGCAGGTATCACAAATCTACAACTAAGTTCGAGTGTTAGCTTCATAAATGAACATATTATTACACAATCTTAATGAAATCTGGCAAAGTAATTTTTAATTCAACGGAGAAAGCTATTTAAATGAAAACAGTTTTTTGGTGCAGCAATGGGAAGTTCGATGTCCCCTGCTGCTGCAAATTTGGTTTTTGGTTCAATTATTTGCATCTCTCTCTCTGTTCCCACTATAACAAATGACTTTATCCCATTGAAAAAATGTCGCTTCGTATTTCAGGGCAGGCCTAATGGCACTCCCGCACAACGCCAAAATGCATTACAACTTTGCCAATTTCCTGCGGGACACCGATCGACCGGAACTCGCTATTTCTCACTACCACAAAGCATTGCAGTAAGTCATCGTAGCTTATAGGGTGTTTGGAATATTGTGTTTGGAATATTGTGTTGTACGTTGTGTTTTGAATGCAGATTATGGCCGGCGTATGCCAGTGCACATAACAACCTCGGGACGCTGATGAACACGGACGACTTGGCGGAGCACCATTTCCTAGCGGCGATTAGGTACTCCGCTGATCATGTAAATGCTCATTATAACTTGGGACAGTTGTATAGGTAAGTCTGTTCAACTTACTAGGTACCTGCATAATTTATAATACCTACTCAATATTTCATCAAGAAGTTGTGGTATTATTAACTTCCATCTTACCATACTCACGACATATCAATAATAATGAGGGCTGTTCTCAAAATAGTTCAATATAAATTACTTATTTTTCTTCGTTCAGTTATGGATGTATCAGCACATAACCCCAACTGTCATCCCAATAAATATTTATTTCATTTAGAACGTTCAATAGAATTCAATTGATCACAAAAATGTATTTTAACTATAAATAAGCAATTATACTCAAATAAAAGCTGCAGCAAACAGCCTCAAATGTTTAATTCGGTTCAGTCGATCTCAATCATAATGCGAGGTGCACAACGAGATGTTATAGAAGTGTTAAAGAAAATTTCATTTTACGACTGATGGTTTCAAATTTATGCGGAAAATTCGAAAATACTGTTATATGAAATGCACTTCCGGTTCAGCCGATTTATACAAAGCTAGAAGATAACCATTTAGATGCTACAGTTATTTCAAATACTAAATTTCAATATCCTACGACCAGCCATTGTTGATTTATGCGGAAAAGTGCTCTTTCAATTCAGCTGATCGCAATCATGATACGAGGTACATAACTAGATATCAAAGAAGTGCTCAATACCGAATTTCAATACTCTATGGCCAATTGTTTCGAATTTGTGCGCAAAATTCTAAAACATTGTCAAGTGAAGTACACTTCCAGTTCAGCCATAATGCCAGTCTACGGCCAATTGTTTCGAATTTATGCAAAAAATTCTGGAAGACTGTCTATTAAAATGCACTTTCAGTTCAGTCGATCTTAATAAAAATGGGATATGAATATTCAAATGGTACAACTGTCTTAAATACTGAATTCTAACGTTCTACGTCCAACTCAAAGAATATTCCGAGTAAAGTGCACTTTCAGTTCAGACGATCGCAATCATAATACGAGGTGTACAACTAGATGTTTGAGCAGTGCTTGATACATAATTTCAATATTTTATGGCTGGTTGTTTTGAATTGATGCAAAAAATTCGAAGAATTCAATATGCAAAATGCAATTACAGTTCAGTCGATCGCAATCATAATATGAGGTGTACAGCTTGATTTAATAAAAATGTTTAATACAAAATTTCAATATTCAATGCCTGATTGTTTCAAATTTATGTACAAAATTCAAAAAGTCTGATATTTGAAGTGCACTTTAAGTTCAGTCGATCGCAATTGTAATACGAGGTGTACAACTAGATGTTATGGAAGTATTTACTACGAAATTCCAATAATTGACGACTGATTGTTTCAAGTTTGTGCGGAAAACTCAAACATTTTGGATTCATGCAAAAAGTTCAGAAAAAGTTTGATGTAAAGTGCACTCCCGGTTCAGTCGATCGCAATCATAATACGAAGTGTACAACTAGATGTTTAAGCAGTGCTTGATACATAATTTCAATATTTTATGGCTGGTTGTTTTGAATTGATGCAAAAAATTCGAAGAATTCAATATGCAAAATGCAATTACAGTTCAGTCGATCGCAATTATAATACGAGGTGTACAGCTTGATTTTATAAAAATGTTCAATACAAAATTTCAATATTTAATGCCTGATTGTTTCAAATTCATGTACAAAATTCTAAAAGTCCGATATTTGAAGTGCACATTGAGTTCAGTCGATCGCAATTATAATACGAGGTGTACAACTAGATGTTATGGAAGTACCTACTATGAAATTCCAATAATTGACGACTGATTGTTTCAAATTTGTGCGGAAAACTCAACCATTTTGGATTCATGCAAAAAGTTCAAAAAAAGTTTGATGTAAAGTGCACTTCTGGTTCAGTCGATTGCAATCATAATACGAGGTGTACAACTAGATGTTTGCAGTGCTTGATACATAATTTCAATATTTTATGGCTGGTTGTTTTGAATTGATGCAAAAAATTCGAAGAATTCAATATATAAAATGCAATTACAGTTCAGTCGATCGCAATCATAATATGAGGTGTACAGCTTGATTTTATAGAAATGTTCAATACAAAATTTCAATATTTAATGCCTGATTGTTTCAAATTTATGCACAAAATTCTAAAAGTCCGATATTTGAAGTGCACTTTGAGTTCAGTCGATCGCAGTCATAACACGAGGTGTACAACTAGATGTTATAGAAGTGCTTAATATGAAATTAATTCATTTTTTTTGCCATTACAGGAAGGCGAATCGGACGGCAGAATCAGCCCGAATGCTGGAGCGTTGTATTCGACTGGAACCAGCCTTCACTCCTGCTTATTTGGAGCTAGTAAAATTACGAGGTCGGCAAGACTCAAGTGTTGGCTCTTTGCTCAAAAAAGTTGTGCATCTTAATTCCAGAGATCCGCAGCATATTACCAACTACGCGAATTGGTTGCGAGAGCAAGGTATGAGTAACAAGATTAGTTTTCAACAAGCGGGCTTCGCCCGCTTTAACCAAGCTCGAAAGTGATGGCATTTATTATAAATATATGTTTTTAGGCTTGTATATTTCGGCCTCTCGGTATTATTGGAAAGCCCTGGAAATAGCTCCATCATATCAAGCTGCAGTTCTTGGTGCCAGTCAAATTTTGAGACTACAGGGCCGACATTCACAGCTTTTGCAATTAATCACCAGATGGCATTCAGTACTACGGTTACAAAGGGGAAGTTTACCGTTAAGTCCTCACGTTTATCTTCACGGCTGGCAGCTCAAAACCGAGTTGAATAGTAAAGCGAGGGCGTACGACCCTTGTCCGACGTTACTTTGCGTAAGTTTATCAAATTATTTGTAATTCATGGTTGAATATAATTTTATTTTTGTAGGGGCGTAGATGCGTGCCAGCCCATCCTCGACCACTCCGCTTCGGCCATCTACAGCCGGTGCAGCTCCACCAAGTCCATCCTGCTTGCAACAGGACAACTCGGACACCCCGCTGCTTTTCAACTGTTCGCCAGTGTCGCCTAACGCGCAGCAGATGGCACCACAAACTACAAAAATCCGCGCACCAACATTTTATGGTGCCCCATTTGTTGGACTCAGTGTAGTTTACAAATTTGTGATAATTGTAAAATATTTGTTAGGTCGCCACTTTCGAAAACTATTTCGATCATATATTTCATAAAATAATGAAAGTAAATTAGATTAGGCGTAAAAAGATTACGAAAGAAATTGAAATATATCATCGACAAACAATTTTGATATCTGGTGATGAAGATCCGGGTTAATATGCCTCTGATATTTATTAGGTAATGGAATAACTTGAAGAGACCACGTGACAGGGTGAGACAGTAATAAAACTTCATATTCATCTATAAACTAGAAGAAGGGTTGGGATTTAGTTACATATCACATGGGGACACGTAAGTTTTTTTTTATTTTTTTTTATTTTGCTTAATTTTTTCTTGATATGGTGAAGGACGTAACAACGAAACTTTTAATTAGCATCTTAAAGTACCTGAGTTCGATTATACACTAAGTATATTTAGATTTGGCAATATAAAGTTAGTATGCTCAGCAGAAGAATTAAGTGCCATAAGAAATTTTGTATTACCACAGTATTATTTGGTAAGGTTATGTAATTGTACATATATTTAGCTTAGGGTAAAGTTAAACTGACTGATTTCGTATTGCAAGTGATAACTTTCTAGTGTGTTAAATATGCTACAAAGAAACTTCAAGCGAACCAACCGGTTTACAGGTTTCATAAATAATATATTTTTTAAACATAATGTAATGTGTATATATGAGTACTTGGTAGATAATAGCCAATAAGCCCATTTCAGATTATACAATTCTCAATTTTTCAAGCTATGCGAAAAACTCGAAAAATTGCTCAGCAAACTGCACTTTTGGTTCAGCCGATCGCAATCATAATGCGAGGTGTACAACTAGATGTTATTGAATTGCCTAACACGAAGTTTATATTTTCTTCTGCTGATTGTTTTGAATTTATGTCAGATAAAATGCACAATTTCAAATATTAAATTTTAACATCCTATGGCTAACCGTTTTGGATCAATGCAAAATATTCTAAAAAAGTGTCAAGTAAAGTGCACTTCTGATTCAGCCGATCGCAATCATAATGCGAGGAGCTAGATGTTATGGAAGTGTTGAATACGAAATTTCAATATTTTACGACTGATTGTTTCAAATTCATGCGGAAAATTCAAAAATACTATTATATAAAATGCATTTCCGGTTCAGCCGATTGATACAAAAATACAAAATAAATATTTAGATGCTACAACAATTACAAATACTGAATTTTAATATCATAAGACTAGCCATTTTTTGATAATGCGACAAATTCAAATGAAGCTCTCAAGTGAAGTGCACTTTCGGTTCATCTGATCGCAATCATAATGCGAAGTGCATAACAAGATTTCAAAGAAGTTTCTTATACCAAATTTAAATACTCTACAATAAATCGTCTCGAATTAACGCGAAATAATCTGAAAGACTGTCTACTGAAGTGCATTTCCAGTTCAGTCGATCTTAATGAAAATAGGATTTGAATATTTGAATGGTAATTTGACTCAAATATTTCAATATTTTATGGCTGATTGTTTTGCATTTATGCAAAAAATTCTGAAAGACTATCATATGAAGTGCACTTTTGGTTCAGTCGATCTCAGTGAGAATAGGATATGAATATCTGAATGGAACAACGGTTTCAAATAGTGAATTCTGTCATTTTACGTTCAACAAATTTGGACTAATGCAAAATTTTTTAAAAAAAACAATATTTCACGGCTTATTGGTTTGAATTGCTGCGGAATATTCGAAAATACTGTTATATAAAATGCATTTCCGGTTCAGCCGATTGATACAAAAATACAAGATAACCTATCAGAGGCTATAGCAATGACAAATACTGAATTTCAACATTCGATGACTAACCATTTTGGATTTATGCACAAAATTAGAAAATAATTAGGGTAAAGTGCACTTCCGGCTCAGCTGATCACAATCATAATACGACGTGTACAACTTCGTAGGAGTGCCTAAAACAAAATTTCAATATTTCACGACGGATTGTTTAGAATTTATGCAAAAAAAAAATCGAGAAATCTGTTATATGGAGTGCACTTTCGGTTCAGTCGATCGCAATCATAATACGAGGTGTACAACTGAATATTAAAGAAGAGCTTGATACAAAATTTAAAAATTTCACGACTAATTGTTTCAAATTTATGCGGAAAATTGGAAGTCTGTTATATAAAGTGTACCTCCAGTTCAGTCGATCGTAATCATAATACGGAGTGTACAACTAGATCAAATGCACTTCCAGTTCAGTCGATCGCAATTACAATACAAGGTGTATAAAAAGATTTTATCGAAGTGTTTAATACAAAATTTCAATATTTTACAGCTGATTGTTTTGACTTATGCAAAAAATTGGAATAGTACGTTAAATGAAGTACACTTCTGGTTCAGTCAATTGCAATCATAATACGCGGTGTATAACTAAATTTGATAAAAGAGCTTAATACAAAATTTGAGTTTTCACGGCTGGTTGTTTTGAATCAATGCAAAAAATTCGAAAAGTATGTTATATAAAGTGCACTTCAAGTCCAGTCGATCGTAATCATAATATAAGGTGTACAATTAGATTTCATAGAAGTGCTTAGTAATTTCCATATTTTACTGCTGATTGTTTTGAGTTCATGCAAAAAACTCGAATAGTCTGTTATATAAAGTGCACTTTCTATTCAGTCGATCGCAATCATCATACGAGGAGCACAACTAGATTTCATACATTTCATACAAAATTTCAATATTTCACGACTGATTGTTTTAAGTTTATGAAAAAAATTCTGAAAGACTGTCATTTAAAGTGCACTTCCGGTTCAGTCGATCCTTATGAAAATAGGATATGAATATTTAAATGGAACAACTGTCTCAAATACTCAATTCTAATATTTTACGTTCAACAGTTTTGGATTCATGCGAAAAACTCAAAATATTCTGGAGAAAAGTGCACTTGCAGTTCAGTCGATCGCAATCATAATATGAGGTCCACAACAAGACCTTATAGCAGTGCTCAATACAAAATTCCAATATTTTACGGCTGATAGTTTTGAATTTATGCTAAAAATTCGAAAAGTCTGTTATTTAAAGTGAAGTTCCAGTTCAGTCGATCGCAATCATAATACGAGGTGTACAAATAGATGTTATGGAAGTGCTGAATACGAAATTTCAATATTTTACGACTAATTGTTCCAAATTTATGGGGAAAGTTTGAAAATGCTGTCGTTTAAAGTGTACTTCCGGTTCAGCCGATTGATACAAAATTACAATTGCAGATACTAAATTTCAACATACTACGACTACCAATTTTGAAGTTGAGCGAAAAATTCAAAAAAAGTTTCAAGTAAAGTGCACTTTCGGTTCAGACGATTGCAATCATAATGCGAGGTGCACAACTAGACCTTGACGGATTTTGAGATTGGCAAACACTTACATACGTACCAAAGTCAAGCCGAAAGCAGTCAAAATGGATTTTCATCAACATCTCGAAATATGGTGGTGAGATAAAAGCTTAATTTTGTATTGTTGGAAGGATTGTATTATCTGAAATGGGCTCAACATACTTTTGAAACATTAATATAAATCTATGCGTGGTGCCATAACTGCTGTGAATCTGATTTGTAAGTAACAGAAAATAATTATTCCATTGATCAAAAGCATTACTTTCAAGGGTCCATAAAATAATATTGTATACTACTCATCCATCAGGAATATAAATATCTTCAAATCAGTGTTTGGCGCCCGGCAGTATTTGTGTGCGACGCTCATCATTTGTTTCTGTTTTTATTTAATAAAAAGTAAAATACAATTGTTGCTTTTTTTATCCCGCATTCAAATACAATTTCAATTTAATTTATATTCTGTATTATATTACATATTTGTTTTGAATTAATTTTTTGTGATTGATGCTGGCGCGCCACGCGTGAACGAATCCAAATCATTCCATTCAATTATCTAAAGTGTAACTGATTGTCAATTTCACGTACATTAGAACTTTTTATTTAAATAAGCAAAAATACAAAAATATAACAAAGTTCTTACAAAATTACTTTCACTAAATTTCTCTTCAAACAAAAAATGAATTATTTCCTTAGTGGCCTTGTACATATCCGTAATGTTTTCCTCCGTGGTGTCCGCCATGTTTCCCATAATTGCTTCCATGATTATGATGCGCCTCGTGTCCACCATGTTTATTAAACCCTTGATGTTCTTCATCGTAATGTCCTTTATCGCGGTGTCCCTTTTTCCCGTAATGATCATCATGGTAGTCACTGCGGTGACTTCCGCCTTTTTTGTGCCCGCCATTTTTTTTGTTATGATGCGCATGGAAGTCTCCATATTTACTATGGTGTCCTGATTTGTGGTAATCGTCATAAAACTTATGCTCCTTGTGGTATTCATCCCGGAAGAATTTATTGTGGTACCCTGTGGTTTTATGGCCTTTTTTGTGTCCTTTTTTTTCACCAAATTTAGCACCCTTGTGTCCTTTTTCACTTTCGTGGTGTTTGGAGTAGTGGGAGCCTTCGTCGTGGTGCTTATCGGCATGACCTCCGTGGTCGGAGTAGTGTCCTGAGTGGTGGTCTTTTCCATGATGTCCAATTTGTTTTAAATCATGGTGGTGATCTTTTTTGTACCCTTTATCGCCTTTTTCCCCGTGTGATTCGTGGTGCTCTAAGTGGTGTTTTTCTCCACCCCCATCGGAGTAATGATGCCCTGGTGCTGATTGAACGAACACAACACACAAAGCACTAAGCAATAGTAATTTTAGTGTCAACATTTCTAAAGATTCGAACAGACTGAATGTAGAAATTGGGTTTGCATTTATATATCAATCAGAGCGAAGCAAAGTGATCGAAAAACTTGACAATTAGTGGTTCACGCTTGAGCAACGCGATCGATTCAAAATTATCGAAAAAATTGTGTTGTGCAATAGTTTTTTCAATAACAACAGTCTGTTGTAAAAATTTTGTGGGGTGCGAAAGTAAATAATTGTACTTTTACTTTTGTAAAAACAAATTAATAATTGGATAATGAGGTTTGATTGAATAATAATAGAATCATTGAGTTTTATAGGAAGTTGAATTAAGAAAAATTCAATAAGACTGTCATATAAAGTGCACTTCCGGTCCAGCCGATTGGTACAAAAATTAAATATAATAATAAAGACATCACGGCAATCTCAAATACTGAATTTTAGCATCCTACGATTAACCATTTTGGATTAATGCGAAAAATTCAAAAAAGTTTCAAGTAAAGTGCACTTTTGGTTCAGCTGATCACAATCATCATACAAGATACATAACTAGATATTAAGTAACTGCCTAATATCAAATTTTAATACTTTAGGGCCAATCGTTTCGAATTTATGCCAAATATTCTGCAAGACTATCAAGTAAAGTGCAATTCCGGCTCAGTCGATCTCAATGAAAATAAGATATAAACATCTAAATGGTACAACTGTCTTGAATACTGAATATTAACATTCTACGTCAAACTCAAAACAAATCCGTGTAACGTGCACTTCCATTCCAGTCGATCGCAATCATAATACGAGGTGTACAACTGGATTTTATAGAAGTTCCTAATACAAAATTTCAATATTTTACGGTTGGTCATTTTGAGTTTATGCAAAAAACTCGAAAATTCTGTTATATAAAGTGCACTTTCAGTTCAGTCGATCGCAATCATAGTACGAGATGTACAACTAGATTCAATAGACGTGCTTAATCCAAAATTTTAATGTTTTACGGCAGATTGTTTTGAATTCATACGAAAAACTCGAAAAATCTGTTATATAAAGTGCACTTCTGGTTCAGTCGATCGCACTCATAATATGGAGTGCACATATAAATGTTATAGAAGTGCTGAATACGGAATTCTAATATTTTACGACTGATTACTTCAAATTCATGCGGCAAATTCGAAAATTTGTTATATAAGGTGCACTTCTGGCTCAGCCGATCGCAATCATAAAACGAGGTGCTCAACTATATTTTATAGAATTGTTTAATACAAAATTCCAATATTTTATGGCTGATTGTATTAAATTTATACAAAAAATTCGAAAATTCTGTTATATAAAGTGCACTTCTTGCTCAGTCGATCGCAATCATAATGTCAGATGCGCAACTAGATACTAAAAAAGTGCTGAATACGGAATTCCAATATTTTACGGCTGATTGCTTCAAATTTATGCGGAAAATTCGAAAATACTGTCGTATAAAATGCACTTCCAGTTCAGCCGATTGATATAAAAATATAAAATGACCTCAAAAATGCTGCAACAATTTCAAATATCAAATTTCAACATCCTATGTTCAACTATTTTGGATTTATGCTTAGAATTTCAAAAAATCTTCAAGTAAGAAGCACTTTTGGTTCAGCCGATCGCAATCATAATGCAAAATGTACAACAAAATGCTATAGAAGTGCTTGATATGAGATTTTAATATTCTACGTCTGATTGTTTTGAATTTATGCGGAAAATTCGAAAATACTGTCATATAAAGTGCACTTCCGATCCAGCCGATTGATACAGAAATATAGAGAAACAATTTGAATGCCACAAAAGTGCACTTTCGGCTTAGCCGATCGTAATCATAATGCGAGGTTTACAACTAGATGTTAAAAAAATCTGAATACGAAATCTCAATATTCTATGGCTGATTGTTTCGAACGTATGCGAAAAATTCGAAAAGACTGTTATATAAAGTGCACTTCCGGTCCAGCCGATTATCACAAAAATGTAATATAATCATTTAGATGCAGCAACAATTTCCAATACCAAATTATAACATCCTACGGCTATCCATTTTTGTTTTATACGAAAAATTCGAAAAAAGTTTCAAGTAAAGTGCACTTCCGGTACAAGCATTTGCAACAATAATGTGAGGTGTACAAATAGACCCTGAACCAGACTTAAATACAAAATTTCAACATTATACGGTCAAAAGGCTCTGATTCAGGGATGTAATTTGGGTACCGTTTATCAAAATTTGTCTCGGACTATTCAAGCTGTACGTACAACTTTATGCTAGCGTTGCGCTAGGGCAAGTGCACGAACTTATTTGCAAAGTTCATGCACATTTAGCCTGCCATCTCTGAGAACAAGCGTGAACTATTTACCATTCATTACAGTTCACTGCTGCTACCTCTACTGAGTCGGTAACGCGCCGCTACTGAGATTACTTAGCGCTTTGTTTCACAGATGGCTCTTGTATCAGTTTTAAAATTACAGTTCGCTTCATTGTTAATTGTCATTTTAATTGACGTAAAGTTATAAACATTGAAATTTATTGCAATTAAGTTGAATATGAGATAAATTCAAGTGATTAATTTTGTATTCTATTATATTTAAATAAGCTCCAGCAATTAGTTCACATTTCAATACACAGATGGCACTACAGAGCTCGTTTGTAATACATGTAAAGTTGATATATTAAATTGTGGTTAAACGGCTGCTTGTATCAAAATTTTTGTTGGGAACTTTTAATTTTAGTTTTTAATTGTTCACCAGATGGACATTAATAAATTTTGCAATACTGCATGTGTTTTGAAATAAGTTCAGCTATCAGTTCACGTTTTGCTACAGAGGTGGCACCACGTAGCTCGTTTGAAATAAATAAAATACAAATACATTTTTTTTGGCTAAACGGCTGATTTTATCGGAAATTCTGTGAGGAGTTCTTAATTTAATTTTTTAATTTTCCACCAAATTTAATCAAAATTGAAATATATTAAAAATTAATTATTTTCAGTTAATGTAGGAAGCTATTTTTCGTTCGATTTTGCTCCGCCAGAGAGCGCAGAAACTCACAGACTGTCTTCTATTCTAGCGCACGCGCATTGTTCAATTCGTTCAACAGTTCAGAAGTTTGTAGCGGGAAACCGGCTCTTGAATGACAACAATCCGCACTCTCCGCCAGGTAGTAGGCGAGGACACTGCTGCGCGAGTATTCTCTAAATCCGGAAAAATGTGACGAAAATTGAAGTGTTAGTGAAAAGTGTGTGTGTTTTGAGTGTCAAGTGAGTGAACAACATGCCGTTCGTACAAAGAATCGTTGAGCCTAGGTATCTTAGCAGGACGAGTCTTCATAATGAAAATGGGGCGCCTTTAGTGGATGACGGTGAATTGGAAGCTGTTACAAATAATACGTTAAGTAATGCGTTGAGACAGTTGGCGTCCTTAGTGCTAGTTGCTGATGATATTTTTACTGAACTTACTAAAGAACTCCGAAAAGTTTCCGAACGGTCGGCGGCACTCAAAATTAAAATTGGAGGCGTGGATGGGAAACTCTGTGGATATGACCCCAAAAAGGTTCCAGTTCGTAAGTAACAAATATTATATTCAATACATAAATCATTCTTTAATGGCAAAATTTGTCTATAAAGATATTTAGCATGCATAATCCTCTTAAAGTCACATATAATTCGTATTAAATTTCGATGTTTAATGTCTGGTCGTTCTTATGACAAGCAAAGTTGAATATCTCTTGAGTTTTTTGTCTGACTGTACCACAAAAATCCGGCTTAACTGCGCGCCCTTACCTATGGCTTCGGTTCTGGTATGCTTACCTGAAGATTATTATACCTTGAATAACTTCTATAATTAAATATGGCAGTAAAAACTACATCATTACTTTTTATTTTTTGCATTGTTTTTATTTACATATAAGATCTAGTTGTGCACCTCGCATTATAATTGCAATCGGCTGAAACGGAAATGCACTTCAATAAGAATATTAGATCACTAGATACTTATAATCTATTTTAATTGAGATCGACTGAACCGGAAATGCATTTTGTTCAGCAGCCTTTTAGAATTTTTCGCCTAAATTCGAAACAATCAACCGTAGGGTATTGAAATTAAGTATTCCAGTCTGCTGTAGCATCTGAATGATTGCCTACTATTCTCATATCAATCGGCTGAATTGGAAGTGCACTTTATATAACAGTATTTTTGAATTTTGTGCATGAATTCAAAACAATCAGCCGTAAAATATTGAAATTCCGTATAAAGCACTTCTATAATATCTAGTTGTGCACCTCGCATTATGATTGCAATCGACTGAACCGAAAATCTACACTTTACTTGAAATTTTGTTAAGAATTTTTCACATTAATTCAAAACGGTTAAACGTAGAAGGTTAGAATTCAGTATTTAAGACGACTATACCATCTAGAAGCTCATATCCTATTTTCATTGAGATCGACTGAACCGGAAGTGCACTTTACTTCACAGTCTTCAAATATTTTTAGCAAAATTCAAAACAATCAGTCTTAAAATATTGATACTTCGTATTAAGCACTTTCATTTATTTATTATGATTGCGATCGGATGAACCAGAAGTGCCCTTTATTAATTTTTTTAATTTTTTCCCATAAATTCAAACATGTTGAACGTTAAATGTTTCAAGTATTCAAGACGATTGTAACTCCCAGGTAATCATATCCCATTTTCATTGAGATCGACTGAACTGGAAATGCACTTAACTTGGAGGTTTCCCGGCATTTTTCGCATATATTCGAAACAGTCAGCAGTAAAATATTGCAATTCCGTATAAGGCACTTCTATAGCATCTAGTGCTACAATTCTCATAATGATTGCAATCGGCTGACGCGGAAGTGCACTTTACTTGGAACTTTTTCCAAATTTTTAGCACTAATCCAAAACGGTTGATCGTAAAATATTACAATTTAATATTTAAAATGGTTGTAGCTTCGAGAAGCTCATATCTTATTTTCATTAAGATCGACTGAACCAGAAGTGTACTTTACTTGACAGCCTGTTGGTATTTTTCGCATAAATTCGAAACAATTAACCGTAGAACATTGAAATTCTGTATCAAGTACTTATACAACAACTAATTGTGCACCTTGCATTATGATCGCAATCGGCTGAACCAGAAGTGCAGTTTATTCAATTTCTTTTTAAAATTTTTCGAATAAATTCATTAAGGTTGTACTTTAAATGTTAGAATTCAGTATTTAGGACGATTGTACCTTCCAGATGATAATATATTATTTTCATTGAGATCGACTGAACGGGAAGTGCACTTTACTCGGGAATTTTTTTGAGTTGGAAGTAGAATGTTAGAATTCATATCCTATTTTCATCAAGATCGGCTGATCTGGAAGTGCACTTTACTTGACAATTTTTTAATATTTCTCGCATAAATTTGAAACAATCAGCCGTAAAATATTGAAATTTTATATTAAACACTTCTATAACATCTAGTTATGCACCTCGCATTATGATTGCAATCGGCTGAACTGAAAGCGCACTCTTTACTTGAATTTTTTTATGGATTTTTCCTCACTTATTCAAAACTGTTCAACGTAGAATCTTGAAATCCAGTATTTAAGATGATTGTACTATCTTAATATTAATACATATATTCTATTTTCATTAAGATTGACTGAATTGGAAGTGCACTTTACTTGACAGTCTCTTAGATTTTCTTGGCATAAATTCGAAACAATCAGTAGTAGAATATTTGAAGCATTTATATGACATGTAGTTCCATATTTCGCATTATAATTGGGATCAGCTGAACCAGAAATGCACTTTTCTTGAAACATTTTCTGAATTTTTCGCATAAATTCAAAACGGTTGAACATTGAATATTAGAATTCAGTATTCAAAACGATTGTATAATATAGAAAGATGCTTATATCCTACTTTCATCAAGATCGGCTGAACTGGAAGTGCACTTTACTTGAGAGTCTATTAGTATTTTTCTCTTAAATTTAAATCAATCAACCGTAGAATATTGAAATTTTGTATTAAGCACTTCTGTAATATCTAGTTGTGTACCTCGCATTATGATTGCAATCGGCTGAACTGGAAGTGCACACTTTATTTGAATTTTTTCATGAATTTCTTGCATTAATTCATAACGGTTGAACATAGAATGTTGGAATTCAGTATTCAAGACGATTGGTTCATCTAAATACTATATCCTATTTTTATTAAGATCGACTGAATTAGAAGTGCACTTTACCTGACAGTCTTTTAGAATTTTGCGTATAAATTCAAAACAATCAACCGTAGAGTATTGAAATTTAGCATTTCAGTCTGCTGTAGCATCTGAATGATTGTTTATTATTTTCATAGCAATCGGCTGAACCGGAAGTCCACTTTATATAACAGTATTTTCGAATTCTCCGCATAAATTTAAAACAATCAACTGTAGAATATTGAAATTTTGTATTAAGCACTTATATAACATGTTGTTGTACATCTCGCATTATGATTGCGATCGGCTGAACTGGAAGTGCACTTTACTCGGGAATTTTTGGGAGTTGAAAGTAGAATATTGAAATTTGGTATTTAAGACTATTTTACCTTTCAGATGCTCATATACTATTTTCATTGAGATCGACTGAAGCGGAAGTGCACTTTACTTGACAGATTTTTAGAATTCAGTTGTGACATTTGATTAAATGAAGAATTTATTTCTGATATTTTTATTTCAAGTTGGTTTCAAGTGTCAGGTTGTTTAGCTCAACTCAAGGACAGCGCAGTGTAGTCTACGATTGCCTGATAAGAAATTATCAGATATCGCCCACATGTGGAATGTATTAGGGTACTTTTAACTGATTAATTTAATGATGGTTCGTTTTGTAATATATTTATAATTCAATTTCATTGCAACAATAGGAATGTAGACAATTGTGCAACTCAATTTATTTATGCAGAACGTCTTACGGCTTCATACAAATTTGCAGTTGTTGGAGATCAGTTGATGATATAATGTTTCACTTTCTCGTTTGCGGATTGTGGTTCGCGGCTTCTTGACCTCGTTATCTAACTCAAAACGTGCACATTGAATCAAAAAATATTTTAATCTTGATATCTTGATTTAAGAATTCCTAAAAGGTTTAATTTTTTTATGTTGTAATCTGGGTCAAACTGTCTCGAACTCTGATTATTCTGATTAAATAACCGGATGTATGTGTGATCTCCAACGCCATGTTTTTTTTTTTGTAAACAAAAGGCTTCCAATTTATCAATGTAAGCTTAGTAAGTTCTGATAAATCGAACGAATTTTTAGCTGAGCTATCAATTTGTATTACGGGTTTTTATTGTTTTGAGCACTCAGCGGGATTATGGTATAAATAATTTATGACGGATGATCATAACGTTTGAGTCCTGGGTGGTCAGTCTTCCATTAAAAAATTTATATTTTCTTTGTTTCAATATAACAAAATTCTATTAGGAAAAGTTATTTAAATATTGGTGCACAGCTGAGGAAGATTCTCCCAAGAACAAAACCTGTTCTTTGTTACCTGAGAATTTTCTAAAGTCATTCACAATATTGGCTGCCCAAGGCTGAACGTATTTTTTTGTTGAAAGTATTGTATTTGCGACCTTGCCTTGCGCATTGCTCTTTTGCAACTTGTATTGTTGTTTCATTTTGATAATAGTGTGAAGAAATATAGGTTTGTTTCTTGAACTTTAATAAAAACTGGGTCGAATTAAGCTTGCCTTACGTTCGAAAATTAATTTTTCAATATGTATTACCACTTGGAGAAGATTTTTAAGTGTAAATATCTCAAGCTTACAGCTGTAAGTATCTACCCTAAAAATGGCAGACTGTAAAAAATATTTTTTTTTATCTGTCACGAGCGACAGATCGCATCAAATCCAAGCCCGTACACCTGAAAGATTGTTTCTCCACATTTATTGAGAACAATAAACTGTAATTTTACCATAAATTAATTAATTAGAAGAAACCAACGGAAGTAATTGTCCTAATTACCAATTAAATAATGGAAATACAATTATTCTTTTTTCTCAGCCTGTTTCCTGAAGTGAAAGTGGAACAGCAATCGAACTAAATTACTGTTTCCCTTTAAGCAATTCATGAAGTCGAATAATTTTATGTAATATAAATGTAAAAAGAGTTCAATAGTTGAAAGCAGCAAGTTCAGAGAAAAAAATTGTTCAAAGAACTGCCACCAGAGCTACGCAGCAATTTTTATCAAATTAAATAATGTTTACAAAATTATATCTCAAATCCCAGCACCTCACGCGTATAATTTTCACATAGTACAGTGACTTCCGATCAGCTGCCAGACAATACAGGGTCTCCCTTCCCTTACCCCCCTATTTCCTGGAGAGCCACCCTACCTCTACACACACAAATACACACACCTAACACATATTCCTATAAAAACAGGCGTAAAACTGAGGGAAACCTAAACCGTCATCACTGACGGTTAAAATTACTTACATAAATATTATTATTTAGCGTTTGTTTGGGCAAGTGGAACAAATTATCAAAAAATGGGTCAATACTCTTGTATAAAGTAAGTCCAATTGAAATTGAAACACTTTCTAAGTCTGCAAGGTTTGGAATTAAGGGCCTAATTGGTGAAAAAATTATTAATTACCGTCTGTCAACAAAACAAATGACAGTCTGGTTCATGGAAAACGGTAGAACAAAGTTGCAGACGTTTGTGATGTGCACATCACTACCTCTTTTTTCTATATATATGCCCAAATGTACCACTTTCAAGGTTATAGGCACAGAATGTTGGGCACAGTCAATTACCGTCCGTCAAAAAACTTATTTTCAGTGTTGTACATGTCCTATTCTCATCATTCAAACGTGGAACAATAGTTTTTACCTCAAAAATAATTTGAAAGGCATAACAACAAACAAAATTGTTTTCTGAAACCAATGTAAAACTCCCTAACTTTCCATAGTTAACATTTCAGTTCATTTGTCTGTTGTCAAGGCAATGTATTGCTACAAACAACTCTGATAATAGAACGTTATAAATTTCCCCCTGTCTGTGTTTATATGTACCTTTAGGTTCCTGAAATGTTCAAATACTTCAAAGGAGAAGTCGACAAAGCACTTTCCAACTAAATGTATTGATACACTGACATGTTAAATTTACCCCCGAGATTATTTTCCTAAAATGGAACTTCAAAATTTGGATGGCAGACTAATTAAAATCAATTTTTTAATGCAAATATTTCAAGCTTACATCTGTAAGTACTTTCCCTAAAAGTGGCAGACTGTATAAAATATTTTTTTTCATGTGTCTCGAGCGCCAGATCTTATTTATCTCCACATTAACGTCCTAATTTTTTGATTCGGAAAAAACTTTTCTTTGGTGGCATCTGGCAATTGCACGCGTGCTACGATGCACACATTCGTAGCCATATCATTCGCCTGGCTGCAGATGCCACCGCTAATCCGCGACCATGGGCGTCGAAATAGGGGCACTTTCACTTAAAAATAGATTTTACTGATCTTTACCAACGAGGAGCTTGGAGAATAATTTTTTTTGTACGTCTATGGTTCCGGGAAATGCGTGTGTACCTTGGGGTAGTTTCCCAACCGGAAACAGTGCAACGGACATTTATTACGCCTGTAAAAAATTGGAATGGTCGCTGCAGAAAGTGCATCACGCTGAAGAAATACAAATCGGACTAAATTCACTAGGGTGGCCTAAAGTTACGAAGCAGTGTGAATAAATAAAGGGATGAATATTTATTGGAGCTGGAGCTGAATAGTTCCCATCCAAAAATGAGATTATGCTTCCAAATTTGTTATGTATAGACCGCACCGTCAAATTAATTATTAATTACCGTCTGTCAACAAAACAAATGACTAGTTTGGTTCATAGAAAACGGTAGGACAAAGTTGCAGACGTTTGTCATGAGCACATCACTACCTCATTCTTCTATATATATGCCCCAATGTACCATTTTCAAGGTTACAGGCACAGTTTAACCCTAGATATTTAACGGAAATTGTTTGTTACTTTTTTGTAGTCATCCTTGACGGTGTATATATATACAATACACAAGCCCTAAATTAAAAACTAGACGGTTATTTTTGTCTGACAGGTGTTTTTTAATGTCACCTGCTTGATGAAATAAAATATTTTTTAAGTAAGATACTCGTAGATAAAAGTTCATCGCACTTTTATGTCAAATGTGTTACAAATACTTTTTAGTACAAACGCGTTACTTCCAATATCAGTTCCATGTTAATTTAGAAAGTCCTGGGTGCTAACGAATGTAAATATTTACTATATAGTAAATAAGTCATTTGCATAAACGCCTACAAGTCGAAGGATTCATTTACTGCGCTTAAGAAATTATTATTAATTATATATTCCTTTTTTGATCTTGTCGGCTTGTACTTAATCATTAAATATTTATTCATTACCTTTGTGCGCATGAATATTAATTTGATCTTATAATTAAGACAGTCAATTAAATTTACTTTAACTTTGAATTAAAATTCGTGCAAGTAAACTTCAAGATAAATTATTATTCTTGCAACATCCGATCCGTTAAGTTTTTTTCTACATACAACGTTTTTGGTTCTCGTTACCTTGTATAGCTAAACGTGTTTTCTTTCCGATTCGATTTACTGTGGGATAGTCGTCATTTGTTCAGGTTCAAGTCCAATACAAGTTTTTATAGAATTATTAAAGAATTCCAACTGTTATTGATGATAAAAATTGTCGCACAATGTGAATTTCGCCCTCGAACACTCACAACCAATCAGAGCGTCGTCAGACAGGCAGCGGGCCAATCGCAGCGCCACTACTCACCCCTCCAAACATACAGAACCAATCAGAGCGTCGCCAGACAGGCAGCGCACCAATCGCTCCTTTAAACCAATTCTCCCACTGTTAAACGTGAATTTATTATTACTTCATGAGAAATTCTATTGTTCGTTCTTTTACAGGCAAAAAAACTTCTAGATATACTTTTATTGCTACATACTTAAACTGAATCAGGAAATTTCAGATAAGGTTTACACTTTTTGACTGGTGATTTCAAAACCTGCATATTTTGTTTTGAATTTGAAATTTTTGGTCGGTCGTCATTTTGTTATTTGATCGAATAAGAAAAAATTGTTAATACAAATGTTTTAGAGGGCCGAAAGTAAATGCTGACAATTTTTGTATTTTTTAAATATGCCTTATAATAAGAGAGAAATACCGATTTTTCGAAAAACAATAATTATGAATTGGTGCTCCTAATCATAAATTTTAATTGAGAAAAGTTGTTTGTTCCACTGAATTCCAACTAATTTAATAATACCCTGCTTATAATAGAAAAAGAAAAATAAAAAAACAAGTTAAAAAACGTTTCAAAATGAAATTTAATTCAAATATTATCTGTTTTAAATTTAGAATAAGCTTGGCACATCTGCTACAATTTCCTACACACCCATATTGTCAAGTGCCCCTGATAATTTCATCTGTAACAGATCTAGTGAGCATCCCCTTCAATGTTTTTTTTACGCATGGCATATTGGGCGCAGGTATTGTTTGCAAATAATAACAACGCATGTGAAATGTTTTACTGTTGCCATGTGTTCTCTTCGATTTTTTTGCAGTATCTATCCACTTATTGTAATGCAAATTCAAACCTAACACACATTTATATATATATATATATATATATATATATATATATATATATATATATATATATATATATATATATATATATATATATATATATTTGAAGTGCCTGGACTGTCTTGTCGGGAGTGCATACCTTGTGTTTTATAAGAGCGGGTCAGGGGCCCAACACCACGAGAAGCTGCGGAGAAAACAGTTATGCCCGTGTTTGTAAGCCAGCTAGCTTTACATATACTGCACTTCAATCTATAAACACCAGAGGATGCTGTCAGTTCAATTGTGTTCACTTTCTTATAATCCACCTAAAACAAATTTCGCTGATGCAATAGTAAATGCTTCTAAAAATATTTTTCAAGAATAAGGCATACCGATAAATCTACTATCTGATCAAAAAAATGAATTTATGAATGTGTAGATTATGTATTAAGCCCGGTCCTGTTCATGCAACTTAGTCCTGTTCATGCAATCCAGTTCTGTTCATAGAACCTAGCCTTGTTTATGCAATTCAGTATTATTTTTACAGCACTGTCCCATTCATACTGCACAATCCAATTCATGCTGCACAATCCTATTCATGCTGCACAGTCCTGTTCATGCAGTCCAGTCCTGTTCATGTAACACAGTTCTATTCATGCAACTAACTCCTGTTATGCAGCACAGTCCTGTTCATGCAACCCAGTCCTGTTTATGCAGCTCAGTCCTGTTCATACAGCACATTCATTTCATGCTGCACAGTTCTGTTATATCCTGTTTATGTAGTTCAGTTATGTTTATGCAATCATATCAAGTTCATGCAACGTAGCCCTGTTCATGCAGCCCAGTTCTGCTTATGCGACGCAGCCCTGTTCATGCTGCATAGTCCTGTTATGCAGCACAGTCCAGTTGATGCAACGCAGCCCTGTTCATACAGCATAGTCCTTTCATGCTGCACAGTCCTGTTTTGTAGCTCTGTTCATGCAATCCAGTCCTGTTCATATCCCAACAGTCCTTTTATGCTGTACAGCTCTGTTTTGCAGCACAGTTCTGTTTTGTAGTACAGTCCTATTCATGCAACTTAGTCCTGTTCATGCAATCAAGTTCTGTTCATACAATCCAGTCCTGTTCGTGCAATCCAGTCCTGTTCATGCAATCAAGTCTTGCTTTAACAAAGCAGTCCTGTTCAGACAACTAAACCCTGTTCATGTAGCCTAGTCCTTTGCATGTAGTGCAGTCCAATTCATGCTTTGCTGCCTGTTCACACAGCCTAGTCCTGTTCATCCAACCAAATTCTATTCATGCAATCCAGTCCTATTAATGCTGACTAGTTTTGTTAAGGTAAACCATTTCTGTTCATGCAACCAAGTCCTGTTCATGCAACTCAGTCCTGTACAAGCTAACTAATCTTGTTCATGCATACCAGTCCTGTTCACGCAGATCAGTCTTGTTCATGCAAAACAGTCCTGTTCATACAACTAAGTTCTATTCATGCAATACAGTCTTATTTATGGAACCAAGTCCTGTTAATGCAAACCAGTCCTGTTCATGCAGCCCAGTTCTGTTTATACAGCACACTCATTCCATTCTTGTTATGCAGCATAGTTCTGTTCATGCAGCACAATACTGTTCATGTAGTCAAGTACTGTTTATGCAACGCAGTCTTCTTCCTTCTGCCTAGTACTATTTTTACAGCATAGTCCTATTCATGCTGCACAATCCTGTTCATACAACTCAGTCCTGTTCATGCAGCCCAGTCCCGCCCATGTAACATAGTTCTATTGATGCAACCAAGTCCTATTTATGCAATCCAGCCCTGTTCTTGCAGCCCAGTCCTGTTCATACAGCATATTCATTTCATGCTGTACAGTCTTGTTTTGCAGCACAGTCCTGTTCATGCAGCACAGTTCTGTCCATGCAATCAAAATACTGATTCTGCAGCGCAGCCTTGTTCATATTGCCCCGCTGATCAAGGAGAAGAACTTTATTATAGAAAGTTTATATATATATATATATATATATATATATATATATATATATATATATATATATATATATATATATATATATATATATATATATATATATATATATATATATGTATATATATATATATATATATATATATATATATATATATATATATATATATATATATATATATATACCGTCAAGGATGACTACAATTAAGTAACAAACAATTTCCGTTAAATATCTGAGATTAAACTGTGCCTGTAACTTTGAAAATGGTTCATTAGTGCATATATATAGAAGACAGAGGTAGTTATGTGCACATCACACACGTCTGCAACTTTGTCCTACCGTTTTCTATGAACCAAATTAGTCATTTGTTTTGTTGGCAGACAGTAATTAATAATTAATTTGACGGTGCAAGTTAAATACAAAAAAGTAGGCGGCTGAATTAAAAGTGGCCAAATCAGCGTGAAAATCCACAATTCCTTACTAGAAAAATTAATAACGATATGATAAATAATAAATAAGGTTATCAAATCAATATTCGTATCAAAAAGTCAATATTTTTCGAACAAAGATAACACGTTTCAACCCATTTTATTATCTCCTTCCTGGTGTTATATTTCTGTACACCTTTTTTTGGTTGCAGTTTATTTATTTTAGGAATAATCCTTTCAGTGTGAAAAGAATTGTTAAATTGTAGCGGTCAGGTGTAAATGGGAAGGATTCTTTTGTTGGCATCTTCTAAGAATTTGTTTTTGTAGTGGATAAGCCGGCTTGAAGTATTGTACGTTCATTCAAAATAATATGGGCACTAATTTGGCTTTTATTTGCTTGAACAACAAAATAAACTTGAAAACATTTTTCCGACTTGAAAAACAGTAGTTTTTCGAAAAAACTAATGGGCGGGCTTCGCCCGCTTTGAACAATTCGATTTTGTAAATTTAATAGTACTGTAAATGTATGAAATTTTGATGGTCACTGCTTTCTTCATATTTCCCACGCTGCAGACAAACTCCCAAGGGCTGTGTTTAAGGCCACAGCATCCCAACTACTACCTGAACCAAAAATATCACACACAACACTTTGTACTTCTTCTTTGATGGTTACGGAAGTAACAAACGCATTTAATAGCCCACAAATGGTTTTAATAGTTATTTGCTATAAAATTCAAAGTGTGAGAGGTGTCTGACCCGCTCTTGTGTTCGCATTCTTGCGCATAATTTTGTTTTGGATTTCTTGTTGCTTTAAGGAGTTTATCGTGTATCGGACCACACAATGAGGGTACTTATCACGGGAAAAATAAACAAAAGTGAAACACGCATTGCCCTTCCCTCTGCCTATAATAATTGGACCACAAGGAATGCATAACTAAGGGATGATTGCGTAATAAAACGAGGACCGTTTAATTAATGTTCTGTCGAGGGAATTGGCTCGTTTAGCAATTCCCATTTTGAATTAAAATTCCCATAAAAAAATCTATGGGAATAAAAGTAATTAAGAATGAACAACTTCAATCATACGAAAATATTAAAAATTCTCAGCCGTAATCGTATTATAACCTTGAAGGTATACCATTTTTAAAATAAAAATGTTAAATAAACTGTTTAGTCGTTCATTTCGGTAATGTCTGACTTCAGCACCGTTACTTAAGTATTCTTAGAACTGAAAATTGAGACTACAAAAGTAAACATGAGACAGACAGTGAATTTCTCTTCCATGTCAAGTATCTTACCTCAAGTCACGTAACGTAGCATCTCAGCGTTAAGAACGCTGTCAGTCGGTCAAACAAACTGCGTTGCTGCTTTGTTCAACTGTTTTCATTCTGAAATCGATGTTTTAAATAACATGAAAATTTATTCAAATTCTTTTGAAAGTCGTAAAAATTTGTAAGTCGAACAGCGGTTTAATTTAAGTATGACTTTAAAATACATATGGTAAACTATAAATATTATAATCTAGGATTACCTTATTTGGAAAGTTGTTGCTTGTATGTCGTAATATGCGCCTTCCTATTTGTATGAGTATTTTTTATTCAAGAGCCACAAAATGTAGCTTCAAAATCAATTATAAATTTTACTCAAGTGTTTCAAGACTTAATTACAAATTTCACAGGTTAAATATTTGTAATAATGCTTGAAATTACTTACAGGATATAATGTAATAACCCTCAAAGCGCTCAAGTTGACTACAAATGAAATATACCCGCATTCGACACGTTTACAAAACAATACTTAAGTCGAAGACCATAAAATATTGTATTGAGTCCCACGCATTCACTAAGAGGCTAACAATCTATAAAAAAAAGTGTGGGACAAAATAATGACTTATTATTAATTTGTCAATTTTAATTAATTAAATTCAATTAGATTGTGCGAAAATAGTTTCCCTTTTCTTGATTAATGGTTCAACATTTTAGCTTCGATTACCCTTTTTGTTGTGAATCAGTAATCGTTTTATAAGGTGGGCCCAATGAAGCAGAATAAAAGTGATCCGCGGAGCGAACCCACGCCAGATTTAACTCCAAATCTCCGTTTCTCTTGAATTGGCTTTATCTTATTGCCCAAACATGTTTTGAATAAGAAAATACTTCTGGCATTTGAAATATTGGTTTTGTAATAAATAATCAATCTTTTCACCATGGACAAACAAAAATAAAATATGTTTCTGCTACGATCCATTAATCGCATTTAAGAAAACCATCTTCCAATTTGCTTCGTTATACAAATGTAAAAAACTACGTTTGATGTGGTATTAATTACGCCCTTAAATAAGGGAGAGTCGTTACAAAATTCTCGGAGAAAAATATCGTAAACGGAAGTGCAAGCTTTGATCAGCGATTTTATTCTTTTCAAAAGAAAATTGAGCAAGAGGTATCAAAGTTTGCAGCAAGATTTCTTGCAATGAATACAATGTAAAAATGAATTTATGAATGTGTAGATTATGTATTAAATCCGGTCCTGTTCATGCAATTTAGTCCTGTTCATGCAATCAAGTCCTGTTTATGCAACTCAACCTTGTTCATGAAGTCCAGTATTATTTTTGCAGCACAGTCCTATTCATACTGCACAATCCTATACATGCTGCAGAATCCCATTCGTGCTGCACAATCCTATTCATGCTGCACAGTCCTGTTCATACAATCCAGTCCTGCTCATGCAGTCCAGTCCTGTTCATGTAACACAGTTCCATTCATGCTACTAAGTCCTGTTATGCAGCACAGTCCTGTTCATGCAGCCCAGTTCTGTTCATGCAGCTCAGTCCCATTTATACAGCACATTCATTTCATGCAGCACAGATCTGTTATGCGGCACAGTCCTGTTTATGTAGCCCAGTTTTGTTTATGCAAAAATCCTGTTTATGCAATGCAGCCCTGTTCATACAGCATAGTCCTGTTCATGCTGCACGGTCCTGTTAAACAGCACAGTCCTGTTCATGCTGCACAGTCCTATTAAAAAGCACTGTTCAGTTGATACAACGCAGCCCCATTCATACAGCACAATCCTTTCATGCTGCACAATTCTGTTCTGCAGCACAGTCCTATTCATGCATCTCAGTTCTGTTCATTCTATCAAGTTCTGTTTATACAATCCAGTCCTGTTCATGCAATCAAGTCTCGCTCTAACAAAGCAGTCCTGTTCATACAATCAAGCCCTGTTCATGCAGCTTAGTCTTTTGCGTGCAGCAAAGTCCTATTCATTCCTCACAACCTGTTCCTACAGCTTGATCCTATTCAATTAATCAAGTCCTGTTCATACAATCCAGTCCTATTCATATTGACTAGTTTTGTTACTGTAGACCAGTCCTGTTCATGCAACCAAGTCCTGTTCATACAACTCAGTCCTGTACAAGCTGACTAATTTTGTTCATGCATACCAGTCCTGTTCAAGCAGACCAGTCTTGTTCATGCATACCAGTCCTGTTCATACAACTAAGTTCCATTCATGCAACACAGTCTTATTCATGCAACTAAGTCCTATTAATGTGAACCAGCCCTATTTATGCAGCCCAGTCGTGTTTATACAGCCCATTCATTTCATGCTGCACAGTCTTGTTTTGCAGCATTGTCCTGTTCATGCAGTCAAGTACTGTTTATGCAACGCAGTCTTGTTCCTTCTGCCCAGTACTATTTTTACAGCACAGTCCTATTCATGCTGCACAATCCTGTTCATACAAATCAGTCCTGTGCATACAGCCCAGACCTGTTCATAATGCTCAGTCCTGTTCATGCAGTCCAGTCTTGTCCATGTAACACAGTTCTATTGATGCAACCAAGTTCTGTTCATGCAATCCAGCCCTGTTCTTGCAGCCCAGTCCTGTTCATACAGCATATGCATTTCTTGCTGTATAGTCTTGTTTTGCAGCACAGTTCTGTTCATGCAACACAGTTCTGTCCATGCAATCAAGTACTGATTCTGCAGCGCAGCCTTGTTCATATTGCCAAGTCCTGTTCATGCAACTAAGTCCTTTTTATGCAACGCATCCCTGTTCATTCAGCCCAATCCTGTTCATATAGCACAGTCCTTCCACGCCGCACTGTCCTTTTCTGCTGCACAATCCTTCCATGCAGCATAGTCCTGTTCATGCAGTCCAGTCCTGTTAAAGCAGTCCAGTCCTGTTAATATAATCCAGTTCTGTTCATCCAACCTAGTCTTATTTATGCAACCATGTTCTGCTCATGCAGCCCAATCAAGTTTATGCAACACAGTCTTATTCATGAAACCAAGTTCTCTGTATGCAACTCAGCCCTGTTAATCAGTCCAGTCCTGTTCATACAGCACAGTCCTTCCATGTAGCACAGTTCTGTTATGCAGCACAGTCCTGTTGTCCATTCCTGTTCATACAGCACATTCTCTCATGCTAAACAATCCTTTTATGCAGCACAGTCCTGTTCATGCCGCATAGTTCTGTTCATGCAATCAAGTTCTGTGTATGCAATCCAGTTCTGCTCATGCAAAGAATGTAGCCTTGTTCATATAACCGAATCCTGATCATGCAGCTTTATCCTGTTCATGCAACCAGTTCCTGCTCATGCAGCCTAGTCCTTAACATGTAGGGCTGTCCTCTTCATGCTTCACATGCTGTTCGTGCAGCCCAATTTCATTCATCCAGCCAAATCTTGTTCATGCAATCCAGTCCTGTTTATGCTGACTAGTATTTTTTTCAGTCCTATTCATGTAGCCTAGTCCTGTTCATGCAATCAAGTCCTATTCATGCAGCTCAGTCCTATTCATACTGACTAGTTTTGTTCATGTAGATCAGTCCAGTCTCGTTTATGTAACATAGCTCTATTCATGCAACTAAGTCCTGTTCATTTAACCCAGTCCTATTCATGCAGCCAAGTCCTGTTCATACAGCACAGTCCTTACATGCTGCACAGTCCTGATTTGCATGTAATCCAGTTCTATTTTATGCAACTAAGTCTTATTTATACAATCATGTCCTGCTCATGCTGCCCAGTCCTGTGCATGCAACCAAGTTCCATTCGTACGGCACAGTCCTATTCATGAAACCAAGTTTTGTTTATACAATCCAGCCATGTCCACCAACCAGTCCTGTTTTAAGCACAGTCCTATTATGCAACATAGTCCTGTTCTGCAGCACAGTGCTGTTTATGCAATCCAGTCCTCTTTAAACAGCGCAGTTCTATTCGAACAGCACAGTCCTTTAATGCTGTATAGTCCTGTTCATGTTGCACAGTCCGTTTTATGCAGCACAGTCCTGTTCATGCAGTTCAGTCCTGTTTATACAGCACAGTTTTTTTTATGTTGCACAGTCCTGTTCTGCAGCACAGTCCTGTTCATGTAGCCTAGTTCTGCTCATGCAATCAATTTCTGTGTATGCAATCTAGTCCTGCTCATGCAGTAACGTAGCTCTGTTTATATAACCAAGCCCTGATCATGCAGCACAATCCTGTTCATGCAACTAAGTCCTGCTCATGCAGTCTAGTCCTTTGTATGAAGCGCAGTCCTACTCATGCTTCGCAGCCTGTTCATGCAGCCCAATTTCATTCATCCAACCAAGTCCTGTTCATGCTGACTAGTTTTTTTCATGAAGACCAGTCCTGTTCATGTAGCCTAGTCCAGTTTATGCAATCATGTCTTATTCATGCAACCAACTACTGTTCATGCAACCTAGTCCTGTTCATGCTGACTGGTTTTGTTCATGTATACCAGTCCTGTTCATGCAGATCAGTCCTGTTCATGTAACATAGTTCTATTCATGCAACTAAGTCCTGTTCATGCAACACAGTCCCATTCCTGCAACACAGTTCTATTCATGCAATCAAGTCCTGTTTATGCAACCCAGTCTCGTTTAGCAGCCTAGTCCTGTTCATATAGCACAGTTCTTTAATGCTGCATACTGTTATGCAGCACAGTTCTGTTCATGCTGCGCAGTACTGTTCATGAAAAGAGTCCCAATCATGTAATCCACTCCTGTTCATGCAATCCAGTCCTGTTCATGCAATTCAGTCCTGCTCGTGTAATTCAGTCCTGTTTATGCAATTCAGTCCTGTTAATGCAATTCAGTCCTGTTCATGCAATTCAGTCCTGTTCATGCAGCCCAATTTTCTGTATGTATATCTCCATTGATTTGTCGAGCTTTAAATATTTTCACAAGAGCTGAATAGAACAAACCGGCGTCCGAGACAGCGCCCACACATATATTACCAATTGAAAAAATATTGGAATTTTGTAGCGCAGCAGATCAGTTTTGATGAGTTTTTTTTTACTCAAACTGATAAAGTTTGCCCCATCTAACATAAATCGCTCTTTATATTATGATTATGATTGATGGTTCTCCTATAAAATTCTTGACATTCAGTATGAACGTCACACCTAACTTAAATTTGTTATTCATCGCATATGTTCACCTTGAATAGCATCTAAATCTTTTGTGCGGCAATCACAAACTATTGTGTATTTGGAGTGTTACGGTTCACTACATGCGACCCTTAATAAGGGATTTCAACCCCATAAACCTAAATTTAGGGGCGGATGCCTTTTACATATTATAGAATATAGAAGTAAAGCAAGCAGAAGAGATTATGGTTAGATTATTGAAGGAGGATTAAATTAGTTTGTAAAATATTTACATTGTTTCAGTAAAAAATTTTGAAGGCGTCCAGATTTCGTTGCTCTTATAAAAAATGATTTCAAGCTTCACGGTTGTCAGCCAAGTAATATATTTCCCTTTCCGTATATAAAAACGTCTGAACCCTTGAACCGATCGTCAAAAATAAATAATACATCATCGAAACTTTCCTCGAGGATATACGCCCCAAATTCAAAAGATATTGGAAAAAAGTTTGAAGAATTCACATTATTATAAATTACTAAAAATTTTAGATAAACCGCATCCAGGAAAAAATATTATTTAAAAATAATGCTCTTCATGAATATCGCTTTATAAAACGTTTGAGTCGTTATCACACATACCAATGTAAACGTAGCATGATTCTTCATTGATTGTAGTTAATTAATAGGAATATTTCGGAATAATTTGGTTCTGACTCTAAAACTTGCAGTTCAGTTGTGCTACAGAAATGTTTAAATAGTGAAGTTTGTGTTGAAGTGCCAAAAATTGTGTTAACTTCATTGTTAAAGTGTCAAAACCGTCAATATATAGAAATATATCAAATAGTTTGGAGTGTTAGGTAAGTATCTAATATTTGAAGACAGTTTTCAACCAAAATAAAAGTAGTAAGTGTCTGATTGTGAGTCACTCGAGAGAGAAATTCCCTCGACTAAGTTCACATATGCTGCTCATGTTAAATGCAACAGAAAGGCTAAAGATCTGTTATGGAGGCGGTCGGTCATTGATGTGAACAGCACCTGTTCGTATTTAACCAAGATTCAGCGATGTTAATGGAATGTAAAGTGGTTTTTATGGGTTTTAATGGAGCGAGTAGAAGGAAATTATATTATGTTGTAAATTTATTGGAGGACAGTGTAATGTCATCGACATATCCGTAACTTATTTGTTTGCTGGTTTGCTAAGCTCATTGAATTTTTGACAAAACTAATTAAAATCATGACCGTAAAACTGCTTTCCAATAGCATTTAACGGCTTTTTCTCTCATAGAAAAATTCGTCAATTATCTCTCCACCGTTATGTATAAACACATCAACTTATCCGTGAAAGAATTAATGAAAAGTGAAGCACTCGGTCGACAGACCCGTTATGCAAAATACTCAGCATCTGTCGCGCGTACAAATACGAGGATAGAAATTGCAGTGTAGATTAATGTCCACACTGTTTGGGAGAATGGGCAATGATGATTGATGAAAGAGATTATCGGAGAGATAGACATATGGGACATATTATTATAAATTAGTGTTTTATGGCTGAAATAATCAGAATCCGGGAACGTTGTATTTTATTGACTCCATTTTAGGCAGTAATTTTTCTACGACTGTTTATCTTGAGATTCGAAGCCGTCTGAAACGAGCAAATTCCATCTGAATATTTAGAATTGTGAAAATAAACATTTAATATCCAAATAAAAGCTTACGCATTAAAAATCTTACCTTCCTTCTTGCACGCGGTACATAATTTTACCTATCTGCACTTCTCCATATAAATTTCAAGTATGCTAAGTCTCACATTCCTTCGTGCGCGCAATCTGCTTAAAAAGGGTTAAAAAGTTCTGCACTCCTTCTCCATATAAACTTGAAGAGTGCCAAATCTCACATCCCTTCGTGCATGCAATATACTTAATAACATTTTTAACAAATTGCTGGGTCACAAGGTTTCATGACATACATAAATTTACAGTAAGACAGCGAGTGAGTAAGGAAGCAGGAGTGCGTAGAAGTAATTGTAGTTGGTTACGGAAGCTCCCAACAAGTGAAAATCAATAGGAAAATAATTGAAATTTATGTAACAAAATTTTATTTTATTAAATAAGTTGCAAATGTATGGGAAATACTATCAATGTAATTTGAGCTTCCAGCTCAAATTACTTTCAATCTACTCTTGTTCTTATATCTTATTAATCTCAAATGGTTTCGAATATCATCAAAGAATATTGAACTAATAAAAAGCTTGCAGCGGCAGTAAAACACGAGGGGTGTAAGGTTTCCTATTTTTCTTGGGAAAATATTAAAAATTTCCTGGAGTCATCATGGATTATATAACTAGTTTCATATCTATCAATTGCATACTTCAAAATGACAGCTGTCATTGTTAAAAACAATTGACAATCGTTTTAAATTCAAAGTATCATAATTCGTAAAAATAAATTCAGTCCTGTAACCGGCCTTGTTTGGGCGGGGCTTTTCGTCTCTATGTATCGCACTTCACCCCCCCTCACGGTCGAAAATTCTAGTAACGTGCTCTCGAATGACCTAGAACATTTCCAGAAACGGACATCTGTATATATATGAGCAAACGACCTGACTGACGAACAGTGAACTAGTGTGGTTAGTGTAATAAATAAATAAGTTGTTAAAAATAAACTACACTATTGGGCTGCGTTGTTTACTTGAAAATTTGCAAGATGTTTATTTCAGGTGAACGCCCAATGTCAAACCAAACATTTTACATTGAACTTCTCAAGTATTTTTAGATCTGCTCTTCAAGAAATACCATCAACTGCTATCTGCAGCATTAACAAGAACAAACAGACTTTATTCCCAGTGCTGAAGCCGCTCGTCTCCTCAAAATAGAACTGACAATTAGATTCATTAACCACAAGATGATACTGTCTGATATATATTTATACTTTACGGTTTATAGAGAACGTTAACTGACCTTAGAATATGATTGTTAATTTTTGTCCAGTTTATCGTTAAATTAAGCTCATAAGATAAATTGATGATTTCTTGGTATTGTTTTTACAATTAATAATAGTTTGATTAGGAGAAACTCGAATACTTTGTGATAACTGGACTAAACTTGAATAATGTAACGAAACTAAAACTACAGAGCCACTAATATTTATTTACAACAACTTATTTATTTATTACACTTCGCTTTTAGCGGATCAAGCTCTGGATATTCCTTCCCTGTATATTCGGATGTTCACTTATAGAAATTTCTACGTCATTCTAGCAAGCTACTTGAATGTTGGAATGTGTAGAGCGGAGCGCCCAGACAAAGTCGGATTCAGGGCCTATTTCATCTGTACGAATTATGACACCTTCGCCCGCTATAGTTACAATAGTAATACAAATTCAACACAGGCAGGCAAAAAAACAACGCAAGCGTGACGCATGACAGGTCACTTTTTACTGCCCAGAAAAATTGTTATTTCGAGAAATATGATTATTCAATTATTCAGAAAAAGTTTTTTTTTGTTTGCATCATCTGTCGTCACCAGTGGTCAAAATGAATACAACCCCTTTGAATAAATACTAGTTTGCATTGCACATGTCCACTACCCCATCTAATACATTTTATTGAACAAAAGAATAATACAACAACGTCTATGCTGACCAGAGGCTCATTTGAATCCTGATATCAGTTGAAAATGTTTGAGTACTACTATAATAACAGTAGTACTCAAACATTCTTAAATAGGTTTGAAAGTAAATTAATCCCCTAGATTGTACTTTTTTTGTTGTTTTCGGGCAAATAATGACGTTGCATGTTCGAGGTTCGTGCTTAATAATCCAAAAACGTGAAAATATTTGTTGTGTAATGGTTGCATTTCACCATTTTAAACAAATATTGATATACAGTTTTAAGTTAGAAGCAAATATTGAAACGTATATCAAATTTCAGTCAAATTCTAAAACAAATATTATTTTAACCAGGTAATAATCAACAGCAATGTTTAATTCAATATTTAATCATCTACACCAAATATGATTGCATAATTTCTATTTTTGAAGTTTATTCTTTTGTCAGACGACCTTTTACAGTCTGCCATTTTTGCGAACGTAAGACAAGTTTGCAAAATCAACTAAAAGTTTATTGGCAGACGATTTACATAAGTCCAGATTTCATGGGGACAAATAGCATTATCAAATTAATTGCGATTTTGAGTTTGGAACACTGTAATTGTGTGAAGGAAAATAAGTACATCATTCTGTCTTCAGTATATTATTACTACATCCTTACTCAGTCAACCTTGAAAGTTTCAAATTTTTTGAATTGCTGGTTCAGTCAGAAATTGATAGTTCATTTCATGGGGACAAATAGCATCATTAAATTAATTGCGATTTTGAGTTTGGAACACTGTAATTGTGTGAAGGAAAATAAGGACATCATTCTGTCTTCAGTATATTATTACTACATCCTTTCTCAGTCAACCTTGACAGTTTCAAATTTTTTGAATTGCTGGTTTTGTCAGAAATTGATAGTTCATTTCATGGAGACAAATAGCATCATTAAATTAATTGCGATTTTGAGTTTGGAACACTGTAATTGTGTGGAGGAAAATAAGGACATCATTCTGTCTTCAGTATATTATTACTACATCCTTTCTCAGTCAACCTTGTTAGTTTCAAATTTTTTGAATCGCTGGTTCAGTCAGAAATTGATAGTTCATTTCATGGGGACAAATAGCATCATTAAATTAATTGCGATTTTGAGTTTGGAACACTGTAATTGTGTGAAGGAAAATAAGGACATCATTCTGTCTTCAGTATATTATTACTACATCCTTTCTCAGTCAACCTTGACAGTTTCAAATTTTTTGAATTGCTGGTTTTGTCAGAAATTGATAGTTCATTTCATGGGGACAAATAGCATCATTAAATTAATTGCGATTTTGAGTTTGGAACACTGTAATTGTGTGAAGGAAACTAAGGACATCATTCTGTCTCCAGTATATTATTACTACATCCTTACTCAGTCAACCTTAACAGTTTCAAATTTTTTGAATCGCTGGTTCAATCAGAAATTGATAGTTCATTTCATGGGGACAAATAGCATCATTAAATTAATTGCGATTTTGAGTTTGGAACACTGTAATTGTGTGAAGGAAAATAAGGACATCATTCTGTCTTCAGTATATTATTACTACATCCTTTCTCAGTCAACCTTGACAGTTTCAAATTTTTTGAATCGCTGGTTCAGTCAGAAATTGATAGTTCATTTCATGGGGACAAATAGCATTATTGAATTAATTGCGATTTTGAGTTTGGAACACTGTAATTGTGTGAAGGAAAATAAAGACATCATTCTGTCTTCAGTATATTATTACTACATCCTTACTCAGTCAACCTTGACAGTTTCAAATTTTTTGAATCGCTGGTTCAGTCAAAAATTGATAGTTCATTTCATGGGGACAAATAGCATCATTAAATTAATTGCGATTTTGAGTTTGGAACACTGTAATTGTGTGAAGGAAAATAAGGACATCATTCGGTCTCCAGTTTATTATTACTACATCCTTTCTCAGTCAACCTTAACAGTTTTAAATTTTTTGAATCGCTGGTTCAGTCAGAAATTGATAGTTCATTTCATGGGGACAAATAACATTATTAAATTAATTGCGATTTTGAGTTTGGAACACTGTAATTGTGTGGAGGAAAATAAGGACATCATTCTGTCTTCAGTATATTATTACTACATCCTTTCTCAGTCAACCTTGTTAGTTTCAAATTTTTTGAATCGCTGGTTCAGTCAGAAATTGATAGTTCATTTCATGGGGACAAATAGCATCATTAAATTAATTGCGATTTTGAGTTTGGAACACTGTAATTGTGTGAAGGAAAATAAGGACATCATTCTGTCTCCAGTTTATTATTACTACATCCTTTCTCAGTCAACCTTGACAGTTTCAAATTTTTTGAATCGCTGGTTCAGTTAGAAATTGATAGTTCATTTCATGGAGACAAATAGCATTATTAAATTAATTGCGATTTTGAGTTTGGAACACTGTAATTGTGTGAAGAAAAATAAGGACATCATTCTGTCTCCAGTTTATTATTACTACATCCTTTCTCAGTCAACCTTAACAGTTTTAAATTTTTTGAATCGCTTGTTCAGTCAGAAATTGATAGTTCATTTCATGGGGACAAATAGCATTATTAAATCAATTGCGATTTTGAGTTTGGAACACTGTAATTGTGTGAAGGAAAATAAGGACATCATTCTGTCTCCAGTATATTATTACTACATCCTTTCTCAGTCAACCTTGACAGTTTCAAATTTTTTGAATCGCTGGTTCAATCAGAAATTGATGGTTCATTTCATGGGGACAAATAGCATCATTAAATTAATTGCGATTTTGAGTTTGGAACACTGTAATTGTGTGAAGGAAGATAAGGACATCATTCGGTCTACAGTATATTATTACTACATCCTTTCTCAGTCAACCTTGACAGTTTCAAATTTTTTGAATCGCTGGTTCAGTTAGAAATTGATAGTTCATTTCATGGAGACAAATAGCATTATTAAATTAATTGCGATTTTGAGTTTGGAACACTGTAATTGTGTGAAGGAAAATAAGGACATCATTAGGTCTCCAGTTTATTATTACTACATCCTTTCTCAGTCAACCTTAACAGTTTTAAATTTTTTGAATTGCTGGTTCAGTCAGAAATTGATAGTTCATTTCATGGGGACAAATAGCATTATTAAATTAATTGCGATTTTGAGTTTGGAACACTGTAATTGTGTGAAGGAAAATAAGGACATCATTCGGTCTCCAGTATATTATTACTACATCCTTTCTCAGTCAACCTTGACAGTTTCAAATTTTTTGAATCGCTGGTTCAGTCAGAAATTGATAGTTCATTTCATGGGGACAAATAGCATTATTGAATTAATTGCGATTTTGAGTTTGGAACACTGTAATTGTGTGAAGGAAAATAAAGACATCATTCTGTCTTCAGTATATTATTACTACATCCTTACTCAGTCAACCTTGACAGTTTCAAATTTTTTGAATCGCTGGTTCAGTCAGAAATTGATAGTTCATTTCATGGGGACAAATAGCATCATTAAATTAATTGCGATTTTGAGTTTGGAACACTGTAATTGTGTGAAGGAAAATAAGGACATCATTCGGTCTCCAGTTTATTATTACTACATCCTTTCTCAGTCAACCTTGACAGTTTCAAATTTTTTGAATCGCTGGTTCAGTTAGAAATTGATAGTTCATTTCATGGAGACAAATAGCATTATTAAATTAATTGCGATTTTGAGTTTGGAACACTGTAATTGTGTGAAGGAAAATAAGGACATCATTCGGTCTCCAGTTTATTATTACTACATCCTTTCTCAGTCAACCTTAACAGTTTTAAATTTTTTGAATCGCTGGTTCAGTCAGAAATTGATAGTTCATTTCATGGGGACAAATAGCATTATTAAATCAATTGCGATTTTGAGTTTGGAACACTGTAATTGTGTGAAGGAAAATAAGGACATCATTCTGTCTCCAGTATATTATTACTACATCCTTTCTCAGTCAACCTTGACAGTTTCAAATTCTTTGAATCGCTGGTTCAGTCAGAAATTGATAGTTCATCTCATGGGGACAAATAGCATTATTAAATTAATTGCGATTTTGAGTTTGGAACACTGTAATTGTGTGAAGGAAAATAAGGACATCATTCTGTCTTCAGTATATTATTACTACATCTTTTCTCAGTCAACCTTGACAGTTTCAAATTTTTTGAATCGCTGGTTCAGTCAGAAATTGATAGTTCATTTCATGGAGACAAATAGCATTATTAAATTAATTGCGATTTTGAGTTTGGAACACTGTAATTGTGTGAAGGAGAATAAGGACATCATTCGGTCTCCAGTTTATTATTACTACATCCTTTCTCAGTCAACCTTGACAGTTTCAAATTTTTTGAATCGCTGGTTCAGTTAGAAATTGATAGTTCATTTCATGGAGACAAATAGCATTATTAAATTAATTGCGATTTTGAGTTTGGAACACTGTAATTGTGTGAAGGAAAATAAGGACATCATTCGGTCTCCAGTTTATTATTACTACATCCTTTCTCAGTCAACCTTAACAGTTTTAAATTTTTTGAATCGCTGATTCAGTCAGAAATTGATAGTTCATTTCATGGGGACAAATAGCATTATTAAATCAATTGCGATTTTGAGTTTGGAACACTGTAATTGTGTGAAGGAAAATAAGGACATCATTCTGTCTCCAGTATATTATTACTACATCCTTTCCCAGTCAACCTTGACAGTTTCAAACTCTTTGAATCGCTGGTTCAGTCAGAAATTGATAGTTCATCTCATGGGGACAAATAGCATTATTAAATTAATTGCGATTTTGAGTTTGGAACACTGTAATTGTGTGAAGGAAAATAAGGACATCATTCTGTCTTCAGTATATTATTACTACATCTTTTCTCAGTCAACCTTGACAGTTTCAAATTTTTTGAATTGCTGGTTCAGTCAGAAATTGATAGTTCATTTCATGGAGACAAATAGCATTATTAAATCAATTGCGATTTTGAGTTTGGAACACTGTAATTGTGTGAAGGAAAATAAGGACATCATTCGGTCTACAGTATATTATTACTATATCCTTTCTCAGTCAACCTTGACAGTTTTAAATTTTTTGAATCGCTGGTTCAGTCAGAAATTGATAGTTTATTTCATGGGGACAAATAGCATCATTAAATTAATTGCGATTTTGAGTTTGGAACACTGTAATTGTGTGAAGGAAAATAAGGACATCATTCTGTCTTCAGTATATTATTACTACATCTTTTCTCAGTCAACCTTGACAGTTTCAAATTTTTTGAATCGCTGGTTCAGTCAGAAATTGATAGTTCATTCCATGGGGACAAATAGCATTATTAAATCAATTGCGATTTTGAGTTTGGAACACTGTAATTGTGTGAAGGAAAATAAGGACATCATTCTGTCTTCAGTATATTATTACTACATCTTTTCTCAGTCAACCTTGACAGTTTCAAATTTTTTGAATCGCTGGTTCAGTCAGAAATTGATAGTTCATTTCATGGAGACAAATAGCATTATTAAATTAATTGCGATTTTGAGTTTGGAACACTGTAATTGTGTGAAGGAGAATAAGGACATCATTCGGTCTCCAGTTTATTATTACTACATCCTTTCTCAGTCAACCTTGACAGTTTCAAATTTTTTGAATCGCTGGTTCAGTTAGAAATTGACAGTTCATTTCATGGAGACAAATAGCATTATTAAATTAATTGCGATTTTGAGTTTGGAACACTGTAATTGTGTGAAGGAAAATAAGGACATCATTCGGTCTCCAGTTTATTATTACTACATCCTTTCTCAGTCAACCTTAACAGTTTTAAATTTTTTGAATCGCTGATTCAGTCAGAAATTGATAGTTCATTTCATGGGGACAAATAGCATTATTAAATCAATTGCGATTTTGAGTTTGGAACACTGTAATTGTGTGAAGGAAAATAAGGACATCATTCTGTCTCCAGTATATTATTACTACATCCTTTCTCAGTCAACCTTGACAGTTTCAAATTTTTTGAATCGCTGGTTCAGTCAGAAATTGATAGTTCATTTCATGGAGACAAATAGCATTATTAAATCAATTGCGATTTTGAGTTTGGAACACTGTAATTGTGTGAAGGAAAATAAGGACATCATTCTGTCTTCAGTATATTATTACTACATCTTTTCTCAGTCAACCTTGACAGTTTCAAATTTTTTGAATCGCTGGTTCAGTCAGAAATTGATAGTTCATTCCATGGGGACAAATAGCATTATTAAATCAATTGCGATTTTGAGTTTGGAACACTGTAATTGTGTGAAGGAAAATAAGGACATCATTCTGTCTTCAGTATATTATTACTACATCTTTTCTCAGTCAACCTTGACAGTTTCAAATTTTTTGAATCGCTGGTTCAGTCAGAAATTGATAGTTCATTTCATGGAGACAAATAGCATTATTAAATTAATTGCGATTTTGAGTTTGGAACACTGTAATTGTGTGAAGGAGAATAAGGACATCATTCGGTCTCCAGTTTATTATTACTACATCCTTTCTCAGTCAACCTTGACAGTTTCAAATTTTTTGAATCGCTGGTTCAGTTAGAAATTGACAGTTCATTTCATGGAGACAAATAGCATTATTAAATTAATTGCGATTTTGAGTTTGGAACACTGTAATTGTGTGAAGGAAAATAAGGACATCATTCGGTCTCCAGTTTATTATTACTACATCCTTTCTCAGTCAACCTTAACAGTTTTAAATTTTTTGAATCGCTGATTCAGTCAGAAATTGATAGTTCATTCCATGGGGACAAATAGCATTATTAAATCAATTGCGATTTTGAGTTTGGAACACTGTAATTGTGTGAAGGAAAATAAGGACATCATTCTGTCTCCAGTATATTATTACTACATCCTTTCTCAGTCAACCTTGACAGTTTCAAACTCTTTGAATCGCTGGTTCAGTCAGAAATTGATAGTTCATCTCATGGGGACAAATAGCATTATTAAATTAATTGCGATTTTGAGTTTGGAGCACTGTAATTGTGTGAAGGAAAATAAGGACATCATTCTGTCTTCAGTATATTATTACTACATCTTTTCTCAGTCAACCTTGACAGTTTCAAATTTTTTGAATTGCTGGTTCAGTCAGAAATTGATAGTTCATTTCATGGAGACAAATAGCATTATTAAATCAATTGCGATTTTGAGTTTGGAACACTGTAATTGTGTGAAGGAAAATAAGGACATCATTCGGTCTACAGTATATTATTACTATATCCTTTCTCAGTCAACCTTGACAGTTTTAAATTTTTTGAATCGCTGGTTCAGTCAGAAATTGATAGTTTATTTCATGGGGACAAATAGCATCATTAAATTAATTGCGATTTTGAGTTTGGAACACTGTAATTGTGTGAAGGAAAATAAGGACATCATTCTGTCTTCAGTATATTATTACTACATCTTTTCTCAGTCAACCTTGACAGTTTCAAATTTTTTGAATCGCTGGTTCAGTCAGAAATTGATAGTTCATTCCATGGGGACAAATAGCATTATTAAATCAATTGCGATTTTGAGTTTGGAACACTGTAATTGTGTGAAGGAAAATAAGGACATCATTCTGTCTTCAGTATATTATTACTACATCCTTTCTCAGTCAACCTTGGCAGTTTCAAATTTTTTGAATCGCTGGTTCAGTCAGAAATTGATAGTTCATTTCATGGGGACAAATAGCATCATTAAATTAATTGCGATTTTGAGTTTGGAACACTGTAATTGTGTGAAGGAAAATAAGGACATCATTCTGTCTTCAGTATATTATTACTACATCCTTTCTCAGTCAACCTTGACAGTTTCAAATTTTTTGAATCGCTGGTTCAGTCAGAAATTGATAGTTCATTTCATGGAGACAAATAGCATTATTAAATCAATTGCGATTTTGAGTTTGGAACACTGTAATTGTGTGAAGGAAAATAAGGGCATCATTCGGTCTACAGTATATTATTACTACATCCTTTCTCAGTCAACCTTGACAGTTTCAAATTTTTTGAATCGCTGGTTCAGTTAGAAATTGATAGTTCATTTCATGGAGACAAATAGCATTATTAAATCAATTGCGATTTTGAGTTTGGAACACTGTAATTGTGTGAAGGAAAATAAGGACATCATTCTGTCTCCAGTATATTATTACTACATCCTTTCTCAGTCAACCTTGACAGTTTCAAATTTTTTGAATCGCTGGTTCAGTTAGAAATTGATAGTTCATTTCATGGAGACAAATAGCATTATTAAATCAATTGCGATTTTGAGTTTGGAACACTGTAATTGTGTGAAGGAAAATAAGGACATCATTTGGTCTCCAGTTTATTATCACTACATCCTTTCTCAGTCAACCTTGACAGTTTTAAATTTTTTGAATCGCTGGTTCAGTCAGAAATTGATAGTTCATTTCATGGAGACAAATAGCATTATTAAATTTATTGCGATTTTGAGTTTGGAACACTGTAATTGTGTGAAGGAAAATAAGGACATCATTCGGTCTCCAGTTTATTATTACTACATCCTTTCTCAGTCAACCTTGACAGTTTCAAATTTTTTGAATCGCTGGTTCAGTCAGAAATTGTTAGTTCATTTCATGGAGACAAATAGCATTATTAAATCAATTGCGATTTTGAGTTTGGAACACTGTAATTGTGTGAAGGAAAATAAGGACATCATTCGGTCTACAGTATATTATTACTACATCCTTTCTCAGTCAACCTTGACAGTTTCAAATTTTTTGAATCGCTGGTTCAGTTAGAAATTGATAGTTCATTTCATGGAGACAAATAGCATTATTAAATTAATTGCGATTTTGAGTTTGGAACACTGTAATTGTGTGAAGGAAAATAAGGACATCATTAGGTCTCCAGTTTATTATTACTACATCCTTTCTCAGTCAACCTTAACAGTTTTAAATTTTTTGAATTGCTGGTTCAGTCAGAAATTGATAGTTCATTTCATGGGGACAAATAGCATTATTAAATCAATTGCGATTTTGAGTTTGGAACACTGTAATTGTGTGAAGGAAAATAAGGACGTCATTCGGTCTCCAGTTTATTATTACTACATCCTTTCTCAGTCAACCTTGACAGTTTTAAATTTTTTGAATCGCTGGTTCAGTCAGAAATTGATAGTTTATTTCATGGGGACAAATAGCATCATTAAATTAATTGCGATTTTGAGTTTGGAACACTGTAATTGTGTGAAGGAAAATAAGGACATCATTCTGTCTCCAGTATATTATTACTACATCCTTTCTCAGTCAACCTTGACAGTTTCAAATTTTTTGAATTGCTGGTTCAGTTAGAAATTGATAGTTCATTTCATGGAGACAAATAGCATTATTAAATTAATTGCGATTTTGAGTTTGGAACACTGTAATTGTGTGAAGGAAAATAAGGACATCATTCGGTCTCCAGTTTATTATTACTACATCCTTTCTCAGTCAACCTTGACAGTTTCAAATTTCTTGAATCGCCTGTTCAGTCAGAGATTGATAGTTCATTTCATGGAGACAAATAGCATTATTAAATCAATTGCGATTTTGAGTTTGGAACACTGTAATTGTGTGAAGGAAAATAAGGACATCATTCTGTCTCCAGTATATTATTACTACATCCTTTCTCAGTCAACCTTGACAGTTTCAAATTTTTTGAATCGCTGGTTCAGTTAGAAATTTATAGTTCATTTCATGGAGACAAATAGCATTATTAAATCAATTGCGATTTTGAGTTTGGAACACTGTAATTGTGTGAAGGAAAATAAGGACATCATTCGGTCTCCAGTTTATTATTACTACATCCTTTCTCAGTCAACCTTGACAGTTTTAAATTTTTTGAATCGCTGGTTCAGTCAGAAATTGATAGTTCATTTCATGGAGACAAATAGCATTATTAAATTAATTGCGATTTTGAGTTTGGAACACTGTAATTGTGTGAAGGAAAATAAGGACATCATTCGGTCTCCAGTTTATTATTACTACATCCTTTCTCAGTCAACCTTGACAGTTTCAAATTTTTTGAATCGCTGGTTCAGTCAGAAATTGATAGTTCATTTCATGGAGACAAATAGCATTATTAAATCAATTGCGATTTTGAGTTTGGAACACTGTAATTGTGTGAAGGAAAATAAGGACATCATTCTGTCTCCAGTATATTATTACTACATCCTTTCTCAGTCAACCTTGACAGTTTCAAATTTTTTGAATTGCTGGTTCAGTTAGAAATTGATAGTTCATTTCATGGAGACAAATAGCATTATTAAATTAATTGCGATTTTGAGTTTGGAACACTGTAATTGTGTGAAGGAAAATAAGGACATCATTCGGTCTCCAGTTTATTATTACCACATCCTTTCTCAGTCAACCTTGACAGTTTCAAATTTTTTGAATCGCTGGTTCAGTCAGAAATTGATAGTTCATTTCATGGGGACAAATAGCATTATTAAATCAATTGCGATTTTGAGTTTGGAACACTGTAATTGTGTGAAGGAAAATAAGGACATCATTCGGTCTACAGTATATTATTACTACATCCTTTCTCAGTCAACCTTGACAGTTTCAAATTTTTTGAATCGCTGGTTCAGTTAGAAATTGATAGTTCATTTCATGGAGACAAATAGCATTATTAAATTAATTGCGATTTTGAGTTTGGAACACTGTAATTGTGTGAAGGAAAATAAGGACATCATTCGGTCTACAGTATATAATTACTACATCCTTTCTCAGTCAACCTTGACAGTTTTAAATTTTTTGAATCGCTGGTTCAGTCAGAAATTGATAGTTTATTTCATGGAGACAAATAGCATCATTAAATTAAATGCGATTTTGAGTTTGGAACACTGTAATTGTGTGAAGGAAAATAAGGACATCATTCTGTCTTCAGTATATTATTACTACATCCTTTCTCAGTCAACCTTGACAGTTTCAAATTTTTTGAATCGCTGGTTCAGTCAGAAATTGATAGTTCATTTCATGGAGACAAATAGCATTATTAAATTAATTGCGATTTTGAGTTTGGAACACTGTAATTGTGTGAAGGAAAATAAGGACATCATTCGGTCTCCAGTTTATTATTACTACATCCTTTCTCAGTCAACCTTGACAGTTTCAAATTTTTTGAATCGCTGGTTCAGTTAGAAATTGATAGTTCATTTCATGGAGACAAATAGCATTATTAAATTAATTGCGATTTTGAGTTTGGAACACTGTAATTGTGTGAAGGAAAATAAGGACATCATTCGGTCTCCAGTTTATTATTACTACATCCTTTCTCAGTCAACCTTAACAGTTTTAAATTTTTTGAATCGCTGGTTCAGTCAGAAATTGATAGTTCATTTCATGGGGACAAATAGCATTATTAAATCAATTGCGATTTTGAGTTTGGAACACTGTAATTGTGTGAAGGAAAATAAGGACATCATTCTGTCTCCAGTATATTATTACTACATCCTTTCTCAGTCAACCTTGACAGTTTCAAATTCTTTGAATCGCTGGTTCAGTCAGAAATTGATAGTTCATCTCATGGGGACAAATAGCATTATTAAATTAATTGCGATTTTGAGTTTGGAACACTGTAATTGTGTGAAGGAAAATAAGGACATCATTCTGTCTTCAGTATATTATTACTACATCTTTTCTCAGTCAACCTTGTCAGTTTCAAATTTTTTGAATCGCTGGTTCAGTCAGAAATTGATAGTTCATTTCATGGAGACAAATAGCATTATTAAATCAATTGCGATTTTGAGTTTGGAACACTGTAATTGTGTGAAGGAAAATAAGGACATCATTCGGTCTACAGTATATTATTACTATATCCTTTCTCAGTCAACCTTGACAGTTTTAAATTTTTTGAATCGCTGGTTCAGTCAGAAATTGATAGTTTATTTCATGGGGACAAATAGCATCATTAAATTAATTGCGATTTTGAGTTTGGAACACTGTAATTGTGTGAAGGAAAATAAGGACATCATTCTGTCTTCAGTATATTATTACTACATCTTTTCTCAGTCAACCTTGACAGTTTCAAATTTTTTGAATCGCTGGTTCAGTCAGAAATTGATAGTTCATTTCATGGGGACAAATAGCATTATTAAATCAATTGCGATTTTGAGTTTGGAACACTGTAATTGTGTGAAGGAAAATAAGGACATCATTCTGTCTTTAGTACATTATTACTACATCCTTTCTCAGTCAACCTTGACAGTTTCAAATTTTTTGAATCGCTGGTTCAGTCAGAAATTGATAGTTCATTTCATGGGGACAAATAGCATCATCAAATTAATTGCGATTTTGAGTTTGGAACACTGTAATTGTGTGAAGGAAAATAAGGACATCATTCTGTCTTCAGTATATTATTACTACATCCTTTCTCAGTCAACCTTGACAGTTTCAAATTTTTTGAATCGCTGGTTCAGTCAGAAATTGATAGTTCATTTCATGGAGACAAATAGCATTATTAAATCAATTGCGATTTTGAGTTTGGAACACTGTAATTGTGTGAAGGAAAATAAGGACATCATTCGGTCTACAGTATATTATTACTACATCCTTTCTCAGTCAACCTTGACAGTTTCAAATTTTTTGAATCGCTGGTTCAGTTAGAAATTGATAGTTCATTTCATGGAGACAAATAGCATTATTAAATCAATTGCGATTTTGAGTTTGGAACACTGTAATTGTGTGAAGGAAAATAAGGACATCATTCTGTCTCCAGTATATTATTACTACATCCTTTCTCAGTCAACCTTGACAGTTTCAAATTTTTTGAATCGCTGGTTCAGTTAGAAATTGATAGTTCATTTCATGGAGACAAATAGCATTATTAAATCAATTGCGATTTTGAGTTTGGAACACTGTAATTGTGTGAAGGAAAATAAGGACATCATTCGGTCTCCAGTTTATTATTACTACATCCTTTCTCAGTCAACCTTGACAGTTTCAAATTTTTTGAATCGCTGGTTCAGTCAGAAATTGATAGTTCATTTCATGGAGACAAATAGCATCATTAAATCAATTGCGATTTTGAGTTTGGAACACTGTAATTGTGTGAAGGAAAATAAGGACATCATTCGGTCTACAGTATATTATTACTACATCCTTTCTCAGTCAACCTTGACAGTTTCAAATTTTTTGAATCGCTGGTTCAGTTAGAAATTGATAGTTCATTTCATGGAGACAAATAGCATTATTAAATTAATTGCGATTTTGAGTTTGGAACAATGTAATTGTGTGAAGGAAAATAAGGACATCATTCGGTCTCCAGTTTATTTTTACTACATCCTTTCTCAGTCAACCTTAACAGTTTTAAATTTTTTGAATTGCTGGTTCAGTCAGAAATTGATAGTTCATTTCATGGGGACAAATAGCATTATTAAATCAATTGCGATTTTGAGTTTGGAACACTGTAATTGTGTGAAGGAAAATAAGGACGTCATTCGGTCTCCAGTTTATTATTACTACATCCTTTCTCAGTCAACCTTGACAGTTTCAAATTTTTTGAATCGCCTGTTCAGTCAGAGATTGATAGTTCATTTCATGTAGACAAATAGCATTATTAAATCAATTGCGATTTTGAGTTTGGAACACTGTAATTGTGTGAAGGAAAATAAGGACATCATTCTGTCTCCAGTATATTATTACTACATCCTTTCTCAGTCAACCTTGACAGTTTCAAATTTTTTGAATCGCTGGTTCAGTTAGAAATTTATAGTTCATTTCATGGAGACAAATAGCATTATTAAATCAATTGCGATTTTGAGTTTGGAACACTGTAATTGTGTGAAGGAAAATGAGGACATCATTCGGTCTCCAGTTTATTATTACTACATCCTTTCTCAGTCAACCTTGACAGTTTTAAATTTTTTGAATCGCTGGTTCAGTCAGAAATTGATATTTCATTTCATGGAGACAAATAGCATTATTAAATTAATTGCGATTTTGAGTTTGGAACACTGTAATTGTGTGAAGGAAAATAAGGACATCATTCGGTCTCCAGTTTATTATTACTACATCCTTTCTCAGTCAACCTTGACAGTTTCAAATTTTTTGAATCGCTGGTTCAGTCAGAAATTGATAGTTCATTTCATGGAGACAAATAGCATTATTAAATCAATTGCGATTTTGAGTTTGGAACACTGTAATTGTGTGAAGGAAAATAAGGACATCATTCTGTCTCCAGTATATTATTACTACATCCTTTCTCAGTCAACCTTGACAGTTTCAAATTTTTTGAATTGCTGGTTCAGTTAGAAATTGATAGTTCATTTCATGGAGACAAATAGCATTATTAAATTAATTGCGATTTTGAGTTTGGAACACTGTAATTGTGCGAAGGAAAATAAGGACATCATTCGGTCTCCAGTTTATTATTACTACATCCTTTCTCAGTCAACCTTGACAGTTTCAAATTTTTTGAATCGCTGGTTCAGTCAGAAATTGATAGTTCATTTCATGGGGACAAATAGCATTATTAAATCAATTGCGATTTTGAGTTTGGAACACTGTAATTGTGTGAAGGAAAATAAGGACATCATTCGGTCTACAGTATATTATTACTACATCCTTTCTCAGTCAACCTTGACAGTTTCAAATTTTTTGAATCGCTGGTTCAGTTAGAAATTGATAGTTCATTTCATGGAGACAAATAGCATTATTAAATTAATTGCGACTTTGAGTTTGGAACACTGTAATTGTGTGAAGGAAAATAAGGACATCATTCGGTCTCCAGTTTATTATTACTACATCCTTTCTCAGTCAACCTTAACAGTTTTGAATTTTTTGAATCGCTGGTTCAGTCAGAAATTGATAGTTCATTTCATGGAGACAAATAGCATTATTAAATTAATTGCGATTTTGAGTTTGGAACACTGTAATTGTGTGAAGGAAAATAAGGACATCATTCGGTCTCCAGTTTATTATTACTACATCCTTTCTCAGTCAACCTTAACAGTTTTAAATTTTTTGAATCGCTGGTTCAGTCAGAAATTGATAGTTCATTTCATGGGGACAAATAGCATTATTAAATCAATTGCGATTTTGAGTTTGGAACACTGTAATTGTGTGAAGGAAAATAAGGACATCATTCTGTCTCCAGTATATTATTACTACATCCTTTCTCAGTCAACCTTGACAGTTCCAAATTCTTTGAATCGCTGGTTCAGTCAGAAATTGATAGTTCATTTCATGGGGACAAATAGCATTATTAAATTAATTGCGATTTTGAGTTTGGAACACTGTAATTGTGTGAAGGAAAATAAGGACATCATTCTGTCTTCAGTATATTATTACTACATCCTTTCTCAGTCAACCTTGACAGTTTCAAATGTTTTGAATCGCTGGTTCAGTCAGAAATTGATAGTTCATTTCATGGGGACAAATAGCATCATTAAATTAATTGCGATTTTGAGTTTGGAACACTGTAAATGTGTGAAGGAAAATAAGGACATCATTCTGTCTTCAGTATATTATTACTACATCCTTTCTCAGTCAACCTTGACAGTTTCAAATTTTTTGAATTGCTGGTTTTGTCAGAAATTGATAGTTCATTTCATGGAGACAAATAGCATTATTAAATTAATTGCGATTTTGAGTTTGGAACACTGTAATTGTGTGAAGGAAAATAAGGACATCATTCGGTCTCCAGTTTATTATTACTACATCCTTTCTCAGTCAACCTTGACAGTTTCAAATTTTTTGAATCGCTGGTTCAGTTAGAAATTGATAGTTCATTTCATGGAGACAAATAGCATTATTAAATTAATTGCGATTTTGAGTTTGGAACACTGTAATTGTGTGAAGGAAAATAAGGACATCATTCTGTCTCCAGTATATTATTACTACATCCTTTTTCAGTCAACCTTGACAGTTTCAAATTTTTTGAATCGCTGGTTCAGTTAGAAATTGATAGTTCATTTCATGGAGACAAATAGCATTATTAAATTAATTGCGATTTTGAGTTTGGAACACTGTAATTGTGTGAAGGAAAATAAGGACATCATTCGGTCTCCAGTTTATTATTACTACATCCTTTCTCAGTCAACCTTAACAGTTTTAAATTTTTTGAATCGCTGGTTCAGTCAGAAATTGATAGTTCATTTCATGGGGACAAATAGCATTATTAAATTAATTGCGATTTTGAGTTTGGAACACTGTAATTGTGTGAAGGAAAATAAGGACATTATTCGGTCTCCAGTTTATTATTACTACATCCTTTCTCAGTCAACCTTGACAGTTTCAAATTTTTTGAATTGCTGGTGCAGTCAGAAATTGATAGTTCATTTCATGGAGACAAATAGCATTATTAAATTAATTGCGATTTTGAGTTTGGAACACTGTAATTGTGTAAAGGAAAATAAGGACATCATTCGGTCTCCAGTTTATTATTACTACATCCTTTCTCAGTCATCCTTGACAGTTTCAAATTTTTTGAATCGCTGGTTTAGTCAGAAATTGATAGTTCATTTCATGGGGACAAATAGCATTATTAAATCAATTGCGATTTTGAGTTTGGAACACTGTAATTGTGTGAAGGAAAATAAGGACATCATTCTGTCTCCAGTATATTATTACTACATTCTTTCTCAGTCAACCTTGACAGTTTCAAATTCTTTGAATCGCTGGTTCAGTCAGAAATTGATAGTTCATCTCATGGGGACAAATAGCATTATTAAATTAATTGCGATTTTGAGTTTGGAACACTGTAATTGTGTGAAGGAAAATAAGGACATCATTCTGTCTTCAGTATATTATTACTACATCTTTTCTCAGTCAACCTTGACAGTTTCAAATTTTTTGAATCGCTGGTTCAGTCAGAAATTGATAGTTCATTTCATGGAGACAAATAGCATTATTAAATCAATTGCGATTTTGAGTTTGGAACACTGTAATTGTGTGAAGGAAAATAAGGACATCATTCGGTCTCCAGTTTATTTTTACTACATCCTTTCTCAGTCAACCTTAACAGTTTTAAATTTTTTGAATTGCTGGTTCAGTCAGAAATTGATAGTTCATTTCATGGGGACAAATAGCATTATTAAATCAATTGCGATTTTGAGTTTGGAACACTGTAATTGTGTGAAGGAAAATAAGGACGTCATTCGGTCTCCAGTTTATTATTACTACATCCTTTCTCAGTCAACCTTGACAGTTTTGAATTTTTTGAATTGCTGGTTCAGTCAGAAATTGATAGTTTATTTCATGGGGACAAATAGCATCATTAAATTAATTGCGATTTTGAGTTTGGAACACTGTAATTGTGTGAAGGAAAATAAGGACATCATTCTGTCTCCAGTATATTATTACTACATCCTTTCTCAGTCAACCTTGACAGTTTCAAATTTTTTGAATTGCTGGTTCAGTTAGAAATTGATAGTTCATTTCATGGAGACAAATAGCATTATTAAATTAATTGCGATTTTGAGTTTGGAACACTGTAATTGTGTGGAGGAAAATAAGGACATCATTCGGTCTCCAGTTTATTATTACTACATCCTTTCTCAGTCAACCTTGACAGTTTCAAATTTTTTGAATCGCCTGTTCAGTCAGAGATTGATAGTTCATTTCATGTAGACAAATAGCATTATTAAATCAATTGCGATTTTGAGTTTGGAACACTGTAATTGTGTGAAGGAAAATAAGGACATCATTCTGTCTCCAGTATATTATTACTACATCCTTTCTCAGTCAACCTTGACAGTTTCAAATTTTTTGAATCGCTGGTTCAGTTAGAAATTTATAGTTCATTTCATGGAGACAAATAGCATTATTAAATCAATTGCGATTTTGAGTTTGGAACACTGTAATTGTGTGAAGGAAAATGAGGACATCATTCGGTCTCCAGTTTATTATTACTACATCCTTTCTCAGTCAACCTTGACAGTTTTAAATTTTTTGAATCGCTGGTTCAGTCAGAAATTGATATTTCATTTCATGGAGACAAATAGCATTATTAAATTAATTGCGATTTTGAGTTTGGAACACTGTAATTGTGTGAAGGAAAATAAGGACATCATTCGGTCTCCAGTTTATTATTACTACATCCTTTCTCAGTCAACCTTGACAGTTTCAAATTTTTTGAATCGCTGGTTCAGTCAGAAATTGATAGTTCATTTCATGGAGACAAATAGCATTATTAAATCAATTGCGATTTTGAGTTTGGAACACTGTAATTGTGTGAAGGAAAATAAGGACATCATTCTGTCTCCAGTATATTATTACTACATCCTTTCTCAGTCAACCTTGACAGTTTCAAATTTTTTGAATTGCTGGTTCAGTTAGAAATTGATAGTTCATTTCATGGAGACAAATAGCATTATTAAATTAATTGCGATTTTGAGTTTGGAACACTGTAATTGTGCGAAGGAAAATAAGGACATCATTCGGTCTCCAGTTTATTATTACTACATCCTTTCTCAGTCAACCTTGACAGTTTCAAATTTTTTGAATCGCTGGTTCAGTCAGAAATTGATAGTTCATTTCATGGGGACAAATAGCATTATTAAATCAATTGCGATTTTGAGTTTGGAACACTGTAATTGTGTGAAGGAAAATAAGGACATCATTCGGTCTACAGTATATTATTACTACATCCTTTCTCAGTCAACCTTGACAGTTTCAAATTTTTTGAATCGCTGGTTCAGTTAGAAATTGATAGTTCATTTCATGGAGACAAATAGCATTATTAAATTAATTGCGACTTTGAGTTTGGAACACTGTAATTGTGTGAAGGAAAATAAGGACATCATTCGGTCTCCAGTTTATTATTACTACATCCTTTCTCAGTCAACCTTAACAGTTTTGAATTTTTTGAATCGCTGGTTCAGTCAGAAATTGATAGTTCATTTCATGGAGACAAATAGCATTATTAAATTAATTGCGATTTTGAGTTTGGAACACTGTAATTGTGTGAAGGAAAATAAGGACATCATTCGGTCTCCAGTTTATTTTTACTACATCCTTTCTCAGTCAACCTTAACAGTTTTAAATTTTTTGAATCGCTGGTTCAGTCAGAAATTGATAGTTCATTTCATGGGGACAAATAGCATTATTAAATCAATTGCGATTTTGAGTTTGGAACACTGTAATTGTGTGAAGGAAAATAAGGACATCATTCTGTCTCCAGTATATTATTACTACATCCTTTCTCAGTCAACCTTGACAGTTCCAAATTCTTTGAATCGCTGGTTCAGTCAGAAATTGATAGTTCATTTCATGGGGACAAATAGCATTATTAAATTAATTGCGATTTTGAGTTTGGAACACTGTAATTGTGTGAAGGAAAATAAGGACATCATTCTGTCTTCAGTATATTATTACTACATCCTTTCTCAGTCAACCTTGACAGTTTCAAATGTTTTGAATCGCTGGTTCAGTCAGAAATTGATAGTTCATTTCATGGGGACAAATAGCATCATTAAATTAATTGCGATTTTGAGTTTGGAACACTGTAAATGTGTGAAGGAAAATAAGGACATCATTCTGTCTTCAGTATATTATTACTACATCCTTTCTCAGTCAACCTTGACAGTTTCAAATTTTTTGAATTGCTGGTTTTGTCAGAAATTGATAGTTCATTTCATGGAGACAAATAGCATTATTAAATTAATTGCGATTTTGAGTTTGGAACACTGTAATTGTGTGAAGGAAAATAAGGACATCATTCGGTCTCCAGTTTATTATTACTACATCCTTTCTCAGTCAACCTTGACAGTTTCAAATTTTTTGAATCGCTGGTTCAGTTAGAAATTGATAGTTCATTTCATGGAGACAAATAGCATTATTAAATTAATTGCGATTTTGAGTTTGGAACACTGTAATTGTGTGAAGGAAAATAAGGACATCATTCTGTCTCCAGTATATTATTACTACATCCTTTTTCAGTCAACCTTGACAGTTTCAAATTTTTTGAATCGCTGGTTCAGTTAGAAATTGATAGTTCATTTCATGGAGACAAATAGCATTATTAAATTAATTGCGATTTTGAGTTTGGAACACTGTAATTGTGTGAAGGAAAATAAGGACATCATTCGGTCTCCAGTTTATTATTACTACATCCTTTCTCAGTCAACCTTAACAGTTTTAAATTTTTTGAATCGCTGGTTCAGTCAGAAATTGATAGTTCATTTCATGAGGACAAATAGCATTATTAAATTAATTGCGATTTTGAGTTTGGAACACTGTAATTGTGTGAAGGAAAATAAGGACATTATTCGGTCTCCAGTTTATTATTACTACATCCTTTCTCAGTCAACCTTGACAGTTTAAAATTTTTTGAATTGCTGGTGCAGTCAGAAATTGATAGTTCATTTCATGGAGACAAATAGCATTATTAAATTAATTGCGATTTTGAGTTTGGAACACTGTAATTGTGTAAAGGAAAATAAGGACATCATTCGGTCTCCAGTTTATTATTACTACATCCTTTCTCAGTCATCCTTGACAGTTTCAAATTTTTTGAATCGCTGGTTCAGTCAGAAATTGATAGTTCATTTCATGGGGACAAATAGCATTATTAAATTAATTGCGATTTTGAGTTTGGAACACTGTAATTGTGTGAAGGAAAATAAGGACATTATTCGGTCTCCAGTTTATTATTACTACATCCTTTCTCAGTCAACCTTGACAGTTTCAAATTTTTTGAATCGCTGGTTCAGTCAGAAATTGATAGTTCATTTCATGGAGACAAATAGCATTATTAAATTAATTGCGATTTTGAGTTTGGAACACTGTAATTGTGTGAAGGAAAATAAGGACATCATTCGGTCTCCAGTTTATTATTACTACATCCTTTTTCAGTCAACCTTAACAGTTTTAAATTTTTTGAATCGCTGGTTTAGTCAGAAATTGATAGTTCATTTCATGGGGACAAATAGCATTATTAAATCAATTGCGATTTTGAGTTTGGAACACTGTAATTGTGTGAAGGAAAATAAGGACATCATTCTGTCTCCAGTATATTATTACTACATTCTTTCTCAGTCAACCTTGACAGTTTCAAATTCTTTGAATCGCTGGTTCAGTCAGAAATTGATAGTTCATCTCATGGGGACAAATAGCATTATTAAATTAATTGCGATTTTGAGTTTGGAACACTGTAATTGTGTGAAGGAAAATAAGGACATCATTCTGTCTTCAGTATATTATTACTACATCTTTTCTCAGTCAACCTTGACAGTTTCAAATTTTTTGAATCGCTGGTTCAGTCAGAAATTGATAGTTCATTTCATGGAGACAAATAGCATTATTAAATCAATTGCGATTTTGAGTTTGGAACACTGTAATTGTGTGAAGGAAAATAAGGACATCATTCGGTCTACAGTATATTATTACTATATCCTTTCTCAGTCAACCTTGACAGTTCCAAATTTTTTGAATTGCTGGTTCAGTCAGAAATTGATAGTTCATGTCATGGGGACAAATAGCATTATTAAATTAATCGCGATTTTGAGTTTGGAACACTGTAATTGTGTGAAGGAAAATAAGGACATCATTCTGTCTTCATTATATCATTACTACATCCTTACTCAGTCAACCTTGACAGTTTCAAATTTTTTGAATCGCTGGTTCAGTCAGAAATTGATAGTTCATTTCATGGGGACAAATAGCATTATCAAATTAATTGCGATTTTGAGTTTGGAACACTGTAATTGTGTGAAGGAAAAGCGAAATTCGGAAGCGTGCGGCATTGTCGACTGCTGGACGAGTCCTCCGACACCAACATCGTAATTTTGACTTTGCAAAACCAACTAATATTAAATTTGAAATACAACATCAATAAAACATACATCTTCCGAGTGAAATATTCTCAACGACATTCAACAGCAGCAGGGTGGTCGTTGTCTGCTTCTTGTCTCGCTTCACATACTTGAGATCAGTGCAACAAAACCTATGTCAAGTATGCTCAACTACCTCATGTCTCCTTGTTTTATTTCTGTTTATACTTAGATCACAAACGTCATAAACTTATGATATTCAGAGACGGATAAATTGAATTTATACTCTGTGAAATGCGAGATAAATTTCGAGCGACACATGCTCATGAAGATTGGAATGTGTTATGAATAATTTAGAGCGGAATCTTGTTTAATTCATGTTTATTGCTAAGATCTTATAAACTTATAGAAGGCGTTTGAAAAAGAACTCAGCTAAACGTTGAATATTCAGCTCCAGGTGCAGAAAGTCTGCCTGCACCCAGCAAAAGAGAACGAGCGATAGGAGATCGCTAATTTCAGTGTGCTTTTTCTCTGTCAGACTCTATTCCTTCACTTTTGTAATACTGACTATGCTAAACAGATCTCGCTCGCCGTGCAGGCGAGAAATCTGCACCTCAAGCGTTGACATTCGTTTCAAATATATGGCAGAGTGGCCCGCGAGGCGTGCTCGTATTTCTGGTTGCATAAATAGATAAAATACGCTCTTTCTCTGATTTTATAATGAAAATTTGTGAAACAAAATGAAGTATTCAATGAACCATCATATCAATTTTATTTACGTTATCTAATATTTTCATTTTCAATAAATATACATCACGTGCAGCACGACACGTGAACATTACAGAATTGTCACGTGACTTAATACACACACACATATATTCGCCATTGTAGTCACAGTCTCTTGAGCAATTTAATAAAGGCATCTCTACGTTCACTAAACAACAGTTTATCGAACTTAAGAGAAAAATATTGTTAACTACGTAAAAAGTAGAAAATACCAACTTAAAACTGAAAATGTTGCTTGCTACTGCCATCTGTTGGTCAAACGCTTGAAACAACTATAAGAAAATGCAGATCGATAATGTAGATGAAGTGTAAAACAGAGAGAGATAATGTAACGTGTAATAGGCCCTGAATCCATCCCTGATGTTTGGGCGGAGCCAGTTATCTCTTCACGACATTAGAGAATAACGTAGAAATTTCTGGATGTTTGGTTTCCGTATATATGAGGGCAAACAACCTGACTGAAGAATAAATAGTGAAATAGAATGAATATGCAGACCGTGATAAATAAATAAGTGGTTGTAAATAAATATTGGTGGCTTTGTAGTTGAGGCAAATAATAGATTATTTTCTGCACGTAAGATAAAATAATAGAGCACAATACGGTTGCTGTTTCCAACAGCTGTGAGACGTTAGACAGAACTTTTAAAAGTAAATAAAATTTTTTATTGTTTTTTAAACATAAATTTGCATGCAGGACAAGATTTATATTCAAATATCTCCATAAAAAAATTTATGTTGAAGTATTTTCAAGGTAATAAAAATGTACAACATTTTAATTAAACAGTATTTTAAAAACATTATCACAATAACCTGTTGTAAAAATATTGCTTGCCTTCATCGTATTTCAATATTTTTATCGAACATGTACAGATATAAGGTGTGACAGAAATTGAATTTAACCAGTAATAGAGCTCGTATATAACAACAATATTTTTACTTGATATCTAGAGGGCTCGCAGCGTTCATAAAATAATGATTTAAACACTTCGTTGTGCATACATATAAATACAAGTGCCCGCCCGAAGACTTGTATTTTATTTTTTACAAGAAACATTTTAATGGCTTTATCTCTTCCCCGCTAAAAGGCGAAAAAAAACGAGTTCTAGAAGGCAATTAAGGCGTAAATATTGTTCGCGTGATATAAATACATTTTATTGAGAAATAAATCGTTGTTAATTGTAATATTATGGAATTATTATCGCTTTATTTGCAACTAAAACTTGTTTAGGTGTCAAAATAATAATAAACAAACTGTCAACTTATTTTGTTATTAATTATATTTTTTTTTTTCAGGTAAGTACCTTTTGATTTTGACCCCCTTTTTACTTCGTGGCATTCAGTAAAGGTAGGAAAAAACATTTAAATCATGCCTCATTAATAACAAAACCGCAAATATTTATTTTTAACAACTTATTTATTTATTCCACTAATCAGTCACTGGATTTTCACTATTTCACTGTTTTACTGTTCACTGTTTCACAGTCAGGTCGTTTGCTCATATATATATATATATACATATGTCCGTTTCTGGAAATGTTCTAGATCAGTCGAGAGCACGTTGTACTGTTAGTAAACCGTGATTTAGTCGATTCTAATTTGTCTTCTTAATTTATTGTTCATGTTACTCACTTCAAATCATCATTTGCAAAAATGTTTTTAATCACTTGATGTTCACATGTTCTTATACTGCCATCTAACGGTTTGAGTACTAATTAATAACAGCGCTTCATGTGTTTTTATCCGGAAACAGTGCTATTGTAATAAAATAAAACAGTTACTGCAATGGTTTTTTGAATTTTGCATGGAAATGTTTTGGTCACGTAATAGCGTGATCACGTACGCCACGTTTGTTATATTAGGCACGCATTCTGTGACGTGAATTTGAATTATTTAATCATCAAAATTGCCGACAGGCCTACATTTCACCACAAACATTTTTTTTGTGTGTCAGTGACTCTAAAACAGTGCGCTTACAGGGCGGGCTTTGCCCGCTCTGACCAAGCGCAATGTTCGTCAAAAATTTCATTATCAAAAACCTTTTTGTTGCCGTTTATTGACACTAAAGATCATATAACTTCCTAGTAATCAACGTGCCTCGTTACAAGTTTTTAATTCGAAACCAGTAGTTCGAAAGGTTCTGAGAAATTACGATTGTTAGGTGATTGTACCGAAGCAGTACTCAGCATTACCTTAAATGGAAGTCTACTGTGTTTGTATATGTTTTTCCGCGGCAACTGTTTCTCTGATGAGATCAGTTGCCTTATTTGTGTTTCACGTTTTATTAGTTATTAACACGGCATTTCCTCAAACGAAAATCAATATTATTGAAAAATTGTGCGTTTACTGGGAATTGATCCTTTGGTGCTTTTGTTGCTATATTCGGTGTAATTCAATTGAATTTTAGTTGGAAATGAGTGCACAGCGTAGCGAAACAATTGGTTATTCACTGAAGCATGAAGGTTAACCACAAATTACTTGTTTTTTCACATAAATTCACTTTACATATGTAACATATTTTTATTTGTCTTTCATTCCGCCGGTCATTTCTTTTTCAAGTTTAATGACTTGCAAAATAATCTATTAATATTACAGACAGTATTGAATTTTATAGGTAGTAAAAGCGGTAAGAATTGTTTTCGTCCTTGTTGTGTCCTTGAATTTGACCGGTTAAAGTCGTGTACAGCCGCGATTACAAATGATGTTAGCATCATGATGGGCGGCTGATTATAATTTATTTCTGTTGATTGGATTAGTATCTTCATTTGATTTGATTTGAATGTTCCGTTGATTGGAGAACTAATCATAAATATTTTTTGTAGTGCAGCGGAATAAATTTCTTATTCCGGCTTCTTGCTCCTTTATTTCACTTTTAAATTTTAAACCTGTCTGTGAAAAATAATGTGGAACAACAAAAAATTAGCCTTCATTTTACTCTCGAAATCACTCCTTTTATTCACATCGCCCTATCGTTCCGACTGTCTTTTTAGCGCTGGTTTTGGAACAAAATGTTTTATTTTGACAATAAAACAATAACCAAATAACAAATACATGTTTTATATTCCATTGTTCATTTGTTTTTTAAACAAAAGAGAAAGTTATATCTTTCTACATCTTCATTATGTTACACACCTTTTTCAAAACTTCATGTTTGCCGGTCCATAAATAACTTCTTATAACCATAAAAAGACATAGTTAATGTTCTTTTTAAAGCTGTGTTTCATTTTTTAGGCTCAACAATTTTTGGTTACTTTATAATCATCCGCGAACATGCAATGCTAAAAATTCAAGTTTATCGCGGGTGGATCTCAATGTTGTTTGTTTAATTCTTTATTCTGAAGACAAAATATGATTCATCATTTCCGTAAGGTAATATTAGTATGCGTCAATATCAATTCCGGAAATGGTTTCAACATACTTTCCATTAAAATAAAAGAAAATCTAATATGATTCACATGCTATAGGTTAAAAAATGACAGCGTTATAAATATCTGCAACGCATATGCATTGCTTCCGTTTATATGCTTGTTAAAATAAACTGATTATCATCAAACGCTTTGCTTCACAACATACACAAATATATTCAATAATATATTATTATTTGTTTTGCTAGCTTTACCTATTTTTATTTTTTTCTATTTTTTCTTGTAATTTGTACAACGTAACATTACATTTTGTTATTCCCACTGTTTTTAGATTTATTTCTACATCTTTTATCAATTTTGGTTTTCCTTTTTTTATTCTTCCATACGTGTCCGAGCCATTTTGTTTTTTGTTATTTTCTTCACTATGTTTTCTTCTTTTAACTCCCTTTGTATTTCTTGGTCTAAATTTGTTTTCTGATACTTTTCTGGCCCTAGTATTGTCCCAATTAATTTTTTTCTTACTATTCTCTAATCTTCTCCGTCGTTTTTCTCATTGTCGTTGTTTATTTTGTATATTCTTACTTTTGCTATTTTTTACAGAGCTCCACTTTCCAATAGTTTTTCATTTACATAAAATGCTCTTTTTATTTAAATCTATCTATGTTTTCAAAATTATATCTTTTAATTTTCATTTTTTTATCCTTTATTGCTTTCTTGTATCTAATTATTTTTGTTTTATTGATATTAATTTGTAATCTAATGTTTTTATTTTCCGTTATTCCCACTGTTTTTAGATTCATCTATTTTATCCAGGATAGTTTTGTCTTCTTTTTTTTCTTCTTGCTGGGTCTCATTCTATGATTTTATTCTTTGTTGTTTCATTTTTCTCTTATTCGGCGCCTTCTAGTTGTTTTTTTTGTCTATATTCGTTTTCTGATACTTTTTCTGGCTCTTATTGTCTCAATGAATTTTCTTTTTATTATTTTCTAATCTTCTTCGTCGTTTTTTGTCATTATCATTGTTTTGGTCTTATTATTGTTTCTCTCATTTTCATAATTCTTGGCAGCATTCCACTTTCCAATAGTTTTTTTATTCACGTGAAACGCCTTGTCTATTATTGGTATTTATTTATTATTGTGACACCTAGGTATTCGAATTTATCTATATTTTTGAAGGTATATTCTCCAATATTCATTCATTTATCCTTTGTTGCTTTCTTGTATTTCATTATTTCTGTATTATTATTTTTGTAATCCCATGTTTTTATTACGTTTTTTATTTATTTCTTTTCCCCGCTGGATTCCATTCTAAGATTTACTTTACTATGTTTTCTCTCTCAGATCTAGATTTTATTCTTTGCTGTTTATTATCTTTACTATATCTTGTCCTTCTTATTCTCTATTTTGGTCTATATTCATTATGTAATACTTTTTTGGCCCTTGTACTGCCCAATGAATTTTCTTTTCATTATCTTCAAGTTTTTCATATTGTTTTTCGTTATTGTCGTTGTTTCGGCCTTATTATTGTTCAATATATTCTCATATTTTTTTTTTTTGACAAAGGTCCACTTCTCAATAGTTTTTATTAACGTAAAACTTCATGTTTGTTATTGCTGTTTTCTCTTTTATTTCTGCTTTTTTCTCCTTTATCTGTTATTGTGACAACTATGTATTTATTTTCCATTACTCCTACTGTTTTTAGATCTATTATGTCTTTTATCCAGAATGGTCTCGGTTTTCCTTTTGTTTCTTTTTGTTGGGTTCCATTCTATGATTGACCTTATTGTGTATTGTCTTCAGCTCTACATATGTGTCCGAGCCATTTTATTATTTGTTGTCTTATTCTCCTCACTATGTTTTCTACTTCCATTTTCCTATCTTTTTTTTTAGTTTATATTCGTTTTCTAATACTTTTACTGGTTCTAGTATTACCTAATGAATTTTATTTTTACTATCCTCAAGTTTTTTACGTTGTTTTTCGTTATTGTCGTTGTTTCGACCTTATTATTGTTTTATATATTCTCATTTTTGTTATTTTTGACAAAGTTCCACTTCTCAATAGTTTTTTATTCACGTAAAACACTCTGTTTTTTATTGCTATTTTCTCTCCTATTTTTGCTTCCTTTTTCCTTTGTTTGTTATTGTGACACCTAGGTATTTAAATCCATCTATTTTTTACAAAATTATTCTCTCCAATATTCATTTCTCTCACCTTTGTTGTTTTCTTGTCTTCAATTATTTTTGACTTCTTGATATTCATTTGTAATTCCATGTTTTTATTTGCCGTTATTCTCGCTGTTTTTAGATCGTCTTTTATTCAGGATTGTCTTGATCCCATTTTTTTTCATCTTGCTGGGTTCTATTCTTTGATTGTCTTTATTTTGTCTTGTTCCCTAGCTTTACATATATGTTGTTGTTTTATTTTCTTCATTATTCTTCTACTTTTTCTGATACTTTTTCTGGCCCTAGTATTGTCCCAATCAATTTTCTTTTTATTATTCTCAAATCTTCTTCGTCGTTTTTCGTTCTTGTCGTTGTTCTGGCTTTATTATTGTTTGATATATTTTAATTTTTATTATTTTTGGCAGCATTCCACTACCTAATAGTTTTTTATTTACGTAAAACGCTCTGCTTGCTATTACTATTTTTTTTTATTTCTCATTTTTTTTCCTTTATTTGTTATTGTGATACTTGGATATTTGAATCTATCTATATTTAATTTATTTATCCTTTGTTGCTCACTTGTATTCAATTATTTAAATTTTATTGATATTAATTGTAATCCCATGTTTTTATTACGTTTTTTATTTAGGATAGTGTTGTTCTTCCTTTTTTTCTTCTTCCTGCTGAATTCCATTCTAGTATTGAAGTTATTGTGTCTTCTTTTCCTGATCTACATACTTGTGCGAGTCATTTTATTCTTTGTTGTTTTATTTTCTTTATTATTCTTCCCCTTGTAATTATTTTTTTGTTGTTTATATTTGTTTTTCAATTCTTTTTCTGGCCCTTGTATTGCCCAATGAATTTTCTCTTTATTATCCTTAAATTTTCTACATTGTTTTTCGTTATTGTCGTTGTTTCGACCTTATTATTGTTTTATATATTTCCATTTTTGCTATTTTTAGAGTTCCACTTTCCAATAGATTTTTATTTCATTGATATTAACTTGTAGTCCAATTTTTTTATAACGTTTTTTATTTAGGACCGTGTTGGTCTTCCTTTTTTGCTTTTTCCTGCTAGATTCCATTGTAGGATTGAAATACGGGGAAGGCTCTAGGATGCGAAATTGTGCACGAAGCCTTGAAAACTGTAAGGATTCGTCACACCATTCTGTCGAATATTTCACTACTGCTTTGTATGAATGTCTATTGTGGAGAAATGACTGTACTAGCAGTTTTATAAATATTGAGCATGGCCGTTGAGCTTGTTCAGAGCGGGCAAAGCCCGCTCACTAGTTGGGTAGAAGCGATACCAGTTTAAAGCAGACAATATATTTTTTGATATTCTTGAGTTATTAGAAATATTAGGTGTTAATTTTGAAAACATGAGTCCGTCTCTGAAATGAAGTATTTGTCTGCGTTCCTTCTCAATTATTTATGAGCAATGATCCAAGGGGAATCTTCATATCTTGAGCAGGAAATCTGTATACAGACTTAAGTGTGTTTATTTTTAGTAACGGGGTGTGCTTTTTACTGCCACGAGATAACAAACAGAAGTGAATTTGGGGTGCAATTTAAAAATAAACTTTTTTAAATAAAATTCCTAGCCTTTATCGGATTGTTTGAACTTGGGTATACTCTCACCACCTATTTGAAGTCGTACAAGCATAAATTTAAATATCCTATTAGTCTTGCTTAGGTGGGTGGGGTTGGATGACACCCACACACTCACACTCACGTGCAGTGAGTTACTGGCTCGCTTAGGTCGAGGACAGCGGTCACGTTTATGTCCGTTTACACCGCAGCCTAGTTCAAGGACTCGTAAGTATTTTTAGGCGGTGTAGGCGGGTTAGAAAGTCAAGAATTCGAAAAATAAAATTTAATTGAGAGATTATTGAGCTTTTGAGACATCTGTTGTCCATGAAAGGAAGACAAAACCGCACGTAAGTTCATCTTCCAGTGCGTTGACTTTCAAGGAATGTAAAACTAAAAACTGCTTCCTTCTCCTCCGGAAAAGGAAGTTTGCCAGGAGCAAGTTCAGGTTTAGTTAGCACAGCCACATTATCGTTACTACAAGTAAACAAGATTACGAAATGGATTTTTCTGCCCTTTATGGGAAAATGTAGTTGTACCACCTGATGCGTCACACTAAAGTATGTCTAGACGCAGGAAAAAATACGTGGGGTGATTTTGGGGTAAGAAAGTGATGATTAAATTCTTTAGGGGTTGTTTTTATTAGAAGTGTGCATTAGTTGTTTTCGAAATTCCACATTTGGCACAGTTCTCCACAAATCAACAAACAAATGAATTAATTATTCAAGCTGTCAAAATCAGCAGCGCGTGACTTGGTCGGGTGCAAACAATAGACATTCGCTGTTGCACAACCGTTCTGGATATGCATGGCATCCGAATCCGTGTGCCTACAAGGGGAAGGAAGCAATCAGCTGATGTTATTGACTGTAAATAAATAAAATGCGAAATTGTGCGCAAAAAACTGTAAGGCTTCGTCACACTACTACTACTTTGTGGTGGGTCAGACGTCACTACGTCCTTGACACATTAGTCAGTTGCATTCCGGCGTGCTGCTATAGAAATCTTCAATCTTTATAAAAGCATGTAACACAATTTTTAACAGGCGATGAAGTCATGCGCATCAAATTATACTCTTCTAAAAACTCTATTAATTTATTTATAACATCAAATTGTCATGCTTTGTGAGACGGAACGAAAAGAATAAATAAGAAAGAGCGTATGAGACAAAAAACTTTGAAGTTTTAATTTGTGATATATTATAGGGTGTGACGAAGCTTACAGTTTTTTAAGGCTTACAATTTCGCAACTGTACTGACCGGAAACTGAACTTTTATTATTAAAATTATACTATACAGGGTGTTAATAATGTAACAGTCTTAATGTAAATTAAATTTAAGATAGTTGGGCTTTATCCTGCCTGTGTGTGGTCGCCGTCAAACTTCATGTAATTTATTCATCACAGTGACTGTAAAGTGTCAAATTGATATCAAGTGTATGACACTTCAGGACATTACCATGTAAATATTACATTGGGAATTGTGTTACTTGGTTTAAATGACAGATAACGCGTTATCACTAACATAGTTTTGAATGTGGACATCTGCTGGATTTATTTATTGTTTCCTGTTGGGAAAGTATGATTGATTAAATAATTTTATCACTGTTATTATTGTAAATGATGTCACACTCTTTTGAAAATTAAATTTAAAGTAAATTAAGTTACTGCCTCGCTACTTAACGCATTCAACACAAATAAGCAGCAGTACTCATTATTTTTATATTTAGACACTCGCTTGCTATGTGTCTTAATGTTCTTCGTAAAGTTTTTTACTGGGGAATCCCTCTTACTCAGCTGTCATCTGTCATTCGTCACTTGTCACACACGCTCATTCATTTGTTTTTGTAAGTTTTATTATTTGATATAAATACCAGTTGAAGGAAATGTGCATCATTTCCGAAAGGTGACGTTAAACATGCCAAAAACATTAATATAATATAAAAAACCCAAAAAAATATGGACAAAAAATAAAATAACAAATATAGAAGAAGAAAACAGAAAGAAAAACACAACAAAATTTCATTAACAAATCAACAAACAAAATAGACAAAGGATAAATCTGGAAACATAGCAGAAAACAACATAAACAACTAAGGCTCGAATATTCCAAAGAATTACTAACAGATACGGGGCAAAACTTGGAAAATGAAGTACAAGAAAATACTGAGGCAGAAACAATAGTAGAACCTATTCAAACAAACAAAAAACTACCGTTTCATCAAAGGAAAACCAACAAAACAAATTATTGAAAAAACCATAGAAAATAACATGAATAGAAGAATATTGTTCATAAATTTCAAACAAACGTTTGACTCAATCAAAAGGAAAAAACTGATGATAACTTTAAAACTACTGGAAGTAGCTGAAAAGTTAAGAAGAGAATAAAAAAAATCAAAATAGTATTATAGCACAGACAGGACAAACATTTGCATTAAAATATGTGCTTAGAAACATAAAAAAAGAACAAGAAGAACAAAAACAAGAGAAATAATACTAAACGCTAACGATGTAGCAGTCATGACAAAAATAGACAAACGATGATGGAAATAACATAAGGAAAAGGTAGATAACAAATGAAGGAGAAAGAAAAGCGGACGTAAAAGAAAAGACAACAACAATAAACAATACTTTCTAAGTAGAAGAAAACAGAAAAATAAAACAACAAAGAATAAAATGACTCGGTCACATATGTAGAGCTGGAGAACAAGACACAATAAAGTCAAATATAGAATGGAACTCAGTAATAGAAAAAAAGGAAGACTAAGACCAGACAAAAAACGTAATAGATCAAAGAACAGTGAAAATAACAAAAAATTACAAATTAATATCAATAAGACAAAAATAATTAGATACAAGAAAGCAACAAAGGATAAAGAAGGCATTTTAAATAAATAGAAGACAATTAGAAAGTGAAACGTGAAACTGTCAGAAAAAAAAATGAGAACATATAAAACAATAATAAGGCCGATGAATTTAAATACGTAGGTGTTTATTAAACCGCTAGTACAGTCATTTCTTCTCAACGGATATTCATACAAAGCAGTAGTTAGTATTCGACAGAATGGTGTGACGAACTCTTTCACCGTCTGACAGAGAAAAAGCATACCGATATTAGCGATCTCCTATCGCACGTTCTCTCTCGCTGGGTGCAGGCAGACTTTCTGCACCTGAAGTTGAATATTCAACGTTTAGCTGTGTTCTTTTTCAAACGCCTTTTATAAGTTTGTTTTAAAATAGTTGAAATATTGTTATTTGTTATTTAAGACAACAGTATTAGATAAACACTTATTTATTTGTTTTTTAGAAAATTGCTGGTACCTTCTAGCGCTTTCTAGAAAAGCTTGAACGTGGCTGACTCAACGAGAAGCATTATAGATTTTGGCTCAGAGACCTTATAATATGGACTGCTAGTGGTTGAAATAAATTGTGTTATTTGAAATAAATCAATATATATATATATATATATATATATATATATATATATATATATATATATATATATATATATATATATATATATATATATATATATATATATATATATATATATATATATATATATATATTCCAAAGTGCGCTTGTAGTTCCGTTTAGCCCAATTGTACGACACGATCTGTAAGTCCAATTGTTTTTGATTTGGAGTTTTTCTTAAGTAATAGCTCTGTACCTATGAATATATTAGTAGCACGTGTAAAGTGCCTCCACTTTAACGAGAATCATTAGTACTTTGACACTCGTCCTACGTAAAATCATATATTATAACCATGTACTTCAGCTAGAGCCACAAGAGGTCGAAGACCTTGACTATATTCAATGGCTCGAGAAAAATCAGATAATAAATTTTCTTGTATTATTTACACACGTTAACTGATATTGCATGGAATTCTTAACCGTAAGCCGGAATTGAATTTTTATTTCAAATAAATAACAATTATTTATTGTTATTTGTAATCAAAATCTTTACAATTCTACAATTTATGAATAATATGAAACGAATAATAAATGAAATTGAAACGCGATGAGTCACTCTGCAACTTCTCTGACTGTAATTAATAATTTAATCTTCAGTACTTCAGTGGCAGATTAGGTAGCATCTGGGATGATTCAGACTGCATAAACAGGAAGTGCTAAGTCAATTATAATTGGTTTCATTTGAATCATTAACCTCCCTGAACCAGGAATATTAGGCGAAATTTCAATGAGCTGCAACCTGCAATACAGAACTGTTAAAGTGGTAGCACTTTTATTTTTAAAATGCTAAAAAAGTCGATTACATTGATATCACAAATTATTTTTAAATGGATCATAAAACGCGCAATTTATGCATCAATTGTAAACAAGTACTAAATTATCAATTAATGATCTTATTTACATGTTGTAAAAGCATTAATGAAGTAAAATCAGTGGCACCTGTGCACTGACTTTAGTGACTGAACTTGTAACAGAAGCTGAATTCTCTATCTACACAAGTGCAAGAACAAGTTGGCTAGGAAGGAATGCTTTGGGAATTACTTTTAACAGCCTTTACAGAGAATAAACTGGTGTAATTAACTGCTAAAGATCGTTATTCATTTATTTTTTTATACACGAATGCCGCGAAGTTTGTTGAAACAAAGTAACAGAGTTAAATATAAAAAAAAAAAAAAATTAAACATGTTTGTATGTTCGGCGATAATTTTTTACTACGTGGACCGATTTCGATTATTCTTTTTTTGTTGTAAAGAGGATACTTCAAGTATTGTTCTGTTAGTTAATTAAAATTGTTTCAGCCGAAGGAGACATATCCACTTTCGCTCTCTTGCGAACACACTACACGCGTCCCCAGGAGCTAACAACGGGCCTCTTCTCCGTGGAGTCGCGTCCTTCAGCAGTCCGCTCACTTTATGAGGCAGCCGTTCGAACACCGGTGCATGCCATGCGGCAGCTAGACCGCTGGAGGAAAGATGGACATCGAAGTAGCAGGTTCTTTTTATGTACGCCGGTTTTGGGAGCCAAAAGGAGAAAAATACGAAATCGGGTTGATATTGATATCGAAACTAGAATGGTGAGTAACTTTGTTCATTAATCAATTGATAAAACAAAATGGGAAAAACCCCAACTGAATATCAATTTCTGCTTGATTAATAACTCTTGGCTTTGAGAATTTCCTCTTTAGTAAACTTAACTTATAAATTATAAAATATAAAATATCAAAAATGTTTATAACAAGCATAACAATCAACCTTGCTACCATTCCTTCAGGATGGTCTGCCTTTTGTGCGGTCGGTTGCTTTGCCGCGTATTACTTGGTGATTAGAACACCGATAAACTCACGAACTAAATGCCATAAAATTGCTACGTTTACACCGCTTTGTCACGTGAGTCTAAAACATTTCATTGTAATAGTGGTTGGATCTAGAGGGCAATCAACCACCCTGATAAATCGAAAAAAAAATACACGAACATTATACAAAGATAGTATCAAATGTTTCTTCCGTTCGCTCAAATAGTCAAACCTTCTTTCCGCAAGTCAAGTGCCGCGTCGAGCTATAGACAATAATTAACACTATATTCAAACATAAAGAAATTCATAAATACATCCGAGAAGTGATAAGCAAAAATTTCTCAACCAAATAATACCCAAAGGAAGAATGACAAAAAGGTAACGAAATTATTAGAATTAAAGCAAAAAAAAAAACTTAAAATAAAGCACAAGGCAACTAGAAAGCTCAATAAAATGGACAAAATTAAGAATAGAGAGAATAGAAAACATTAAGCAAGAAAACCTTACAAGAAAATGTTGAAGATCCAATAAATAATACAACAAAACAAGACATAAAAGATATAGAAGAAATTTGGAAAACTTTCAACCATAATAAAGAAAGCAACGAAAGAAGCTTGGGGGATGTACAGAAACACAAGAAACAACAAACAAACCCACTGGTGAAACCAAGAAAGGAAAGCAGAAGTAAAAAAGAAGAAGTAGAAATGGAAGAAATTACCAACCTCGAAGAAACAAAAAAATATTGAAGAATATAGAACACAAACAAAAGAAAAATAAAGAAGTTTAAAAAATTAGAAGCAAATATCCACAAAGAAAATAAGTAATCGAAATTAGGCAAAATTAAAACCCAAAATAAAGCAGAAGGTAACTAAAAAGTTTGATAAAATACACAAAATTTAAGAATAAAGATATTGAAAGACGTGAAAGTAAGAAAAATGCTCCAAGAAATGCTAAAAACGAAAAAAAATTGCGGAGTGTACAGAAACACAAGAAACAACTAACAAACTCATTGGTAAAACCAAGAAACAAAAGCAGAAGTTAAAAAGAAGAAACAGAAATGGAAAAAATTTACTAACTGGAAGAAACAAAAAGATTTTGAAGAATATAGAGCAGAAAAAAAACTAAAGATGCTATCAAAGAATTAAAAACAAGAAAGAAAAGATAACTACAGAGAAAATGAAAAATTGGAATTAATGGGAAAGAAAAACCTGAAATAATGCACAAGTCTAATAAAATAGAAAAATTAACAATAAAGTAAGGGAAATGTTCCAGGAAAATGTAAAAGATCTAGTACATATACACCAAAACAAAACATGAAACATAAAGAAGAAATATTGAGAACTCTCGAATATATAATACAGAAGATAACGGAGCAAGCTTGCGAAGTTTACAAAAACAGAAAAAACAACAAACAAACCAATTGGTGAAACCAAGAAACCAAAGCAGAAGCAAAAAAGAAGAAGCAGGAATAGAACAAATTTCCAAACACGAAGAAAGAAAAAAATTTTAAATAAAATAGAACACGAATAAAAAGATTAAAGAAGTTTTTGAAAATCAAAAACAAGAACTTGGGAAGATAACTACAAAGAAATTAAACGGAAAGGTAAATCTAAAATAAAGAAGAAGGCAATTAAAAAGTTTAATAAAATGAACAAAATTAAGAATAAAGAGATTAGAAGACATGAAAGTAGGAAAAATGTTAAAAATTTAGTAAATAATACACTAAAACTAGACATAAACGATATAGAAGAAATATGGAAAGCTTTCAAATATATAATAAAAAAGGCAACGAAAAAAATTTGTGGAGTGTATAAAACACAAGAAACAACAAACAAACTCATTGGCGAAACCAAGCAAACAAAGCCGAAGTATAAAAGAAGAAGCGGAAATGGAACAAATCTCCAAATACGAAGAAACAAAAGATTTTGAAGAACATAGAACACAAAAAAATTAAAGGTGTTATTAAGGAATTACTAACAAGAACTTGGGAAGATAACTACAAAGAAAATAAAAAATTAAAATTGAAAGGAAAGAAAAACTTAAAAGAATGCAGAAGGCAACTAGAAAGTCTAATAAAATAGAGAAATTAATAATAAAGTAAGGGAAACAATCCAGGAAAATGTAAATGATCTAGTAAATATACTTCAAAAAGAGACAAATAAAAAATATAATAATAATGATATTCATTTATTCGCCCAACAGTTATAAATCCAGAAGAAGACAAGATAAATATAGAAGAAATATAGAAGACTTCCAAATGTATAATGGAGAGTATAACGAAAAAAAAAGTGAAGTGTACAGAAATACAAGAAACAACAAACAAACCTATTGGAGAAACCAAGAAACCAAAGCAGAAGTGAAAATGAAGAAGCAGAAATGGAAGAAATTCCCAAACACGAAGAAACAATAAGATTTTGAAGAGTACAAAATACAAAAAAAAAAGTTGGAGAAGTTATTGAAAAATCAGAAAGAAAAACGTGGGAAGATAACTACAAAAAGAAAAAAAAAATGAGAAATTAGGATTAAAGGAAAGGAAGAACCAAAAATAAAGTAGAAGGCAACTAAAAAACTCGATAAAATAGAATAATTTAAAATATATGAAAGTAAGAGAAATATTTCAGGGAAATATTTTGGATCTAGTTAATAATGAACGAAAACCAGACATAAACGATAAAGAATAAATGTGGAAAACTTTCAAACAAAATGAACAAAGCAACAGAAACACAAGAAACAACTAACAAAACTATTAGTGGAACGAAGAAGCCAAAGCAAAAGTTGAAAAGAAGGAGTAGAAATGGAAGAAATCTCTAAACATAAATAAAGAAAGAAAATTTGAAGAATATACAATACAAAAAAAGTGAAAGAAGCTTTTAAAAAATCAATGGCAAGAAGTTGGGAAAATATCTACAAAGAAAATGAGAAATAAAAATTAAAGGAGAGGAATAACCAAACATAATGCACAGGGCAATTGAAAAGTCTAATGAAATAGAAAAATAAAGAATAGAAAAATTCAAAGATATGGAAGTAAAAGAAATGAACGATAAAGAAGAGGAGGCAACGAAGCAAGCTTGCGGAGTACACAAAAACAAAAAAATCAACAAACAAACTCATTGGTGGAACCTGGTAAAACCAAGAAACCAAAGTAAAAGTAAAAAAGAAGAAGTAGAAATAGAAGTAATTTCCAAACACGAAGAAACGAAAAGATTTTGGAGAATATAGAACACAAATAAAAAAAGTTGAAGTTATTAGAAAATTAAAAGCAAGAACTTGTGGAGATAACTACAAAGAATATAAGTAATTAATTAAAAAAAACTGGAATAAAACAGAAGGTAACTAAAAAAACTAATAAAATTAAAAATAAAGAATAAAACAATTAAACGATATGAAAATTGGAGAAAAATATTCCAGGAAAATGTTAAGGATCTAGTAAACAATACACCAAAACCAGACATAACCGATAATGAAAAAAATATGAAAAACTTTCAAATATATAATGAAGAAGCAAACGAAGCGAGCTTGCAGAATGTACAGAAACACAAGAAACAACAAACTTATTGGTGAAACCAAGAAACCAAAGCAGAAGTAAAAAAGAAGAAGCAGAAACGGAAGAAATATCTAAACACGAAGAAACAAAAAGATTTTGTCGAATATTGAATACAAAGAAAAAAGTTGAAGACGTTATTAAATAAGCAGAAGGAAGAAATTGGAAAAATAACCACAAAATTAAGAAATTTGAGTTACAGGAAAAGAAAAGCCTGAAATAAACCTCAATAAAATGGAAAAATTAAGAATAAAGAAATTAGAAGACATGAAAGTAAGAGAAATGTTCCAGAAAAACGATAGAAATCTAATAAATAATACACCAAAACCAGACATAAACGATATAAAAGAAATATGAAACATTTTTGAACATAAAAGGCAACGAAGCAACAAAATAACAAACAAATCTGTTGGGGAAATGAAGAAGTCAAAGCAGAAGTAAAAAGGAAGAAACAGAAATGGGAGAAATCTCCAAAGACGAAGAAACAAAAAGGTTTTGAGGAATATAAAATACAAAACAAAAAAGTATTGTACTTCAGGATTAAAACAACTTAAAAATAAACATAGAAATATAGTAAAAGAAAATAAACAAATTAGGGAGAAATGCAAAAAACACTACGTGGATTTGCTTGGAGAAAGACAAACTACGAATGAAAATGAAGAAAAGGAAAACCAGTAAAAAAAGCATTAGAGATAAAAACGACACAGAAGATATAACAGAGGTAAAAATGAAATTAGTATTGAAAAAACTAAAAACAACTTGAATATATGGCTGCTCTAGTGATAGCAACAGAAGACTCAATAAGTAACTTAAAAATAAACGGAAAGGAAATAAAACAACAAGAAAACAATAAACAACAAAAGGAGTATAGAAACCAATAAAAATTTATATGTAATAAACAAAACAATACCAATTAACGAATAAGTATCGAAAAATACAAAAAAGACAGTTTATAAAACAATATAGACAATCGAAATTTATTGTAATTCAATTCATGTAAACCGTCTGCCAATAGTCTTTCAGTCGATTTTACAAGTTTGCTTCACGTTCAAAAAAATGGCAGACTGTAAAAAGTTGTTCAAATAAGTTTTAAAATATGTTGAATGTAAACGTAGTCAATTTTCAACAATCGTTGGGAATCTTTGAGTCGTGGAAAGTTTGTGCGCTCTACCGTGGAGTAAAGCATTCCGTGGTAATCATTCTTCTGTCGGTTAACGTTTCAAGGACGTAAGAGAGATGCTGTGTTACCGAAGATGATGGCCGATGGCTGATGCCTTCCACGCCTAGAACGTGTTGCAATGTTGTAGAAAAATTACAATAAACATCCATAAATATTGAAAATAAGGAAGACAATCGTCTCTAATTGCCGTTCACACTCCAGTTAAATTAATTTCACGGTGTTGTTCATTTAAACCTTAAAATAAATCACTGAATGCAGACTTTAATGGATGTAAAATTCTAATGCACATTTTTGCTGAAATAAATTGAGTAGGTGACAAGTGTGTGCTTATTTATAAGGAAATAACAACCTAAATGCTCTTAAGAAATTATGTCATTTTCGTATAATTTTAAACATTCTTGTATATCATCAATGATGGCCGTGTGGTCCATTGTATAATCTCACAATAACGATCATAGTGTGTGTACCACTAGACCAACTTCCTACAATAAAACAGCGCACCTCTTCAGCCTACGTTCCTCATGTCGCCTACATTCCTTTTTATTTTTATTACCATATTAACAGTGGCGTGCAGGCCATATGTGCAGGGTGCGCACTGCACACCCTATGAAAATATTAAAAATTACGTAAATAAAATTAATATAATAGTTTATTGGATACTTCATTTTGTTTCACAAATTTTTATTATAAAATCAGAGAAAGAGCTTATTTTATCTATTTATGCAACCAGAAATACGGACGCGCCTCGCGGGCCACTCTGCTATATATTTGAAACGAATGTCGACGCTTGAGGTGCAGGTTTCTCGCCTGCACGGCGAGCGAGGTCTGTTTAGCATAGTCAGTATTAGAAAAGTGAACGAAATTAGCGATCTCCTATCGCTCGTTCTCTCTCGCTGCGTGCAGGCAGACTTTCTGCACCTGGAGCTAAATATTCAAAGTTTAGCTGACATAAAACTCACTCAAAATATAAAAATTAAAGGTTAGCAGTCCGTGCGACATTTCTAAACTAAAGTATATGAAAAATTTAAATGGATTGATGGTTATTGTTGGCCATGTATATATCCCCTTCCTTGCCACCGTCTGTGCACACCTATCACAGAAAGTCACCGCACGCCACTGCATATTAGAGAACTTTAATTCAAGTTACTGTTATATTATCAACCATGAACTTTAAAAACTCCTCAAAATTACTCTTTCAAAACATGGAACCCAAAAAATAATCCTAATGCTTGAATTTAATCTTAAAAATTTTAATATAGTTGAAACTCATTGAAACAAACAACTTCTTCAAGTTAAAATTTTTGATTTGGAGCTCCAGTTTTCAATTATTGACGTTCTTTTGTTTTTCGAAAAGTCCTCATTTCTTCTTTATTTTAAGAAATATTCAAAAAATACAAAAACTTTTAGTATTTGCTTTTAATTCTCTAAAACATTTTTATATACATTTTTTTTCTATTTGATCAAATACCAAAATGGCGACTGTTCAAAAATTTCAAAATAAGATATTTTGAGAACCACTGGATTGATTTTTGAAAATAAAATATTTACGAAATCCTTAAACTGTTAGTAATAATTTTTGTCTAAAACATTTTTTTCGATTTGTCCAAATAATAAAGCAATGAACAATGCAACAACAAGGCAGCAACGCAAGCCTGGCAGCGTGTTTTAATATTTTTATTTCCTGTATTATTACCGTGCGAATTGAATCCTGAATCTAATGCTGCTTTGCAGATCTATTTCAGAGATAATTTCCAGCAGCCTCTGTTTGCAATAAGACGTTATCGAGATGTAATTTATTTTTGATTAATGAAAGAATGGACGGCGAACATTACTGGACGAAGAATCCGAACGTCAGCCACACACGTAGCGCATTCTTAGTCTTTATTTCCTGTAATTGCTTTGCAGACAGAAGATGAAAACCATAATTGTTATTGCATTAACTTGGCTTATTGATTGGCTTGTTAACTTTGAAAATTTAATTACAGATGTTGGAGAAGAGTTTCGCAATTTATTTTGGGAATCCCTCGAGATATATATATATATATATATATATATATATATATATATATATATATATATATATATATATATATATATATAAATATATATATATATATATATATATATATATATATATATATATATATATATATATATATATATATATATATATATATATATATATATATATATATATATATATATATATGATTAAAGGTGGAACACGTACTATAAAACTGCTACATCGGCCATTTATGGAAGTTATTTGAAGTTGAAGTGCAAGTAAAATAACTTGCTGTCTGCATTTTGCCTTACCTTGTTCATGAATTATTGACGTCCAGGTACAAGTTGTTATATACTGGTTTCTGGTCTGTTGTTGTGCTACTGTTTATTCCAATCGGCAAAAATTTACATACAATGCGCTGTTAATTTCAATATTCGCTTATTTCAAGCATAAATTCAATTTGGAAAATTGCCAGTGAATCGGAACGTAAATTTAATGAGTTATTGGAATATGAATTATTGTGAATTTAAAATATTTTTCAGCCTGCTGCTGTAGGAGAACTCCGACGCTGGACGTCTTCCGAAGCCATCGGGGATATAACCGTAGCTACTGACTGTGTTAATCGTATCACCTCTAATTCCACCGTCGAAGACTTGGATGCTGTGGATCTCGGTGCTACTTCTGATGATGATGCTATTGATCATAAGCTTCCCAGTCCTGAGGAACAACTTCAAGTGCTCGCATTGAAGTAAGTAATTTTTCCATCATTAAATACTGAATTCTAATATTTTACGTTCACTCGCTTTGGATTTATGCGAAAAACTCAAAAAAATGTTTTTAATTCAGCCGATCGTAATCATAATGCGAGGTGTACAACTAGATGTTACAAAAGTGCTTAATACAAAATTTTAATATTGTACGACTAATTGTTTTGAATTTATGTGGAAAATTCAAAAAGTCTGTTACATAAAATGCACTTCCGATTCAGCCGATTGCTATGAAAATAATCGTTCAGATGTTACAGCAGACTGAAATACTAAATTTCAATACTTTACAGCCGATCGTTTCGAATTTATACGAAAAATTCTAAGACTAACAAGTAAAGTGCACTTTCGGTTCAGCCGATCTCAATGAAAATAGGATATGAGCATCTAGATATCACAATTGCCTCAAATACTCAATTCCAATATTTTACGTTCAACTGTTTTCGATTTATGCGGAGAATTCTAAAATTGTTCAGTGTGCAATTCCAGTTCAGCCGATCGCAATCATAATACGAGATGTACAACTACATGTTATATGAGTGCTTGATACAAAATTTCAATTTTTTACGGCTGATTATTTCAAATTTATGCATAGAATTCGAAAAGACTGTTATATAAAGTGCACTTTCGGTTCAGCCGATTGCTATGAAAATAATAAGTCATCATTCAGATGTTACATCAGACTGAAATACTGAATTTCAATATTCTACGGTTGATCTTTCGAATTTATGCGAAAAATTCTAAAAGACTGTCAAGTAAAGAGCACTTTCAATTCAGTCGATCTTAATGAAAATAAGGTATGAGTATAAAGATGGTACAATTGTCCTTAATACTGAATTTCAACATTCTACGTTGAACCGTTCTGAATTAATGCGGAAAATTCAAATAACGTGTGCACTTTCGGTTCAGCCGATTGCAATCATAATGCGAGGTGCACAACTAGATGATATAGAAGTGGTTTACACAAAATTTTGATATTTTACGGCTGATTGTTTGAATTTATAAGAAAAATACTTAAAGACTGTCAAGTAATGTGCACGACCAGTACAGTCGATCTTAATGAAAATAGGATACGAACATTTTTTGAATAAAGTGCACTTCTGGTTCAGCCGATTGCAATCATAATACAAGATGCACAACTAGATATTATAGAAGTGCTTAATACAAAACTTTAATATTTTACGGATGATTGCTTTGAATTTATGCGAAAAATACTAAAAGACTGTCAAGTAAAGGTCACTTCCAGTTCAGTCGATCTTGATGAAAATATAATATGAACATTTAAATAGTACAACTGTCCTTGATACAGAATTACAACATTTTACGTCCAACCCAAAAAAATTCCTGAGTAAAGTGCACTTCCAGTTCAGTCGATCTCAATGAAAATAAGATATGAGCATCTAGATAGGACAATCACCTCAAATACTGAATTCTAATATTTTACGTTCAATTGTTTTGAATTTATGCGGAAAATTCTAAAAATGTTTCGAGTAAAATGCACTTCCAGTTCAGCCGATCGCAATCATAACACGAGATGAACAACTACATGTTATAAAAGTGCTTTATACAAATTTCAATATTCTGCGACTGATTGTTTCGAATTTATGCAGAGAATTTGAATAGACTGTTATTTGAAGTGCACTTTCGGTTCAGCCGATTGTTATGAAAATAATAAGCAATCATTCAGATTTTACAGCAAACTAAAATACTAAATTTCAATTCTCTACGATTTATCTTCCGTATTTATGCAAAAAAATCCAAAAGACTGTCAAGTAAAGTGCACTTTTGATTCAGTCGATCTTAATGAAAATAGGATATGAGTATTAAGAGGGTACAATCGTCCTGAATACTGAATTCCAACATTCTATTTTCAACCGTTTTGAATTAATGCAAAAAATTCAAATAACGTGTGCACTTACGGTTCAGCCGTTTGCAATCATAATGCGAGGTGCACAACTATATATTATAGAAGTGCCTAATACAAAATTTAAATATTTTATGGCTAACAATCTGAATTTATGCGAATACTAAAAGACTGTTAAGTAAAGTGCACTTCCAGTTCAGACGATCTTGATGAAAATAGGATATGAACATTTAAATGGTACAACTGCCCTTAATACTGAATTCTAACAGTCGATCTCAATGAAAATTGGATATGATCATCTAGAAGGTACAATCGTCTTAAATACTAAATTCTATCATTTAACGTTGAATTTTTTTGAATTTATGCGAAAAATTAGAAACAAAAATTGAATAAAGTGCACTTCTGGTTCAGCCGATCGCAATCATAATACGAGGTGCACAACAAGATCTTATACAAGTGCTTCATATGAAATTTCAATATTATAAGATTGTTTTGAGTTTTGCTAAAAGTACTTTAAGACTGTCAAGTAAAGTGCACTTCCGGTACAGACTTTTACAACCGTAATACGAGGTGCACAACAAGACTTAAATACAAAATTTTGACATTATACGTCACCACGTTCTTGACACATATCAGTTGCGTTGGCCAGACAACAATCTTATTGCCATAATTATTTGTAATAAGACAATTTGAAGAATAATAATTATTGGTGCATCTTTGCGGTAGGTTTCCCGCCGAAGTTATTCCGGTGGACGTTTCCGGGCGTCGTTTCGACCGAATGGCTGTCCATAGACGCTCCCTTTTGCATACTGAAACAGTATGCGAAGAAGACGCTAATGGAACTGTTAAAAGAAGAACAAGAACAAGAAAACCGCGTGGTAAAAGAAGAAACACTTTAGCAGGAACAGACCAAAAAGAAATTCGAGATGCTCTCACAGCTGGGTATGCAATTTCTCAAATATTCACGGCATGTAGTCCATGCTTTTTTTATTAACTCACATTTGGCCTTTGCACAGTTTATGTACATACTAATACTAACTCATTAACAGGGACGAACCACCGACAATTTCCCTCGAAGAGCCAGAATCTGAGCCTGTTATTCGCAGTCGTAGCACGGATATTTTGCGGTCGAAGAAAACACCACCTGACGCTAAAAAATCACACTTTAACACGCTTAAACAGTGGGGAAAGAGCAGGTTAAAATTAATCAACAAATCGTTAGAATCGAAATCGGATATTGATGATATTAATATCTACGAAACGATTACAATGCGGAAAGAAAGCAGTATTTCCCTTGCGAATATTGCCGTAAAACTTCGCGAAAGCTCCGCTATGCGCCGCCAGCGGCGCAACAACGAACAACATTCTTCAAGCGGAAATTGGAGCGCTAGCTCGGAAAGCGGACGCGCTAGCATTGGATCCGAAATAACTACACACCCTAAATCCACAACTTCGACTGCTACGTCCAATAATTCACTTGGAGGTCCTCCCAGTAGCGTTCATTCCCGAAGAAGGTTCCCGCAAAGTGCTTCCAGTAGCGTCACCAGCGAGGGGACGCTAACGCCAGACATTATTCATGATATTCATGACGATGGGGAGACGAGTTCTGTTTATTCTTGTGATACTGAAGGTTATTATACTAGCTTCCATTTGGATAGCGGGTTGAAGACGCTAAAAGAAGAAGAATCCGGCATGCCTAGTACTCCGTTACATTGCACCACTGCATTTACTATTTTGACAGCTGAAAACGAATATGAATTGTTTGGAAAAGGGTCGACTAGTACGACTACAAGTTCGGCTGGAACTGTTTGCACTACTTTACGGGCAGCTGAAAGCCATCGGTCTTTAACTGTAGGTCCAGCCGTTCCTGAAAGGAAAAGCTCGCTAAATAACTCTTTAGAAAGAGAAACCGGTACAATTAAAAGAAGTCCTGCCAGTAGTAAAGCTACAGTTGTTGCAGTAGTCCACAAACAAAACAGCGGCGATGTATCGCCTGATAGTGGTCATAATACGTCCAGTAGTCCAATAGAATCTGTAAGTAGTCCAAACGGGGCACCTAGTTCCGAATTTGAGTTTTCCGAGTCGTCTGACCTTGAAGGTGTTGAAAGAATCGAACGGATCCGAATTAAAACAACTATTAATTCCAGTCGAATCCCTTCCATGTGCGTCATTACTCCACCGCACAGCGACGACGAAAGCATTACAGAAGAAAATATACGAGAAGACAAAAAAAACTTTAACATTCCTGATTTAGGCTCCAAAAATGCGTCCAGGCCCAAATTAAACCTCCCTTTAGATATTTCACAAACAAACAAATCAAATCAAGTACAAATTATAAACGTTGATCCGAATTCAGGTTACGCTACTATTGAAACAATTGAAAACGAAAAAAAAGAAGCAAGCAAATCTCCAAACCAACCAATAATAAAAGCTACACTGTTTGGAAAATTAAAAACAAATATAACAAACTTTACTGCAAGAAAAGAAAAACCCCCCGAAATTAAATCGGAAAATGTGTTTGATTCGGGCGATTATGTCACAATCGCTGACGTGCGAAATAACAACGAAATTCTATACGCAAATGATATTAAAACCGAATATGTGTGCTTAAACGAGCTTCCTCCAAATTCCGATTCCAATTCAGCATCCCTAGAGCGGCGGCGCCAAGGCGCCCGAGTAACTCTAAACGCCGAAGGCAAAGTGGTTTACAGTTCTGACAGTTTAAAGCGCCGAAAAGCTCACTCAACTTTTGAACCAGGCCCATTTATCAAAACCTCCAGCCCACTTCCGGTGCATAGAACCCCGCGGACTATCCGTCCGGTTAATAATCGACCTCTTTCGCCGCAGATGAATAAAGTTGTGATACGCGCCAATACAAAATCCGCAACGGCAGAATGTGTGCGCATGCCTCCGGCCATGATAGTTCGCCCTTCGCGAGGGGGCGCGACTGTCCTTGGGGGTGCGTACGTGCACATGCAAGACGACAGAGGGAGATCTCTTTCGCCTGCTCACGAAGAAGGTAAGACACAGCATCCTAACCTCAAAACAAAAACACTTCACTACAATTCCCCACGTAAAATCAAACGCAGTGACAGTTACCGGCTCGCTAATTCACCTTTACTTAAAAAATCTTTGAGCATCGAAAAACCTAAAGTAGATTTGGAGGATTTAATCGAAAAGGAAATCGCGGCGGAGTTGTGGCGGGAACGGATCAATTATCCGCCGACTGTTTCCCCGAAGCTGTGCGAACGCCATTTGTATTCTCCAACGCGGGCGCAAGCTTTTGCGCGGGAAATCGTTCTAAATTCGCCTAACCGTATTACAATTCCTGCCGATAGTAATGAACATAAAGCTAGAATCTTGTCGATTTCAAACACTGACACTGAAATTTGGTAAATTTCGAAGAAAAAAATGAGACTACAAATTTTATTTATTTTCATAATTAATAGTTTCAAAAACTGTCACTAAAAGCGCTGATTAACAGTTACAAAATGAAATTAGCTGCATGTGAATTGATTTATTGTCATCAATAGTAATTTTTTATTTCTTATTAGCTAGAACACTGTAAAATATTTCAATGAATAACATTTTTAAGGTTAAGATCTGGGGGAATTTGGTTGAAGTCACTTGATGTTGGCAATAGCTTCACAGCTGTCAAAATTTATTTTATATTCAATTTTGAAAACATCCGTAAAATTGTTTAATTTTTTATTTGACTGTTGGTAACACTACAAATAAATAAATATGAACTTGAACAATTTGAGAATTGTATTTTGGTGTGTCAAAATGACAGTTAAGTTGTCTAACAACGCAGCTACCAACCTAATAAAAATTAGCAGCTAGGATGCCAGTGGCGGCGACAGGCTATTTTTACAGTGACTTGAGCCACGTTATTCCGAGAACGCTCTTCATATGACCTTAAGTTAAAACAGATATTACTTTATAATTGAATAGTTATCTTGCGAACGTCATTCTGGGAACGCTCTAAATATATATAAATATAATAAAATATAGGATATTTCATTTGAAATATGAAAATTATTGATCTCCTCTGGATGTTCTAAAACGCTTCATAATGTTTTGAAACGGTTCTTCTTGTTTTAAAATGTTTCAGGATAATTTAAGACGGCTCAGGATATTTTAAGATGTCTTTGGTTGCTCATAAATGTCTCAGGATGTTTTATAATGTCTTAGAATGTTTTGAAACGTTTCAGGATATTTTAAAACGTTTCAGATTCTTTGAAAACGTTTCAGATTGTTTTAAAACGTTTCAGGACGTTTTGAAATGTTTCATGATCAATTAAGATTTCTTTGATTATCCATAAACCTCTCAGGATGTCTTAAACTGTCTGTTTTAAAACGTTTCAGGATATTTTAAAACATTTCAGATTGTTTTGAAACGTTTCAGGATGTTTGAAAACGTCTTCAAATTATTTAAATCGACTCAGGATGTTTTAAAATGTCTGTTTCGAAACGTTTCAGGATATTTTAAAACGTTTCAGATTGTTTTTAAACGTTTCAGGATGTTTTAAAACGTCTCAAAATGATTTAAATCGCCTCAGGGTGTTTTAAAATGTCTTAGAATGTTTTGAAACGTTTTAAGATATCCTGAAACGTTTCAGGATGTTTTAAAATGCTTCAGGATAATTTAAAACTGCTCAGGATATTCTAAGATATCTTTGGTTATTCATAAACGTCTCAGGATATTCTAAAATGTCTGTTTTGAAACGTTTCAGGATATTTTAAAACGTTTCAGAATTATTTAAATCGACTCAGAATATTTTAAAACGTTTCAGGATACTTTAAATCGTCTGAGGATGTTTTAAAATGTCTAAGAATGCTTTGAAACGTTTCAGAACATTTTAAAACAAACGTTTCAGATTGTTTTAAAACGTTTCAGGATGTTTTAAAACATCTCAAGATGATTTAAATCGTCTCAGGATGTTTTCAAATGTCTTAGAATGTTTTAAAACGTTTGAGGATATTTTAAAACGTTTCAGATTGTTTTAAAACGTTTCAGGATGTGTTCAAATGTTTCAGGTTAATTTGAAACTACTTAGAATATTTCAAGATGTCTTTGGTTAATCATAAACGTCTCAGGATGTTCAAAACGTTTCAGGATATTTTAAAACGTTTCAGATTGGTTTGAAACGCTTCAGGATGTTTTGAAACGTCTCAGAATAATTTAAATCGACTCAGGATATTTTAAAACGTTTCAAGATATTTTAAAACGTTTCAGATTCTTTCAAAAATGTCTTAAGATGATTTAAAACTTTTAAGGATGTTTTTAAATGTTCCAGGATAATTTAAAACTGCTTAGGATATTTTAAAATGTCTTTGGTTATTCATAAACGTCTCAGGATGGTTCAAAATGTCTTAGAAACAACTACAACTCAATTTTAAAATTAACTGGTAGCCATCTAGCGGTTATGACCGAAACTCCCTTTTAGGGAATCATTTTATTACTGCTTTTAATGTTATTCATTGATGAAAAGAAATTCCGACCAATCCTCATTTTCTAGTCTCATTTTTTTCTTCAAATGACAACAAAATTATGAGACAGTGCAGTTATAACATAACATAACCTTGTATAGCTGTCAATTGCATCTGAAAATTATTTATTGACAAGTTTTCCCTTTTTGTATAATGTATAGTGAAATTTATATTTTCTAATAATAATTATGAACAAATATGACATCGACATAATCGCGTCAAATATGATATAAGTTTGGCGTCATTTTATGACTTAATGTTGACGTCATATTATAACTCAAATTTGACGTCAGACTTGAATTCAACGTCACTTTATGTCCTCAAAAAGTAAAAAGTAAATTATATCCACAAAATACACATCTTTCTTCATACATTCTTCAGCTTGGTGATTGGCCATATTCATAATCACACTTTAACCAGGACAGCTTGGTGGCAGAGCTAACTATGAATATGGCTGATTGACGACAACACAGCATTGTACAAAAACATTGTTGTCAACTTTGCACATGTGTGTGTTGGGCATGTTTCATTCTTTTTTGTGTTCTGTGTCTTCCAATTAATTTTATAGGCTAGAATATTATTTATTGTGATATTTAGAATTGTAAATATTTGTATATTTTCTTCTAATTTTTGTGCAATCTATTTTGTAAATAAATTAATAAATAATTAAATTGCACAAAAATCGTTTAATTATCGATTATTTGTGAATAATTTAGATTTAGTTGTGTGTTAGTTGTGCACTGTTACACTTTAGTTAACTTTGTGTGTGTGTTAGCACCCCATTTTGCACCAGGCATGTTGTGTGGCTTTAGCTTGTACTCCTGACAAAAGGTGAGATGAATTTTGTGCTTTTCAAATAAATATTGCATGCGTAATTGAATCACGTGACGAACTATTTTTGATTGAAACACACCAAACATTAATCAAATAACAAAATTAATATCAAGGTATGAAGGCATTGTGTTGTAATTTTCAGAACGAGCACTTTCTCCGTCTAGAAATCAAAACGCAATGCATCCGCAAACACAAGATCGATATTATCAACAGCTGCATAGGAATGATTTCTTACAACGCAACTCTCCTTCATATCGTACTTTACCTACACGAATCAACCACAATTTTAATGTTGAACAGCAAGGATTTTATCAACCACATTTACAACCAAGTGATATTTACGATTATAAGTTCAACAGTCTTCCAAGAAGGCAACATATACAAAATATTCCACACAGTCCAAATCAAGTGCCTTCTCCAAATAAAATGGACTCCAAATTCAATTTTTTCTCTCCTATACCAAAAAATAAAGACCAGCAAACCCTCAAAAACGAATCATTAAAAATTTCGCCAATAGATCCTCGCAGCGAGGGCGGATTCCAGTCTTCCACGCCTTCCAAAAAGGAAATATCAGCACTCAATTTAAGCAATAAATTACTCTCCCCGAAAAAATCCACAATGACTAACGAAGAATTGTACGCTATGATCCACAAAAGCAAGAAAAAATTGAATATTAAAACGGAAGATTTAGAAAAAAGCTCGCCTGGAAGAAGCACTGTCAAACAACCGGAAAGTGGTTATTTGGGCGAAGCCCGAAACCGGAACAGTTGGTCGCCAAATAATCAAGCATTTAACGAGCCAGGCTCGAGACAAAGTTGGGCTTGTAGCGATAGAATAGGCCTAAAGCAAACTTCTAGGTTAGATTTCAAAAAACTTTTACTGCAACACGGCTCTAAAACAATAATACCCAATTCGAGTAATAAATTATCAGCAGTTGAGCAATTAAAACTGAGTAAAATGAATAAAAGTCAGCAGCAAATCGTCAAGCAACCATCAATGAATATCCTCGATTTGAGTTCTTCCCCCAAAAGCTTTTCCAACCGGAAATTCACCAACAATCCTTCAGGGTCCCCCGAAAAGCAGCGCCAACCTTCCAAGTTACTTTCTCCAAGGTCAAACTGGAAATTTGCCAATCCAAGGTCAGATGTTCTCTCTTCGACAATACTGGAAGATTGTCGCGAAGATGAGAGCTCATTAGAAAAATCCAATTCGTTAAAAAAAACTCAGTACGGTATTGCACCAAGTAATACAAATTTAGTTGCTGACAATAGATTTTCGAAAAGTGTTAATTTAACTAGAACTCAGTTACTGCAAGCTCAACGGGCAGAATTTTTCAAAAGTACTGCAAATAAGAGCCCAACTTCAAGTTCATTTTTTAATAAAGAAAGGGCTCGAAAAAGCCCGTCTCCGCCTACACTTGAGACTGCGTTATGATTTCCTTTTTAATGTATTTGTCTAGTCTCAATGAAATGCCATTTATTACAATATGATTGGCTTCTTATTTATGAAAATATAATTTATTTGGGAAATGTTTGTATATTTTTTACAATAAACATTATAAAAGTATAATATTCCGTTGATTATAAAGAAATATAAAAGTTTTGCAATTTCAATGTGTCATTGTTCATTTATTAATTTCTTTTACAGATTTTTGACCTAATCACATCTTTCCCAGTGGTTTCTCCTAAAATAATAACCGTACTAGGGTCGCCTGCTGATTAGCCGAATCTGAGGTAAGCTTCCGTAAAAATTAAACTTAATTAACTCAAAAAATATGTAGCATCTCATTTAAAAAAATATTACTTTGTGTTGTAACTTGAGAACCACTAGTTTAAAAAAATTTTTTTTTTCATAATTGGGTGGCTCCCTTAGTCGTGCATAAAATTGTCCTATAGTATTTTGTTGTATCTTCAATAACATAAAAGTTATTCGAGGTAATTCGCTTAGCTGTTACACCTTACGGGTAAAGCGCGTGTGGTTGTTAAATCTTAACTATATAATTAGAAACCTAAAACTTTGCTCATGAGTCGAATCTAACTAAAATATTTTCAAAAAAGCGACATACAGATGTCTTTGATTACTCATAAACATCTCAGGATGTTTTAGAATGTCTTATAATGTTTTGAAACGTTTCAGGATATTTTAAAACGTTTCAGATTGTTTTGAAACGTTTCAGGATGTTTTATAACGTCTCAGGATAATTCAAATCAACTCAGGATGTTTTGAAACGTTTCAGGATATTTTGAAACGTTTCAGATCATTTTAAAACGTTTCAGATTGTTTTAAAACGTTTCAGGATATTTAAGGATAATTTAAAACTGCTCAGGATATTTTAAGATGTCTTTGGTTATTCATAAACGTCTCAGGATGTTTTAAAATGTCTTAGAATGTATTCAAACATTTCAGGCTATTTTAAAACGTTTCAGGTTGCTTTAAAACGTTTTGGATTATTTTAAAACGTCTCAGGATGTTTTAAAACTTCTTAGAATGTTTTAAAACATTTCAGGATATTTTAAAACATTTCAGGATGATTCAAATCAAATCAGGGTGTTTTGAAACTTTTCAGGATATTTTAAAACGTTTCAGATTGCTTTAAAACGTTTCAGATTGTTATAAAACGTTTCAGAATGTTTTAAAATGTTTCAGGATAATTTAAAACTATTTAAGATATTTTAAGATGTCTTTGCTTATTCATAAACGTCTCAGGAGGTTTTAAAATGTCTTAGGATGTTTTGAAACGTTTTAGAATATTTTAAAACGTTTCAGGATATTTCAAAACGTTTCAGATTTTGTTGAAACATTTCAGCTAGTTTTACAACGTCTTAGAATGTCTTAAAACGTTTCATGATATTTTAAGATGTCTTTGGTTATTCATAAACGTCTCAGGATGTTTTAAAATGTCTTAGAATGTTTTCAAACATTTCAGGCTATTTTAAAACGTTTCAGGTTGCTTTAAAACGTTTTGGATTATTTTAAAACGTCTCAGAATGATTTAAATCGACTCAGGATGTTTGAAAACGTTTCAGGATATTTTAAAACGTTTCAGATTGTTCTAAAACGTTTCAGGATATTTAAAAATGTCTCAAGAAGATTTAAATCATCTCAGGATGTTTTAAAATATCTTGGAATGTTTTGAAATGTTTCAGGATATCTTGAAACGTTTCAGATTGTTTCAAAACGTTTCAGGATGTTCTAAAATGTTCCAGGATAATTTAAACCTGCTCAGGATATTTCAAGATGTCTTTGGTTATTCATAAGCGTCTCAGGATGTTTTAAATTGTCTTAAAATGTTTTAAAACGTTTCAAATTGTTTTAAAAACGTTTCAGGATGTGTCAAAATGTTTCAGGGCAATTTTCAAGATGTCTTTGGTTATTAATAAATGTCTCAGGATGTTTTAAAATGTCTTAGAAAGTTTTGAAATGTTCCAAGATTTTTTATAATGTTTCAGATTGTCTTGAAACGTTTTAGGATGTTTTGAAACGTCTTAAAATGATTTAACTCGACTCAGGATATTTTAAAACGTTTCAGGATATTTTAAAATGTTCTAGGATAATTAAAAACTGCTCAGGATATTTCAAGATGTCTTTGGTTATTCATAATTGTCTCAAGATGTTTTAAAATGTCTGTTTTGAAACGTTTCACGATATTTTGAAACGTTTCAGGATATTTTAAAACGTTTCAGATTGTTTTTAAACGTTTCAGGATGTTTTAAAACGTCTCAAGATGATTTATATTGTCTCAGGATGTTTTAAAATATCTTAAAATGTTCTGAAACATTTCAGGATATTTGTAAACGTTTCAGATTGTTTTTTAAGATTGTTTTAAGACGTTTTAGGATGTTTTAAAATGTTTCAGGATAGTTTAAAACTGCTCAGAATATTTTAAGATGTCTTTTGTTATTCATAAACATCTCAGGATGTTTTAAAATGTCTTAGAATGTTTTGAAACGTTTCAGGACATTTTAAAACGTTTTAGATTATCTTAAAACGTTTCAGGATGTTTTAAAACGTCTCAGAATGATTTGCATTAACTCAGGATGTTTAGAAATGTTTTAGGATATATAATAGTTTTAATCGTCTCAGAATGTTTTAAGATGTCTTAGAATGTTTTGAAACGCTCCAGGATATTTTAAAATGTTTCAGAATGTTCTAAAACGTTTCAGGATGTTTCAAAATGTTTTAGGATAATTTAAAACTGCTCAGGTTATTTTAAGATGTCTTTGGTTATTCATAAACGTCTCAGGATGTTTTAAGATGTCTTAGAATGTTTCAAAACGTTTCAGGATATTTTAAATCGTTTCAGATTATCTTGAAACGTTTCAGAATGTTTAAAACGTCTCAGAATAATTTAAATCGGCTCAGAATGTTTTGAAATGTTCCAGGATATTTTGAAACGTTACAGCTTATTTTGAAACGTTTCAGGGTGTTTTATAACGTCTCAGAATGATTTAAATCGTCTCAGGATGTTTTAAAACGTTTCAGAATAATTTAAAACGTTTCAGATTGTCTTAAAACCTTTCAGGATGTTTCAAAACGTCTAAAGATGATATCTCAAGATGTTTTCAATTTCTTAGAATGTTTTGAAACGTTTCAGGATATTTTGAAACGTTTCAAATTGTTACAGAGTGTTTCGAAACGTTTCAGGATGTTTTAGAATGTTTCAGGATAATTTAAGACTGCTCAGGATATTTTAAGATGTCTTTGCTTATTCATAAACGTCTCAGGATGTTTTAAAATGTCTTAGAATGTTTTAAAACGTTTCAGGATATTTTAAATCGTTTCAGATTATCTTGAAACGTTTCAGAATGTTTTAAAACGTCTCAGAATAATTTAGATCGGCTCAGAATGTTTTGAAATGTTCCAGGATATTTTGAAACGTTACAGCTTATTTTGAAACGTTTCAGGGTGTTTTATAACGTCTCAGAATGATTTAAATCGTCTCAGGATGTTTTAAAACGTTTCAGAATAATTTAAAACTTTTCAGAATGTCTTAAAACCTTTCAGGATGTTTCAAAACGTCTAAAGATGATATCTCAAGATGTTTTCAATTTCTTAGAATGTTTTGAAACGTTTCAGGATATTTTGAAACGTTTCAAATTGTTACAGAGTGTTTCAAAACGTTTCAGGATGTTTTAGAATGTTTCAGGATAATTTAAGACTGCTCAGGATATTTTAAGATGTCTTTGCTTATTTATAAACGTCTCAGTATGTTTCGAAATGTCTTAGAATGTTTTGAAACATTTCAGGATATTTTAAAACGTTTCAGATTATCTTAAAACGTTTCAGGATGTTTTAAAACGTCTCAGAATAATTTAAATCGGCTCAAATGTATTGAAACGTTCCAGGATATTTTAAAACGTTACAGATTGTTTTGAAACGTTTCAGGGTGTTTTGAAACGTCGCAGAGTGATTTAAATCGTCTCAGGATGTTTTAAAACGTTTCAGAATAATTTAAAACGTTTCAGAACTATTTAAAACGCTTCAGATTGTCAAAAATCGTTTCAGGATGTTTCAAAACGTCTGAAGATGATTTCTCAGGATGTTTTTAATATCTTAGAATGTTTTGAAATGTTTCAGGATATTTTGAAACGTTTCAAATTGTTTCAAAACGTTTCTGAGTGTTTCAAAACGTTTCAGGATGTTTTAGAATGTTTCAGGATAATTTAAAACTGCTCAGGATATTTTAAATGTCTTTGCTTATTTATAAACGTCTCAGGATGTGTTAAAATGTTATGAAACGTTTCAGTTTGTTTTAAAACGTTTCGGGATGTTTTAAAACGTCTTAGGTGATTCAAATCGACTCAGGATATTTTAAAACGTTTTAGATTGTTTCAAAACGTCTCAAGATGTGTTAAAACGTTTCAAGATGATTTAAATCGACTCAGGTTGTTTTGAAACGTTCCAGGATGTTTTAAAACGTAGCAGGATGATTTGAATCTTTCAGGATGTTCTGAAACGTTTCAGGCTGTTCTAAAACGTTCTACGATAATTTAAAACGTATCAAAATGTTTTAAAACATCTCAGAATAATTTAAAACGTCTCAGTATGTTTCAAAACCTTCCGGTACAACATAGAGTGTCACAATTTCGAAAATATTTCATCATTTAGGACATCTGCAAAGTTTTAGCTTTCTAGTTAAATCAGTTCTTAAGATATCAATAGACGAGCATCTCAGAAACTGTTCTACAAAAATTAGGATGATGGAACACGTGTAAAACGCTCCACTCGTAATAAATAAATATTTATTTAAGCTTTAGATGAATCAAAAATTAATTCCTGAAGGAACTTTGTCGCCCTACAAGGTGTGGGCTTTGTATTTAAAAGAACCTTCCGCGCAAATTCCTCTTATATCAAGCATTATGTTTATCGTCCAAGCTAAATTAAATTATGTAATAGTTTATTTTGTTTAAAATAATGAATGAAGATAATTAGATTCCTGAAGATCTTATCCTCTGCATAATAATCAACTTTGGATCGTTCGTTTTATTTCCAATATTTGTTTTGAATCCTGCATTTAATCGTGTTGCATTTCGGCTAATCAGAATGCTTGAATCGTAGCTCTATAAGAACCCCTAAACTACAATAAAAAATCAAAAGCATTGTTGATATAGAAAAATTATTATTGAAATTTATTTCTATGTACAAACTTCCACAAAAACATGCTTAATCCAATATAAATTAAAACTAAAAGAATTAATTCTTCATTTGAGCATTCATCATTGGAGGACGAAGGGGCCCCATAGGTCCCATCGGGCCCATAGGCATCATAGGCCCCATCATCGGCGGTCTCATTCCCATCATCGGAGGCATAGGCCCATGCGGCCCCATCATCATCGGTGGCATAGGTCCTCCAGGTCCCATTCCCGGCGGAGGAATCATACCAGGAGGGCCTTGTGCTCCTGGTGGTCGTTGCCCCATTTGTAGTTGTGCAGGAGGAGGAATCGCAACGCCTTTTGCTGCTTGTGCGAATGGATTATTCGCAATTTTACCTGCTTTAAAAGCAGCAGTAGTAGCGTCTATCAAGTGCTGCGCTTGTTCTGCCATCCATTTTTCGTAGTAAAATTTAACGTTGTCTTTATGTTTTCTGCCGGTGCAATGTGTTTTACGCACGCTTGGAGAATCGTGGGTTAGGTATGTATCGCAGTAATCGCAATAATACTTCGGCATTTTAATTACAATCAATATATTTTTGTTTGCACGCACCTTTGAGGTTGGAAATCAACTCATATGTCAAATACAGTAAACTTGTTGAGGACATAAGTCAAATAAATTGATCATGAAGCTAGCAACATCATGAATATATGCCATACAGACAAGCAACTATTATACCTACTTGTAGATTAAATTGTAGTGCCATCTGTGAGAAAAGTTCGAAACTATATTTGTTTCAACTTTTTATTTGCCATGTATGGACCATAATTTATATGTCTATGAGCAAAATTTACTGTCACACGTTTATTGTTTTTAGGTTTTTAGCAACAAAAGTGTTTATTTCCTCTATATAATACACAATAAATGATTATTTTAGGCTAATTATTGGACTTTAATGTGTAATAAAGTTAATTAACATGCCCACCAAACACAAGCACGATTCTAATTGTAAGTGTTACGACGTATGAAATAGGTTAATAACTTTGAAATGGTGCAAGTAAACTATTAATTACGATGTTGTATATTGTGTGAAGGTGCTGGAAGAATCTAAATATAATTGAAGAAGCGGAATTGTTGCTGACATGTGAAAATTGAGGTTACGGCTTCCTCAGCAAGCAAGCTTTCAAGACCTTGGCTTTCGTGCATCTAATTTGCAGTTGGAAAATGGACATAAGTGAGTAACATTTATTATAAATTCAAAGAAATATCATCCATTTGAAGGTCAACTACATAAATGTCACAATATAATGGAAAACATTAGTTCAAACATTGAAACAGTACAGCTGGCAAGTCCATTAATTAAATATGAGTACAAATGATTACAAAATTGTTTTACAATAAAAATTTAAGTGCGAACGCATTTCTGGCGCTTGGTAGATTTATCAAACTCGCATTTTTCATACGAATTACATTTCGCATTGCCGCAATAGGTTCCTGTTGCAGACGCTAAAACAAAAGTATAACAATAAAACAGTAAAAGAAAATATGTAGCTTAATCTTACAACTAGAGCTTTTGTAACCTCCGGAAGACCCTGCTCTGTTTGGTTGGGAGCAAGACTTTGTGTTGCAAATATTGGGGCAACATTTGGTTCCAGGAGAGCAGTTATTATCTTCGGTGCATTTTGGGCTGCAGCTCGTCATTTGACTTGATAAAGGGCAGTCAGACGCTGAAATTATTATTGAATTGCCAATAAAAAATTGAAATTAAACCAATGTAACTTTTTATTTGATTCAAGGTTGAGACAAGTGGAATATTTTTTGTACTTTGTCAGTCATCAGACTTAATTTACACATTAAAAACAAATTTAATCTTATCACATTGCCCACAAATAAAAGATTTATTAATAAAACAATAATTACTCACCAGCATAAGTATTGTAAACAGCGCAAATAATAACAATAAATATAATTACTTTCACGTGACCTAAAACAGAAATTGTATTAATTATTCAGATAACTTTTATAATATTAAACAAGTAAGTAAAAAAGCAATACGTACTCATTTTGATCAACTTTATATGTCTCGGAATAAATTAAAAATGAAAGTGTATCACCTCCAAATGTTCACTGGTATATAAGTAAATTATTCTAGCGCCTACGGCACAGATTTTCTTTCTACGAATCGCAATTAGTAAACCGCACACATCCCCTCTTTATTCATTACAAACCGGTGTTGTTTTATTTGTTTGCACTTTTGACGTAATGAAGATTGCCTTGACCCTACGCGATACATAGAAAAAATTTGTTTTCATCTTATAAATCATAAATAATATTATTTAGATGAATATACAGTGGAATTTTTCAGGATTCATTTCAAATAATTTGATTGTACCAAGAATGCATTTGAGTATTTCAATTTTTAATTAAAAATATACAATAATATATTAAAAAATATTGCGCGAAAATGGAGCACCCTGTAGAAAATCTTATAAAGCAAAAATGTCAGTAATTTAATGGTAGATAAACTTTGTTTGCAAAATATTTCAAAATATTTTATTAGCATTCAGAATTTTGATTTAAAAAAAGTATAGACCAATGGAACACCCGGTATATGTATGTGTATATATATTTTATCACCGTAGCAAGTGGGGTATCAAATGAAAGGGCTTCATTTAAGGGTTCTAAAACAATATTTATTTTGATTTTGTGTTACGCGGCAGCGCAAATAAACGCTTAAAAACATTTAGATTATTATCCGTAATTGTTTGTTGCAGGCTTTCGATCGCATCGCACGCTATGGAAACATGAACATAGCTCGGAGGTTCAAAATAATTAATTGCTCGGTTTATCGTTGAAGCGACTAAAGAGGATAGACATCGCAGAGGATTTCCAGACACCTGAAACAGTTCAGCTCATATTTTCCCAAAATAAAGTGAGTAAAATTCCTTATTATATTATATTTTAGCACGTAAACCAATAATATGTTTCATATAAAACACGTATATAACATTTTGACTGCTGAAATAACTGATTTTTTCATATAAAACACATCTGTCAAAATTCGTCCCGGATTATTCAAGCTGTACGTACAACTTTATGCTAGCGTTGCGCTAGGGTAAGTGTACGAATTTCTTTGCAAAATCCTTGCACATTTGGGTCGCCATCTCTGAGCACTTGCGTGAACTAATTACCATCCAGTACAGTGCACTGTTCTTACTTTACCGACTTACGCTACTGAAAATTACTTGGCGCTTTGTCTCACAGATGGCGTCCGAATCAGTTTTAAAATTACAGTTCGCTTTATTGTCAATTATTCACGAAATGGCGATGGTTATGTCATGTAACAAGACAAGTTTCAAGCTTGTAGTTAAGTTTAAACATTAAATATGAGATAAATCGAAGTGAAATGTTATTATATTTGTTCTAAATTGTGTTTTATTGAATTTGAAGTGATAATGTGGTCATACAAAGTGATTTCAGTTTGAAAACAAGGTAAATTGAAATAAAATTTCACTCTATCTGTTCTCGGTTGTGTGCTTCAATTCGTACACTTGATTCTGTAACAGAGTTGATAATTTTGTCAAACTTTAATTATTAATGGACATTATTCATGTATTTCAATTGAAAAATATTGTACTTTTTAATTGTGGAATCTTAAAAATTTATTTATTACGTGGTATTACGTCATGGCGTTGTTGCTTCCAGTTCCAGCAGTTGCTGTGTGAACATTTGTAATACGTAATTCTGAACAACGAAAAATGCTTTGAAAGGTGTTTATTTCATGAAATAATACAAAATTAGTGTGAATATTCATATTTTAAGCTCATAAATAATGTGTTCATGTGAGTAATAAACTCTATTTCTTTTACAGTGATTTTTATAACCTAAGTTCTTCGAACAACGCCTTGTGAAGAAGCCAACGTAAAAGATCATCATTTAGTTATTTAAAGTGGAACTACAAGTGGAATTACAGCCCCTTTAGAAGATATCCAGTCATCAGAATCAATTGGCATCATAATACGAACTCGCAGCACTTCTCCGGATTGGAAACTTGATTTGGAGTCCTAAAAACGGTATGTACGTTTTGCTTTTATTATGAATTCTAAACTTCTTTATTTCATTTCTCTAATATTTTGAGTAATATTTTTATTTATGTATTCACAGATGTCTTGAAACATTCCTTCATCATGGATCGAGTCAATAACCTATTGGACCAAAATGAATTGACAGTGTAGCAGCCCTTGCAGCCCGTCTCGAGAAGCCTTCCAATTTCGAAGCTTAAGAGTAAGTTATTTATTCCTATTTTTCCTTAGTCAACTTTTAAATGAATAATCTTATATTATTGATCTTTTCGAGAATTTTTGCATGTTAAAATTGGTCCAATTGACAAAAATATATCTGGATTTAAAGTGAAATAATGTTTTCCAACATCAAATCGAAATGTCAACGTTTCAAATTAAAATAGACAGAATTTTCGGGATACATTGATCAATAAATCATTAACAGAGATAGTTGAGGAATCCTCCTTTCTGTTTACTCAAGCTACCAATTCTATTCTAACAGTAACTACATTTTAAGACTGCCAGTACCACTGGTTTACGAGATGATAAACTTTTCGTCTTCGGAAACAAATAAATTTAAATATTTTTAGGATCTATTTATCAATAAATCATTAACAGAAATAGTTAGGGAATCGCTCTTTCTGTCACCCGAACTACTGATTCTATTTTACCAGTAACCACACTTACAGACTTTCAGAATCACTGGTTTAAGGGATAAAAATTTTTTGTTCCGGAAGAATGAATAAATCTAAGTGTTTCTAGGATCTATTCATCAATAAATCTTTAACAAAAATAGTTAGAGAATCCCTTTTTCTGTTAATTAAACTATTGACTGTTTTGTACTAGTATCCAGATTTTTAGACTTTGAGAATCACTGGTTTAAGAGATACAAAACTTTTTGTCTCGGATGAACGAATAAATTTTAGTGCTCCTAGGATCTATTGATCAATAAATCATTAACAAATATAGTTAGAGAATCCCTGTTTTTTGTCACCTAAACTACCGACTGTTTGGTTCCAGTTGCCAAATTTTCAGAATTTGAGAATCACTGGTTTAAGAGATAAAAACTATTTATCCCGGAAAAATAAATAAATTCTAGTGCTCCTACTTGGATCTATTGATCAATAAGTCATTAATAGAAATGGTTAGAGAATCGCTTCTTCTGTCACTTGAACTGTCAACTCTATTGTATCAGTATCTACACTTTCAGACTTTTAGAGCCACTGGTTTAGGTGATAATGAACTTTTTGTCTTCAATAACAAATAAATTTAAATATTTTCGAGATATAGTGATCAATAAATCATTAACAAAGATAGTTAGGGAATCCTTCTTTCTGTAACTCAAACTACTAATTCTATTCTAACAGTAACCACATTTTCAGACTTCCAGTACCACTGGTTTAAGAGATAATAAACTTTTCGTCTTCAGAGACAAATAAATTTAAATATTTTCAAGATCTACTGATCAATAAATTATTAACAGAAATAGTTTGAGAACTCCTGTTTCTGTCAGTTAAACTATCGACTCTCTTGTATCAGTATCCAAATTTTCAGACTTTGAGAATCACTGGTTTAAGAAATAATAAACTTTTTGTCTCCCAAGAATGAATAAATTTCAGTGTTCATAAGATCTATTGATCAATAAATCATTAAAAAAAATAGTTGGAGAATCCTTCTTTCTGTAACATAAACTACCGATTATATTTTAATAATATCCACATTTTCAAATTTTTAGAGTCACTGGTTCAGAAAATAATAAACTTTTTGTCTCATGGAACAAATAAATTGAAATATTTTCAGGATCTATCGATCAATAAATCATTAATAAAGATAGTAAGAGAATCCATGTTTCTGTCACTAAAACTATCAACTGTTTTGTACCAGTATCCAAATTTTCAGGCTTTGAGAATCACTGGTTCAAGGGATAAAAAATATTTCGTCTTCGAAGAATTAATAAAATTTAGTGTTTATAGGATCTATTGGTCAATAAATCATTAGCAGATATAGTTATAGGATCACTTTTTCTGTCACTTTAACTGTTGACTCTATTATACCAGTATCCACTCTTTCAGACTTTTAGAGCCACTGGTTTAGGAGATAATAAACTTTTTGTCTTCGGAAACAAATAAATTAAAATATTTTTGAGATCTATTGATCAATAAATCATTAACGAAGATAGTTTGAGAATCCCTGTTTTTGTCACTTAAACTACTGACTATTTTGTACCAGTACCCAAATTTTCAGACTTTGAGAATCACTGGTTTGAAAGATAATAAACTTTTTGTCTCCCAAGAATGAATAAATTTCACTGTTCATAGGATTTATTGATCAATAAATCATTAACGGAGATAGTTTGAGAATCTCTTTTTCTGTCACTTGAGCTACCAATTATTTTGTACCAGCATCCATATTTTCAGACTTTTAGAACCACTGGTTTAGGAAATAATGGGCATTATTCTTCCGAAAACAAATAAATTTTAGTATTTTTAGGCTGTATTGATCAATAAATTGTTGAAAGAGACAAATTGAAATTTGAACATTCTGACTATATTCTATAAATTACCGCACTTTGAAATATTTTAAGCCACTGGTTTCAGAAATTCAGTATCTATATTTGAATATAATTATTCAAATCTTTTTGTGCTTGTTTAGTATGATAATACATATAAATGAATATTATAACTATTAAGAAAACTATTTTCCCATACAAAAACAAGTATATTAAAATATACCTTTCGCTCGCCATCTCTGAACACATACGTGAACTATTTACCATCTAGTACAGTTCACTGTTGTTAACTTTACCGACTTGCTCAGAAAGACATGGCTACTCAAATTACTTGGCACTTTGTCTCACAGATGGCTTTTGATTTACAGTACACATCATTATCGACATTGTCGTTTCAGTTTGTACATGTAATGGCGACGAATTCTGATCGTCACATAACGAAAGCAAGTTTGTTGGTTGTAGTTAGTTATAAACATTGAAATATATTGCAATCAAGTTGAATATGTGATGAATTAAAGTGAAATGTAATTATATTTGCTCCGGATTGTGTGATTGATTGAATTTGAAGTGATAATGTGATGGTACAGAGTAATTAGGTAGATTTCAGTTTACAGTTCAGTTTAGAACATTGAAACTCGTTGTGATCATGTTAAATACAAGGTAAATTTGGATAAAATTTTATTCTATATGCTTTGAATTGTGTGTATGTTCAATTAGTATAAAATTTATTGTTATCCTACAAATATTTCAATCAATTATTACGTGATATTACGTCATAGCTTTCTTTCATTTCACTATTTGCTTTATCAATGTTTGTAATGCGTAATTCTTTCTGAGCAACAAAAAATACAATAAAAAGGTGTTTATTTCATTTAATAATACAAAATTAGTGTGAATATTCATATTCTAAGGTTATAAACAGTGTGTTCATGTAAGTAATGGACTGAATTTCTTTTGCAATATTCTTTGCTAATTCCTTCAAGAACGTCTCCAGAAGAAGCCGACAAGAACGTCAATCATTTAGTCATCCAAAGTGGAACTACAAGCAGATTTTTCAGCAAGTATCCAATCATCAAATTCTAATTGACATCATAATGCGCAGCCCTTGGTTATGGAGTTGAGTCAATCCCCTATTGGATTAAAATGGATGGAGAGTGTAGCAGCCTTTGCATTCTGTTTCGAGAAGCCTTCCAACATCCAATCTTAAAAGTGAGTGATTTATTTTTATTTTTCCATAGTTTCATTACAAATTAACAATTGCTTCTATTCTTAATATCAATTTGATTTGCAATCATTTCAACTATCAGATCATAATTACATAAATGTTTATGATTATACCAACAATAATTGCCAAAAAAATTTTCACTTTCGATGTATTAAATCTTATTTTGAGTAATAAATAAAAATTTATTACTACTTTACACTTCCTTGATACGTCACACAAAGTAAAATTGCTAGTAATTTCTTGGAGACGAGCATACAACTTGTGAACGGTTTTTGCGAGCTATAATCTGAACTTCTTGTTACAAGATTTTAATTGGCGAAAAATCTAGTCAATTCAACTAAAAAAATTGTAATATTATTTAACTGATCGAATTCTTTTATGATAATTTATAATTCCCGAAGATGACACAAGTGGTGTCGAAACTAGTAGAAATTGAAAAATAATTATTCACTGACTGCATTTTAAAAGTTTTCCTTCTTATTATAAATAATAAATATCATTCATGAATTGATTTTATTTATTTATTGCATATTTGGGCCTGGTTGTACAATCACAACTTTTCTACAGTTTAGTTAAACTAGGTTCATCTGCTATAGTAACAATTATTTCAGCAATTGTAACTATAGTAAATAAGCTTGGTTCAATTGAACTGTAGATAAGCTTAGGTTGTACAATTGAGCCTTACAATGATAAAAATTAATTAATAGTTTATTTTTTGTTCAGCTGCTGAAGGACATCAAATTTCATCAACAGTTTTGGTTGGACAGCAGTAGCGGAATATTTGGACAAATTAGAAGACCTGGATGGATAATAAATGGAACAACACACCGCAATTGAGATGGCAGTTTCTTCAGCAAATACCTCAACTGGACTTCGAAACATGAGCTGCCTTATAAGTGTATTCTACAAACATTCCGTTAATTAGGAACTGATTATTCAAACATTTCTCCCCTTTCATTATTATTTTTCTGAAATAAATACTTTGAATATATTTAAATGATACAAATAAGTATGTTATAAGTTATATTTAAGTCATTATGTAAATTGCTGTGTTATATCTTGTGTTCCTCGCGTTTATTACTTCGATTTGGGAGTAGTTTTTAGAAATGCTGTAAATATATTGGGGTTTTGTACACAATCGCGTTGTAACGTAGAGATCTAATTTATTTTGTAACTAAATTGGGATTTTAAATTCGCGCATCATAGTTTTTGGGCAGTCTGCTCTCGGGCGTATTTATCCGTTTTGAATTTCCGTTTTGTTTTTCTTTTGGTTTAAATAATTGTCTTGTTTTTTTTTTTCTTTTTTAAATTTTTAATGTCCTTGTACCGTAACTTGGGCCAACGATGGATTATTATCGGTACACGACCATATAGCTTTGGAAACACCCCCTCCCTAAACGACGGGACAGACGGAATTTTCAAACTATATGACGGTGTCGTTACGGGAAACGTACGGACGCGCGTTTTTGTCGGCGACGGTCCGGATCTTGGTGGGATCAGTGAACAAACAATATTCACACGTTATGTGTAAATATTGTTGTTCAGTGATGCCATGAAGACTCCGACTTCTCGAGATGACGCTTAGTCGGCAACCGTACTCGTGTAATTAGGCGGAAACATCCGGGTCTCGGCTGGACAGACCACGAAATAATTAGAGTCAATTTTGTTTTTGCTAAAACGAGCACAATCGGCTGCTTGTGGGTTCAACTATTAGAATCAGTAGTATAATATATTACAGCATTTCTCCAAACAACTCTGCAATATAAGTACTTCAAAAGTACTGAAATTAATATATAATATAACACAGCATTCAAAAAAATAACTAGATTTAATAATAAGTTGCATATACATTATTTTAGGGCACACGAAATAATTTTTAAATGTTTAATAAACAAATGCCCTGAAATGTTTTAGTATTTGAGTACGTGCCCACAATTTGAACTTTCTAGAACCTCTGGATCACTCAGAAGTAATAAGTTTGTTAGTAACTTTTGAAATATTCAATTCTCAAGTCTGTAGCTCGTACACCAATAACAATTAATACTTCCCCTAAGTATTTACTCACAATTTGAATGTTCTAGAACCCCTGATTCACTTAAAATTAATAAATTTGTAATTAGCTTTTTAAATATCCAATTCTCAAGCCTGCAACTCATACACCAATAATTTATCATTAATAAAAAAGAAAGAAAGTTCAAAATGTGAGTACGTACTCACATTTTGAACTTTCTAGAACTTCTGGTTCACTCAGAACCAGAAGTAATTAGTTTATTATTAGCTTTCAATAACAATTGGTGATTTATATTATTTTTGCATGAGCTTACATCCCTCCTACGTACGTACTCATAATTTTTATGTTTTAGAACCTCTGGTTCACTCATAAATAAAAAGTTTGTAATTAGCTATTGTAATATCAAATTCCCAAGCCTACAACTCGTACACCAATAACAATTAGTACCCAGCAATCAAGAAAGTAACTAGCTTTAGATTATTTTGTAATTTTTAAATTTACTAGGCCTAGTTTCATAATGCACTGTTTACACATTATCCAATTCAATTTTTTAATGACGTTCATCGAACAAAAAACAAATTGTAAGAATAATTTAAAATAGTATGCAATATTTAAATAATAATTTGCAGTAGAGTTATTGTAGAATCACATACAAAAATATAATTTGTATTTTAATGTCAAATAAATAGATTAAAAACACAGAGTCAAAAATTTGACAATGTGATTTTAATAAGGTTTAATGCAACTAGGCCTAGTTGTAAACTATTCATGTTAATATTAGAGAAAGATTAATTTTACTGTAATATTTAGTTTCTAATGTCATTTCAGAAGTAATTTCCCCAAGAATTACTCTGAAATCTCAGAAAGAAACTACTACAATTTGTTTATATAGTATATACAATATTATTAATTATATTTTTATTATTCCTATATAGTTGTATTTTTTTACAAACTATCATTATGTATATCAATAATGTAATAATAATAATATTTTATTATGAATATTTATTCATAAATAAAAACTATGTTATAAAATATATATTCTTTATTATTTAAACCCTTATTTATATACTGTTATACATATATTGTAAAATATTTAATCGTTGACACTGTCCATATATTTATTGATAATAGTATCCATTGTATGTAATTAAAGAGCAAATAAAGTTCTATAAAATAAGTTATTGTTGCATCATTTTCTCCCTGTCGAATTTGAATTTCAGGAAATTAAAGTGATGAACTTTGTGTTCAAAAAATCCAAAATTTGTATTAGGGAAGCAGAAAAAAAGGAGCTCTTCGAAATAATCTGAAATACCTCCTAAACTTTTGCTACCCTAATACTTTTGCGATGAGTTTTGAGTTCTTCGAAAAATACCAAAATTTGTATTAGGGCAGCAGAAAAAAAAAGAGTTCACCGAAAAATTTGAAATACCTCCTAAACTTTTGCTACCCTAATACTTTTTGGTTGAATTTCGTGTTCTTCGAAAAATACCAGAATTTGTATTAAGGCAGCAGAAATAAAAGGAGGTCTCCGAAAAAATCTGAAATACCTCCTAAACTTTTGCTACCCTAATACTTTTTAGACGAATTTTGTGTTCTTCGAAAAACACCAAAATTTGTATTAAGGCAGCAGAAATAAAAGGAGTTCTTCGAAAAATCTGAAATACCTCCTAAACTTTTGATCCCCTAATACTTTTTGGATGAGTTTTGAGTTCTTCGAATAAACCCAAAATTTGTATTAGGGCAGCATAATACGTAGGAGAAATTTCAGATTTTTTTTGAAAGTGTTTTTCTTGATTTACTCCTGAACTGTAGCCCTTAGGGCATATTCAATTACATCGCTGTACACAGCTTCAAAAGAGCTATCGAAAAGATAAATAAACATTTGGCCCTAAACCCTTGAGTTATCTAATTAATTTCTTGAATTTGCTCTTCAAGATCCTGCTACCTTAATACAAATTTTCGATTTTTCGACGATCACAAAAAACACCTCAAAAGTATTAGGGGAGCAAAAGTTTAGGAGGTATTTCAGATTTTTTCGAAGACCTCCTTTTTTTTCTGCTGCCTTAATACAATTTTTGGTATTTTTCGAAGAACTCAAAACTCATCGCAAAAGTATTAGGGGATCAAAAGTTTAGGAGGTATTTCAGATTTTTTCGGAGACCTCCTTTTTTTGCTGCTACCCTAATACAAATTTTGGGTTTTTTAAACACACAAAATTCATCATCATAAGAGATGATTGCTAATTGGTCTTATTGACAGGTGCTACCCCCTGGCGGCAACTTTTAGAACTATATACGTGTGACGAGGAATTAGGGGTTGTATTTTAAACAGAGAAATAAAAGGCATATATTTTTTAACATAACAGTATTTATTTATGCATTAATTAATACAACAACATATAAATACAGTGTAAGCCATTATTACAGTATAATATAATACAATTCGTGATTAAGTACAGTTCATAGTGCATATTTTATTGTTATCAAATTAAAAACAATATTATATAGATAAATAAACAAATACAAACAGAATTAACACTTTAAGGGATGAAAACCCAGCTGTAATGTTATTAAAATTAATTTCTGGGAAACGGCTGTTGATTTTTATTTTGTTTCCAGATTTAGGTTCTACAGATCATAATCATTCAGAAAATATACATTTAATCCCTTAAATACTCTTATTAGGAAGTATTTTGAGTGTTTTAAGGGACGAAATGTTATTAAAATGTTATTGGAATTAATTTCTCGCAAACGGCTGATAATATTTGTTTTTTGTTTTTAAATTTGGATTCTACGAGCCTGAATCTATTCGAAAATGTTCTTTTCATCCCTTAAATACTCTTATTAGGGTATATTTTGAATATTTAAGGGATAAAATTTTAAATTGAATAGTTATCTTATGAATAAATATGGAAGTTATTATTATTATTTAGTAATTCAATTAATTTTCCTAACTACTCCTGAAAACAATAAAAATAGGTTTTAGAAATAAATACAACTGAAAATTTGGTGGAAATGAGTTTATTTTGGGGATTAGGAAAGGTTACAAAGGTTCGAAGATTAATTGTTGAATACTCGATGCTGCTGTGTTGTTGGGAGTCCTGTTCGCGATGCTGTTGCGTTGTTGTAAGCCTTGTTCGCCCCCAGGCAATGACTAAGGGGAAAGAGACGAACTCTTCTCCGGGAATTCTCCCTTTGGGCCTAGGAAAACCCCAGCGAAACCTAGACCAGAGAAGCGGCTTCTTCGCTCGCTGCAACTGAACAACAAAATAATTATTACTACAAGTCCGAAAATTTGAAAATAAATTAAACTCAAAAAGAAAACTACTTTTGATTTTGAATTCTATATATTTAATTGAAGTTTTGACGTTTCGATCCTTTGAAGAAGATCCTTTGCCAAAGTTTCAAATAAATATACAGAATTTAAAATCAAAAGTCGTTTTTATTCAATAAAATTTTGAAAAATGTATAGATTATTAAATTGAACTCACTTGAACTTTGCAAGCGGTGGGCCTAAATTAATCAGATGACTTCTTTGAAAGTTGAATCCGAGGACAGGAACGGCTGCTGGGCTCTGTTTCTGCTGCTGGGCTCATCTGATTTTGCTGCTGGGCTCTGATTCTGCTGCTGGGTTTTGGATCTGCTGCTGGGTTCAGGTTTGGCTGCTGGGCTCTAATTCTGCTGCTGGGCTCTGGTTCCACTGCTGGGCTCTCATTCCACTGCTGGGCTCTGGTTCCGCTGCTGGACGGCCTAAAAACATAAAAATACAAATAAATTAATAAATTGAAGGTTAGTAAAGTTTTTCATAATTATTTCGAATAAATCTTACGTGTTGATGTAGTAACAATGATTTTGAGCTGAAAGGGAAGGTTTGGATTAATTCGGCGGGGCGCTCCCCCGGTGGATGATTGTTAGCAGCTGGGCTTAAAGATGAAAACTGGTGGGCCACTTCCAACGACGGAAGGCTGCTACTTGAAGCTTGAAGCTTGAAGTTCTGATGTGAAGATGATGATGCTGAGCTGAAAGGGAATGTTTTGATTAGTTCGGCGGGGTGCTCCCTCGGTGGACTATTGCAAGCTGCTGGGCTTAAAGATGAAGCTGCTGGGCCACTTCCAACGACGGAAGACTGCTACTTGCTACTTGAAGCTTGAAGTCCTGCAATCATAAAATACACACACAAATTAATTAAACTGTCAGAATTATAAACTATTGAACAAAAATATTACCTGTCCACTATCCAGCGACCTGTAAAACATAAAAAAAAAATAGATTAGAAACCTGTAAAAAATATTTTATTAGTCAACTTACGCCCTGTTGATGATGATGTACTGAAAGGGAATTTTGATTAAGCATTCATTCAACATTCATCACACACACCATTCAAACCCCCAATTCGCAATTCGCAGTTCACGAGCTAATTAAAAAAAAAAGAACTAACACCGCCGCGTGTTTGTTCAGAGTTTACGTGGGTCCCTGCCGAACCCCGGTGTTTAACGCCTAAAACGCGACCTATACCCGCCACGTAGCGGCTACTCCTCGGTTTCCCCCTGGCTATAGATCTATCACATGATTGCATGCTTCAGGCACTTCCACACCCACCCTTCGGCCAGGAGTCACCAGGGGTACTACCTCTAGAGTGAAGGCCTACGGATGGCGGCGACCGAGTATAGGATTCCCGGCAAAAAACCCGGCGAGGGAAAGTAGCCAGGCATCTTCGGCTACCCCCCTAGTTTGCGCACCGCTTAGTCCATCGCGAATTTAACAAAATGCCTTCCCAAAACTAAAGCGCTTTTTATTATTAATGCAAAATTAATCACGGATTTAATTAAATACGTTGGCTCCGCAGAGCTGCGCTTTCAACGCCGTACAAAATCTCCGAACGTGAATTTAAATTTAAATTACAAGCAAAAGCTAAAAGAACGAAGGATGCTAACCATCCTAACCCACGAATGGGTCACAAACAACCCCAGCTACAACCCTAAGCCTTAATTGAAACACAAAAGCAAACGCCCGTGGACTACACAGCACAACGGCCGGGCTGTGAGTCAACGAAGAAACACATTCCAACCGGCATAACGATTTATAATGAATCTCAGACCTACGTTCATTCGCCCATAACAAGCAATGTGTTAGAAAGAATACACAATATAAAGAAGTTACGTCGTAGCGCTCTAGCAAATAAACTTGTTACCGCACGGATCAATTACTAAATATCTAATAGAATCAAGTTTGGCATTGAAATATATTAAAGAATAATGAATGAAACAGTATTTTGTACAATATTTGAGCATTCAAAAATAAATATTATTTTAACAATTGAAATAAAATATAAATAAACAATTTCGTTTATTTAATGCTCTAATTGGAGGTTTTAAGGGTTGGAAGTTGAAGGGTTGAAACTAGTTTTATGATAAAGGGCATACATGAGCCTTCAATTAGCATTGGGTACTTTATTCTGCAATTATTATTTTAGAAGGAATTAACTTTCAAATTGTGACTGTTTTTGTTGCATTATTTAGCCCCTTTTACCGCTAGGGTAGAAAGATGAAGGACTAAAACTAAATAAAAAAGTGAGACTCAAGATACAAAAGCAATGACTTTCCAGCCCTTTCCGTTAATGATTTATTGATCAATAGATCCAAGAAGTACTGAATTCTTATGTTCTTGGAAGATAAAATATTCATTATTTCCTAAGCCAGTGGTTCAAAAAATTTAAAAATGTGGCCACTGGTAGCGTACTGTTAGAGGCTCAAGATACGAGAGCAATGACTTTCCAGCCGTTTCCGTTAATGATTTATTGATCAATAGATCCAAGAAGTACTGAATTCTTATGTTCTTGGAAGATAAAATATTCATTATTTCCTAAACCAGTGGTTCAAAAAATTTAAAAATGTGGCCACTGGTAGCGTACTGTTAGAGGCTCAAGATACGAAAGCAATGACTTTCCAGCCGTTTCCGTTAATGATTTATTGATCAATAGATCCAAGAAGTACTGAATTCTCATGTTCTTGGAAGATAAAATATTCATTATTTCCTAAACCAGTGGTTCAAAAAATTTAAAAATGTGGCCACTGGTAGCGTACTGTTAGAGGCTCAAGATACTAAAGCAATGACTTTCCAGCCCTCTCCGTTAATGATTTATTGATCAATAGATCCAAGAAGTACTGAATTCTTATGTTCTTGGAAGATAAAATATTCATTATTTCCTAAACCAGTGGTTCAAAAAATTTAAAAATGTGGTTACTAGTAGCGTACTGTTAGAGGCTCAAGATACGGAAGCAATGACTTTTCAGCCGTTTCCGTTAATGATTTATTGATCAATAGATCCAAGAAGTACTGAAATCTTATGTTCTTGGAAGATAAAATATTCATTATTTCCTAAACCAATGGCTCAAAAAATTTAAAAATGTGGCCACTGGTCGCGTACTGTTAGAGGCTCAAGATACGAAAGCAATGACTTTCCAGCTGTTTCCGTTAATGATTTATTGATCAATAGATCCAAGAAGTACTGAATTCTTATGTTTTCGGAAGATAAAATATTCATTATTTCCTAAACCAGTGGTTCAAAAAATTTAAAAATGTGGACACTGGTAGCGTACTGTTAGAGGCTCAAGATACGAAAACAATGACTTTCCAGCCCTCTCCGTTAATGATTTATTGATCAATAGATCCAAGAAGTACTGAATTCTTATGTTCTTGGAAGTTAAAATATTCATTATTTCCTAAACCAGTGGCTCAAAAAATTTAAAAATGTGGCCACTGGTAGCGTACTGTTAGAGGCTCAAGATACGGAAGCAATGACTTTCCAGCCGTTTCCGTTAATGATTTATTGATCAATAGATCCAAGAAGTACTGAATTCTTATGTTCTTGGAAGATAAAATTTTCATTATTTCCTAAACCAGTGGTTCAAAAAATTTAAAAATGTGGTTACTAGTAGCGTACTGTTAGAGGCTCAAGATACGAAAGCAATTACTTTCCAGCCCTCTCCGTTAATGATTCATTGATCAATAGATCCAAGAAGTACTGAATTCTTATGTTCTTGGAAGTTAAAATATTCATTATTTCCTAAACCAGTGGCTCAAAAAATTTAAAAATGTGGCCACTGGTAGCGTACTGTTAGAGGCTCAAGATACGAAAGCAATGACTTTCCAGCCGTTTTCGTTAATGATTTATTGATCAATAGATCCAAGAAGTACTGAATTCTTATGTTCTTGGAAGATAAAATATTCATTATTTCCTAAACCAGTGGTTCAAAAAATTTTAAAATGTGGCTACTGGTAGCGTACTGTTAGAGGCTCAAGATACGAAAGCAATGACTTTCCAGCCCTCTCCGTTAATGATTTATTGATCAATAGATCCAAGAAGTACTGAATTCTTATGTTCTTGGAAGATAAAATATTCATTATTTCCTAAACCAGTGGCTCAAAAAATTTAAAAATGTGGCCATTGGTCGCGTACTGTTAGAGGCTCAAGATACGAAAGCAATGACTTTCCAGCCGTTTCCGTTAATGATTTACTGATCAATAGATCCAAGAAGTACTGAAATCTTATGTTCTTGGAAGATAAAATATTCATTATTTCCTAAACCAATGGCTCAAAAAATTTAAAAATGTGGCCACTGGTAGCGTACTGTTAGAGGCTCAAGATACGAAAGCAATGACTTTCCAGCTGTTTCCGTTAATGATTTATTGATCAATAGATCCAAGAAGTACTGAATTCTCATGTTCTTGGAAGATAAAATATTCATTATTTCCTAAACCAGTAGTTCAAAAAATTTTGAAATGTGGCTACTGGTAGCGTACTGTTAGAGGCTCAAGATACGAAAGCAATGACTTTCCAGCCCTCTCTGTTAATGATTTACTGATCAATAGATCCAAGAAGTACTGAATTCTTATGTTCTTGGAAGATAAAATATTCATTATTTCCTAAACCAGTGGTTCAAAAAATTTTAAAATGTGGCTACTGGTAGCGTACTGTTAGAGGCTCAAGATACGAAAGCAATGACTTTCCAGCCCTTTCCGTTAATGATTTATTGATCAATAGATCCAAGAAGTACTGAATTCTTATGTTCTTGGAAGATAAAATATTCATTATTTCCTAAACCAGTGGTTCAAAAAATTTTAAAATGTGGCTACTGGTAGCGTACTGTTAGAGGCTCAAGATACGAAAGCAATGACTTTCCAGCCCTCTCCGTTAATGATTTATTGATCAATAGATCCAAGAAGTACTGAATTCTTATGTTCTTGGAAGATAAAATATTCATTATTCCCTAAACCAGTGGTTCAAAAAATTTAAAAATGTTGTTACTAGTAGCGTACTGTTAGAAGCTCAAGATACAAAAGCAATGACTTTCCAGCCGTTTCCGTTAATGATTGATTGATCAATAGATCCAAGAAGTACTGAATTCTTATGTTCTTGGAAGATAAAATATTCATTATTTCCTAAACCAGTGGTTCAAAAAATTTAAAAATGTGGCCACTGGTAGCGTACTGTTAGAGGCTCAAGATACGAGAGCAATGACTTTCCAGCCGTTTCCGTTAATGATTTATTGATCAATAGATCCAAGAAGTACTGAATTCTTATGTTCTTGGAAGATAAAATATTCACTATTTCCTAAACCAGTGGTTCAAAAAATTTTAAAATGTGGCTACTGGTAGCGTACTGTTAGAGGCTCAAGATACGAAAGCAATGACTTTCCAGCCCTCTCCGTTAATGATTTATTGATCAATAGATCCAAGAAGTACTGAATTCTTATGTTCTTGGAAGATAAAATATTCATTATTTCCTAAACCAGTGGTTCAAAAAATTTAAAAATGTGGTTACTAGTAGCGTACTGTTAGAGGCTCAAGATACGAAAGCAATGACTTTCCAGCCGTTTCCGTTAATGATTTATTGATCAATAGATCCAAGAAGTACTGAATTCTTATGTTCTTGGAAGATAAAATTTTCATTATTTCCTAAACCAGTGGTTCAAAAAATTTTAAAATGTGGCTACTGGTAGCGTACTGTTAGAGGCTCAAGATACGGAAGCAATGACTTTCCAGCCCTTTCCGTTAATGATTTATTGATCAATAGATCCAAGAAGTACTGAATTCTTATGTTCTTGGAAGATAAAATATTCATTATTTCCTAAACCAGTGGTTCAAAGAATTTTAAAATGTGGCTACTGGTAGCGTACTGTTAGAGGCTCAAGATACGAAGGCAATGACTTTTCAGCCCTCTCCGTTAATGATTTATTGATCAATAGATCCAAGAAGTACTGAATTCTTATGTTCTTGGAAGATAAAATATTTATTATTTCCTAAACCAGTGGCTCAAAAAATTTAAAAATGTGGCCACTGGTCGCGTACTGTTAGAGGCTCAAGATACGAAAGCAATGACTTTCCAGCCGTTTCCGTTATTGATTTATTGATCAATAGATCCAAGAAGTACTGAATTCTTATGTTCTTGGAAGATAAAATATTCATTATTTCCTAAACCAATGGCTCAAAAAATTTGAAAATGTGGCCACTGGTAGCGTACTGTTAGAGGCTCAAGATACGAAAGCAATGACTTTCCAGCTGTTACCGTTAATGATTTATTGATCAATAGATCCAAGAAGTACTGAATTCTTATGTTCTTGGAAGATAAAATATTCATTATTTCCTAAACCAGTAGTTCAAAAAATTTTAAAATGTGGCTACTGGTAGCGTACTGTTAGAGGCTCAAGATACGAAAGCAATGACTTTCCAGCCCTCTCCGTTAATGATTTATTAATCAATAGATCCAAGAAGTACTGAATTCTTATGTTCTTGGAAGATAAAATATTCATTATTTCCTAAACCAGTGGTTCGAAAAATTTTAAAATGTGGCTACTGGTAGCGTACTGTTAGAGGCTCAAGATACGAAAGCAATGACTTTCCAGCCCTTTCCGTTAATGATTTATTGATCAATAGATCCAAGAAGTACTGAATTCTTATGTTCTTGGAAGATAAAATATTCATTATTTCCTAAACCAGTAGTTCAAAAAATTTTAAAATGTGGCTACTGGTAGCGTACTGTTAGAGGCTCAAGATACGAAAGCAATGACTTTCCAGCCCTCTCCGTTAATGATTTATTGATCAATAGATCCAAGAAGTACTGAATTCTTATGTTCTTGGAAGATAAAATATTCATTATTTCCTAAACCAGTGGTTCAAAAAATTTAAAAATGTTGTTACTAGTAGCGTACTGTTAGAGGCTCAAGATACGAAAGCAATGACTTTCCAGCCGTTTCCGTTAATGATTTATTGATCAATAGATCCAAGAAGTACTGAATTCTTATGTTCTTGGAAGATAAAATATTCATTATTTCCTAAACCAGTGGTTCAAAAAATTTTAAAATGTGGCTACTGGTAGCGTACTGTTAGAGGCTCAAGATACGAAAGCAATGACTTTCCAGCCCTCTCCGTTAATGATTTATTGATCAATAGATCCAAGAAGTACTGAATTCTTATGTTCTTGGAAGATAAAATATTCATTATTTCCTAAACCAGTGGTTCAAAAAATTTAAAAATGTTGTTACTAGTAGCGTACTGTTAGAGGCTCAAGATACGAAAGCAATGACTTTCCAGCCGTTTCCGTTAATGATTTATTGATCAATAGATCCAAGAAGTACTGAATTCTTATGTTCTTGGAAGATAAAATATTCATTATTTCCTAAACCAGTGGTTCAAAAAATTTTAAAATGTGGCTACTGGTAGCGTACTGTTAGAGGCTCAAGATACGAAAGCAATGACTTTCCAGCCCTTTCCGTTAATGATTTATTGATCAATAGATCCAAGAAGTACTGAATTCTTATGTTCTTGGAAGATAAAATATTCATTATTTTCTAAACCAGTGGTTCAAAAAATTTAAAAATGTGGCCACTGGTAGCGTACTGTTAGAGGCTCAAGATACGAAAGCAATGACTTTCCAGCTGTTTCCGTTAATGATTTATTGATCAATAGATCCAAGAAGTACTGAATTCTTATGTTCTTGGAAGATAAAATATTCATTATTTCCTAAACCAGTAGTTCAAAAAATTTTAAAATGTGGCTACTGGTAGCGTACTGTTAGAGGCTCAAGATACGAAAGCAATGACTTTCCAGCCCTCTCCGTTAATGATTTATTGATCAATAGATCCAAGAAGTACTGAATTCTTATGTTCTTGGAAGATAAAATATTCATTATTTCCTAAACCAGTGGTTCAAAAAATTTTAAAATGTGGCTACTGGTAGCGTACTGTTAGAGGCTCAAGATACGAAAGCAATGACTTTCCAGCCCTTTCCGTTAATGATTTATTGATCAATAGATTCAAGAAGTACTGAATTCTTATGTTCTTGGAAGATAAAATATTCATTATTTTCTAAACCAGTGGTTCAAAAAATTTAAAAATGTGGCCACTGGTAGCGTACTGTTAGAGGCTCAAGATACGAAAGCAATGACTTTCCAGCCCTCTCCGTTGATGATTTATTGATCAATAGATCCAAGAAGTACTCAATTCTTATGTTCTTGGAAGATAAAATATTCATTATTTCCTAAACCAGTGGCTCAAAAAATTTAAAAATGTGGCCACTGGTAGCGTACTGTTAGAGGCTCAAGATACGAAAGCAATGACTTTCCAGCCGTTTCCGTTAATGATTTATTGATCAATAGATCCAAGAAGTACTGAATTCTTATGTTCTTGGAAGATAAAATATTCATTATTTCCTAAACCAGTGGTTCAAAAAATTTAAAAATGTGGTTACTAGTAGCGTACTGTTAGAGGCTCAAGATACGAAAGCAATGACTTTCCAGCCCTTTCCGTTAATGATTTATTGATCAATAGATTCAAGAAGTACTGAATTCTTATGTTCTTGGAAGATAAAATATTCATTATTTCCTAAACCAGTGGTTCACAAAATTTAAAAATGTGGCCACTGGTAGCGTACTGTTAGAGGCTCAAGATACGAGAGCAATGACTTTCCAGCCCTCTCCGTTGATGATTTATTGATCAATAGATCCAAGAAGTACTCAATTCTTATGTTCTTGGAAGATAAAATATTCATTATTTCCTAAACCAGTGGCTCAAAAAATTTAAAAATGTGGCCACTGGTAGCGTACTGTTAGAGGCTCAAGATACGAAAGCAATGACTTTCCAGCCGTTTCCGTTAATGATTTATTGATCAATAGATCCAAGAAGTACTGAATTCTTATGTTCTTGGAAGATAAAATATTCATTATTTCCTAAACCAGTAGTTCAAAAAATTTTAAAATGTGGCTACTGGTAGCGTACTGTTAGAGGCTCAAGATACGAAAGCAATGACTTTCCAGCCGTTTCCGTTGATGATTTATTGATCAATAGATCCAAGAAGTACTGAATTCTTATGTTCTTGGAAGATAAAATATTCATTATTTCCTAAACCAGTGGTTCAAAAAATTTAAAAATGTGGTTACTAGTAGCGTACTGTTAGAGGCTCAAGATACGAAAGCAATGACTTTCCAGCCCTCTCCGTTAATGATTTATTGATCAATAGATCCAAGAAGTACTGAATTCTTATGTTCTTGGAAGATAAAATATTCATTATTTCCTAAACCAGTGGTTCAAAAAATTTTAAAATGTGGCTACTGGTAGCGTACTGTTAGAGGCTCAAGATACGAAAGCAATGACTTTCCAGCCCTTTCCGTTAATGATTTATTGATCAATAGATTCAAGAAGTACTGAATTCTTATGTTCTTGGAAGATAAAATATTCATTATTTCCTAAACCAGTGGTTCAAAAAATTTAAAAATGTGGCCACTGGTAGCGTACTGTTAGAGGCTCAAGATACGAAAGCAATGACTTTCCTGCCCTCTCCGTTGATGATTTATTGATCAATAGATCCAAGAAGTACTCAATTCTTATGTTCTTGGAAGATAAAATATTCATTATTTCCTAAACCAGTGGCTCAAAAAATTTAAAAATGTGGCCACTGGTAGCGTACTGTTAGAGGCTCAAGATACGGAAGCAATGACTTTCCAGCCGTTTCCGTTAATGATTTATTGATCAATAGATCCAAGAAGTACTGAATTCTTATGTTCTTGGAAGATAAAATATTCATTATTTCCTAAACCAGTAGTTCAAAAAATTTAAAAATGTGGCCACTGGTAGCGTACTGTTAGAGGCTCAAGATACGAAAGCAATGACTTTCCAGCCGTTTCCGTTAATGATTTATTGATCAATAGATCCAAGAAGTACTGAATTCTTATGTTCTTGGAAGATAAAATATTCATTATTTCCTAAACCAGTGGTTCAAAAAATTTAAAAATGTGGTTACTAGTAGCGTACTGTTAGAGGCTCAAGATACGAAAGCAATGACTTTCCAGCCCTCTCCGTTAATGATTTATTGATCAATAGATCCAAGAAGTACTGAATTCTTATGTTCTTGGAAGATAAAATATTCATTATTTCCTAAACCAGTGGTTCAAAAAATTTAAAAATGTGGTTACTAGTAGCGTACTGTTAGAGTCTCAAGATACGAAAGCAATGACTTTCCAGCCGTTTCCGTTAATGATTTATTGATCAATAGATCCAAGAAGTACTGAATTCTTATGTTCTTGGAAGATATAATATTCATTATTTCCTAAACCAGTGGTTCAAAAAATTTTAAAATGTGGCTACTGGTAGCGTACTGTTAGAGGCTCAAGATACGGAAGCAATAACTTTCCAGCCCTTTCCGTTAATGATTTATTGATCAATAGATCCAAGAAGTACTGAATTCTTATGTTCTTGGAAGATAAAATATTCATTATTTCCTAAGCCAGTGGTTCAAAAAATTTTAAAATGTGGCTACTGGTAGCGTACTGTTAGAGGCTCAAGATACGAAAGCAATGACTTTCCAGCCCTCTCCGTTAATGATTTATTGATTAATAGATCCAAGAAGTACTGAATTCTTATGTTCTTGGAAGATAAAATATTCATTATTTCCTAAACCAGTGGCTCAAAAAATTTAAAAATGTGGCCACTGGTCGCGTACTGCTAGAGGCTCAAGATACGAAAGCAATGACTTTCCAGCCGTTTCCGTTAATGATTTATTGATCAATAGATCCAAGAAGTACTGAATTCTTATGTTCTTGGAAGATAAAATATTCATTATTTCCTAAACCAATGGCTCAAAAAATTTAAAAATGTGGCCACTGGTAGCGTACTGTTAGAGGCTCAAGATACGAAAGCAATGACTTTCCAGCTGTTTCCGTTAATGATTTATTGATCAATAGATCCAAGAAGTACTGAATTCTTATGTTCTTGGAAGATAAAATATTCATCATTTCCTAAACCAGTAGTTCAAAAAATTTTAAAATGTGGCTACTGGTAGCGTACTGTTAGAGGCTCAAGATACGAAAGCAATGACTTTCCAGCCCTCTCCGTTAATGATTTATTGATCAATAGATCCAAGAAGTACTGAATTCTTATGTTCTTGGAAGATAAAATATTCATTATTTCCTAAACCAGTGGTTCAAAAAATTTTAAAATGTGGCTACTGGTAGCGTACTGTTAGAGGCTCAAGATACGAAAGCAATGACTTTCCAGCCCTTTCCGTTAATGATTTATTGATCAATAGATCCAAGAAGTACTGAATTCTTATGTTCTTGGAAGATAAAATATTCATTATTTCCTAAACCAGTAGTTCAAAAAATTTTAAAATGTGGCTACTGGTAGCGTACTGTTAGAGGCTCAAGATACGAAAGCAATGACTCTCCAGCCCTCTCCGTTAATGATTTATTGATCAATAGATCCAAGAAGTACTGAATTCTTATGTTCTTGGAAGATAAAATATTCATTATTTCCTAAACCAGTGGCTCAAAAAATTTAAAAATGTGGCCACTGGTAGCGTACTGTTAGAGGCTCAAGATACGAAAGCAATGACTTTCCAGCCGTTTCCGTTAATGATTTATTGATCAATAGATCCAAGAAGTACTGAATTCTTATGTTCTTGGAAGATAAAATATTCATTATTTCCTAAACCAGTGGTTCAAAAAATTTAAAAATGTGGTTACTAGTAGCGTACTGTTAGAGGCTCAAGATACGAAAGCAATGACTTTCCAGCCCTTTCCGTTAATGATTTATTGATCAATAGATCCAAGAAGTACTGAATTCTTATGTTCTTGGAAGATAAAATATTCATTATTTCCTAAACCAGTGGTTCAAAAAATTTTAAAATGTGGCTACTGGTAGCGTACTGTTAGAGGCTCAAGATACGGAAGCAATGACTTTCCAGCCCTCTCCGTTAATGATTTATTGATCAATAGATCCAAGAAGTACTGAATTCTTATGTTCTTGGAAGATAAAATATTCATTATTTCCTAAACCAGTGGTTCAAAAAATTTAAAAATGTGGCTACTGGTACCGTACTGTTAGAGGCTCAAGATACGAAAGCAATGACTCCCCAGCCCTTTCCGTTAATGATTTATTGATCAATAGATCCAAGAAGTACTGAATTCTTATGTTCTTCGAAGATAAAATATTCATTATTTCCTAAACCAGTGGTTCAAAAAATTTAAAAATGTGGTTACTAGTAGTGTACTGTTAGAGGCCCAAGATACGGAAGCAATGACTTTCCAGCCGTTTTCGTTAATGATTTATTGATCAATAGATCCAAGAAGTACTGAATTCTTATGTTCTTCGAAGATAAAATATTCATTATTTCCTAAACCAGTGGTTCAAAAAATTTTAAAATGTGGTTACTAGTAGTGTACTGTTAGAGGCCCAAGATACGGAAGCAATGACTTTCCAGCCGTCTTTGTTAATGATTTATTGATCAATAGATCCAAGAAGTACTGAATTCTTATGTTCTTCGAAGATAAAATATTCATTATTTCCTAAACCAGTGGTTCAAAAAATTTGAAAATGTGGCTACTGATAGTGTATTGTTAGAGGCTCAAGATACGAGAGCAATGACTTTTCAGCCGTCTCCGTTAATGATTTATTGATCAATAGATCCAACAAGTACTGAAATTTTAAAACTGATTCGATCGCCATCTGTGAGACAAAGTGCCAAGTAATTTCAGTAGCGAGTCGGTAAAGTAAGAACAGTGCACTGTATTGGATGGTAATTAGTTCACGCAAGTGCTCAGAGATGGCGACAAAAGTGTGCAGGGACTTTGCAAAGAAATTCGTACATTTGCCCTAGCACAACGTTAGCGTAAAGTAGTACGTACAGTTTGAATAGTCTGGGACGAATTTTGACATTTGTGTTTTACATGAAAAAATCAGTTATTTCAGCAGTCAAAATTGTTATATATTTACAAATATAAATATCTGAATTGGTGTTTAAATTGCTGCTTCAAGGAAAAAGGACAAGGATTTTTTTCTGCTACATTTATTATAGCTCGAACGAGGTGTTTTTTATAAGTGTGGCCGACAAGGTATTAATTAAAACGGTTTATTATCTTATACACAATAGATAAAATAAAATATTTTTTTGTACGCTTTTACATTTCTGGTTTTTGGCAGCTCATGGAATTTGGACATCGTCCTTTGCAACATTTAGAACGTCCACGGCAATCGCTGTCATAGCTACAAGTGTTTGAACAAACCCAGGCGCCGGTAGGTCTTGCAGGGCAAAATCCAGGCTTTTCTACAATTGGAAATTTCCTAATATTTTCAAGCATCCGAAATGATTTTATTAATTTATCCCGACAAAAAATAGCAATTAAATAAATGTATTGCACTTACCACTTTGCAAATCAGCCCTTCTCATAGTAACAGGATAAACGCACAGCGTCCCGCCGCAATAAGTCCTGCAGCATTTTTCTTGTCCAGGGCAGTGGGAATCCTCTCTGCAAGACATGGTACAAAACTGACTAGCAATCAGTGGTGGGCAGGCCCCAGATTTCCTTTGACCCACGACCATCACTGCAAACAATGCAACAAAAAATAATACACAAACTCGCATTGTGTCGACGAAAAGATAATCAAAGTTGGAAATGAAATGAAGTACAGACAGATTAACCGGTTTTATACTTGAAAATGGTGGGAATTTTTTTTATCATGAATGAATTGGACAACTAACCACCAACTCAAGTTTCCGGTGATATATTGAAACGCTACACCATATTTTAATATTTAATTAAAAGCGCAGAACGGACGTGGCTACGAATATTATTTTTAGAGACTAATTATAAAAGATTAAAACGGTTCAACGACTTAAGTATGCGGAGATCCGCAGTTGATTTATAAATTAATTTATTTGATAAATATAAAATATTTTTATGCATGAGTGAAAATTTTGAGGTCATTTCCTTCCTAACATAACCTACAAAATATATTTGTCAACATGAGACACATTAGAAGATTATTAAGTTTTAATAAAAATATTTTGGACATAAATTTACCTAAAACTAGTTATTTCGTAAGGACCAACGCAACAACTAATGAAAAGGAAACACATTTTGGTTTCCAAACTGTTAAAGAAAGTGAAAAATCAAAAAAAGGTTACAATTAAATAAAAATGATTTTTAAAATAAATTAATGTTAATTATTGTTGCAGTATTTGATGTATTTCTCAATGTAGCAAATAAATATGATGTTATGAACGATGCAATGTCTTTAGGAGTTCACCGAATATGGAAAGATATTTTTATGCAAAGATTGTCTCCAAGTTTGAATACAAAATTATTGGATGTTGCCGGAGGCACAGGTAAACACTTTAACAATCAGAAATGATTTGTTATTAATTATTTTACTTAAAGGTGATATAGGTTTCCGCTACGTCAATTATTTATTAAATCTTCCAAACATTAGCAAAAACCAAGTATTAAATTCAGACAGTCACGTAACAATATGCGACATAAACGGAGAAATGTTAAAAATAGGTCAAAAAAGGGCAGAAGTATTAAAACTACCTGAAAAACTCATTGATTGGAAAATTGAAGATGCGGAAAAATTATCTTTCCCGGATAATCAGTTTACAGCTTACACAATTGCGTTTGGAATTCGGAATGTCACTCATATTGATAAAGTAAGATTTAATTTTGAAAAATTGTCATAAATTCGGACTTGAATTTTAGGTACTAGCAGAAGCGTACCGAGTTTTGAAACCGGGAGGCAGATTCATGTGCTTGGAGTTCAGTCACGTGAATAATTCTGCTTTGCAATGGTAAGTTTGCCAACAAGTTTTTTATAATTAATTTTCTTTTATTTATTTTCAGGATTTATGATCAATATTCATTTTCAATGATTCCAGTGATGGGACAATTAATAACAGGAAAATGGCAACCGTATCAGTATTTAGTTGAAAGTATTCGTAAATTTCCTAACCAAAATGATTTTAAATTAATGATTCAAGAAGCGGGCTTTAGGAATGTGACTTATGAAAATTTATCTTGTGGAATTGTGGCAATACATTCAGGATTTAAAATTTAATTATTAATTTGTACATATTTTGTAGTATAATAAACTATTTATTCTTAGTCTTATTTTCAATCTCCATTAGTTTGACAATATTTTCTGCGATTCTCAGTGTTGGCATGTCAATCATATCACCTTCGTAATTAAAAGCGCCCTAGAATAATTATAATTATTATATCTAATGTATTAATGTAAAATTTCTTACCACTCCACTTTTCTGGTGCTCTTTGAATTTAGCAATCAATCCATTCGCCCATTTTACTTGCTGCTCGCTTGGAAGAAATGATTTCTGAACAACTGGAACCTGATTTGGATGAATTACTTGTTTCCCTGTGTACCCCATTCGCATTCCTTGTTCACACTGTTTTTGTAGCCCGATCAAATCTGTAATTCATCCATTAATAAAAATAATTAATATCGATAAATCGTTACCTTTGTAATTAATATAAACCATGTCAATAGCTTGCAAACCAAAAGCTTTGGCTACAAGAACCATTTTTTGTCTAGCATATAAGATTTCGATTTGATCGTCAGTCCTTATAGCACCTATCAAATCAATCTATTAAAATGTATACAATAATTTTAGGTATTACTTGCCGATGTTTGCGCAAAAATCATCGCTGCCAAAAATTAAAGTAGTCGGAATAATATTTGAAGAAGCCGTTTGAGCAAATCTACAAATATCTACCAAGTTTATCATAGATCTTGCTGATTCAATCAACATAACCAAATTCATTTTTTGTTCACTTGATAAACACAATTTAATTTTTTCTGAAAACTATTGCTTTTATAATTATTTTTCAAATATTGTACAGATTGTACAAACCCATTTAAGATGTTCTGTAGTATCAACTTTAGGGAGCAAAATAGTGTCGGGCAAATTACGGGCAGACAAAATTGTTTTGAGGTCGTCGTCACATAATCCGCTTTCAACGGAATTTATTCGTACAGCCCAATCAAAGGATGCATTTTGGGGCCTTTCACTGTTTAATAAAGAGTGGATTGTTTCTCTGGCAGCTGTCTACATGAAAAAAAAGTTAATTGGGTCATCATTCTTATGCTACAACATTCCAACAAGTCTAAATTTAGGCGTAAAATTTTAAAAAAACTGTCAAGTAAAGTGCACTTCCGGCTCAGCCGATCTCAATGAAAATAGGATATGAGCACCTAGGCGGTACAATCGTCTTAAATACTGAATTCCAACATTCTACGTTCAATAGTTTTGGATTTATGCGGAATATACAAAAAATGTTTCCAGTTCAGCCGATCGCAATCATAATGCGAGGTGTACAACAAGGTGTTATACAAGTGCTTAATACGCAATTTCAATATTCTACGACTGATTGTTTTGGATTTATGCGGAAAATTCTAAAAAACTGTTATATAAAGTGCACTTCCGGTTCAGCCGATTGATACAAAAATACTAGATAATAATTAAGATGATACAACAATTTCAAATACTGAATTTCAGTATCCTACGGCTAATTATTTTGGATTTATGCGAAAAATTCTAAAAAAGTCTCAAGTAAAGTGCACTTTCGGTCCAGTCGATTGTTATGAGAATAGTAGACAATCATTCAGATGTTACAGCAGACTGAAATACTCAATTTCAATATTCTACAGCCAATCGTTTCAAATTTATGCATGAAATACTAAAAAACTGTCAAGTAAAGTGCACTTCCGGTTCAGTCGATATCAATGAAAATAGGATATGAGCATCTAGACGGTACAATCATTTTAAATACTGAATTCCAATATTCTACGTTCAATTGTTTTGAATTTATACGAAAAATTCAAAAAAAGTTTCTAGTAAAGTGCATTCCCGGTACAACTGATCGCAATCATAATGCGAAGTGTTTAACTAGATGTTATAGAAGTGTTTAATACGAAATTTCAATACTCTAAGGCCGATTGTTTCGAATTTATGCAAAAAATTCTAAAAGATTGTCAAGTAAAGTGCACTTTAGGCTCAGCCGATCTCAATGAAAATAGGATACGAGCATCTAGATGGTACAATATTTTTAAATACTGAATTGCAATATTCTATGTTTAATTGTTTCGGATTTATACGAAAAATTCAAAAAATGTTTCTAGTAAAGTGCACTTCCGATATAGCCGATCGCAATCATAATGCGAGGTGTATAACTAGATGCAATAGAAGTGTTCAATACGAAATTTCAATGCTCTATGTGAAAAAGTCTAAAAGGTTGTTAAGTAGAGTGCACTTTCCTCTCAGCCGATCTCAATGAGAATAGGATATGAGCATCTGGATGATACAGTCGCCTCAAATATTGAATTGTAATATTCTACGTTCAATTGTTTTGGATTTACGTGAAAAATTCAAAAAATGTTTCCAGTTCAGCCGATTGCAATCATAATGCGAGGTGCACAACTAGATAATATAGTAGTATTTGACATGAAAATTCAATATTTTACGACTGATTGTTTCGAATTTATACAGAAAATTTGGAAAGTCTGTCATATAAAGTGCACTTCCGGATCAGCCGATTGGTACAAGAATATAAGCAATTTCAAATACTAAATTTCAGTATCCTTCGGCTAACCGTTTTGGATTTATGCGGAAAATTCGAAAAATGTTTCAAGTAAAGCGCACGTTTTGTTCAGCCGATCACAATCATAATATGAGCATCTGGATGATACAATCGTCTCAAATACTGAATTTTGAAATTTTGCGTTCAATCGTTCTGAATTTATGCGAAAAATTCAAAAATGTCTGCAGTTCAGCCGATCTCAATCATAATGCAAAGTGCATAACTAGATGTTACAGAAGTGCTTAATATGAAAATTCAATATTTTACGATTGATTGTTTCGAATTTATGCGGCAAAATTCGGAAAGTCTGTTATATAAGTGCACTTTCGGTACAACCATAATACGAGGTGCACAATTAGGCCTCATACAAGAGTTACATACGTACCGACATCAAGCCGAAAATAGTCAAAACGGATATTTTCACCAAAATCTCGAGATGTGAATTTTGCAACTCATCTCGTTATTATAAACAGAGTATGGATACCTTTTTATTAAGAGCTACTCCATCCTCGCAGTCCATTGCAATACAATCAACTTTTAGGGAGCAAGCCTTTTTTAACATTTTTTCGCTATCGCCTGGCACATACAGAATCGCTCTTCGAGGAGCATGATCGTGAACGAAATTCTTAAACATAAAACTTGAATTTATTGTTTTAATAACCTTGTATAAACATTTATACTTTTGTTGCCGTATTTATCAGATTCTTACACAAAATATTATTTAAACGTTTAACAATAAACATCGTGAGAATATTATATAATTAAGCAGTAAATATCACAAATAATAAACTTATTTAAATTTGACAGATCGCTTTATGACAGTCAGTGTTGCTAACGTACTGAAACAAAACTCCCTAAATAACAGAAAGTGTTTCCAACTATTGGCAGTAAAATATTACCAACTTTATGAAATGACTCACGCATTGCAGCTAGCTTAACAGTTTTAATTGAAATAAGTTGGGCTTGTGAAGATCTGTGTTAAAAAATGTCAACTTTAGCTAGCCCTTTATCTGTAGCTGGTTCCCGAACATCGGGAACGCCAGTTAGGACTCAAAATGGTAAGTTTGTAAATAATTTATTGGGTATTATCCCATAATGTCATTGTTCTAGAACAATTTTTAGCATGCCGCATGGAGACAGCCATGTTTTTATAATTAAAATTAAGTATTATTTTCTAGTAATGGCAGCGAGTTCCATCGCAAATATCGTCAAAAGTTCTTTAGGCCCAGTAGGATTAGACAAAATGTTGGTTGATGATATTGGCGATGTTACGATTACAAACGACGGTGCGACAATTTTGAAATTATTGGAAGTTGAGCACCCTGCAGCAAAAGTTCTTGTTGAGCTGGCTCAACTACAAGACGAAGAAGTTGGGGATGGCACTACATCAGTTGTTATTATTGCTGCAGAATTATTAAAAGTAAGTAATAACCTATAAATAATCACCAAAAGTACAATTTTTTGTATGTTAGAATGCAGATGAGTTGGTCAAGCAGAAAATTCACCCAACTTCAATAATCAGCGGTTACCGTTTAGCTTGCAAGGAAGCTTGCAAATATATTCAAGAACATTTAACGATTCCAGTTGAAGAATTAGGCCGCGAATGTTTGATTAATTCTGCGAAAACTTCAATGTCTTCGAAAATTATTGGGCAAGACGCGGATTTATTCGCAACAATGGTCGTAGACGCCGCAAACGCCGTCAAAATCACTGACCCAAAAGGGAATGCAGCTTATCCAATTAAAGCAGTAAATGTGCTTAAAGCTCACGGTAGAAGTGCCAGGGAAAGTGTTTTAATTCACGGTTATGCCTTAAACTGCACAGTTGCCTCTCAGGCAATGCCTAAAAAAATCACAAACGCTAAAATCGCTTGTTTGGATTTCTCCCTGCAAAAAGCTAAAATGAAGCTTGGAGTTCAAGTTCTTATTACCGATCCGGAAAAGCTTGATGGAATTCGGGCACGGGAGCTTGATATTACCAAAGAACGAATTCAGAAGATTTTGGCGACTGGTGTTAATGTTATACTTGCTAGTGGAGGTATTGACGATCTTTGTTTGAAGTATTTTGTTGAAAATAAAGCCATGGCAGTTAGACGAGTCAAGAAATCTGATTTGAAAAGGATTGCCAAAGCTACGGGTGCTACTTATTTAACTTCGTTGACTAATATGGAAGGGGAAGAAACATTTGAAGCCAGTATGGTTGGCGAAGCTGCTGAAGTCGTACAGGAAAGAATTTGCGACGATGAATTGATTTTGATTAAAGGCCCCAAAGCTCGCACAGCAGCCTCAATTATTCTGCGCGGTCCAAACGACTTTTATTGTGACGAAATGGAGCGCAGTATTCACGACGCCCTCTGCGTTGTAAAACGCGTATTGGAAAGCAAATCAGTAGTAACAGGCGGCGGATCAGTCGAAGCCGCCCTTTCAATCTACCTCGAAAATTTCGCTACGACTCTTTCATCCCGCGAGCAGCTCGCCATAGCCGAATTTGCCCGCTCCCTCCTCGTCATACCCAAAACTTTATCTGTCAACGCCGCGCAAGATGCAACCGACTTAGTTGCAAAGTTGCGAGCGTATCAAAATTCGAGCCAAACTAAAGCAGAAATGTCGCACTTAAAATGGATTGGATTGGATTTGATTGAAGGAAAATGCAGGGATAATAAAAGCGCCGGTGTATTAGAGCCAACTATTTCGAAAATTAAATCTTTGAAGTTTGCTACTGAAGCAGCAATAACAATCCTAAGAATTGATGATATGATTAAATTAGACCCTGAACCTAGCCGGGATAGGTCTTATCAACAAGCTATGGCTAGCGGAGAGCTCGACGGTTAAGGACCAACAAATTAATTTAATAACTCATTTATATTTTACTTATATCGTTCACATGTCAATGTAAATCAGATCTTTTGCTAATAAATAACACGAAAGCTTTACTAATTTGTAATTTTTTTATTTGAGCAACTATCAATTTGACTAAAAACAAGTCATAAAATAATGATGTTGAAAATGAATAAAAAATCTAAACTTGCTATAAAAATATGTCACAATATAAAATTATTTCATCAGGTAAGTATGTATTAATTATTTCGGTGGTATTTATTGTTCCAGTATGAATTCAGTCACAATTTTGTTGAAATCATCAGCGTAACGCAAATGAATATTGTGCTTTCCTTGTGGGAAGACGTACATTCTACAATGAAACTCAATCAATTCACAAATACGCCCAACTAACAAAAATATTTTTATTGGAAAATTTGGCCAGTTTTTGGGGCATTTATTAGAATAAAACATTTTTTATTAATTTGTAAAACGTTTGTTCACATTTATAAGAAAGCTGCGCATAGCGCGTGTGGTTGTTAAATCTTGGAAACTGATATAATTGGAAACGTTGTGCTGTAGCTTGAGAACCACTGGTTTAAAAAAAAAAAAATTCCCATAATTGGGTGTCACCCTTGGTCCTGCATAAAATTGTTCTATAATATTTTATTGTATCTTCAATAACATAAAAGTTATTCGAAGTAGTTCGGTTAACTGTTACACCCTGTGCGTATAGCGCGTGTGGTTGTTAAATCTTGAAAACTGACTTAGAAATCTAAAACTTTGCACATGGGCTTTAATGATAAAACCGAGTTAATCTAAATTATTTTCGAAACCGGTAGTTGACAACAACTGTTTTATTTTATATTTCAATCGCATTTTTATTAATATAATTATCAAACGAATACATGGTTGAATTCAGAAAAAAATCTCTTATCAAATGGGATTAAAAAATATATAGCATCTCATTTTAAAAATATAACTTTGTGTTGTAGCTTGAGAACTACTGGTTTAAAAAAATATTTTCTTCCATAATTGGGTGTCACCCTTGGTCCTGCATAAAATTGTCCCATAATATTTTATTGTATTTTCAATAACATAAAAGTTATTTGAGGAAGTTCGGTTAATTGCCACACCATGTGCATATATAGAAATAAAATATCCTGAAACGTTTCGAAACATTTTAAAACATTCTAAGACGTTTATGAATAAACAAAGACATCTTGATATATCCTGAACAGTTTTAAATTATCCTGAAACATTTCAAAACATCCTGAATCGTTTAAAAACAATCTGAAAGGTTTTAAAATATCCTGACACTTTTTCGAACATCTTAAGTCGATTTCAATCATCCTGAGATATTTTAAAATATTCTGAAACATTTTAAAACATCCTGAAACGTTTTGAAACAATCTGAAACGTTTCAAAATATCCTGACACGTTGTGAAACATCCTTAGTCGATTTAAATCATCCTGAGACGTTTAAAAACATCCTGAAACGTTTTAAAACATCCTGAAACGTTTTAAAACAAACTGAAACGTTTCAAAACATTCTAATACATTTTAAAACATCCTGAGACGTTTATGAATAAGCAAAGACATCTTAAAATATCCAGAATCATTCTAAAACATCCTGAAACGTTTTGAAACACTCTGAAATGTTTTGAAACAATTTGAAACGTTGCAAAATATCCTAAAACGTTTCAAAACATTCTAAGATATTTGAAACATCCTGAGAAATCATCTTCGGACGTTTTGAAACATTCTGAAACGTTTTAAAGCAATCTGAAACGTTTTAAAATATCCTGAAACGTTTTAAAATATCCTAAAACGTTTTTAAACAATCTGAAACGTTTTGAAACATCCTGAAACGTTTTAATATATCCTGAAACGCTTTCAAACATTCTGAGTCGATTCAAATCATTCTGAGACGTTTTAACATCCTGAAACGTTTGAAAACTATCTAAAACGTTTTAAAATATCCAGAAACGTTTCAAAACAGACATCCTGAGACGTTTATGAATAACCAAAGACATCCTAAAGTATCCTGAGCAGTTTCAAATTATCCTGAAACATTTTAAAACACCCTGAAACGTTTTGAAACAATCTGAAACGTTTTAAAGTATTATGAAACGTTTCAAAACATTTCTAAGATATTTTAAAACATCCTAAGACGATTTAAATCATCTTGAAATGTTTAAAAACATCCTGAAACGTTTCAAAACAATCTGAAACGTTTTAAAATATCCTGTAACGTTTCAAAACATTCTGAGATATTTTGAAACATCCTAAGATGTTTATGAATAATGTAAGACATCTTAAATTATCCTGAGCAGTTTTAAATTATCCTGAAACATTTTAAAACATTCTAAGACGTTGTAAGACTTCCTGAAACGTTTCAACACAATCTGAAACTGTGGAAAATATTCTGAAACGTTTCAAAACATCCTAAGATATTTTAAAACATCCTGAGACGTTTATGAATAACCAAAGACATCTTAAAATATCCTGAGCAGTTTTAAATTATCCTTAGATATCCTGAAACGTTATAAAATAATCTGAAACGTTTTAAAGTAATCTGAAACGTTTTAAAATATCCTGAAACAATTCAAAACATCCTGAGATGTTATAAAACATCCTGAAACGTTTCAAAACAATCTGAAACATTTTAAAATATGCTGAAACGTTTCAAAACATTATAAGACATTCTCAAACATCCTGAGATGTTTATGAGTAATCAAAGACATCTTAAAATATCCTGAGCAGTTTCAAATCATTCTGAAACATTTTAAAACATTCTGAAACGTTTTAAAACAATCTAAAACGTTTTAAAATATCCTGAAACGTTTCAAAACATTCTGAGATATTTTGAAACATCCTGAGACGTTTATGAATAAGAAGAGACATCTTAAAATACCCTGAAATATTTCAAGACATTCTGAGACCTTGTAAAACTTCCTGAAACGTTTCAACACAATCTGAAACGTTTTAAAATATCCTGAAACATTTTAAAATATCCTGAAACGTTTCAAAACATCCAAAGACATTTTAAAACATTCTGAGACGTTTATGAATAACCAAAGATATATTAAAATATCCTGAGCAGTTTTAAATTATCCTGAAACATATTAAAACATCCTGAAATGTTTCAAGACAATCTGAAACATTTTTTTCAAACAGTCTGAAACGTTTTGAAATAACCTGAAACATTTTAAAATATCCTGAGTCGGTTTAAATCATTCTGAGACGTTTTAAAACATCCTGAAATGTCTATATATATATATATATATATATATATATATATATATATATATATATATATATACATATATATTGTTTTGAAACGTTTCAGGATGTTTTAAAATGTCTCAGGATGATTGAAATAGATTTAGGATGTTTTAAAACGTGTCAGGATATTTTAAAACCTTTCAGATTGTTTTTAAACGTTTCAGATTGTCTTGAAACGTTTCAGGATGTTTTGAAATGTTTCAGGATAATTTAGAACTGCTCAGGATATTTTAAGATGTCTTTGTTTATTCATAAACGTCTCAAGATGTTTTAGAATGTCTGTTTTGAAACGTTTCAGGATATTTTAAAACGTTTCAGATTGTTTTGAAATGTTTCAGGATATTTTACAACGTTCCAGACTGTTTTGAAATGGTTCAGGATGTTTTAACACGTCTCAGAATGATTTAAATCGACTAAAATATATATATATATATATATATATATATATATATATATATATATATATATATATATATATATATATATATATATATATATATATATATATATATATATATATATATATATATATATATATATATATATTTGTTCAAGTTTTAAAATGATTAGTTCAGGAATTATTTATATAAAATTGTATATTGTGCAAAAATGGAGCACCCTGTAAAAAAATGTGGGCAATTTGATGGTAAATAAATTTTGTTCAATAGTTATTTATACAAGTGAATTAAACCACTGTTCATTTGCGAGAAGAAAGTTCAAAATCACGAGCGCGTTTAGCGCGAGTGGTATTTAAATGAACGTTTTTTTAAATAATGAGAAAAATGGCCAAATCTTCTCAAAAAACACATTTTCGTTAATTGGGACGGAGCTTGCATTTATACTTTTAATATTATAAAAAGTAAAATAAGTTTCTGCTGAAAAGTTATTATCAAGTTACCTTGAGTCTCTAATATTAGCGTTTAGATAATTAGGATGCTCATCTAAAACAATAGGATCTTTCGCTCCATGAAGAATCAACGTAGGACATTTAATTTTAGCTACTGCATCCATGCAAATATTCCCGCCCTTTTTTTGCATAATTTGCATGACATCACACCAACCACTCCACATATTTTGTAGGCCTTCTGCCCCATAAAGTTCAATTAAAGGGGCTTTAGCTTTATCATACCAATTGCTAGTATCTCTAATTTTTTCATAAGCTTGTATATCTTCAGGAAGTATATACGAATTTGCGCCCCACACTACTAATTTTTCAACAGATTCCGGAAACATTGCAGTGAGGATTAAACTGGAAATTCCGCCGTCGCTCCAGCCTAGGAGGGAGAATTTTGTCAGGCCAAGCTCCTGCAAATTATTAATAATTATATTTATTTTTAGTTTGAGTGCAGTAGCGCCATCTCTTATAAATGGTTTACACTGCACTTTTCATGTTTACTTTCATTAATTGATGAGCAACTTCCGCATCTTTTTTGTAAAAATCCAAAGTAAATTTCCTGTTCGGTGGCCTACTGTAACCATAACCAGGAGGGTCAAAAGCAACCACTGTAAAAATACTAGGGTCTAATTTGGTGACTTGAGGCTTGAAGTCGCTCCATATTGTCCCAAGTGCCCCAGGAAAACACAACACAGAATTTTTACCGTTTCCCGCTTTAACATAATTGATAATTCCTTCTCCAATCTTAATTTTCTGTTCCTAAAACTCATTTAGATTTCCCACTTGACATAAGGGGAGCCACTTGTCAAAACTTAAATGTCAAATACATACTTGGGCAATTATCGTGGAAAACCTGTTTCTTTTTTCAATAGTTTGCGTGCACAGCACTGAATTGGATTTAGATACTAAATTTTTTGCGTACTTATACACGATATTATTCATTGTGATGTGACAGATATTTATGGTAATTTTATGGACTTTGTACACTACTTAGGTTGGTATTATTTATTTTATATATATTTTATTTGGTTTATATGTTTTATTGTGTCTGCATTCATTTTTAACTATTTTAATTAATATTAAAAATATTATAACCTGTAAATCACTGACTCCACAAAAAAAATTGAAGCTTGTCAAAATTACGATAAAAATGGGTCCGTTCCAAAAACATATTGCTTACTAAATAATTTGCATATTATTTTATTAAATAACTTGATAATAATACAAACAATTTTCATTAAAAACAAAATTGGTTGATTTTTAATGATTCAAACATTAAATGAAAAAATAAGTTTACTGCAAAGTGTGACAGAACGGTTCCTACATAAAAATAACAATGATTTGATTGGTTGTATGTTTGAATATTTTGGCGCCAAGCGCGCGCGCATGTACCGTAACCTATCTTCACGTTATTAACGATATTGTGGCAGGGTGTGTGTAAAATAAATTATTGATCTGTTGGTCCCACTGCATTGAGAAGCTATGCGCATGTAGTGGAAATCCTCGCCGTGGTCTGAATCATGAACATGTGTGCTGTCATATGACAAGAATGGGCAATAGTGTTAGTACAATTCTGTCAGAGGAGACAGTTGGCACTCTGTCATGGCTGCATGTTCGCGCTCGCGATTTCTGTTTGTTTTCGCTTTCATTTGTTTTAGTAGCGCTCATCTCCTGCTGCTCCCTGAATTAGAAAGTGCGACTGTGTTAAATGATGTTTTCATTGAAAACGAACAAAATGTTGTTCGCGAACTGTTAATCGAATTGCGCGGACAAAATTTCGGTACTGGAATGCAAATTAAACTAACAACTAAAGAAAATGTTTGCGAAGATGACTTAAAATATAGCATAACACAGAACTCTATACAGTTTCCGAACTTCGCGCGTCTTGTCGCTTTAGTACCCAACATAAACGAAAATAAAAAATTGTATTTTTGTGTGCAACAAAGACCGCCAATTTCAGTGAATTTCGGGGGTGAAGTTATCAAGTGGCGTCACGCCGGAGAAAACATATTTATATCATTGAGTCCAAGGACAAGAGACCATTCCATCAGCAGCCCTAAATCCTTCAAGTAAGTCTTTTTGACAACAATAAAAAATTATCGATTAGATTTAAATGCGGTTGCTGGTTTGTGACGCATCAAACATTCAGATAACTAAACCGCTCCCGCTTTAAGCGTAACATAAACAAAAATACGTTCAATTGTTTTGATACAGATCTAAAGATGACCAAAAGTAACACTCGACGTGCGTGACGCAGCTTACGTAACGATCGATCTATAAATAAATCGCGTGCAAAATACTCCAAACGATAGATTCATTTAAATTTTGTGCGTCACTCTTGAGATATCTTAAATCATCGGCTATCTTATCACTGGTTTACTGACCCACTCTTTAATGCACTTTGTTTACTTTATTTTAAAATAAATGCGATTTTAAGATATTTATATATATATTATATTTTTTTTAACAATGAAAATAGTAAACATGTATAAGTTCAATAAAACAAAATACAAACACAAATGTTTACTAATATTTGTAGCGCCATCTTGTTTGAAACCATCATCAAGAAGAAGGTCAAGGGCAATGTGCCGCCAATATTTAAAATTTACTGGAAACATTAGCAAACTGTGCAAAGCGCGTGTGGTTGTTAAATCTTGAAAACTGAGCTAAAAATCTGAAACTTTGCACATGGGCCTTAATGATCAAGCTGAGTTAAATTAAAATATTTTTGAAATGGCGACACTTCCGGTTATACCAGAAATCGACATCAACTTTATTACATTTTTGGATCCTCCAGTATTTTTTAATGGGACTTTATTTAAAACAGTTTAAAACATTTGAGAAAATGTAACTTTGTGTTGTAGCTTGAGAACCACTGGTTTTAAAAAATATTTTCTTTCATAATTGGATGTCTCCCTTGGTCTTGCACAAGATTGCCTCATAGTATTTTATTGTATCTTCAATAACAAAAGAGTTATTCGAGGTAGCTTGGTTAGCTGTTACATCCTGTGCGTATAGCGCGTGTGGTTGTTAAATTTTAACTATTAGTTAGAAATCTAAAACTTTGCACATGGGCCTTAATGATAAAGCTGAGTTAGTCTAAAATATTTTCGAAATGGCGATACTTCCGGTTAAATCATTCTGAGACGTTTCAAAACATCCTTTAACGTTTCAAAACTATTTGAAACGTTTTAAAATATTCAGGCACGTTTCAAAACGGACATTCTGAGACGTTTATAAATAACCAAATATCCTGAGCAATTTCAAATTTTAAAACATCCTGAAACGTTTTAAAACAATCTGAAACGTGTTAAAATATCCTGAAACGTTTCAAAACATTTCTAAAATATTTTAAAACATCCTAAGGCGATTTAAATCATCTTGAGACGTTTTACAACATCCTGAAACGTTTCAAAACTATCTGAAATATTTTAGATTATCCTGGAACATTTTATAACATCCCGAGTCGATTTGAATCATTCTGAGACGTTTTAAAACATCTTGAAATGTTTCAAAACAATCTGAAACGTTTTAAAATATCCTGAAATGTTTCATAAACATTCTGAGATATTTTGAAACATCCTGAGACGTTTATGAATAACCAAAGACATTTTAAAATATCCTGAAACATTTTAAGACATTCTGAGACGTTGTAAAACTTCCTGAAACGTTTCAAAACAATCTGAAACGTTTTAAAATATCCTGAAACATTTAAAAATATCCTGAAACGTTTCAAAACATCCTAAGACATTTTAAAACATCCTGAGACGTTTATGAATAACCAAAGACATATTAAAATATCCTGAAACGTATCAAAACATTTCTAAGATATTTTAAAACATCCTAAAACGTTTCAAAACAATCTGAAACGTTTTAAAATATCCTGAAACGTTTTGAAATATCTTGAAACGTTTCGAAACATCCTAAGACATCCTGAATTGTTTCTCTCTCTATATATATATATATATATATATATATATATATATATATATATATATATATATATATATATATATATATATATATATATATATATATATATATATATATATATATATATATACATTTCAGGATGTTTTAAAACGTCTCAGAATGATTGAAAATGTTTCAGGATATTTTTAACGTTTCAGGTTATTTTAAAACGTTTCAGATTGTTTGAAAATGTTTCAGATTGTCTTAAAACGTTTCAAGATATTTTAAAATGTTTCAGGATAATTTAAAACTGCTCAGGATATTACAAAACGTTTTAGGATATTTTAAAACGTTTCAGATTGTTTTGAAACGTTTCAGGATGTTTTAAAACGTCTCAGAATGATTTAAATCGACTCGAGATATTTTAAAATGTTGCAGGATATTCTAAAACGTTTCAGATAGTTTTAAAACGATTCAGGATGTTTTAAAATGTTCCAGGATAATTTGAAACTGCTCAGGATATTTTAAGATGTCTTTGGTTATTCATAAACGTCTCAGGATGTCTGTGTTGAAACGTTTCTGGATATTTTAAAACGTTTCAGATAGTTTTCAAACGTTTCAGGATGTTTTGAAACGTGTCAGAATGATTTAAATCGACTCAGGATGTTTTTAAATGTTACAGGATATTTTGTAACGTTTCAGATTGTTTGAAAACGTTTTAGGATGTTTTCAAATGTTTCAGGATAATTTAAAATGTCTTTGGTTATTCATGAACGTCTTAGGATGTTTCAAAATATTTCAGAATGTTTTGAAATGTTTCAGGATGTTTAAAAACGTCTCAGAATGATTTAAATCAACTCGAGATATTTTAAAATGTTGCAGGATATTTTAAAACGTTGCAGATAGTTTTGAAATGTTTTAGGATGTTTTAAAACGTCTCAAGATGATTCAAATCGTCTTAGGATGTTTTAAAATATCTTGGAGATGTTTTGAAACGTTTCAGGATATTTTAAAACGTTTCAGATTGTTTTTAAACGTTTCAGGATGTTTTAAAATGTTTCTGGATAATTTGAAACTGCTCAGGATATTTTAAAATGTCTTTGGTTATTCATAAACGTCTCAGAATGTTTTAAAATGACTTAGAATGTTTTGAAACGTTTCAGGATATTTTAAAACGTTTCAGATTATTTAAGAACGTTTTAGATTGTTTTAAAATACCTAATTATGAAAGAAAATTTTTTTTAAACCTGTGGTTCTCAAGCTACAACACAAAGTTACATTTTTTTAAATGAAATGCTTTATATTGTTTAAGCCCATTTAATAAGAATTTTTTTTCTGAATTCAACCATGTATTCGTTAAAATAAAACAGTTAATATCGATTACCGGTTTCGAAAATATTTCAGATTAACTCGGCTTTATTATTAAAGCCCATGAGCAAAATTTTAGATTAATAACTCACTTTTCAAGATTTAACAACCACACGCGCTACACGCAGTTTGCCAAATGCCAATTTGCAATAAACTCAGCCTTTACAGAATTTTACAGACTTTAAAAGTTCAGATATCAAAAATCGAATATGCAGCTTGCTTTTAAATACTAAAAAAAAAATATTGACTCACCCACTGTAGAAATAAATGACTGGACTGGGAAGAAATGACGAGATAAGTAATCAACTTCCTGAAAAAAACAAAAAAAATTGATGAAATTATATTCTTACGTAAAAACATCTGTTTTAAATATACAGGGTGTTTTTTTTATTGTTGATGAAAATAATTTTATTGTTTTATTTTGTCAGACGCCTTTCCCGCCGTCAGATTCCGGAACCCGAGAAGCCCCGTATCCGAGGAATTCGAGTAGAACATGTCTATAAAGAGCCCCTACTCTCTGAAGAAGGCGACGGGGTTCCTCTTCTCCTAGCAGACTCAGAAACTGTCATTCGTTTGTTCGGCCACGGGATTACAAACGATGCCTGGGTTATATTTACTGAATACAAAAACTCTTTCGAAGGATCTTGCCAACTTACTGCCTCGAAAGAATTCCCTGTATATAGAAGTACAATTGATAACGCAACCGCGTTAGCAACTGTTGTACTGCCTTTACATTCAGAGGGTTCCGATGCGCCCTTTTATATTTGCATGAGGCAAGGAGCAACAAATAGTAGCGCTACTGAAGCGAGCCCTTTTGTTCATCAGGGTTACTACCCTTGGCTACAAATCAAAACCTACAAAAAATTCCTACCAATGTATGTTTCAGTAGTTATAATAATTGTTTGTCTGTCGTTCAGTGCTCTATTTTCTGGATTGAATTTAGGTCTAATGTCTTTAGACCGGACTGAACTGAAAATTTTATGCAATACCGGTAATGAAAGTGAAAAAAAATACGCACGGATCATCCAACCAGTTCGAGATCACGGCAACTATCTCCTGTGCAGTATTTTGCTCGGAAATGTCTTGGTCAATTCAACTTTTACTATTCTTTTGGATGATTTAACGTCCGGTTTAATAGCCATCGTGTTTTCAACACTCGCTATTGTTATGTTTGGTGAGATTTCACCACAAGCGGTGTGCTCCAGGCATGGTTTAGCGGTTGGTGCTAGAACTATTTACATTACCAAAGCTGTCATGATTCTCACGTCACCACTTTCTTATCCGATTAGCAAGGTGCTGGACTTTATTTTGGGCGAAGAAATCGGAAACGTCTACAATCGGGAGAGGCTTAAAGAACTTGTCAAGGTAAGCATTCAATTTTAACTTTGCGTGAGTGTTTATTCATACAATCATTAAAAAAACAAAAAAACTGTACTGTAAGGATTTTATAATTAATTTCGCGAAATAATCTTTTCAGTTGCTTCTCAGAAATCTTAACTCTCATAAGTTAATTATTTTAATTAAGTACTGCTGAATGATCAAAGATAAACTTTAAGTGCTTCCATCCTCACTTTAAATTTAATTTAAATTTGGTAAAAAAATCTGCTGTTCCAGAAATTTTATAATAATTCAAATTTTAATAATAATTTTGAAAAATGTTTCAAGTAAAAGTTGTGCCAAATTAGTCAAGCATCAATTTTAGTTATTTCAAATTTTATGATAAATATTACCGTTTATAAAATAAACGCAAAAAACTAAAAATTGTCATCAATAAAGTTGTGGTACCACTGTTTGAAAAAAGCTCATTTACGAACTTGAACTAGGCATTTTGATGGATAACTCAAATATAAAATTTTGGTCGAAAATTCGTACGCGTTCTCAAGATATCGAGCTTCCAAACTAATTTTTTTAATCATGTTTTTTGGGTTCGGTAGGGTCTAAAACGTCAAGATTCATCAAAATTTCGAACTAACAAAAAATCACGGTCACAATACTTTCCTTAATTAGATATTTTAAAACAATCTGAAACGTTCTTAAACAATCTGAAACGTTTTAAAATATCCTGAAACGTTTCAAAACATTCTAAGATATTTAAAACATCCTGATAAATCATCTTGAGACGTTTTAAAGCATCCTGAAACATTTCAAAACAATCTGAAACGTTTTAAAATATCCTGAAACGTTTCAAAACAGACATTTTAAAACATCCTGAGAAGTTTATGAATAACCAGACATCTTAAAATATCCTGAGCAGTTTTGAATTATCCTGAAACATTTTAGAACATCCTGAAACGTTTTAAAACAATCTGAAACGTTTCAAAATATCCTGTAACGTTTTAAAACATTCTGAGTCGATTTTAATCGTCCTGAGACATTTTAAAATATCCTGAAACGTTTTAAAACATTCTGAAACGTTTTGAAACAATCTGAAACGTTTTAAAATATCCTGGAACGTATTAAAACAATCTGAAACGTTTTAAGATATTCTGTAACGTTTTAAAACATCCTAAGTCGATTTAAATCATTCTAAGACGTTTTGAAACATCCTGAAACGTTTCAAAACTATCTGAAACGTTTAAAAATATCCAGGAACGTTTCAAAACAGACATCCTGAGACGTTTATGGATAACCAAAAACATCTTAAAATATCCTGAGCAGTTTCAAATTATCCTGAAACGTTTCAAAACATTCTAAAATACTTAAAGCATCCTGATAAATCATCTTGAGACGTTTTGAAACATCTTGGATCGTTTTAAACAATCTGAAACGTTTTAAAGTATCCTGAAACGTTTTAAAACATCCTGAGTCGATTTAAATCATTCTGAGACGTTTCAAAACATCCTGAAACGTTTTAAAACAATCTGAAACGTTTTAAAATATCCTGAAACGTTTTAAAACATCCTGAGTCAATTTAAATCATTCTGAGACGTTTCAAAACATCCTGAAACGTTTCAAAACTATCTGAAACGTTTTAAAATATCCAGGAACGTTTTAAAACAGACATCCTGAAACGTTTATGAATAACCAAAGACATCTTAAAATATCCTGAACAGTTTCAAATTATCCTGAAACATTTTAAAACATCCTGAAACGTTTTAAAACATGCTAAGACTATTTAAATCATCTTGAGACGTTTTAAAATATCTTGAAATGTTTCAAAACTATTTGAAATGTTTTAGAATATCCTGGAACATTTTAAAGCATCCTAAGTCGATTAAAATCATTTTGAGCCGTTTTAAAACATCCTGAAAAGTTTCAAAACAATCTGAAACGTTTTAAAATAACCTGAAACGTTTCAAGACATTTGAGATATTTTGAAACATCCTGAGACGTTTATGAATAACCAAAGACAACTTAAAATATCCTGAAATATTTTAAGACATTCTGAGATGTTATAAAACTTCCTGAAACGTTTTAAAATATCCTGAAACGTTTCAAAACATCCTGAGATATTTAAAACATCCTGATAAATCATCTTGAGACGTTTCGAAACATCCTGAAACGTTTTAAATAGTCTGAAACGTTTTAAAATATCCTGAAACGTTTTAAAACATTCTGAGATATTTTAAATCATCCTGAGACGTTTATGAATAACCAAAGACATCTTAAAATATCCTGAAACATTTTAAGACATTCTGAGACGTTGTAAAACTTCCTGAAACGTTTCAAAACAATCTAAAACGTTTTAAAAAATCCTGAAACGTTCCAAAATATCCTGAGACGTTTTAAAACATCCTAAGACATTTCAAAACATCCTGAGACGTTTATGAATAACCAAAGACATCTTAAAATATCTTGAGCAGTTTTAAATTATCCTGAAACATTTTGAAACATCCTAAAACGTTTTAAAACAGTCTGAACCATTTTAAAACATCCTGAGTCGATTTAAATCACTTTGAGACGTTTAAAAACATTCTGAAAAGTTTTAAAACTATCTGAAACGTTTTAAAATATCCAGGAACGTTTCAAAACAGACATTCTGAGACGTTTATGAATAACCAAAGACATCTTAAAATTTCCTGAGCAATTTCAAATTATTCTGAATCATTTTAAAACATCCTGAAACGTTTAAAACAATCTGAAACGTTTTAAAAAATCCTGGAACGTTTCAAAACATTTCTACGAAATTTTAAAACATCCTAAGACGATTAAAATCATCTTGAGACGTTTTAAAACATCCTGAAACGTTTCAAAAATATCTGGAACGTTTAAGAATATCCTGGAACATTTTAAAACATCCCGAGTCAATTTAAATTATTCTAAGACGTCTTAAAACAATGTGAAACGTTTGAAAATATCCTGAAACGTTTCAAAACATTATGAGGTATTTTGAAACGTCCTGAGACGTTTATGAATAACCAAGGAGATCTTAAAATATCCTGAAACATTTTAAGACATTCTGAGACGTTGTAAAACTTCCTGAAACATTTTAAAACAATCTGAAACGTTTTAAAATATCCTGAAACGTTTTAAAATATCCTGAAACGTTTCAAAACATCCTAAGATATATTAAAACATCCTGAGCAGTTTTAAATTATCCTGAAACATTTTAAAACATCCTGAAACGTTTCAAGACAATCTGAAACATTTTCAAACAATCTGAAATGTTTTAAAATAACCTGAAACGTTTTAAAATATCCCGAGTCGTTTTTAATCATTCTGAGACGTTTTAGAACAAAAACTATAAAATAAATAGCATCTCATTTAAAAAAATGTAATTTTGTGTTGTAGCTAAAGAGCCGCTGGTTTAAAAAAAATATTTTCTTCCATAATTAGGTGGTCTCTTTGGTCCTGCATAAAATTGTACCATAATATTTAATTGTATCTTCAATAACATAAAAGTTATTCAAGGTAACTCGGTTAGCAGTTACACCCTGTGTGTATAGCGCGTGTGGTTGTTGAATTTTAACTATTAGTTAGAAATCTGAAACTTTGCACATGGGCCTTAATAATAAAGCTAAGTTGAACTAAAATATTTTCAAAATGGCGACACTTCCGGTTATACCGGAAATCGACATCAACTGTTTTATTTTAAATGGAATTCTTGTCTATTTTCCAATAGGACTTTATTTTAGACAGTTTCTGAAATAATTGCTTTTTTTTTGACAGTTGCATGCAGTTACTAAAAAAAAATAAAGTTTTTATGAATCTTTCTGGAATAATCTGACTTTATTAAAATTAGGCTCTTGCTCTACTTCGTAAATATTTTCCTTATTGCATTTGTAAACCTGATTATACAAGTTACAAGCGGCTAGCCAAAAATATCCATCTTGACGCAGTACTTTCGCCTAAAAATTGCTATTCTTGCCATATTACTTTTTATATCCAATTGGAATTTATCTTAATCTTTTTAAACAACTGACAACTGTTTTTTTATTTCGTAATGAAGCTAATAATAATTTCTGTCAAATATTGATCGCCCAAATTAGATTATTAATCATTTTTCAATATATTAGGTGTTGACATTTAAATATTTGTATGTAAAGCGTTCAAGGACATGAAATATTTATAGTGGAAAGATATGAAAAGTCAAATTTTACGCTGGAACACTAAAATAACTATTTTGTGAAATGTCACGCCGAAAATTACTTGCCTCGTGACCTATTTCCCATAGAATTGTTGTGAAACAATTCATCGATTAAAAAAATTCAACACTTATTTGGAATTAAGTTGTACAGCGTGTTGCCTAGTTCACAATATTGTAATTATTTTTATTTTGCACCACAATGGTAGCATATTTCATCTTGAACACAATTTTTTATTTTAGACGATTTTGGACGGCCTCCCTCCACAACAGGCAGGCCGAATTTTTGTAAGTAAACTTTTTCTAAATTTCAACTATTCTTTCACTATTATTCTGCTTTTTATTTTATTGTTAACTAAGCAACACACTGCACTACAAACAACGAAGTTTGATTTCAATTTCAAAGTTTTTTCATTCCCGGGGGTTTCTCTAATAAAAACCAAATATGCTTAAAAGGGTACAAAGCTTTCTCTTCATTAATTAATTCTTTTGTGTAGGTAACAACTGATATCAACGACCTGGACAGGGACGAAGTAAACATCATCTCAGGAGCGTTGGAGCTCCGCAAGAAGACAGTCAGTGACGTCATGACTCGAATAGAAGACGTTTTCATGTTGGACTACGAAGCAGTTCTGGATTTCGAAACTGTTTCCGATATTATGAAGACCGGCTTTTCAAGAATTCCAGTGTATGAAGGCACCAGGACGAATATTGTGACGGTGCTTTACATAAAGGATTTAGCGTTTGTTGATCCTGATGATAACACACCCCTGAAAACTTTGTGTCAATTTTATCAAAATCCGTGCAATTTTGTCTTTGAAGATACGACGCTGGACATCATGTTCCGGCAGTTCAAAGAGGGTGAGAAAAAGCACTTCTTTTCTACCGAATCCGTACTCATAAATAAATATCTCATTTCAATCCACTTATTTATCAAACGGTACACTTAATTTTTTATTAAGCAATCTTTATTCGCCGCTTGTCGCTTCTAAATGAACCAATTTAACTATTTTTTTCACTTGACCAACATATTCAGGGACGGACTAACTGAATCAATTAAAATTGATATACACATATTTTAACATTTAAACACTTTGAATTTACTTGTATTACAACTGTTTTTAATGTGAATAAACTTTTAAAACATTATACAATTAAATTCACAACACTTTACGTCAAATAATTGTCAAGAATATTCACTGATAATCTAATTTACGGACACGCATTCATTGTTACTAATGAGTACAATAATTGTTTTTGCTATTCACCACGAGGGGCGCTAGTGTGGCGTCCAATTATTAACTGCAGTTGTCCAGTCTACCCGGGGTATACTCAATGACTTTTGATACGCAATTTTAGCCCTTACTCAAATGTCAATTGATTCAAATGACATATAACCAACAATATTCAATATTTCAATATACAAATCAAGTAAATAATAATTGTAACAAGCATTTTACAGGTAATTAAACTAAAAAATGTTCTGTACTTCAAACCCAACCCATATTAAAAATTAGTAATCGTAAAATGGTAAATTAAACATTGTTTGTAGTTTAGTATGTGGCCAGTCCGTCCCTTTATTAAGCATTAATTTATTATGTTCTTGGATCATTATTTGACATTCGTTTCTATAAATCATTGTAATTAATGCTTTGTACGATAATAAATTTGAACACATGGTAAAATTGCGTTGAAATTAAACTGCGCATTTTTGTGAAAAAATTCTTATAAATGTTTGGGTATGGATTTGGTAGTACTGCATGTGCATGGTGGGTCCTTTTCCAGGTAACAAAGGCCACATGGCTTTCGTGACCCGCGTAAACAACGAAGGAGATTGTGATCCATTCTACGAGACAATAGGTCTCGTCACTTTAGAAGACGTCATAGAAGAACTCATCCAAGCTGAGATTATGGACGAGACAGACGTATTCACGGATAATCGCAGTAAAAGAAAGCGTCTGGATAAGGCGAAAAGACAAGACTTTTCAATGTTTGCTGAAAGATGTGAAAATCAAAGAATTCATATTTCGCCGCAGCTTACGTTGGCTACGTACCAGTTTTTGAGTACGTCGCTTGATGCGTTTAAACCAGAAGCTATTTCAGAAATTACGTTGAAAAGAATGCTGAAGCAGGATATTTTCCGACATGTCAAAAAGAATAAAGTAAGTCCAATAGATGCCAAAAAGAAATTTCAAACACACAACTTTTACTCATATTTTAATTTATTTTATTTTCAGTTTAATATTTTTTTTGTGCAAGGTGCTGTATATTAACTGAAGACTATTGAAGTACCTACTTATGAGCGCTACAATGTACAAGAAACACAGATCAGTAATAAAATATTGAAATTTCGTATTAAGCACTTCTATAACATCTAGTTGTGCACCTCTTAATATGATTGCAATCGTCTGAACCAAAAATGCATTTTACTTGAAATTTTTTTTGTATAAATCCAAAACAATTGAACGTAGAATATTAGAATTTAGTATTTAAGACGATATCCTATTTTCATTGAGATCGACTGAACCGGTAATGCACTTTACTTGACAGTTTTTTAGTATTTTTCGCATAAACTCAAAACAATCAGTCATAGAATATTGGAATTTCGTATTAAACATGACTATAACATCTAATTGTGTACCACGCATTATGATTGCAATCGGCTGAACCGAAAGTGCACTTTAATGGAAACTTATTTTGAATTTTCGGCATAAATCCAAAACGATTAAACGTAGAATATTACAATTCAGTATTTAAGACGATTGTACCATCTAGATGATCATACCCTATTTTCATTGTGATCGACTGAACCGAAAGTGTGTTTTACTTGACAGTCTGTTAGAATTTTTTGCATAAATTCGAAACAATCGGTCGTAGAATATTGAAATTCAGTATTTTAGTATATTGTAGCATCTGAATGATTGCCTATTATTCTCATAACAATCGACTGAACCGGAAGTGCACTCCAACTGAATTTTTTTCCGAAGCTTCCGCATAAATTTATAACAATTTGATGTAAAATATTGAAATTTTATATTCAGCACGTCTATAATATCTTGTTGTGCACCTTGTATTATGATTGCGATCGGCTGAACCGAAAACATTTTTTGAATTTTTCGCATAAATCTAAAACGATTAAACGTAGAATATTAGAATTCAGTATTTAAGACGATTGTACTACCTAGATGCTCATATCCTATTTTCATTAAGATCGGCTGAACCAAAAATGCACTTTACTTGACAGTCTTTTAGAATTTTTCGGATAAATTGGAAACAATCGGCCGTAGAATGTTGTAATTTAGTATGTTAGTTTATTATAGCACTTAAATGATTGCCTACTATTTTCATAACAATCGACTGAACCGAAAATGCTCTTTATTTGACAGTTTCTTAGAATTTTCCTCATAAATTCGAAATAGTCAACCGTAGAATATTGAAATTTCGTATTGAGTACGTTTATAACATCTAGTTATACACCTCGCATTATGATTGCAATCGTCTGAACCGGAAGTGCACTTTACTTGAAACATTTTTTGAATTTTCAGCATAAAACAAAAACTATTGAACGTAGAACGTTAAAATTTAGTATTTAAGACGATTGTACCATCCAAATGCGCATATAATATTCTCATTGAGATCGACTGAACCGAAAGTGCACTTTACTTGACAGTTTTTTAGAAATTTTCGCATAAATTCGAAACAATCGGCCGTAGAATATTGAAATTCAGTATTTTAGTATATTGTAGCATCCGAATGATTGTCTTATTATACTCATAGCAATCGACTGAATTGGAAGTGTACTTTATATAATAATTTTTTCAAATTTTCTGCATAACTTCAAATCAGCCGTAAAATATTGAAATTTCGTATTTAGCATTTCTATAATATCTAATTTTGCATCTCGCACTATGATTGCAATCGACTGAACTGGAAACATCTCTTGAATTTCTTGCATAAATCCAAAACGATTGTACGTAAAATGCTAGAATTTAGTATTTAAGACGATTGAACCATCTAGATGTTCATATCCTATTTTCATTGAGATCGGCTGAACTGGAAGTGCACTTTACTTGACAGTCTTTTGGAATTTTTCGCATAAATTTAAAACAATCAGCCGTAAAATATAGAAATTTTGTATTCAGCACTTCTTTAATATATAGTCTTGCACTTCGCATTATAATTGCGATCGGTTGAACAGAAAGTGAATTTTCGACATAAAACCAAAACGATTGAACATGAAATATTAGAATTCGGTATTTAAGATGATTGTACCATCTAGATGCTCATATCTTATTTTCATTGCGATCGGCTGAACTTGAAGTGTACTTTACTTGACAGTCTTTTTATATTTGTTGGATAAATTCGAAACGATCGGCCGTACAGTATTGAAATTTAGTAGTTTGTTGTAGCATCTGAATGATTGCCTACTATTCTCATAACAATCGACTGAATAGAAAGTGCACTTTATTTGAATTTTTTTTTGAATTTTGCGTATAAATTCAGAACTGTTAGCCGTAGCATATTGGAAATCAGTATTTAGGAATTTTGTAGCATAAGAATGCTATAGTAATCGGTTAATATACTTTATACTTGCATTGTATTTTTTTGTTTGTTTCTTAAGTTTATTTGTGTACTAATTATAATTTTGAATTTTTCTGCAGATATTGGAAACACTACATTTATACAGACATCAACGTACAATTTATTTAAATTTAAAAGCTGATAACCAATTTGTTAAATGAAAAACATTGAAACTTTCAGCAGATTTGGGTGCGGTGTTCTAAAAGACAAATATAGTTCATCGATTTGCAGTAGTTGAGCTGATGACTAACGGAGCGCAAATAAAAATTGATTGAAATTTAAGTTACACCAGACATCTTTAATTAACAATTTAAATATAGATTATTATTGGTTATACAATTTTACTTTTAGTAGTTCTGATAGTTTGTAATAATGTTTTGTTTTTAGAAGCAAGATAGAGAGGACCTGGCGACGTATATTTACCAGCAGGGTAAAGCAGTGGACTTCTTCGTCCTGGTGCTGGAAGGGCGCGTGGAGGTAACCGTTGGTCGCGAGAACCTCGTATTCGAGTCGGGACCGTTTACGTACTTCGGGCTGCAGGCGCTGGCGCCGGCGCCAGGCGGCGTGGGTAAGAGTGGCAGCATTCGCCGCCGGCTGCTCGCGCTGCGGCCCTCTCTTACAGCCTCTGTTACAGCCGAATCGCCCGTCGCCCCAACAGCCGCCACCTCGCAGATGGGCAGTCTACAATCACTGAACATTGATGCGTTGCAGAGATTCACCTTCCAGCCTGATTACAGCGTCCGTGCCGTCACCGACGTCATCTACATGCGCATCCCTCGCACCTTGTATCTAGCAGCGAAGCGGGCCACTCTCATGGAGCGCTCCACTTCCGACAACATCGACGACGATGACGACAAGCTACTTTACTCTTTAGTCGGCGATGAACTGCAACCTTCTTCACCGCTAGATCCCAATGGTGTTGCCACTTTTCCTCAGACTGATGAGCAAGTGATTAATAGAGAGGAACAACCCTCACTTGGTCCTGATCAGCCGCTTTTAAAATCCAATAAAACTTCTTAACGAATACTTTTATTCGCGGATTTCAATACTGTGATCAACAAGTTTCAAAAGTTTATTGGTATTTAATCCAAAACTAATTGCTGATAACATTTTTAATTTAATTTAATTTATTTTATTATCAATTGTTGCTCGTAAAGCTGATAAAATTGATAGTGAATGGGGTAGTACACTTTTTTGTCTAGTTTACTACCTAATTGTTTGCTGTGCGCATTTACACCGTTGCAAAACGTAGTTAATAATAATAATAATTAGTAGTTGAAGTTGCCTGACCAAAATGCCCCTTAGACCTCTTTTCACAACGTAATGTAGTTTCACTTGAATAAGAATTACGAAATCAAAATATTTTACAATCAATAAATAGTAATAAATTGAAGCTTTAAAAATAGGTTATAAAGCTTGTAAGCAATATAATTACGTTGCGAATTAAAGGTCTTGAGAATTGAAACTAATTGCGTGGCACCCCATTTATATTTTACCGCCCTTAAGTATAATCATTCATTATGTACTTAATTATTAAATAAGAATAAGAATAAAGAGTGTTAACTATAAATTTTAACGAATTTTAACAACAAATATTGTTATTGTTTTATCAAGAATTATTACAATGTTGTGGGGTGTCTAGAAAGCCAGTTATTTTCATTGCAAAATGTTGAAATATATTATGTATTTTGTACAGTGTTTTATAAAAGAAATTAACAGAAACAAATCAGTTGTATTATTTCCCAAAAATTCTATTAAATACTCTAAAATTACTAGTTTTTTAATTTTATTTGTTGGTTTATAACGTGACAAATTTAACTGATTTTCAACCCCCTCCTCGTAAAAGGAACCTTAAATATTCCAAAATATATTTTATATTCAATATACATCAATTAATCAACGAAAAAAAGCATTCTGAATGTCAACCCCTCAAAACAGAACCCTAAAGAGCCTTAAAAAATATTTTTTGGGCTATTAACATCATTTAGTTTATGAGCAACAGCGCTCTGATTAAGAAACAGTCAGTTACGAAATTAATAGGGCCCCATTTTCAACCCCCTGAAGACAAAACCCTAAATTCCAATTATATTTTTGACTTTGGGTAATATTGATACCATCAATTTGTGAATATATCTCATTTAGTTTACGAAATACAGTTGCTCAAACTAATTTTTAACCCGTTTCCCGAAAAGGGAACCTTAAATACCACCTTCTAGAATAAGAGCCCAAAGTAACAGCATTCTATTAGATATACGTATATAGATTTCAAAATACTTGAATTTTATATTCAACCCCTGAGAACAGAACCCTAAAATTCCAAGGTAATATTTTTATGGGTATGCCCTTCATTTACTTAACAAATAACAGCACTCTAATTGGAACTAAGGAATTAATAGGGCTTTTCCTCCAACCCTCTCAGAAACAGAGCCCTAAAAAATCCAAAATCATGTTCTAAGGACTCATACTGAATTTAATTACGAGCAACAGCACCACGATAGCCAAACAGGCTCAATTTCAAACTAAAAGGGTTTAATTTCAATCTTGCAGAAACAGAACCCTAAATTTTGATCTGTTTTTTGAGTCAAAATAACATTAAAGCGTGAATTTTTAATTTGTATTTCATTTGGTTTACAAGAGAACCCTAGAAAGCCTCCAAAATAATATTTGTATAAGTGTATTAGTCTATGAAAGCATTATAATTGAACAGAGAAAGTATAGAAGGGTTTTACGTTCAACCCCCTGAATGCACAGCCCTAAAAAAATCAAAATCACATTTCCAGCGGTACTACATTATTTTATTCACAAAGTTCACAAGCAACAGCTTTCTGACAGACAAACAAGCAGAATTACAAAATAAATGAGGAAAGAACTCAAAATAATTCAACTCTCTGGAAAAAGAGTCTTTAAAAGTCCAAAATAATATTTCAGGGACTATTTTCATCGTTTATTCTTCGGTTGTGATCGAAAACAGAACCCTAAAAAACTCGAGTAATATTTTAATGGCATGTACATCATGAATTTTCTGCAATTTATCCAAAAACTGTCAAAACTTATTTGATTTATCTTTTAATTATGCATATTATATACTTTCACACTTTTTTTTGACAACGTAGCTGCGTACAAATGACATATGTCACGTATTTAAAATTAAAGTTGTCAATTTTCTAGTCGAATGCGCTAATTCAATTCGATTGTATGAGATTTTGTTGTGACATCAAATAATATCGGCTGGATTAACAGTGAAGAACATTTAGTTACTTTAATCACCCATAAAATGCTTGTACAATTATTATTTACTTGATTTTTATATTTAAAATATTGAAAAATAGGTTATTTGACGTTTGTATCAATTGACATTTATTGTTCTTTATGTAACATTTGAATAAGGACTAAAATTGCGTATCAAAAAGTCATTGAGTATACCCCGGATAGACTGCACAACTGCAGTTAATAATTGGAACGCTACACTAGCGCCTTAAGTGCTGAGTAGCAAAAACAATTATTGTACACATTCGTAATAATGAATGCGAGTCCGTAAAATAGATTATCGGTGGGTATTCTGACAGCTACTTGACATGAATTTAATTGTATACTGTTTTATAAGTTTATTTACGTTAAATACGGTTGTAGTTGGTTGTAAAACAAATAAATTTTATAATTATAGGTAAATTCGAGGAGTTTGAAGCTAAAATTTGTGTAAATCAATTTGAATTGATTCTAAAAGTAGAAAATAGAAGAAAGAAGTGCATTTAGTGTTTCCCGTATTGTTTAATGCATGAAAAATGTCAATTTTAACGGATTTTGCGTGCTTCTCAAGTTTTTTTTTCAGTTACAGCTCGAGCAAGAAATAGGGAAGGTTCATCAAGCCCAAGAAGATTTGGTGGCTTCTTGTGAACGTCATGAGCGTCTTTAAAGCGAAAGAAAGAAGTGCATTTAGTGTTTCCCGCATTGTAATTAATAATAAATGGATGCTTGAAAAATGCCTTCAAATAGCAAAATGTCTATTGGATTCCTAAAATATGTCGTGCTTTACATTTTGACGTATTTTGCGTGTTTCTCAATTTTACATTGTAATTTATATATCAATACGTCCAAGAAAAAGCATTCGGCCCCCTTTTTAAGCATATTGCATGCACATACTCAAAGTTTATATGGAGAAGAAGTGCAGAAAGTGAAAATTATATACAGGTGTCCCATTTTTAATATATTTTGATACGTGGAAAGAAAACTGTATTCAATTGGTAACTAAAATTAACCCGTAGCCATCTAGCGATTATAAGCGGAACTATATTGTAAAGTGAATTCAATCTTAATTTCCATATAATCGTATGTTATGTTACTGGTTTTGTTAGCAATATTTAGTGGCTTTTTTGAGATTGTTTATATGAAATTTTATATTACAATAGTTCTTAATGGATTTGTTTAAGTTAATTCAGTGAAAAATACTTGGCTTTTGACTTTATTGCATTATATAACCTCAAAATTAGTCTTTATCAAGGCTATACTCTTCAAAATATGGAATTTAATCGAAGAATTGGTGATAAAAATTGTTGTGTTTATGGATGTCATTCCAAATTTAATTGAAATATGGATTTGAGCTTCAGCTAATAAACTCAGATTTTTTTTTTTTAATTTATTTATTCATCTAACAAGTACAAATTATTTTATGAAATTGTAGTAGTAAGTTTTGTGTATTAAATTAACGTATTTAGGTAAATCTACGTATGTACTAATGACTTTTTGTAATAGTCTCATTATTGTGAATTAAATTCGAGACGTTTAAAATTAAAAGGTAACAAAAGAGTCTGTTATTGAACACTTTGGTATAACATTTCATCCAAAATAATAATAGGGATGTGTGTAGCGCCAATAAGTTTTGTTATCAGCTTCTGTTGCCATTTGCTGGACAGGTTCAGGATCATTTTCTGCTGTTTCTGGAGTACATACTGGACTAGGTATAAAAATATCTCCAGGAGGAGGATTTTTGTGCATTTCGTGATATTCTTTAGCTGCTATTCTTAGTTTATTCAAAAAATCAGGCATGCCAGCAATAGCGACCCAAGAACAAACAGCGGCTGGAATATTAACACCAGGATCATCATAATAAGTCAAACAGAATTCAATTCCTGGTTTGTCTAAATCTTCAGAAGGACGAATGACCATACACGATTCGTAATCGGTGACTCGTTGCTTGTTGGGCTTGTTTGGACAGTTCGGATGCTCAGCACTTTTATTCATAATTATACAGATTTTATTTTCTTTATCGACCATATACCGACGATTAAATACGTAATCCCGGTTGGAAAACATTCGAGGCCACTGCATTTCCCAATAAATAATATCGCTGTTGCTGGATTCGTCCGAATCGACAATAAATAATTGGACAGCGGTATTATCCCACACTTTTCTAAATTCAGTATCAACTTGTACTTGTAAATAATCTAAAGCTGTAACGTCATCGAATGTACCATGCAACTTATATTCGTAATTATTATTCCTTTGTCGTCTCCAGACTAATAAATTTTTTCGCTCTAAATATGGCTCCCAATCATCCAAAACATATTCGTTTACAACTTTGGCACCGTCGCATTTGCAGTAAGTTTTATCAGGTAACATAATATCAATTAATCGTCTGCACTGACACTTTTTACAAAGCACTGTATTTGAAGTTAAACGATTTACATAATCAAATTCAGTCAAATGTTTTTTTAGTTCATCATCGGATATTTTATCTGTATCCCAATTAAAAGCTGATACACCAACAGCCCCAAAAACAAATTCTTTGCCCCTTCGGGTCACTTGCTGCCGCATACTTTTTAATAATTCTCTCAAGGCTCGTTCTTCCCATAATCTGGTGTACAAACAAAACATTTGTTGCGTCCTTCTGAACCTTTGTGCGGCGATGTACTCACATTGTCTAGTCCAAGCTTTAATAATAACCCTAGAATGATCTTTCATTTTTCCTGTTAGTCGTAGATGTTTCTGAAAAATGTCCAATAATTCTCTGTTTCTGCCAAAAAGTTTCCTCACAAAATCAAATTGCTCTGTACGTGCACTTTTGACATTTAGGTTAACATTGGGGCGTAAATTAAAAATATTGCACAAAACTTTCTTGGAATACATCATTTGTTGTGTTCAAATGCGCATTTTTTTGAGGTCTATATTTAAACTATTTAAACTAACCTCAATTGTATTTTATGGTTATTTCAATCAGAAAATTGAATTTCGGCAAATATTAAAAAAAATTGATGCAGCCAACATTCTTCTTCTTCTTCTTCAGTGCTTTATATTTTAAATTAATAATTCATTGCATAAATTTGATATTATCCTCAAAATGCAGTCTATAATTATCACAACAAAGCTTCGTATTAAAATATTTAAATCAATTTGAGTATCAAACATAACTTACAAACAGAATGAGACAGGGATTCATTTTATGTATGATTACAAATATGGAATGAATTATTTACGAAGAATTTTGATTTGACATTTGTGAAATGTCAACGAATTTAGAAACAAATGATATTTTAAAATGTGTAAAATAATTAAAAATTGTTATACAATGTATGCAAGTCCAATATGTTATTTTTGGACACACTGATAGGTGATAGGATTTATTCCAAATTCCTCAGTGTGCCCATGTTTGCCACTACTCTAAAATTTAATAATTTACACGATACTTTGTACAATAATTTCGATGCATTTTCATACTACCCTACTCGTAAAACTATTATTAATTGTTCTTATTACGGTATTAATGTATCAAATAAATATTTAACAAGTAAACAAATATATTATTATATTTAAATTTTATGTTATGTTGACAACACTGCAACTGAGGAATGTTTAAAAATTCCTGAAATTCTATATGCGCCATCTGGCGAGGAATGTACAAACTGTCGTTTCGCTATTGTAAATTTTATTTTCAATGTGCTGTGTCCTTTATAAACATTTTTGTGCTTAATTTTGTTTAAAAAATGTTCCTATCTTTTGTAAGTAATGTAACAATAATTCTAAAACAGTTTACAATAGTAAATATTTCTGAATTTAATTTTGTGAAGCATACAAATAATATTGTTAATTTCTGTTTGTCTATTTGTGTGATAATTGAGGAATAGTGCGATCGCGACGTAGTTCATTAATTGCCCAATATAATGGCATAATTTAAAAATTAGCGATGCACATTCCATAGTGTTGACACCTCTGTACCCCTCTTTCCCTGCCTTTGTGCAGATGCTTTCATGAATTTTTACTCTGTATTAATATATTTTGTTCTTCCAGATATTGTTATAACAGATTTGGAGCAATAAACGAATACATTATGATCTTTTTGTATTGTTGATGAACAGTATTTGTTAGTGTTTTCAATAAATTTAATAAATATGAGTTCCCTACAACAACCTGGACGATTTTTAAATTACTCCACCAATGGACAAAGATCGCAAGGTAAAATATACTTCATTACACAATTTAGAATACTCATTTGGAGGTTATTTTAATTGTATCAATAAAATAACCTCAGCATGAATTTAACTGATGCTTGTGCAATACAAGGGCCCTTGAAAGTAAATTTGATCAAACAAAAAATTCAACTGAAGTCCAGTCGATTGCTATGAAAACAGTAGGTCATGATTCTTATGCTACAACATTTCTAAATACTGATTTTCAAGATTCTACGACTAACAGTTCCGAATTTAAGCGCAAAGTTGAAAAAATATTTCAACTAAAGTGCACTTCCGGTTCAGTTGATTGTTATGAGAATCGCAGAAAATCATTCAGATGCTACAACAGACTGAAATATTCAATTTCAATACTTTACGACCGATCGTTTCGAATTTATACGTAAAATTCGTAAAGACTGTCAAGTAAAGTGCACTTGTGGTTCAGTCGATCTCAATGAAAATAAGATATGAGCATCTAGATGATACAATCGCCCTAAATACTGAATTTTAATATTCTACGTTCAACCGTTTTGGATTTATGCGGAAAATTCAAAAAATGTTTCTGGTTCAGCCGATCGCAATCATATTGCGAGGTGGAAAACTAGAATGGTTAATACAAAATTTTAATATTCTATGACTAATTGTTCCAAATTTATGCGGAAAATTCGGAAATACTGTTATATAAAGTGCACTACCGGTTCAGTCGATCGATACAAAAATAAAAAATAAGCATTTAGATGCCACAGTAATCTTAAATACTAAATTTATTCGTTCTACAGCTAACCATTTAGTGTTTATCGAAAAAAATTCAAACTGAAGTGCATTTCCGGTTCGGTCGATTGTTGTGAGAATCGTAGGTGAAAATTCAGATGCTACAACAGACTGAAATACTAAATTTCAATACTTTGCGGCCGATCGTTTCGAATTTATACGAAAAATTCCATAAGATTGTCAAGTAAAGTGCATTTCTGGTCCAGTCGATCTCAATGAAAATAAGATATGAGTATCTAGAAGGTACAATCGTCCTAGATACTAAATCGTAACATTCTACGTTCAACCGTTTTGGATTTATGCGAAAAATTCAAAAAATATTTCTAGTTCAGCCGATCGTTATCATAATGCGAGGTGCACAACTGGATGTTATAAGAGTGCTTAATACATAATTTCAATGTTCTATGATTGATAGTTTTGAATTTATGCGGAAAATTCGAAAAGTCTGTTGTATAAAATGCACTTCCGGTTCAACCGATCGATACAAAAATGAAAGATAAACATTTAGATGCCACAGCAAACTTAAATATTAAATTTGATCGTTCTGTAGCTAACCATTTTGTATTTATGCAAAAAACTCAAAAAAAGTTTCAAGTAAAGTGCTCTTTCGGTTCAGACGATTGCAATCATAATACGAGGTGCATAACTAGACCCTAGTTTTTGTACCAATTGACTGAGCCAAAAGTGCATTTTATTTGAAACATTTTTTAAATTTTTAGCCTAAATCCAAAACAATTTAACATAGAATTCTAGAATTCAGTATTTAATACAAGCTTGTATCGTATTCTCATTGAGATCGGCTGAACCGGAAGTCCCCTTTACGACAACCTTTTAGTATTTTTCGTATAAATTTGAAACAATCAGTCGTAAATTATTGAAATTTCGTATTAAACACTATTAAAACATTCAGCTGTACACCCCGCATTATGATTGCAATCGGCTGAATTGAAAGTACACTTTACATGAAATTTTTATAAATTTTTCGCATTAATCCCAAAACAGTTGAACGTAGAGTGTTGGAATTTAGTATTTAAAACAATTGTACCATTTAGATGCTCATATCCTATTTTCATTGAGATCGGCTGAGCCGGAAATGCACTTTACTTGACAGTCTTTTAGGACTTTTCGTATAAATTCGAAACGATCGGCCGTAAAATTAGTATTTCAGTACAACAATCGACTGAACCGAAAATGGTCAGCCGTAGAACGATTAAATTCAGTAATTAAAATTGTTGTAGCATCTAAATGCTTATCTTTTATTTTTGTACCAATCAGCTGAACCGGAAGTGCACTTTATATAACAGCTTTGTTCGAATTATCCGCATAAATTTTGAACAATCAGCTGTAAAATATTGAAATTTCGTATTTAGCACTTCTATAATATCTAGTTGTGCACGTCGCATTATGATTGCGATCGGCTGAATCGAAAGTGAATTTTCGGCATAAAACCAAAACGGTTGAACGCAGAATGTTGAAATTCAGTATTTAAGACGATTGTACCATCTAGAAAATATTTTCAGGTGTTTTTCCGCAAAGTTTGAGCGGTAGCGAAACAGACGTTTCTACTTCAAATGAAAATTTATCTCATGAAGAGCGATATGTAATCAGACACACAGCTCGGCAAGAACCACAGGGCCAGGAAAATCTCCAATCATCAAACCGAAGTTCTTTAAAAGAAAGTTTACCGTCCAATCGAAGCTCGCTGGATGTTTCTACTTCTTCTTACAACACTTTAATTATTCATAGCGCCGGAGATGAACCTTGGACTGGAAGGTACGATATTTTGCAATACTTGTGTTTATTTTTCAAATATTTGTGGAGATAAGAATATTTTGTTGTTTGCGTCATTCAAAGCATTTTTATCAATTGATTAATAATTTATTCATTTTAGATTGTCGGGAATTAGAGACCATTCTGATGTTAGTTCTTCAGCTTACCATTCACCAATACAAAAAAGGGCTTCCAATTCGCCTTCTCCTTCGCTGTCAAGCAAAGAACATTCATTGCGCAACAGTTTGGAGTCTTCAGCGCAACACCTTTACGACACCGGCGTCCAAGAAATAACAGACATCCCTGATGATTATTTAAGCCAATCATCAGTTTTAAAACACTTAGCCAAAGAAGTAAAAGGGCCATCGTCAAATGCCAGTTCGAATATGAGAGACAGTGGAGTCTCAGAAAATATTGATATTGATAGGTTGTCTTTAACGCGGAAGGACAGTTCTGCTTTATTGAATTATGAGGGGAATTTGCCGCCGCCGCCCGAGTATCCCAAATGGATTGATAAGTCACCTTTACAGGTGAATATTTAATATTTTAAATGTTTAAATGTCTTACCTTTATTTCGTTAGGCTTCCGTCAATCGGCACAAAAAAACCTCGGAAAAGATCGCGTTGTCCCGTTCACAGCCAGATTTATCAAGCACCAGTGTAGCGAAAATTCACAGCGATTTGGACAGTTTCCGGCGCGGTGTTTCAGCCCCCAGACCGAGAACGAAAGGCAGGGAGGACATTGAATCTTCAGGAGAGTTGTGGCCTTCTGCTGAAATGGTTGAAATACTCATTAAGGAGAACAGCGCGCTTAAACTGGAAGTGGAGACTTGTTATCAGAGAATTTCCAAAACCCAAAAGGTAATTTTCACTTAAATATCACACAATTAGTTTAAATATGCTTGTACAATTATTATTCACTAGATTTTTATGTTTAATATATTGAAAATTGGTTATTTGACGTTTGTATCAATTGACATTTATTGTTCTTTATGTCACATTTAAATAAGGACTAAAATTGCGCATCACAAGGTCATTGAGTATACCCCGGATAGACTGCACAACTCCAAGTAATAACTGGGATGCGACACTAGCGACAACTGGTGTTGAGTAGTAAAAACAATTGTTGTTCACATTAGTACCAATGAATGCGAGTCCGTAAAATAGATTATCTGTGGGTATTCTGACAGCTATTTTACATAAACTTAATTGTGTACTGTTTTATAAGTTTATTTACGTTAAAAACGGTTGTGTTTGATTGTAAAACAAATAAATATTGTTATTTTAGGTAAATTAGTGTTAATTGTGCAATGTGCTTTTAATTACAGCTCGAGCAAGAAATAGGGAAAGTTCATCGAGCTCAGGAAGATTTGGTGGCTTCTTGCGAACGTCGTGAGCGTTTGGAACGGGCTGCTCGTGGTCGTCTTCAAAGCGACTGTCGTCGCTTGCAAGAATTGAACCGAGCGCTTCGCGAACAAGTGGAATTACTTTCTACACAATTGTTGACCATGAGAACACCGGTAAATGATTTGCCCGGCTCTGATGGACTCAGAAAAGAGTTGAATAAACGAGAAGTTCTCATCACGCAGCTCATTACACAAAGTAAATTTATTTTGAGGTTATTAGCCTAAATAATACTTTTTATATAATTTTTAGATAAAGAGCTGGTGGCTGCGAAAGAAAGGCAAGAAATTGAGTTAGCCGCGCAACGGGCAACTCTTCAAGAGCAGCGCACACATATCGATATTTTGGACACTGCTTTAACTAACGCACAAGGAAACGTCGTCCGCTTAGAAGAAGAGGTACGTAAATTGGTAAATTTGTTTTTTTGTTTGTTTAGTAAATTAATAAAACTGTTTTGACTCTCATTGTTGTTTTAGTGCCGAAAAAAGCAATTATACGTGGAACGTGTAGCTCAACTTCAGCGTGCTTTAAGTTCTTTACAATTAGCTAGTGACAGGCGCGAACAAACTGAGCGTAAATTGCGTCTACAGCTGGAAGCAGAACTGCGAACCGAGCGTGCCAAGGACAAACATGGAGAATGTTACGGAGACGAACAAAACGGCGAAACAGGTCCCGAATTAAAAAGAAGATTACGAGAAAAAGACGAAAAAATAATGAGACTGGAAGGGGAGTGCGCCAAATGGGAACAAAGATACTTGGAGGAAAGCGCCTTGAGACAAGCCGCCATTGACGCGGCCAGTTTACCCAAGTAAATTATCAATAAATTATTAATATTTTGATTGTATTTTATTTTGTTGTAGGGACGCCAAAATCGCAGCTTTAGAAAAAACCTCGCAAGAAACCGAAAAACTAATCGCCGAGGCGCGAACTGAAAAAATCCGGCACATGGATGAAGTTCACGCGGCTCAAAAAAAAGTAGCCGATTTGGAAAGCCGCGTCAAGGATTTAGAATCAAAACTTGCTGAAAGGGACGCCATGATTAGAGTGTTACAGAAATTTGCGCATGATAAAGACGCTTCCTTTCCGAGTATGCTTGGAAGAAGTCCGCATCATACGCCGCATGCCTCTTTACATGGAAGTCCTGATTTGGATACGGTTTTAGGGGCGTCAGTATCCAGAGAGGAATTAGGTATTAAATCATTATATCAATTAAAATTCAACTTACTTATTTATTAATTTGCAGTGAGCAGCGTCCTGACTTCATCCACAGGCTTCGGTTCAAGTAATTCCTACGCTGGAAGCGATTCTTCCTACCACATGCCTTCCTACTCCAAATACGAATCAAATAAAAGTTTTGACTCCACGAAGAAGACTTTAGATGACCAATTAAAAGAGCTGGATAGCCAATTGGACTCACAGCTCTTGAGTAAGGTAGGAGAGACCGAGACCTTCTATTAGGCTGCCTTCTTTCTTCTAGTTCGCTACGATGTACACCAGATATTTGTAGCTTTTAATTAGTAAAAGCTGTCTTAATATCTTTAGTTGATTTTTGGGAGTTTCCATGCCAAATAGAAACAAAATCTGCAAATAAACTTGGTTTTAATGAATATTGAATTGAATTTACCGTTTAAAAGACACAAAAGGCTTTTTTACGTCATGAAGACGTCTTGAAAATATGATCACAATTTAATCAATGAGACTTTCTATAAAAATTGTTTATTCAAATCAAAATTAATTGTTTTGTACATACAGGGTGCTCAAAAAATAGGGGTCATGGATTTAAGGATGGATAAAATATTTTAAAACAATATTTTGATTATGAATCCTACAATCTAATCGCTATTCAATTGTCAGACATGTGAATGCTAGTCCATGGTTACTAGATGTTCGGTTATCGGATAAATGACTGCTAATTCATTGTTGTTCAACTGCCAAACATTTGATTATTGGCTCATTGTTAGAGTAGGGTATATAAGGCACGTGAGCTAGCAATAGAGTGACTAGATGTTCAGTTATCAGATAAATGACTGGAAGTTCATTGTTATTCAACTGTCAAACATTTTATTATTGGCGTATTATTGGAGTAGGGTATATAAGGCGCGTGAGCTACCGGGAGGGGGACTTGTAGTTCTGCGAGTTTGTAAAATAAATATTTGTATTGTAACCTGTAATAATAAATTAATCACGATTCAATTTATTGATGAAGATATCCATGAAGTTGTCCTTGAATTTCTTCGTGAATTTATTGCCAAGCAGAAAAATGTTGGTTCGTTTTTACACACATGAATTTATTGTGAAGAATTTAGTAGTACCAACCTAAATATCAGTTGTCATTTTACTGTCGTTAATTTTTGATTTGTATTTCTTGCAAGTAGCTCAAGAACAAACACACTTTTTAAACTTAACCTCAAAAAAGGTTGGAAATGTCAAATTCAAAGGTTGGCAACGACAAAATGTGGAGAAAAAACCCTAGAATTTCCTAGAGTTGTCGAAAAATAGAACACGTTCTAATTCGTCAATAAATTCATGAATTTCTTCATGAAGAAACAATTTACGAAGTATTACACGATCCAACAAATTCAAAATAAAACTTCGTGAATTTATTGATGAAGAAATGTATAACTTAACAATAAATTGAACGTTGTGTTCGACCCACTTTTCAATCGCGGTCATTGTGAGCTTGAAACTGTCGAGCTTCATGACGTTATTTATGACGTATTGATCTTGAACACAAAGACCACGATTCTGACAGTTGAACAACAATATATGTTTAGCTCACGTGCCTTATATACCCTGCTCCAACAATGGGCCAACATACAAATATCTAACAGTTGAACAACAATATATATATTGTTATTCAAGTGTCAGACATTTGAATGTTGGCCCATTGTTGGAATAGGGTATATAAGGCACGTGGGCTATATATATATATATATATATATATATATATATATATATATATATATATATATATATATATATATATATATATATATATATATGTATATATATGTATATATATATATATACATATATATATATATATATATATATATATATATATATATATATATATATATATATATATATATGTATATATATATACATATATATATATATATTTTGAAATGCAATTTTAAATTAAAAAATCAATATTTAAATATGATTTTTTCAACCTGACTAAAATTTTTCTTATTTTCATGAGTCTTCAAATTTTGAAAGTGTATAGTAATGGAGTCAAAATGGCGGCCTGTTGTTAAACAAGCAAGCGAACAGTTTGTAATCAGAGCCGAAGGCAAGGATTTTGGTTTGCTAGTCCCAAAATGTTGTAGGCTCGGTTGTAGGCTATACTTTCTCTAACAAGGTTTTGAAAAATTATGAAACGTCAAACGCAAAGCCCAAAAATGATTACCTGAATTGTGGAAGTAACCAAATTAACAGCTTTTGATTTGTCGATTAATTTTAAACGGCATACAGAATTATTCTAAAGGACTTGACATTTAAAAATAATTTCTGGTTATGGAATATTCAAATTTCTAAATAGTGTTAGAGAATAGTATATATATGCTGTTTAGATCATTAAATTATTGGTAAAACCGTAGTATTCGGACGAAACTATAGTTTGCTACAACTTTTTCACCTGTGGTGCTTCGCACCCAGTTAACGGGCGGGCTTCGCCCGCTTTAACCAAGCTAACACAAATGTACGAATTTAAATGGGGGATTATCTGCTAGATTCATATCAAACTTCAGTTTATTATTGGACGAATCAGAATTAATAAATACCGCAAAATTTCGAGTTGCAAACTTCAAAATCCGTCCAACTTATAATGTTGAAATTTTGTATTTAAGCCTAGTATTAGATCTAGTTGTGCACCTCGCATTATGGTTGCAATCGTCTGCACCAAAAATGCACTTTACTCGAAACTTTTTTCGAATTTTTCGCATAAATCCCAAATAGTTAGCCGTAGGATACTGAAATTCAGTATTTGAAATTTTTGTACTAATCGGCAGAACCGGAAGTGTACTTTATATAACAAACTTTTCGAATTTTTCGCTTAAATTTCGAACAATCAGTCGTAGAATATTGAAATTTTGTATTAAGCACTGTTATAATATCTAATTGTGCACCTCGCATTATGATAACGATCGGCTGAACTGGATTTTTTTTTTGAATTTTTCGCATAAATCCAATACCATTGAACGTAAAATATTAGAAGTCAGTATTTGAGGCGACTGTACCAACTAGATGCTCATATCCTATTGTCATTGAGATCGGCTGAATTAGAAGTGCACTTTATTTGACAGTCTTTTAGAATTTGTCGCATATATTCTGAACAATCAGTCGCAGAATATTAAAATTTTGTATCAAGCACTGTTATAACATCTAGTTGTGCACGTCGCATTATGATTACGATCGGCTGAACTGGAAACATTTTTCGAATTTTTCGCATAAATCCGGAACGATTGAACGTAAAATATTAGAATTCAGTATTTGAGGCTACTGTACCAACTAGATGCTCATATCCTATTGTCATTAAGATCGGCTGAACTAAAAATGCACTTGACAGTCTTTCAGAATTTTTCGCATAAATTGGAAACGATTGGCCGTAGGACACTGAAATTCAGTTGTATCAATCGGCTGAACCGGAAGTGCACTTTATAAATTCAAAACATTTATATTATTTATAATGTTTAAACTCTAATTTATTTGTGGTTTTGAGTTTGGCGTTTCTCGTAAAATATTGGTGGCATTTCAACCAAGTTTGTATTGAATAATAAAAATGTTGTTCTATTTGGTTGGAAATTTCTGTTTCGGCATGATTATTATTTACTGGAAAATCAGGATTATTAGAAGTGTACCAATTTAAGTTCAGTATGGCAGTCGAATAGTGAGTTTCAGCACTGTTTGCAGTTTTTTTTTCGTGTGCTATTTTAGACCCAGAGTTTTAGACTAATTTAGTGAATTCAATTCATGTAAATAATTATTTATTATGGTCAAATGTGGGTATTGTATTTTGTTATATGAATTGAATGAGCTAGAATGACGTATGCTGTATATATTTTATTAGTTCATTATTTATCATTTTATATTTTAACAACAAACATTGTAACCAAATATTTAATCTGGTCTATTGAATAATTTCCAAAGGGGCTCTAAACTATTTCATGTAACTACGCCCCGAATGGAATTTATGAATGATGTAATGTTGTAATGCATTTTTGCAAAATGAATTGTGCCTTGCATGTTTTGTGTAATATTTATAGCATGCCAATGATCTGTTATGATTATTAATAAATGAATGACGCTACAAAATGCATTTACCTATCATTGTGCCCTTTGACAACAGCCTAAACGTGGTAGCCATATTGGCCATACTATTTCGTAACATACATTCCTCATTTTAATCATTTATTACTTTAAAACACATGATTTGAACCAATTTTTGTTTAAAATATCAATATTTGTTATTTGTTATTATTAAATAAATATATTTTGGGGTTATTCTTACCTTTTTTGAGGGTCAAAAGTAGGAACGACGCCTAGCACAACTGTCTCGTTAGCACTGACTAAAACAACTGCTCCAAACAAGTTACAGTCTGTCCAACATTTTAATATTTAATTTATGTATAAAAAAATCGCCACATTTTTGACTTTTAAACAAATTTAATAATGATTGCTTTTTTGTGGCTTTTAACATTTAATGCGTTGGCCCCCGCGGCATTCCGTGTTGTTGGCGTGTGACTAACCAACATCACGCAGGTCCTGGACAAGTCCCAACTCTGGGTGTTCTCTTCTGGTTTTCAGCGGGGTCTTTGCTGTTTTCCAGGATTCTCTAATCCAGGCACTGCGCCGCGAAAAGGAAAAATACCCCAGCCACTACTGGCGGGTGTGAACGTAGGCGGGGAAATGCTCTTATTAGAAAAACAGGGACGGAGTAGCCAACAACAGCGAAAAGAAACTAAAGATAGTGGCATTCCACCGCCGTCAACTTCAACTCCAGCAAGTCCAAGCCCTCGCAGAGCGGGTAGCCTTCCTCCAAGTTCCTTACCAAGACCGCCTAGGTCATCCAAGTTGGGCAAATACGGCCGCTTGGATAATGAAACTAGAAAAACTACCGAAAAACCTCGACAGTCGCCTTCTCCGTCGCGTTCGTTAATCCCTGCCGCTCCAAGGAAACTTGGGGAGTATAACCGTTTAGCTGAAAGTGAGTCCAGAGTCTCACTTCGTAAACCTTCATCTTCAGAACGGAGCTCTGCGTCAACACTAAGTGATAATTCGGCTAGTTCTTTGCCCCCTCCGTCGAAATTAAGGTTCAATTTTGGTAATCCTGGGGGACAACACTCTCGGAGAGGCTCGTCGCTCAGTAGAGACAGAGAAAATAAGTCAGCTTCAGACGGAGGCACCAAATACCGCATACAATTTTAAATTTACTATATTACTTTTGACAACTGAATTTTACCCGTAGCCATCTAGCGGCTAGTAGCGGAACTCTTGTTACTAAAGCAATATTTACACTATTTCAGCTTCAAAATAAATTCTTTTCAGTTTATTCCGCTTTTTATGTTATTGTTATTGTTATTTAATTACAAATTAGTTGTAGTAAGTCACAAGTTTATGAATGAATGATGCATTTATAAATCACTGTAAAATACTCTAAACTTGATGAAGAAAAATTAGAACTAGTCAATTTTGCCATATTTACCATGTGCCCGAAATCGCACTTCACGAAGCCAAATAATGTAAACAATAAAAGATATTGAGAGCATATTGCCAGGAAATGTTAGACAATAAATACTCAAAAGACTGAAAGAACAATGTGCCTTGTAAGAGTGCCTTTTATTTCGTTTCAATATGCTCTATTTCAATATCTATAGGTATGTACTCATATTAACATTCTTATTATAGATAGTTACTATCTAGTCCGGTTTGTATATGCATATTTAGCATCTGTTATAAATATTATTTATATTAATAAAAAAAATACCGCAAAATTTGTCTTTCATTTTATTTGCAAACCTCTAAACTCGTCGAAATTTTGTATTTAAAATATGGACGGGCTGCTTTATTTGTGTTTTTCCACTAGTGAAAAGGTATAATAGGTAGTGAATTAACTTCGAAATTGGATTTAGATCGTTTTTGAAGCCGCACTACAAACACTTGTACAAAGTAAAAGTAAGTATAGTGAAACCGACAAAATTCACCTTATTTAACAGACTTTTCGAATTTTTCGCATAAATTCAAAACAATCAGTTGTAAAATATTGAATTCTCATATAAAGCACTTCTATAACATCTAGTTGTGCACCTCGCATTATTTTTTTTTTAATTTTTCGCTTAAATCCAAAATGATTGAATGTAAAATATTAGAATTCGGTATTTGTGGCGATTGTACCACCTAGATACTCATATCCTATTTTCATCAAGATCGGCTGAGCCGGAAGTGCACTTTGCTTAACAGTCTTTTAGAATTATTCGCATAAATTTAAAACGATTAAAAGTATTGAAAATCAGTATTTTAGTTTGTTGTAGCATCTAGATGATTGCCTACTATTCTCATAACAATCGACTGAACCGGAAGTGCATTTTACTTAAAACTTTTTTTGAATTTTCCCCATAAATCCAAAACAGTTAAATGTAGAATGTTGGAAATCAGTATTTGAAACAATTTTACTATCCAGATGTTCATATCCTATTTTCATTGAGATCGACTGAACGAGAAGTGCACTTTACTTGACAGTCTTTTAGAAATTATCGCATAAATTCGAAACAATCAGTCGTAGAATATTGAAATTTCATATTGGGCACTCCTATAACATCTAGTTGTGTACCTCGTATTATGATTGCAATCGGCTGAACCAAAAGAGCACTTTACTTGAAATTTTTTATGAATTTTTCACATAAATCCAAAACAGTTGAACGTAGAATGGTGGAATTTACTATTTAAGACAGTTTTACCATCAAGATGCTCATATAATATTTTCATTGAGATCGACTGAACCGGAAGTGCATTTTACTTGACAGTCTTTTAGAAATTCCCGAATAAATTCGAAACAATCAGTTGTAGAATATTGAAATTTCATATTGAGTACTATTATAACATCTAGTTGTGCTGCTCGTATTATGATTACAATCGGCTGAACCAAAAGTGAACTTTAGTTGGAATTTTTTATGAATTTTTCGCATTTATCCAAAACTTTTGAACGTAGTATGTTGGAATTCAGTATTCAAGACGATTTTACCATCTAGATGCTTATATACTATTTTCATAGAGATCGACTGAACCGGAAGTGCACTATACTTGACAATATTTTAGAAATTTTCGCATCAATTTGAAACAATCAGTCGCAGAGTATTAAAATTTCATATTGAGCATTCCTATAATATCTAGTTGTGCATCTCGCATTATGATTGTGATCGGCTGAACCGGAAACATTTTTTGAATTTCTTGCATAAATCCAAATCAGTTAAACGTAAAATATTAGAATTAAGTATTTGAGGCGATAGTACCATTTAGATGCTCATAACCTATTTTCATTAAGATCGGCTGAGCCGTAAGTGCACTTTACTTGACAGTCTTTTAGTATTTTTCGCATAAATTCAGAACGATTGGCTGTAGAGTATTGAAATTTAGTATTATAGTTTGCTGTAGCATCTGAATGATTGCCTATTATTTTCATAACAATTGACTGAACCGGAAATACAGTTCTGTTGAAATATTTTCCTAATTTTGCGCATAAATTCGGAACTGTTTGCCGTAGAAACTAAGAAATCAGTATTTGAGTATGTTGTAGTTTTCAAAGCAACCGACTGGACCAAAAGCGCACTTTATTTGACAATTTTTTAGATTTTAAAAAATAAATCCAAAAGGATCAAATTCGCAACAAACAAAGCATTGAATATATCTCAGACAGACTGGACTGTGGTGACACAGACGGCTAAAGTTATAACTAAATTTTTGTCCACTTTAATAAACCATAGTTGCCATGTCCCTAATGTCATATAAGTCTATGGGCACTGCAAAGTTCAAAATTTACAAATGAATTGTACCAATTAAATTAAAATGGATTAATTCTGGGTGATTTATGAGACAGTCTGATGAATATATGTACAAGTATTACATAAATTAATTACTTTGACCCTACCGGAATTGCGCCGGTACTACGTTTGCAGGTTTCAGGAATATGCATACGTTATTATTTAAAATTAATTAATATTTTTTCAATCTCCGAAAACTGTTAAGTACTAAATTAAAGCTGTTGCTTCGTAAATTTGCCCGAAATGCTTGATTTTAAGCTCAGTGATTGTAGAAGATAGTAATTTGCGAATTTTACAGTGCCCATAGATATATATGACAGTAGGGATATGGCAACTAAGGTTTATTGAAGTAGATATAAATTTAGTTATAACTTTGGCCGTCCGAGGCACCACAATTATATACAGCTGTTTTTCAATCACATAATATCTACAGTTGTAGTTAAATGTACGAAGAAGTAAAACATTGAGTGTACATGGCATGTGCAATTAGTCAAAGCCAATCCAGAAGTGAAAGTTTTTGGATTTTTATTCTGTTTGCGTGTAAGAATGACTATAACACTGACATTAAATTACAACTTCCGGATATTTTATGCTCTTTAAATTATTTATATTTCCATTAAATTGTCATAAAAGAAGAGCATTAGATTAAAATTACATCCGAGTTTTGTAAAGATTTTGATCCATCCTCTCTCAGCTTGAATTCAGTCAAGCGTCCTTGTATAATCTTAAATGAGTATAATCAACTCAAATGCATGTTGTGCCTGTCAAGTGTGTAATGTACATAATACAGGAAAGGTAGTCACATGATATACGGAAATAACGTCAACTAAACATGGTTATAACTGTCAAACTATTGCCAACGTGAATTCCCCCAGAACTTAACCTCAAAATAAACTATAAAATTATTTCGAAGTATGTTTAATATTCCTTATAGTATTGTTCACACACAATACACACAAATTTGGTATGTATGTAAAGTAAGAGCGCGGGCGTGCTCTCTAGCGACGTAACGAGGAAGTTAGTGCCCGTACGCAACACTAGTTCATCTGCCCACATGCCCAATTTGTAAATTAATTATTTGTCAAAAAAATAATACAGAGATTCATAAAGTGGTCGTATTACTAACATACTTTCTGGTCAGGTGTTAGTCTCTGGCGCTTTGCCACCGGTTTGATTAATATTAACGGTCTATTCCCCGTTTCCTTTATGCACCATTTTCGTGCAAACGCATCCAGTATCAAGCTGATATTGCAGCAGGAAAGGTCGTATCCCGTGGGAAGGCACCCACGTTCCACTTCTACGAACAGGAAGAGGGAAATGGGTAAAATGGTTATTTCTATTCAATATTATGACGATATCGTTCACGACAAATTGTTACATTCAAACTTACTTGCTGTCTCTTATTTTTGATTTAAAAATATATTTGTAGCTGTTGGCATTTTGCCGTTACTGATAACTTTCTCCGTAGCCAGAACGACGAAGTAGCGGTACTTTTACGGCTACACAGATGATAATAACCTTAGAATGGAAAGCTGTAGAAATTTCAACATATTACTCATGTTTACGTGTTTGTTAAATCACATATCAAATACTTTTCATATCTGATAATAATAAACTGTTATGTTGATGACTTCTTAGGAACGCATAATTATTTTCAAAGAAATCATTAAATTTGTTTCATTATTATAAATCGATTAATAATTATTTACAGTTGACTTTTTTGGTACTAAATTAAAGCACAATCATATAATTTTGTTGTCCAGTCCGTCCGGGGTATATTCAATGACTTGTTTAATACGAATTTAAACCTTAAACAATAAATAAAAATATAAATATGATTAGCATACGATATAAGAGCAGAGCGATTGTAAGTGCATATTTACACAAGAGCAGCCCTAACCTAATTCACTTGAAGCACTGAATTTCCTCTGCTAAGGATCAATAAACACAGATTGCACAGCTCAACCAGCGATTTTCACGTCAAATGACTTTGACATGCTGAGAAGTTTGCTCTTTTCGTTGCAGCGATGAATTGAGTTCACAATTTCAAAGAAAATCAAATAAAATTTACAATAAATTATTTTTTTATAGATACCACAAAGTACTTAAAGAATGATGCATAATAATCTTGCCAGAAAAGTTCCTATAAATATCATATGTTTACAAACATACAAAGTTCAATAATCTTCCAATTTTTTTCAGTAAATACTTGACTCAAAGTTTCATCAAAATTTGGTACAAGCTTTTACACGGTTGGCAAACTAAAAAATAAACAGAAATTTGGAAAGCTTATAACTTTGACAGCTGTCATAATATTGCCAACTTCAAGTCTTAACCTTAAAATCAACGTATTTTATTTAAAAAAATATTAATTGTCCATTTATTTTACTTTGGAATCATAAAATATTTGCCTCATAATTTTTTCGTCAGCTTCATTCAAACACAGAGTTAGAATGTTTGACAACTGATAAATATTTACAAGAATCGTGGTTATTTGTTGAGCATTTTTTTTGTATGTATCTAATTCAAATCACATGAGCTAAATATTTTACAGTGCTTCAAAATATTATTCTGAAAATTGTAAATAACAATTAGAACATTACCTACTTATTTATTTGATGATCAAAGCACATTTTCTGCATGAATTGGTTCAGAGAGCTTGAAATCAAGCAGAATCTGCGAAGCAGTTCACTCACAAACTTAAAAGAATCTAGTCTTAATTGTTTAGTAATTGACTGACGGGAATTCATGTGCTGTACCCTAAAAAAAAATATAGATTCAAGACTTCATTTGGTTGTTTCTGCTGACGAGTTGTCTACGTTTTACGTTTTGGTTTTACTGTGATAAGTATGAGCGTATGTACCTTGGCACACTTTCACCAAACTGTGCTGCATGTCATGAGTTATACTTCATATTAATTGAACACTTCGTATGGACAGAGGCATGTTTGTCTTCTGAATTGGCCTTGAAATCATACCTTATATGAAACATACACAAATTTAACATTCAAACTCCTCAAATTTACTTATAATAATAAAACTGATTTGTATTACGGCCGATTATTAACGTAAATAAACTTATAAAACAGTATTCAATTAAATTTGCAGCACTTTACGTCAAATAACTGTCAGAATATATACTTTACAGACTCGCATTCATTGTTACTAAAGTGTACAATAATTGACTTTGCTACTAATCACCACTGTCGCTACTGTAGCGTTCCAATTATTAACTACAATTGTCCAGTCTATCAGGGGTATACTCATTGACTTTTTGAATGCGCGATTTTAGCCCTTATTTACAAGTAACATAAAGAACAATAAACGCCAATTGATATAAATGTCAAATAATTAACAATAATCATATTTTTTAATATTATTAATATAAAAATCGATTTACAGGTAATTAAACTTGGTAAATTATTAGAAAGTGTTGAAATAGTAGTCGATTAATGTCATGTTTAATGTTAGGTTGACACATCCACCTGTTTCGTAGGGGTGTGTCCATTGAAACCATTTCAGTTATCATTTGAATGATTTACAAAGCGGTTCATCTTCCCTCGGACAAGTTACGTTCAATTCCACTCCCGCCACTAAAATTGAAGTAAATGCGCAAGCGTCAAATCCACCATCGTTTGAAAGGTTCACTTTGAGTGCGGCTGTCGTGCGATTACAGTCAAAACTACGTTCGTTCGTACTTTTCCTCTTTTTCAGCCGCGCCTGTCCTGTTTTCTAAACATAATTACTCATAAAACATCCTCCGAATCACTTAGGATTACTGCAAGTCGAAGACGAAGTGAAAGATTGTGGATAGTGTGGAAAAAGTGCAATTTTTTAGTGAAGTTAGTGGTGTGGTTAGTGTTGATCAAGTGTTCAAATTTGGATTGTCAGTGTTGTATAGTTGTAGTTCTTTGTTGTGAGTTGCGACACGTATTTCAAACTATTTTTATGGCTGAGACCTGGCCTATACTTGTTTATAGTACTCTTTTGATTCGTCTGTAGTGTAAAGTGTATACGACCCACGGTTTCAGTCTGAGGCCATTTTGAGCGACGGACCAAGTTGTTCTGCCGTTCTAAACCTTTATTGTGCGCTACTAACTTTCATAAATTCTTGTGAAACTGTGTGTGTGAAGTGATTTTACCCAATTTGGATTATACTACATTTATTATTTGCTCATTATTGGATATTAATTCAAGGTAAAACTGCACATTCATTCATAAATCATGATTAGTCTATCGTTAAGCTCATAATTACTACATTAAATTTGAAAAATATTGTCAAACAAACGCTATATTCTTTTGTTTTTAATGTTAGTGACATTTTATATTGATGAATTTTTGATCAAAGTATCAATTTAGGAACGCTTATTATCAGCTATATCCATGTTTAAAATTTCAATAACTAATTCCGAATCAAAATTGAATTGCTTGTTAATTGTGACTGGAATATTACATGCTTTAATTGCGAAATATTAGAAATAGCGCTGAAATAAAAATGCTAAAATAATTGAGAACAAATCTTCTTCGTCCTCCTGATTGATTAATGACACTTTAAGACAAATTAAGCTGTTCCCGTCTTTCTTTTGTTCCGTTCTTTAACTCGAACAGAATTTAAACTATCGTTTAATCATTAATTTTTGTGAATTCGGCTAAAACATTCCTAATTACTGATTTTCAGGACTCTACGGCCAACAGTTCTGAATTTATGCGCAAAATTGAAAAAATATTTCAACTAAAGTGCACTTCCTTTTCAGTCGATTGTTATGATAATAACAGATAATCATTCAGATGTTACAGCAGGCTTAAATACTCAATTTCAATACTCTACGGCCGATCGTTTCCAATTTACACGAAAAATTCGATCAAACTGTCAAGTAAAGTGCACTTCTGGTTCAGCCGATCTCAATGAAAATAGGATATGAGCATCTAGATGGTACTATTGTCTCAAATACTGAATTCTAATATTTTATGTTCAATTGTTTTGGATTTATGCAGTTCAACCGATCGCCATCACAATACGAGGTGCATAACTAGATGTTATATAAGTGCTTAATACGAAATTTAAATATTTTACGGCTGATTGTTGCGAATTTATGCGGAAAATTCGAAAAGTCTGTTATATAAAGTGCACTTCCGGTTCAGCCGATTGGTACAAAAATTTCAAATACTGAATTTTAGTGTCCTGTGGCTAGCCATTTTGGATTTATGCGGAAAATTCAACAAAATTTCAAGTAAAGTGCATTTTTGGTCCAGTCGATCGCAATCATAATGTGAGGTGCACAACTAGACTTTAGACCAGCCTGAAATATAAAATTTCAGCGTTACACGTTGGAAAATAGTCAAAATGGATTCAGGGAGGCTCAAAAATCTTGAAATCTGAATTTGCTTTTACTTTGTTCAATTGTGCAATGACTCAGATTGAGAGAAACAAGTTCAAGTGAAGATAACATGTCTAAAAGGTCAAGGGTTCAAATTTCAACCAAAATTAGTTGGAAGAGTTGTCAGGCACGTCTTTAAGGTTACCGTAATCTAGGTCATGATTTTCCAATAAATTAATACTGCAAAAAAAAAAAAATTTGCTCATGACATCATAGTCTTCGGCAACAGGCAGCCATTTTGCCATGTACAGATATGTGTGCCAAGTGTACACTTGCTTTCCTTTCGGCTAGCAATAAACTATGTCACTCCTCGACTCAACTCTGCATCACACAAATTAAATTCGAATGGAAGTCGCGAATTGCCTTATGGTCCCGTTAGCGTCCACAAACAGCGCTGCATACTACGTTTAAGAATAATGATTCGATGTACAAGTAGATCCGGTAACGGTAAACGCGATACTCGCAAGAATGCCGTGGAAGAATATAAACGAGAGTTGGATTTTACATGTTTAAAACAACAATAACAATACGTAAATAATATGAAGACGAGATAGCACAGTGGTAGAGTGCTAGCCTCTGGACCCAAGGGTCGTGGGTTCGAGTCTCAGCCAGGAGAAACTTTTCACAGCTTGATTGGATCGGTATCCGCTCTCGCCCCTTTCCAACCATCAGATTCGAATAAAAAAATAACAAAACAATAATAACAGCAATGACAACAAAACGACAAAGAAGATTTAAAAATAATAGAAAGAAAACGAATATAAATAACAAAAATGAGATCAAACAATAATAATAAGACGAATAGGCGAAACAAAATGACAAAAAAAGACGAAGAAGAATCAAGAATATAGATAAGAGAACAATTAAAAAAGTATCAGTAAGCGATAAACGACATAGAAAAATAAGTGAAGAAGAAAAACAACAAAGAAGACTCTCGAACAAGACACTAAAAAGTCAATACTAGAAGGAAGCCAGCAGGAAGAAGAATAAAAAGATAAAAGAAGGGACAGTGGGAATAACTAAAGAACAATAAAAAAGTGTTAGAAAACAAATATAAATAACAAAAATGAGAATATATCAAACAATAATAAGACGAATAGGCGAATAATAATGACAAAAAAGGACGAAGAATAAAGAAAAGAAAATCATGAGAACAATTGAATACGTATCAGTAAACGAAAAACGATATAGGAAAAGAAGTGAAGAAGAAAAAATAACAAAGAAGACTCGTTCAAGACATAAAGTCAATACTTAGAAGGAACCCAGCAGAAAGAAAAAGATAAAAGAAGTGGGAATAACTAAATAACAAAAAACATTTGAGTAAATAAATCAAGGGATATGTGAATTAAACAGACACATGTTGGAATACATGTAAACATATCAAATACCATTGTTTGATAAATGAAATGTAGGTCAAATAACGTTCAAATAATATATGAGTATTTGTTAGTACTTTATCAATTGATAAGAGCAGAATTTGACATTGCTTAAAATTGGAAACTTGTTAAATAAATTGCAAAGGACGTGCAATTGTGATAAGAAGAACATTATTGTGGCAAATGAGCTCCACAAAATGCACTAAAGGATTGATTCCCAGTAAACGCAGAACATGTACCGTGAAAAGTGAATATTTTATGAATTCTTTGTGATTACCTGCTCAATAATATTTCAGTCTTTCCTTTTCTGTTTATTTGACCTTGCCTCTTTGCCGCGCGGAGCATGGCAGCCAATTTTATCTCCGTCTACATCACTTTGCTTCTAATCCATTATCTCTCTCTCCTCTGTGTGGAAAATCCAACCAATGAATAGCAGCCTGTATTTATTGTCTCTTTTTGGATATCTCCATCGCACTCTTGAATTATTCTACTGATTAAATGTATAAACAGATGTAGAGCGAATTCCGCCGGTTTAAATCCTTTTATTTCATGATTGTTTTAAGCGTCGATCTCTTATTGTATATATTCTTTTTTGTTGATTGTAATTTGTTTGCGTGCTTTGAATGCGTAATCCGAATTTGCAATTTCGTGATTCATATTCTTATTTAAAAATTTTCTGTTGAAAATTGAAATTCAAATCTCCCGGCGACCACCACACGAGTTTTCGTGTGTGTTTGCTAGCCGCCTGATAGTCGGGGTTGAATGACCGTCTGTTTCGGGTTGTTTTTAGCTTCGTGCTCTCTACGCTTTGACGTATTAATACTAACGCGTGCTATTCCTAAACGATACGAGAAATTATAGTTTTTGATTTACGTGTTAATCAAGGTCAACTTTATTAATAGAAATAGCGTACTCAATTCAAACAATCATTTTTCAAGACAAAATCTAGTTTAATTATATTTATTATAAATCTGTTTTAATTAACTTAAATTTTGAGAAGCACTGAGCTGTAATGTTTGGCAGAAAAGCTCGGCTTTTGAGGTCTGAAATTTTGTACAATGTATCCAGACGTTTCTCAAGTCGGGATCAGGATCTAAATAGGGTTGAAGGAGACTTTCAGACGGTCACCAACCCTTGGTTATTATATAAAGTGGATTGTGATTTGAAAGACGAAATTATGATAAAAAAATCTGACGTGGACATCACGTGACTTGTACATTATTGGATTTATCTAAAAAATACTTAAAATCTGTCAAATAAAGTGCACTTTTGGTTCAGCCGATTTTAATGAAAATAGGATATGAGCATCTAGATGGTACAATGGCCTCAAATACTGAATTCTAATGTTTTACGTTCAACCGTTTTGGATTTATGCGAAAAATTCAAAAAATGTTTGTAGATCAGCCGATCGCAATCATAATGCGAGGTGCACAACTAGATGTTTTATATGTTTAATATGAAAATTCAATATTTGATGGCTGATTATTTCGAATTTATGCGAAGCATCCGAAAAGACTGTCAAGTAAAGTGCACTTCTGTTTCAGCCGATCTTAATGAAAATAGGAAATGAACATCTAGATGATACAAAGGCCTCAAATACTGAATTATAATATTTCACGTTCAATCGTTTCGGACTTATGCAGTTCAGCCGATCGTAATCATAATACGAGGTGCACAACTAGATGTTATATAAGTGTTTAATACGAAGTTTAAATATTTTACGGCTGATTGTTGCGAATTTATGCGAAAAATTCGATAAGTGTTATATAAAGTGCACTTTCGATGCAGCCGATCGCAATCATAATGTGAGATGCACAACTAGATCTTATACTAGGCTTAAATACAAAATTTCAACATTATATGTTCGACGGATTTTGAGATTTGCGCACATATACACGCACCGAAGTCAAGCCGAAAATAGTCAAAATGGATTCAGGAAGGCTCAAAACGGATATTTCCATCAAAATCTCGAAATTTAAATTTTGTCTGTTTCACAATCATCCAGATGCTACAGCAAACTTGAATACTGAATTTCAATATTTTACGGCCGATCGTTTCGAATTTATGCGAAAAACTCTAAAAGACTGTTCAGCCGATCTTAATGAAAATAGGATATGAGCATATAGATGGTACAGTCGCCTCAAATACTAAATTTTAATAAATTACGTTCAATTGCTTTAGACTTATGCAGTTCAGCCGATCGCAATCATAATACAAGGTACACAACTAGATATTATATAAGTGCTTAATACGGAATTTCAATATTCTACGACTACTTGCTTCGAATTTATGGGGAAAATTCTAATATATATATATATCACTGAACATATATTCAATATCGGAAGAATCATTACCTTTATCGCCGCAATTATCTTTGTCATAAACAATTGACACCACATTCACTTTTCACTGCACTTCATACTTGACGAAAACATGTAAATGTATTATTGTATAGCAGCTGTCCACGCGGACGCATCGCTCACTCAAGTGGGAGAGAGACAGATGTCGAACGCTGCCGAACGCGGAGGCCGATTTTGCCTCTTTGTCGCTCGTTCCGCGCTCTCGATTGCACTTCAAGCCTTAAAAGAAACGCTTTAGAGCGAGGTAACGCCGCATGAGTCATGTTTTTTCGTGCGTACAGCCGGCTCCATCGAATTATAAGACGTTGTCACGTCGAAAACAAATATATCCCAATTAAATTGATTTTTTCATCACTTCGTTGCACCTAAAATCATGTTTCACGTCCGTCCCATATAAAATCGTTAACACAACTGTCGTCTCTTGACATATTACAGAAGTACATCCTAATCTTATTAATTACTTATTTAATTTATTCTCATTGGTGAATAATCATTGGCATTTGTGATGACGTAATGGAACGCCTCAGAGCGAGGTAACGCCGCATGAGTCATGTTTTTCGTGCGTGCAGCCAGCTTTACCGAATTATAAGACGTTATCACGTCAAAAATTCAAAAAAAGTTTCAAGTAAAGTGCACTTTTGGTTCAGCCGATCACAATCATAATGTGAGGTGCACAACTAGATCTTATTCTAGGCTTAAATACAAAATTTCAACATTATACGTCCGACGGTTTTTGAGATTTGCGCACATATACACGCACTAATGTCAAGCCGAAAATAATCAAAATGGATTCAGGGGGGCTCAAAACGGATATTTCCATCAAAATCTCGAAATGTGAATTTTGTCGGTTTCACAATCATTCAGATGCTACAACAGACTTGAATATTAAATTTCAATACTCTACGGCCGATCGTTTCGAATTTATGCGAAAAATTCTAAGAGACTGTTCAGCCGATCTCAATGAAAATAGGATATGAGCATCTGGATGGTACAATGTCCTCTAATACTAAATTCTAATATTTTACGTTCAATTGCTTTGGACTTATGCAGTTCAGCCGATCGTAATCATAATACGAGGTGCACAACTAGATGTTATAAAAGTGCTTAATACGAAATTTAAATATTTTACGGCTGATTGTTGCGAATTTATGCGGAAAATTCTGAAAGTCTGTTATATAAAGTGCACGTCCGGTTCAGCCGATTGCAATCATAATGTGAGGTGCACAACTAGACCTTATACTAGGCTTAAATATTCAACAGTTCATTCTGTTTCATGTTTTAATATTGCAGTAATTCAAGTATCGATAGAAAATAACGTATTATAATTTTATGAATTATGTTAATAAAAATAATGTGAAGACTGCAGTGTTGTATAATGCAGCATAACATTATGGTCGCAGGTGTCCTGCAGGCATCTATAAGTTACAGTTCTGGTGGAAATCGATTTTGTTCATACTGTAAAAGTTAAGGCTATTTATTATAACCCTAGAAAAATAATAAAATTAATACTCTTGGGAGAATTTGTAACAAAGGAATGATAGATGAATAAATAAAATGTATCGTCCTACACTTCATAAGTTTATTGTGGCGTAAAGGAAACTTGTGGGAATATTATTTATGTTATGCACTTGTGAAATGTATTATTAGAATTCTTTAAATTCCATGTTATTTTTATTTACTATTCACGTAAAATTATTGAAATTTCTGCGTCTGAAACTCCAGAAATATATTTTGTAAATCACATAATTTTTTTAGTTGTTGTCTCTATTGTCTGTTGAGTATGGCACACCGTTAGTCAAGCGAAGCTCCGAGGCTTGCCTTTGAAAGTAGCGCGGTTTCTCTTGGTCGTTGAGGGCAATGCCTTCTTGCCCCTTGCCCCTGAGACGGCGCCATGATCTCTCGCAGTGGCGGAGACTCCATTGATACAAGATTCATCATTAAAATTTAATAATAACAAGTGAACCGCTGATAATTTCGAAAAATGTTTCAAGTAAAAGTTGTGCCAAATTATCGCAGGATCAATTTTAGTGATACATATTTTATGATAAATATTGTCGTTTATAAAATAAACGCAAAAAACTGAAAAGTTTCATCAGTAAAGTTGTAGTACCACTGGTTGAAAAAAGCTTATTTACAAACTTGAATTCAATTATTTGATGACAAACTTAAATATGAAATTTCAGTCGAAAATTTGTACGCGTTCTCGAGTTATTGTGCTTTTTTTAAAATTATGTTTTTAGGTCCAGTAGGGTCTAAAACGTCAAGATTCATCAAAATCTCGAATTGTCAAAAAATTATAATACTTCCCTTATTATAGAGTGGCGTGCGAAGGTGTTATTCGTAACACATTCGAAAATTCGAGTAGCTTGCTAGAATGACGTAGAAATTTCCAGAAGTAAATATTCGAATATAGGGGCGACTGAGTGAGTAGTGAATAACCAGAGCTTCATACGTAAAAGCGAAGTGTAATAAATAAATAATTTGTTGCAAATGAGCAGTTTCTTCATTTATCTATCTTAAGATAACTATGTTATCTCATTTAGCTATCGGTTAGTTATTCTATTTGATAAACCAACTTCTAATCACGTGTGAAACTATGATAACGTATGAAATTTATTATGCTTACATTTTAATTACATTTTACTTTATTTGCAGTAATTATTCCCAAATGCTTCGCTTTCATCTTTTATGCATAAGATCAGAATACGTACAACCAAGTATTATTGGAACATTGATTTTTAAATCAGTTGTAATAAATGCGTCATGTTCTAAAAATAACTCAGTCAAAACATCCAATTAAATACGCGATCCGCTTCTAATTCAGCGAATGACAATTAATAATTAATAATACCATACATTAATTGTGGAGTATTGTATGAAACTTTATGAATTATTTTTTAAAAATAATATAACATGAGAAAAGGCAAGAATAAAAAGTATAAATATTCAGCATCTGTTAATAGCAGTGCATACAAATAAATAGGCGGTTATTTTAAGCGGTGTATTCCGGCCTGTGTTATGCAATGTGCTTTTGCGTGGCGTTTTGTTATTTAACACGATGTCTGCACTAGGCGAGACCAATTTGATGAAACCAACACATGTTGTCTTCAGTGCTGAATGCTGAATTCTCAGATGTCTGCAAATGGTCCCAGAAGTGGGATTTCAACAAACAACGCTTCAAATAACGCAAATTTTTACTTGCACACTCGTACTAAATAGTAGTGTGATTTCGAGACTTACTATTGTTAGTAGGTCAAGTGTTATGTATAATTAAAGAAAGTTTTTCTGCAATTATGGCATGAAAGTCTCACTTTTTCCGCGCATGGTTAGCCACTTCAACTGTTTTATTTCAGGCCATAAATGTCAGATACACTATTTTAAATAACTGAGGAGCTTTACTAATGAGAAAATAATAGTTTATTGCATGAATGGATAAGTTTATGACTCAGTTTTACGAATGAGCTAATAATAGTAACCCATTTTATTTTTATTGTACTTATATTTTTAATCAACTTGTAAGAGTTTATACGTTGCTACTTATTTTGAAACAAAATTAATAATTAAACGAGAAAAAGTGCGCATAGCGCGTGTGGTTGTTAACCTTGAAAACTGATATATCTCAGAAACCTTTGGAAATAAATATATAGTTCTAATGACAAAATTGTCTTGTTTTTGACAGTAGAATTAAAAACTGTAATTAAAAATAGGAAATTTTGAAGCCACTTTATACACACCCTGTGTAATATTTATGAAAATCATTGACATCATGGAAACCTTATTTCATTGTGAGCACCTATGCAAAAAATAAAATTTTTTCAACGGCCCGAATTCCAGATATTTGTATTTTAGTAGTTGCATGTCAAAAAAATTTAAAATAGACAAGTTGATGTCGACTTCCGGTATAACCGGAAGTGTCACCATTTTGAAAATATTTTAGATTAACTCGGTTTTATCATTGAGGCCCATGTGCAAACTTTTAGACTTCTAACTAGATTATTAAGATTTACAACCACACGCGCTCTGTGCAGTTTCTCGATAAATCTGTTGCTCAAGTAAAGCTCCTGAATACAAACCTGTTAGGGGGTTGATTCGACCCTCTTATTTTTTTGTTGGGGTATACATTTCAATACAGTTGCCAGAGGGTCGAAAAAAACAAGGCGAATGAAAGTGAAAAGGGACGAAGCAGGTAGTAGAATATTTTTGTATGGTGCATAAATAAATCTATGCCAGACTGTTTTAGAATGTTTGAAGGGACAGGTAAAGTTTTCTATGAACTTTGTGCCTTGTAAAAGTCTAATAAATAATTGGCGTGGCTAGTGGAAATGAAACAAAACCGAATTTTTCTACTTAGCGATAAAGTATGTTAAAAATAAATGAGTACGTTCGCATTATTGGAGGTCGGTGGCCCCATTGAGTGAGTGAAACAAGTGCAAAGTCAGGAACATCGTACTTCTACTAAACACAACTCAACCTCGCTGATGCAATTTGGTTTGCTAAACTAAGTTCAATGATCTTTTCGAGGGTTGCTAAATTCATTATTTTATCGCTTTATCTTTTACTATTTTAATTTTAAATTAGTTGAACGTGTTACTGTTTGGAATAGTAAACATTTTTTTGTGAACGAATTAAACGAGAAAAACCTAGCGCGTGTGGTTGTTAGTTAGAAATTTCTGGACAATATCAAATCAATTTCAAATACAATTCTGTAATGTGCGGTGTAAAGATAACAAGCGTAACCAACTGCTTATCATTGTTTATAACTACAAATCAAAGTTTAACAACTTGTTTATAATTCCAACTCGCAATTCGATAACCACAACGAGATCTGAAAATTTTATTCGTGTTTAGAAATCGTACACTTGAACATTGAAGAAAGGAATTTTAGATTGAATACACATCGAAAAAATTACCATCACAAGGTTATTTTAGTAATTACCGACAAGACAAGGAAATGACCTTGGTGTGACGTCACACGTGCATCAATTTTCCAAAGGAGTTTTATGCTACATATGTTTTTCATTCAAAAACGTTCACTTCCTTTGTAAATTACCTATTGTAATCAATTCATTCACTTATCTAACATTTGGAGCGTGAGCCAACAACCACACGCGCTTGACGCAGTTTGCTAACTGTGAAAAATCGAACCTCGAAGTTCTTTTGAGAACCAGACTAACATTTAGACTTACGGTAAATGCACAGCGTGCAATCTAACATTACAAGTTACCGCATCTTGTATTCATGGAGTATAGTGACCAGTAACCGTTATTATTCAAAGCGTATGGCTGCCGGTCAACTTTCACTTTTTTACGCGTAATTTGTAATCATTCACTGAATATCATTTTCACTTGAGACTGGAGGAGCTTCAAAAGAATAATAAAATATTGGGTGTTGCATTTTCAACCACACGCGCTATGCGCAGTTTGCTAATAAAGGTTCAATATCGCCGCTTCTAGACCGCTCATAAACCTACTTCTTGAAAAAACAAAGAAAATCAAAAGCAGGTTCGAGATCGATCGACCTGGTTCACAACATCATCCTTAAAAAAACAAAGTAAATGAAAAGCAGGCCCGAGATCGATCGACCTGGTTCACAACATCATCCTTAAAAAAACAAAGTAAATGAAAAGCAGGCCCGAGATCGATCGATCTGGTTCACAACATCAGGATGTAGCATTTATAGCCTGCCAACCGCAGCAAAATTTATACAAAAAAAAAATGAACAATCGTGGCGAAGCCACGAGATGTCTAATTGCTTCGACAACATGAAATTAAAATTCAGTCCTCAATAAAGAGCCCTATTTCAGGTTTGTTTGCTCAGCAATGTAATTCAGACTCAATCACTAATCACTGCAGAACAGATACGGTTTATTTACGCATGCCTGGGAATTGATCTGCTGAACACAGGACATCAGAAGACCATCATGATTACCATTGTTCTGCATTAGTGCGTTAAAGTAATCCTTTTCACCTGTCAGGATTACGTAACAAAGCATGGAATCTAATCGCAAAGTGAATCCGATTTAATTTTGTATACCCAATAAAGTTGTTGGTCAACAAGCGCAACTGACTGATGTGTCAAGGACGTGGTGACGTCAGACCAAATAAAAATTCGATCAAGTAAAGAAACGACTACCCAATTGATTGAGAACCGCTGAGTGTGGTGTTGGTTACGCAATGAGCGTAGCTGATGTTCGCTGATTTATTTATAGATCTGACTGACAGCTTTTTTGTTTTATTGTACTCACAACTGGTATGCCAATACATCACATTTTTAAAAGCTGAATTAACTGGATTTCCGTTTGCGGTGCAATTTACTCATTGAAAAGTTTAAAACATTTGCTTGATTAAAATCAATTACATGGTAGAAAGTGGAATATTCTGGGGATAATTTTAAAGAGCAAAGACTGCTGAACAAAACTTTATAAACTTTTAAATAAGACTTGACTAAAAACCGTCGAGAATATTTTGACAAAGAAACATTTACGAACTTTCGCAAACTTTGTTACTTTTTAGACGTTAATTATTTTGTATCTTGTGAAAAACACTTTAGGAAGATAAATAAAACGTATTTCGCTAAAGAATAACTTTCATAATATGTCTGAAATTATTTATTTATTACCGCTTGCCCCTATATTCGGATGTTCTAGAAATTTCTACGTCATTCCAGCAAGCTACTCGAATGTTCGAATTTTTAGAACAGCGCCAGTTGAGCTATAAACCGCTCATTAATCTAATCCTTAAAAAAACAAAGGAAATGAAAAGCAGGCCCGAGATCGATCGACCTGGTTCTCAACCTCAGGATGTAGCATTTATAACCTGCCTACTGCAGCAAAATTTATACAAGAAAAATGAACAACAGAGTCGGATTCAGGGCCTATTATTATTATCAAATGCAGCATGAGTCATGTCACAATTCCCTAAGCTCAGCTGAATGTTATAAGTTTCCCTCACCCTAATTCAAGTCTGGAAATGTCCCCAATGTTGGCTCAAGCCCTTGAGAATAATAAATGACTAACGAAGGTATAACTTGTCAAACAATATAATCGAAAATCATCATCAGGGGAATTAATAATAAAAATAGTTTGTTTATCGATTGATCAAACCGCGGTGAAAATGCAAATCATTGATGACCTAAAAACTCGTTTACAAGTCGGAGGAAGTCCCACGGTTTTGCGGAGCTACGAAGCCACACCAAGCAGTAAATCTTACACTAACACCACATAAAGATGTGAAAGTAGAAAACTAGAATCTTGTAATTGCCCTCAGCAACATTTTAAGTTGCGAATTGAGTCAACATCGAAATATTCCGATCTCAAGCGAAGATTGCCGAAACAAAAACACCTCAATTTTCATTGAATCCTTTTGCATTTCATGCTGTCATTGAGCCAGGCGACAATTTGATTATCTTCGCGTTCTGTGTCTGTACTATTTGTTCACTACTCCATTGTGTTGGGTGTTCTGTGCTGATGTATCGATTAGAGAGGTCAGTAACACGTCAAGGTCGTTGGCTGTCGTTCTTCACTTGTCGTTGTTGCTTTCCTTCAACACGCGCCCGCCAAATCACACAAATAAAAAAAATTAATAATTATTAATAAATTCAACAAAAGTAAAAACTATTGCAGAAACTTTGAGAAACTTGAGCGAGAGAAGTCGAGACCAATTTTTTATTGGAAATTTCCTCGTCTTTAAGAATCCGTTTGTAAAATTTCTCTAGCACCAATAGTTTTCGAGTAATTTCCAAAGAAGTAAACTCCTTTTTTATGTGCCGGTCAACTTTCATTTTTTTTACGCGTAATTTGTAATCATTCACTGAATATCATTTTCACTTGAAACTTTAGGTTTCTAACTATAACAGTTTTCAAGATTTTCAACCACACGCGCTATGCGCAGTTTGCTAATAAAGGTTCAATATCGCCGCTTCTAGACCGCTCATAAATCTACTTCTTGAAAAAACAAATGAAATGAAAAGCAGGCCCGAGATCGATCGACCTGGTTCACAACATCAGGATGTAGCATTTAAAGCCTGCCAACTGCAGCAAAATTTATACAAAAAAATGAACAATCGTGGCTTCGTGTTCAATTGTTTATAACTTTTGCAATTGTTTATGTGCGGGCTTAAAATTCTAGCACATTTTTTTAGACGTCATAACGAGTCCAACGAGTTATCGCACGTATTTTAATTCGCAGTTGTAAGAATTAAACGTTTTTTAACTTGTTGACTGGACTAGGTATATCATTTGAAATATGTCCAATTTCAAATAAATTATTTGCAGTTCCATTGCAGTTGTAACATACAATTTTAATGAGCTAATGTATGTATAAAATATAGTGTCAATAAGCTAATTAACCAACTCGTTCAACAATAATTTGCATGTAACTGAAAATGCCCTACATATAGAGTATCTAATTACTTTTTGTAATGAGACTTCACAGTTATCAAACGGCTTTTGTAACACATTTATTTAATTTTTACACTAACGAGCGGGCTTCGCCCGCTTCGTCCAACCGGTGGTGCTTCGCACCCAACTATCAGGGACCAACCTCCCAACCTTTCTTCAAACCTCAATTTATAACCACTAAAAATTATGAATGAAATCACAATTTAAAGCCTGCCATCACGCTAAATGAATCCATGTATCGCACTGCATTGTGGGAAAAAGTAAAAAACGAAACTGAAAACAGACCTCGGGCAGTAGCTCGATATATATCCAGTTTATAACGCGATGTATGCTTTTCCAATAACTCTAGTTCAGAATTCGTTTTTAACGAGTTTAAAGTATGATAACAACGATAGCGATCATAAAATTATCATGCATATTAGTTTGGGAATTGTACCGTGCCTTCCACTTTATTTGTTACTGACTTTTTTTGTGAAATCGACAAAATTTATCAAGATTTTGATGGAAATATCCGTTTTGAGCATCCTTCAATCCATTTTGACTATTTATAACTGGTTTAAGGTCTAGTTGGACACTTCGCATTATGATTGCGATCGGCTGAACCAAAAATGCCCTTTATTTGAGTATTTTTTTGAATTTTCTGCATAAATCCAAAATGGTCAGCCGTAAGATACTGAAATTCAGTATTTGAAATTTTTGTACAAATCGGCTGAACCGGAATTGAGTTTTCATATCAAGCACTTTTATTACATCTTGATTGCGATCGGCTGAACCGAAAACATTTTTTGAATTTTTCGCATAAATCCAGTACGGTTGAACCTAAAATACTATAATTCAGTATTTGAGGCCATTGTGCCATTTAGATGTTCATATCCTATTTTCATTGAGATCGGCTGAAACAGAAGTGAACTTTACTTGACAGTCTTTTCGGATGCTCGCATAAATTCGAAATAATCGGCCATTAAATATTGAATTTTCATATTAAGTATATATAACATCTAGTTGTGCACCTCGCATTATGATTGCGATCGGCTGAACTAAAAACATTTTTTGTATTTTTCGCATAAATCCAAAATGGTTGAACGCAAAATATTAGAATTCAGTATTTGAGACGATTATACCATCTAGATGATTTAATCCTATTTTCATTAAGATTGGCTGAACCTAAAGTGCACTTTACTTGACAGATTTTTAGAATTTCTTGGATAAATTCAAATCAATCAGTCGTAGAATATTGAAATTTCGTATTAATCACTTTTATAACATCTAGTTGTGTATCTCGCATTATGATTACGATCGGCTGAACTGGAAACATTTTTTGAATTATTCGCATAAATTAAAAACAATTGAACGTAAAATATTAGAACTCAGTATTTGAGGCGATTGTAACATTTAGATGCTCATATCCTATTTTCATTGCGATCGGTTGAGCCGGAAGTGCACTTTACTTGACAGTCTTTTAGAATTTTTCGCATAAATTCGAAACGATTAGCCGTGGAACGCTGCACAATTAATTATTTTATTGTGATAGGTGTGAAAATGAACAATTTCAATTTATTTAAAATAATGTGCATATATTTGAAATTTTAATTGATAACACCAAATGAACTGCTAGTATTAATCAACAATATTTTAAAAGTTAATCAATTGTATTACACCGTGATGCAGATTTAATCAAAACAGATTATAATGGAATTATCAAATTCTCTTTTCTGCATATTAGCAAGATTCAATTGTGCATTGACTGGAAACTAAAGTTGATATTTCATTTAAAATCAAAAGAAATATATCAGTTTTCAAGATTTTCAACCACACGCGCTCCGCGCAGTTTGCTAATGAAGATTTTTCTCGTTTAATTATTAATTTGGCGGGTTTTATCATGCGCGACGCAGAAAAAGAAAATGAAAAATATTTTCGTGGTAACATGACGTAAACGGTATTCCGCACTGACGTCATCACATTGTCACGTGTATTAAATTAATAACTGCGAGCCCAGCAGACAGGCTAATTATTCGGACACCGTTAGATTATTAAATCATTTTTATTTGAAGCATTTATATTTTTTAAAAATTATAAAAAGTCAGGCCATGTTGTTTATGAAACAATATCACAACCTCGTGAATCAAATTAAAACAATAAGAACTGTGTACGCACATAACATCTATTTATATGTATGTATCACTACATTTACACAAACTTACAAGGTTGTATTAGCATTTCTCTTAGAAAACTTTGCTTCAGAAAAATATTACAAACTTAAAATAATTCAACTTTTAATGATAACAAACGAACCGCTGATAATTTTGAAAAATGTTTCAAGTAAAAGTTGTGCCAAATAATTCAAGGATCAATTTTAGTTATTTCATATTTTATGATTAATTGTACCGTTTATAAAATAAACACAAAAAACTAAAAAGTTTCATCAGTAAAGTTGTGGTACCACTGGTTGAAAAAAGCTTATCTACAAACTTGAATTCAGTTATTTGATGACAAACTTAAATATGAAATTTTGGTTGAAAATTCGTACGCGTTTTCGAGTTATCGAGCTTCCAAACTTTTTTTTTCAATTATGTTTTTTGGGTTCAGTAGGGTCTAAAACGTCAAGATCCATCAAAATCACTATTACAATACTTTCCCTACTATAGTGAAACGTGTGGTAACGTGTGGTGTTATAATTCGAGTAACTTGCTAGAATGAGGTAGAAATTTCTAGAAGTGAACATCCATATATATAGGACCGAACTGTCAAAAATCTTGATGTTTTTTCAAAATAAGTTTGTTTCATAAGAATCATTATTCATGAGTGGCTTATAATGACATAATACGGCCTTTAAATTATTATAACTGCATTAGTAACTGCTGTATAAAAGCAAAATAATAAGGATAATATTCCGTTGTTCCGCTTTCCGGAATGATTTGTCTGATTGCTCACTTGAATCGTAAAATCGTAAAACACAGAACCCGGCCAATTACAAAGCTGAGAAGTACTTCATTTTATAATTAGCCGTTCGCGAGATATTCAAGAAGTAATTACTAGTGAATCAATATTCCGTATTGGAAATGAATCTCCTGTACTTAACTGTGACAGTAATAAAATTGAGGCAATTTATTAATTGACTGTTTAACAGCATAATGTTACACAAATTTAATTTTCTGGAATAAAAAGTATTCTAAATGGTAGTACAGGATATGAGCCAACACTAAATTGAGTTTCATCAAGATCGGTCCAGTACTTTTCGTGTGATGCGTGCACAAAGTGGAATTTTCTACAAATGACAAAACTAAATGTTAGCTTTTAATGTCGTGTTCATAAATAACACCAAAGAACAAAGCAAGACAAAATGCAAGTTGAGAAACGGGACATCGATTTCTTGTCTTACAAACTCGATGTTTGCATTTTTCACGAGCAGTGGACTGACCTCGTTTTGTGTAACTTGAGAATCGTTATTTAAAAAATATTTTTTCAATGATTTTTAAGACAGTCTAATATTATTTAGGAATGTTTGCACATTGGATCAGCTCGAAGTTGCTGGCCTTGAGGCATGACTTAAAGTGAACTTTTTGGCACTCGTTCATTTCTAATTTTGATGTAAGTTTGCGACAAACTTTGTTTCAAGAAAGTCGTCATCATGCAAATACAAATATTATTAAAATTGGTACAAATTTTGGCACTGCGGACTTGGAGATGTCCAAGAATTTTCAAGGCTGAACTAAATTTGGAATAATCTCACAATAATTCATTACAAATGAGTACTCATTTACTTAATCAGTAATTCACAAGAATAAATAATTTAAGAAACGTATAAAATAAGTGTTTATCTAATATTGTTGTCTTAAATAACAATATTTCAACTATTTTAAAACAAACTTATAGAAGGCGTTTGTAAAAGAACACAGCTGAACGTTGAATATTCAGCTCCAGGTGCAGAAGTCTGCCTGCACGCAGCGAGAGAGAACGAGCGATAGGAGATCGCTAATTTCGGTATGCTTTTTCTCTGTCAGACTCTATTCCTTCACTTTTCTAATACTGACTACGCTAAACAGACCTCGCTCGCCGTGCAGGCGAGAAATCTGCACCTCAAGCGTCGACATTCGTTTCAAATATATAGCAGAGTGGCCTGCGAGGCATAAATAGATAAAATACGCTCTTTTTCTGATTTTATAATGAAAATATGTGAAACAAAATGAAGTATTCAATAAACCATTATATTAATTTTATTTACGTAATTTTTGATATTTTCATAGGGTGTGCAATTTATGGACTGCACGCCACTGATTTACACCCATTCATACCCCAAAACTAGTTTCGTTTAAAGTACAAAAAGGCCCAAAAATTACGACAAAAAAACTTTAACAAAGACGGCAAGGGAACGTAAATATCTAAAGTTGTGTTAGGTCTAAACAATAAATAACCATTTTTGTGTCTGCAGGGTGACGGATTCCAATAGAGAGTTGATTTTACGGGGTGGAGACAGATTTAGGATGCGGGTCGTGTACCTGCTGCAGGCAACAAGTTTATTGTAACGAACAGTGCCCCTACAAAGTAGACTAGTCAGTAAGACAAACAATAAGTGAGATATTGGAGCGCGTAGAAGTAATATTGTTGATAAATCAATTTTCCAATCCCTTTACTTTCGAAATACTCCAAATGGTTAATCATCATTAAACGACGTCATTCCAAAACCGTAAATTCAAGCTCCGGAATTCAAAAGGCAATTCCAGTTCAATTTGCAGTTACTACAGGAACTAAAATGCTAAAATATAAAGTTTAGGAGTCGTAAAACTCGTGCATTACTTACATTACAACAAATAAAATTTTCACTATTTATTTATGGAATACATGTTTAAAATTAATTTTCCCTGTAATTCATTCCGCCTCTCCACAACTTGCTACCCTATTTGCAACCCCATATCGATCATAAAGCTACAGCCGGGTCGTTTAGCTCCCCAGTTCTCTCGGAGAATGTTTCTCTCCCTATTCCAACCTAACGATAGGTTCAAAGCCCGCTGGATCCACACAAAGATGAAGTTTTTCAGCGACGCGTTAGAAAGTTTGTATTTTTACCGAATAAACAAACAGGTGAATGTTGAATGGTGTCATGGTCGGATGTTTCCGCACCGGATATCGAAAAACAATCGACTTCCAATGGATTGAAATCGATCGACAAGGGTTTCAGAATTATTGCAACGTTTATTTATTTTGTGGGCTACCAGAAATTTCCATGACATCATCCGTCCTTGACACATATAAACAACTATATAAAAAAAAAACTCAATTATATTTGCGCAATAAATTGCGCCAGATTTAATTGTTCTCTACTTCTGAAATATCTACAAATTGCCCCAATTTATAGGTTCTCCATACTCATCTTTCTCCCTTTTATAGATGCTTCATTTACCCCGCCCCAAGCGCAGAGGTTCGCAGAATTTCCGGTCTGCGATAAAACAGCGATAAAATTCATTTGCGGTTTCGCGTGTGTTTTAACAAAATTCAAAAAAGTAAAAAAACGTTGAATAGACAATCAAAAATTGATAAATTATAAATTTAAAATGTTTAAGCAGATGCCATCCAAATAAAAATGCCTAAACGTAAGCAGAAGTATGAGGAGTATAATTAGTTTTGGGGTTTTTATTATTCACATGATTGGCTTTTCGCACAAATCAATTTACAAGGCGATGTGTTTTTAATTCCTTATATTTTTTTTGAGAACTATTTTTAAAATGACACAATAATAAATCTTGCAAAACATTATTGGGTCATAATAAAATTTATTATTCAGCAAGCTTATTCCACTGTGAAATATATAATAATGTAAACAAAATTGTAAGTTGCGTAATTAGTTCTGCGTTTACAAATTTGTGACATCATGCATGACTATTGCATTTGTTATTCACTGACAATCAGCAAATTTGATTACAATATTGATATCTGTTTTGGATTTATCCAGAAAATTCTAAAAGACTGTCAAGTAAAGTGCACTTCTGGTTCAGCCGATCTCAATGAAAATAGGATATGAGCATCTAGATACTACCTCAAATACTGAATTATAATATTTCACGTTCAATCGTTTTGGATTTATACACAAAATTCAATTTTTTTTTTGTAGTTCAGCCGATCGTAATCATAATGCAAAGAGTACAACTAGATATTAAAGAAGTACTTAATACGAGATTTCAATATTCTACCATTGATAGTTTTGAATTTATGCGGCAAATTCGAAAAAACTGTTATATAAAGTGCACTTCCGGCTCAGCCGATTGGTATGAAAATACAGGATAACCATTTAGATCCTACATCAATTACAAATACTGAATTTCAACCTCCTACGGCTAACCATTTTGGATTTATGCGGAAAATTCAAAAAAAGTTTCAAGTAAAGTGCGCTTTTGGTACAGCCGATCGCAATCATAATGCGAGGTGCACAACTAGACCTTGAGCCAGTCTTGAATACAAAATTTGAACATTATACGTTCAACAGGCTTTGATATTTGCGCACATATAAACGTAATAAAATTATGTACATAATAATGATTCAGAATTATTATTAATGCATTGAATATTTAGGTTAAAATTAAAATTATGTACATAATGGTAATTAAGGATTATTATTGTGTATCTTGCAAGATAATTTCTGAGCATTTTATGTTGAAACTAAAATTATGTACATACTGATAATTCAGAATTATTATTATGTATCTTGCAGAATAATTTTAATGCATTATATTTTCATGATTGAATCAAAATTATGTATATAATGGTAATTCAGATTAATTATTATGTTGCAAAATGATTTTAATGCATTGAATTTATATGATTTAATTGAAATTGTGTACATAATGGTAATCCAGAATTATTATTATGTATCTTGCAAGATAATATCAATGCATTTAATTTTTTTGAGTGAATTAAAATTATATACATAATGGTAATTCACAGTCATTATTATGTATCTTGCAATTTTTATGATTAAATTAAAATTATGTACATAATGGTAATTCACAGTCATTATTATGTATCTTGGAAAATAATTTTAATGCATTAAATTTCTATGAATGAATTAAAATTAAATATACATAATGGTAATTCTCAATTATTATTATGTATTTTGCAAGATAATTTTAATGCAATGGATAGTAAGCCAGAACTATTATTATATTTCTTGCAAGATAATCTGATTGCATTGAATTTTTGTGTTCAAATCAAAATCATGTACATAACAATCATCCAAAAATATTATTATGTATTTTGCAAGATAATATTCAAATTGAAATTATGTACATAATAATGATTATTAATTATTATTATGTATACTGCAAGATAGATTCAATGCATTGAATTTTCATGTTTAAATTAAAATTATGTATATAATGGTAATTCAGAAATATTATTATGTATCTTGCAAAATGATTTGTATTAATTAATTTCTCATGATTAAAACAAAATATTGTACATGATGGTAATTTAGAATTATTATTATGTATCTTGCAGGATAATTTTAATGCATTACAGATCTATGATTGTATAAAATTATGTACATAATGGTAAATTAAAATTATTATTATGTATCTTGTAAAATAATTTTAATGCGTTGAAGTTTTTTGTTCAAATGTAAATTATGTACATAATGCTAATTCAGAATTATTATTATGTATCTTGTAAGATAATTTGATGCATGTCATTATGTTCAAATTGAGATTATGTACTTAATGGTAATTCAGAATTATTATTATGGACCTTGCAACATTATTTTATTGCACTGAATTTTAATATTCAAATTGAAATTATGTACATAACGATAATTATTATATTGCAAGATAATTTTAATGCATTGAAGTTTTAGGTAGAAATTTAATTTATGTACTTAATGACAATTCAAAATTATTATCATGTTGTAAGATAATTTCTTGCTTTGAATTTCTATGATTAAATTGAAATTATGTACATAATGCTAATTCAGAAATATTAGGTATCTTGCAAGTGTATTGAACTTTTATCATTGAATTAAAATTATGTACGTATGGAAAGTAATTTTAATACATTGAATTTTTATGTTCTTATCAAAATTATGTACAAAATGGTAGTTTAGAATCATTATTATGCATCTTACAAGACAATTTTATTGCATTCAACTTTTATGATTGAATTGAAATTATGTTCATAATGGTAATCCAGAATTATTATGTTGCAAGATAATTTAATGCATTAAATTCTCATGTTTGAATCAAAATTATGTACTTAATGGTAATTCAGAATTATTATTATGTATCTTGCAATTATTGCATTGGATTTTTTTGTTTAAATGAAGATTATGTACAGAATGGTGATTCCGAATTATTATCATGTATCTTGCAAAATAATTGTAATGCATCGAATTTTTATATTCAAATCAAAATGATGTACATAATAATAATTCAGAATTAGTATTATGAATCTTGGAAGATAATTTTATTGCACGGAATTTTAATATTGAAATTGAAATTATGTACATAATGGTAAGTTATTATTATTATTATTATGTTGCAAAGTAATTTATTGCATTGAACTTTCATATTCAAATGAAAATTATGTACGTCATGGCAATTAAGAATTGTTATTATGTATTTTGCAAGATAATTTCAAAGCATCGACATTTTATGTCCAAATTAGGATTATGTACTTAATGCTAATTCAGAATTATTATTATGTATCTTGAAAGATAATTTCAATGCGTTGAATTTTTATGTTCAAACTAAAATTATGTACATAATGGTAATTCAGAATCATTATTATTATGTTGCAAGATAATTTTAATGCATTGAATTATTATGATTGAACTAAATTATGTACATAATTCAATGAAATAAAACTGTTACAAGATTATAATAATTATGAATTATCTTCATGTACTAGCTTAAAAATTAATAAATTTATTTTATTTATGCTTGTTAAAATTTTGTGTTCAATTTGTGCTCAAGTTATCTTATTTGGACAACTTTTCTTATTAGCTGTTCGTGAAAGTGATTACTTATCTTTCACAACAATATACTTATCAGAAGTTCAGGAACTTCTTGTAAAGATTAAATCAGGAACTTCAGACGACTGAAATAACTTTATTGTTATTCCTAAAAGTAACAGAAAGAAACCTAATCTGTTTGCTATTTCTTTTTTGATTATATGTGTTTGAAGAACAATTCACAAAACTCTCAATTGCACTGTCATGAATATAAGCTGGTTACTTATAATTTATTTTATTCTGTTAGAATAAATATTAACTTGCAATCCCTAATCCTAAATTAAAACCTGATATTTATCGAAGGGCGCAATTGATTACAAGCTTGATTACTATTTGTTCTACAGCCGCGAGGATTGACAGTAAGCTGCCTGTTTCGTGTACTCAATGATCTTGGCGCGATTTTCAAGGCCGCAGATAAAGAACAAATGATCTATTTATAAGCCAAGCACAGTACAAGGTTAACGATATCTTACTTCTAACGTACAAATATTTCATGTGATGGGTATTTTTTATATTTATTTCAATTGGTACCACTGATCACTTTCTATTTCACACTTCGTTTGAAGTTTACTTTTAGTTCATTTGTGACTGTGTACAAAATATTTTAATTGGAATCTTTTGTGTATTTTTATTTTCAATTTAGAGTCCTTTATGTTTGACAAAATTGAAATGTTTTTTGCGAGAAAATATGTACAAATATCATGTTTTTATAACAAAAATTTGTTTTTTATTGTGAATTTCAAAGCCATTTACAAATGATGTTTTGAGAAGTAAAAGAGATATCTGATATATTTACGTTGCTTTTATGTTATTTTGTGTATTTATTTATATCTTAATTTAACGTGAAAACATGAAGTTCATTAAACTCTTGTTTAGAGCTCTAAAATTTGTGCGTAAATATTGAAAAGCCAAATAAAAAATTGTTTAATTAAAAAAATTCATGTTTTTTTTTCTATTTCAGTGTCGGCAACATCAGAGCTGAAAGTTCTACGTAGTCATTAAGGTAAGACAGAAAAATTAATAACTTTCACTATTATTGGTATTTATAATTCCATCGGTACAAATATTAGATCTAATTAACCTGAAAAAAAAAAAAATAATTGAAACAATTGTTGCAGCGCAGCTGACCTAAATTTAATGATGTCAATATTTATAAAATGGTGAAACAAGTAGCAATGAAACATTAAAAGGAATACGTAAACATGAAAAGTTGAATGAACAATTGTCTTAAGGTTGTTAAGAAGAGAGTGGGGTCAAGCTGTGTTGGGAACCCTGCTCTATGCTAAATACATAGGATAAACATTCATTGCCAACTTCAAATAAACAAAATTTCAATGACTAAAACTAATGAAAATGTTTGTTTTCGGTTGAAAATACATGATTTTGAATGATTTGGTTCCTTATTCTATTCTTTTAAAGAGCTTCCATCCGTTGAAATATTCTTTTTTCATATTTTAACAAAGCTACAATATGATATGTATAGTCCGCAACGCTGTAGACTTTCGGAGATATTTTTGACATCTGACGTTTAGTAGTGGTACTGCGTTTCATAACCAAACAAATTTATTGATGATAAATCTACATCAAAAAAATAATACCGATGGAAGAATAAATGGGTTACTCAATCAGTGTACCGTCAAGTCAGGGAAATGATAAAAAATCTTGTTTATTCTAATTACACACTCTTCCCATTTCACCTCATGCGGCGACGTTGCCAAGCGTATGATATCTTACTAAATTTTAGTAGCTTTTGTACAATTTCTTTGAGTAATAATTCAATTTTCTGTGAAACTATGAACAAGACTTTTTTGAAACTTGGTACACATGTTTATAAGACTTTCGTTGATATTTTGACGATTTTTTGTAATGTTGTCATTTCGAGTAGTCGAGATAATGACGTTTAAATCAATGTGAAACACGTCGCGTGCATTAAAGCAATGTAATAACATGTCACAGAACAGCAACTTTGACATTTTTTATCTCGATAACTAGAAACAAGATTGAGTTCAAACTCTGCTAGAATATTCTCCACTTAACAAATAATATACTGTAAAAATTTGAATAAATTCTTATATACTTTGATTTCCTTCTCAACAACCTTAATTTGTTGGCTTCGATGATTTGCAGAAATTTTTTATAAACAAAAATTTGTTATTACTTTTTACGTATTTAGCACTTCTGTAACGTCTCGTTGTACACCTCGCATCATGATTGCGATCGGCTGAATCAAAAGTGCACTTTACTTGACAGTCGTTTGAAATTTGTTACTTAAATTCGAAAGGGTTAGCCGTAGGATACTGAAATTCAGTATTTAAAATTGTTGTAGCATCCTAATGGTTATCTAGTATTTTTGTATCAATCGGCTGAACCGGAAGTGTGCTTTATATAACTTTCGAATTTTTCCGTTTCAAAACAATCAGCCGTAAAATATTGAAATTTTGTATTAAGCACTTGTATATCATCTAGTTGTGTGCCTCACATTATGATTGCGATCGGCTGAACTGAAAACATTCTTAGAATTTTTCGCATAAATCGAAAACGATTGAACGTAAAATATTATAATTAAGTATTTGAGGCAGTTGTGTTATCTAGATGCTCATATCCTATTTTCATTGAGATCGGCTGAGTTGGAGGTGCATTTTTTTGCGCCTAAATTCAGAACTGCTGGCCGTAGTATGTTGGAAATCAGTATTTAGTAATTTTAAAGGATATTTAGTGTCTCTATTTGGAGACGTTACGGCATTAGCATATCTTTTATAGTTGATACCGCACAGCGCACGCGTTCACAGTTTCTTGTCCATTATACCATTAAAAAACTCGTCCAACTGGTTTCACTTTACAAGGTGTATTCAATTTATTGTGAACAGTGAACAGTGAACAGTGAACAGGGAACAGGGAACGTCATATGGAAATTTTTAAGATGCGTGAGGTAATTGAAATTAGAAAAGTATATACAAATGTACAATCATAAATGTGAGTCAGAAGATAATAAATATCTAATCAGTACATTGAACTTTTTATCAGTAGCGCAAAATATTCCTTCGTTTAAATTTTTTTATTATTTCACTTTTGCGCGCTCCGTAACTAGTATTATTTCTGCGCGCTCCAACTATAACTCCAACTGTATTGCGGGCATCAATTCATAACAATATTGATTGACCCTTTTATATATAATTTGATGAAGGTCTAAAACCGTAATATGAGAGTTACAAATAATGTTTGGAATTTATAGCTTCCAGAAGAGTTTTAATCTCCAATTTTGTGTGTGTGCGTTTGTGTGTGTGTTTGTGACAAGTTAAAATACCCAGTCACGTTCTCGTATGGAAAAGGGCGATGATATTATCAGATAAATTAATTTATAGCCCTAGAAGCCCTTTGTGAACCGAAGGACAGGGAGGAATAGAAGGGAAACGTTCAACTTTGTTGCAGAGGAATTCCTTGCAGCTAGGTTGATGTATTTATAGGCACAACTTTATAATTACTTTGATTTATTAGAAATTATTACAGATTTAAAGCATCCTTAAGGTAAAGGATGCATTGCCCTCTCTTTTCTTGCATGGCTAACGGTTTTTTGGTCTTCCCTTTGTCTTTACGTTCCGTGAGTTATCTCTTACATAAGCCGTTATTCCGAGTCCCGCATTCTTTTGTCTACAAAGTAGACTTCCATTGCAACAACGCAACTAACTGATATGTATCAAGGACGTGGTGACGTCCAATGGAAATCATTAAAACAAAAATGAAACGTATTAGTGGTCGTAATTTGAAATGTAACTTGAGGGCGACCACCTAAGTAGAAAAACAACTGCATAAGTTACACTTATTTGATTCACGGGCGTTCATTAGCATTTGTATCGCCTGAAAAAACACCGGCAAATCTGTTACGGCCAACAGAAATGAGGTCGACGAGACATTCAAATCAGAATGACTAAAAATTTCTTATAAAGCCCTTCTATAACATATTGTTGTACACCTCGCATTATGATTACGATCGGCTGAACTGGAAACATTTGTGGAATTTTTAGCATAAATCCAAATCAATTAAACGTGAAATGTTAGAATTCAGTATTTGAGGTGCTCATATCCTATTTTCATTGAGATCGGCTGAATCGAAAAGGAAAAGGATTTTCTGTGTAGAAGTGGCAAATAGCATTTGAGTAACAGATAAAGTTACATAACAACGCAAGAAGAACACGTTTCATAGTTGAAATGTTTTCGTGAGTCGTAAGAAGTTCCAAATAAAAACTAAAACTATAAAACCAGATTATAAAGTTGCACATGTTGCAAATATGCCAGCATGGTGCTACAAGTGAGTTTATACATATATGCAGAATTGCCTTACAGTTGAAAGGTCAGCCACTGAACTTGTTCACATTTTCAACTACAAACATTTCTTCCTACAGACGCGAAAGCTGGCGTTATGCTAATATTGTTTGTGAAATGAATATTTTAAATACTGTAACACAACATTTGAATTTAAAAAAGTATTTGCATTGTAATTGTTAATTTAGTTAAATGCCAAATCATTTTTTTTATATGTAAGAGACTTTCTGAATCCATTTTTCTTGACATCAGGGTTAGTTGTGCACCTCGCATTATGATTGCGATCGGCTCAATCAGAATTGCACTTTACTTGAAACTTTTTTAGAATTTGCCGTTTAAATCCAGAATAGTCAGTCGTAGGATGCTCAAATTCAATATTTGAAATTGATTTTAGTTTTGTACCAATCGACTGAACCGGAAGTGCACTTTATGTAACAGACTTTTCGAATTTTCCGCATAAATTCAAAACAATCAGTCGTACAATATTGAAATTTCGTATTAAGCACTTGTATAACATCTAGTTGTACACCTTGCATTATGATTGCGATCGACTGAACTGGAAGTGCACTTTACTTGATGGATTTTCAGGTTTTTTTGATTAAATTAAAAAATCAGCTGTAAAACGATGAAATTTTGTGTTTAATTATCGTTTTATTGTATGCAAAAAATATATTAAATTATGTACAAGTATATAATAAGCATTCTGGAATATTTGAATGTATAAAAGCGCGAACACATTTCATTTTCATATGGTAGAGACGAGCGGTGAATGCATTTCACGGGGAACTTTTCAAGTTGAAACGCTGTTAACATTTTGCTACACACTACAAACCAGCATAATGAAGGAGCGGCACACCGGAAGTAATTATCAACTACAATAAACCAGTAAGGACGAACATCCGTAACGTGGAAACATTACTAGATTTTTCTTCAATTGGAAGCTCACAATATTTTAACAATCTTTGTGAACCTTATTAATTAATTTATTCAATTTAAAAATGTTTACATTGCGCAGTGTGTGTGTGAGAGTAAAATAGAAGAGTTAAATTTAAAATTACGTCGTTCATGTTGGCAAAGTAATAAATAACCCATTAAGTTCAAATTAAAGTCTAGAGCTTATTCAGTAGGTATTTCACGGCTTCTGTATCAAATTCCAATTCAGTTTTCTTGTGATAATTTGCACTTGCACTGATCCTCCTTGCAGTTAAAATCTGTTGCATCTTCCTCGTGCTCAATTCTCAATTTTATGTTTGAGCTCAATTCCGCGTCCTTTCAGACGCTTCGTTCGTGTCTCTCTCTCACTTGTTCTGTCTTTTTCCCTCTCGTCGCTCAACTTGGTTCATGAATAGCAAATGAGGTTTGTTAGATGCCGCTTAATATGTCGGCGATGTGAAACTCACTGCGGACTAGTCACTAATGTAAATAGATGTTTCTGTTGCTTGATTCGTGTTGAATTTACACTAAATACTGGGAAAACAACATGGAAAATTTTGTCAAACTTCGACAAAAGATGTGTAAACCACCTGTTTGGATTTTATGATAATTTTAATAATAACAAACGAACCGTTTATAAAATAAACGCAAAAAACCAAAAAGTTGCATCAATAAAGTGTTGGTACCACTGGTTGAAAAAAGCTCATCTACAAACTTGAACTTAATTGTTTGATGACAAACTTAAATATGAAATTTGAGTCGAAAATTCGTACGCGTTCTCAAGTTATCGTGCTTCCAAACTTTTTTTGAAATTTGGGTTCAGTAGGGTCTAAAATGTCAAGATTCATCAAAATTTCGAACTGTCAAAAAACTAGGACTACAATATTTCCCCTATCTTAACATATATATATGTTCATTACGTTGGTCTATGGTTCGACAGTTATCAAGTTCGAATCGCGTTATTGTCGACGAGATAAGAATATTTCGTTGCCTCATCTTCCGCTGCAAGTCAACAAGAACAAGAAACGTGAATCCGCACATTATTTTGAATGACTCATAACTATTTCTAATTATAAAGTCATCTTTGTTGCAAGCTGAGATTTCGCTGTTCTAATTTTAGTCGGTTTGTTTATGTTCTAATTGTTGCAGTCGTGAAATAATTTGATATTTCTGTGAAAAATTTCATGTAAAAAAACTTGTTTGCATTTGTAGGTTATACTTACACAATATTGAAGCTTTCTGTGTGTGCGTCTGTATGTAGGTCGCCTTGCTGTACAGCTTTATAAATAGCGGCTTATAGACACCAACCTACCAACCAAGTTTATCTTTATTGCCCAGCGAGTTATATAAATGACCTAGACATATTATTCGTTCATGCATTCTGTTTACTCACTCGTTATGTTACATTTTATATACTTGAATCTTCAAATCTTAGTTTTTACCTCAATTCTAATGTTTTTATTTTCATATGACAATAACAACTGTGTTTACGTGAAAAATATTTCAATACGTGAGTACGCGTTATGCTGGGAGATCAATGCATGTTTATTTCAGTACTAGTAACCTTGGAGTTGGTCATGTTGCGATAATACACGCAAAAAACAAAAAAGTTTCATCAGTATAGTTATAGTACCACTGGTTGGAAGAAGCTCATTTACGAGTTTGAACTTTATTTTTTGATGACAAACTTAAATATGAGATTTTAGTCGAAAATTCGTACCCGTTCTCAAGTTATCGTGCTTCCAAACTTTTTTTGAAATTTGGGTTCAGTAGGGTCTAAAACGTCAAGATTAATCAAAATCTCGAACTATCAAAAGATTACGATTAAAATTTTTCCCCTATCTTAACATATATATATATATATATATATATATATATATATATATATATATATATATATATATATATATATATATATATATATATATATATATATATATATATATATATATATATATATATATATATATATATATATATATATATATATATATATATATATATATATATATATATATATATATATATATATATATATATATATATATATATATATATATATATATATATATATATATATATATATATATATATATATATATATATATATATATATATATATATATATATATATATATATATATATATATATATATATATAATATATATATATATATATATATATATATATATATATATATATATATATATATATATATATATATATATATATATATATATATATATATATATATATATATATATATATATATATATATATATATATATATATATATATATATATATATATATATATATATATATATATATATATATATATATATATATATATATATATATATATATATATATATATATATATATATATATATATATATATATATATATATATATATATATATATATATATATATATATATATATATATATATATATATATATATATATATATATATATATATATATATATATATATATATATATATATATATATATATATATATATATATATATATATATATATATATATATATATATATATGTTTATTACATTGGTCTATGGTTCGACAGTTATCAATTCCGAATCCCAAACACCAATATTAAAAATGAATAATGTTTTGAGAAAGTAAAATTATGATACGACTTACAATTAGTGTCAGGGTAAACCAATATCAAAACAATATCCCGCGCAGTTTATTTAACTTCCTATAACTGATATTACACCATCATTCTATAACAATGGGGCATTGTATTGAAAATACGATACAAATCACAAGTGCTACGCTATAATAACCATTAAATTGTCAAGTATGATGCAGACTCTATCTGCGAGGATCTTTTTGCATTTTTTTTTTCAACTTATTGCGCCACAGTGCTGCAGTTTATAATAACGACATTTGTAACCAAGAAAAGTATTCTTCAAAAAGGTTTAGACCGTCCGCACTCTTCTATCTATAATTCTAGAATTATCAACTAACTAAATTTAGAATCTTAATGGATTGTATTAACTCGAATTCTAATCTTATCTCCATATATCCAATTTAATATCTAAATGATTTGTCTTGACTCGACTTCTAATCTTTAGTCTACTGGGCACTACCATATATCCAATTTAATATCTGAATGATTTGTCTTGACTCGACTTCTAATCTTTAGTCTACTGGGCACCACCATATATCCAATTTAATATCTTAATGATTTGTCTTGACTCGAATTGTAATCTTAAGTCTACTGGGCACCACAATATATCCAATTCAAAATTTTGATGATTTGTCTTGACTCGTATTCTAATTTTAAGTCTACTAGGCACCACCGTATATCCAATTTAAAATCTTGATGATTTGTCCTGACTCGAATTCTAATCTTAAGTCCCAACAAATATCCAACTTAGTCTCAATGATTTGTAATTACTTATGAGTTAGGAAGGCAATTGAAGCAATTAGTAAATATTTTGCAACGCCGATTAATCGGAAATAGCAAGATAAACAATTTCACAACCATATTTCGTGGAATATAAAATTTATAGGTTATTATTATCACATTTACTGTGGCTATTATTACATTGAGTAAATATTTATGTGCCCAATCAAGGTCATTGAAATGATTCAAATCGATTTTACTCACAACCGCAAAGCTTGAATAAATGAATATTATATTTGTACTCGTAATACATACGTTTTAAATAATATAATGACATCAGAAAGATCCTCAAAAAGAATTCAATTTGGGCAATAAAATATCAACCTGCAACCTTCAATAACCTACATATATTGCAAAGAGTTGTTTTCATTGCATTAATAAAGTCCCTCATAAAATATTTTCATATTTCACACAAGTTTTACAGCGAAGAACAATATTTCTGTTTGGAAATAACTGCTTATTTACATATAAACAGAACAGAACACAGAGAGCTCAAACTGAACTTTTGCTGCGTTTTTGTGTCTGTATTTGTAGTATGGATGTGTTGGATGTTCCGAGAATGAGGTCAGGTTCTCCGCACCGGTTTTTGTTCAAGTTTCTCTACGTTATGTAAAAAGTATGTAAATAGATAATTTTGTTGATTTAATAACAAAAACTCTAATAAGTAATATGTCTTATTTAATGTAATTGCTCGAATTCTAATCTTACCTCTACTAGGCACCACCATATATCCAATTCTAAACTAAAAATAGCGACTCAGTTACAAATTTAGGTTTGCGAACGAAAGAAACTCGATTTAAATTAAATAAAGCAACGAATGGCAATGTTTCCGTTAGCTTCCGCACGGTTCAGCGAACTCTCAAACATAATTTAGCTCTAATGATGTCCTAGTGTACCTTTGCGCAGACCTTGGGAATTGGATGGTTGAAAAAGTGGTTAGTTTTGCTTCACTGCTTCTATTTTATCATATTATTATATACATGTTATTTGGTTGCTAAGTGTTCCGTAACGTAAAAAAATCATTTCCAACTTCAACACCTCTTATTTAATTCTAACAAAAAACACCGCGAAATACGACTCCAGCAGGTATACCAACAAAATCCCAAGGTCATTTTTCAACATTCACAAAATCTTGCCGTATTTTGTATGACGAAGGTCGTCAGTTCCCAAACCTGCATTTCAGACAGTGGATGACCTCTGTGGCTCGCTTGATGGGTGATCTACCTTAACACCATTTAGGAAAGTGAGCCAGGACGTTGGAAAGATTCCTCAAAACCACAACCATTAACGGAAATAGCAGCGGTTGATAACTTCAACTAAAATTGTTGTACATATGTTACATTCATGTACTACAAGGCATTTTACAATTGCTTTTTTGATAATTTGTATTAACTCGAATTCTAATCTTAAGTCTACTAGGCACCACCGTATATCCAATTTGAAATCTTAATGATTTGTCTTGACTCGACTTCTAATCTTCAGTCTACTGGGCACCACCATATATCCAATTTAATATCTAAATGATTTGTCTTGACTCGACTTCTAATCTTTAGTCTACTGGGCACCACCATATATCCAATTTAATATCTAAATGATTTGTCTTGACTCGACTTCTAATCTTCAGTCTTCTGGGCACCACCATATATCCAATTTAATATCTAAATGATTTGTCTTGACTCGACTTCTAATCTTTAGTCTACTGGGCACCACCACATATCCAATTTGATATCTAAATTTTTTGAATCGCTGGTTCAGTCAGAAATTGATAGTTCATCTCATGGGGACAAATAGCATTATTAAATTAATTGCGATTTTGAGTTTGGAACCCTGTAATTATGTGAAGGAAAATGGGGACATCATTCTGTCTCCAGTATATTATTACTACATCCTTACTCAGTCAACCTTGACAGTTTCAAATTTTTTGAATCGCTGTTTCAGTCAGAAATTGATAGTTCATCTCATGGGGACAAATAGCATTATTAAATTAATTGCGATTTTGAGTTTGGAACACTGTAATTGTGTGAAGGAATATAAGGACATCATTCTGTCTTCAGTATATTATTACTACATCCTTACTCAGCCAACCTTGACAGTTTCAGATATTTTGAATCGCTGGTTCAGTCAGAAATTGATAGTTCATCTCATGGGGACAAATAGCATTATTAAATTAATTGCGATTTTGAGTTTGGAACACTGTAATTGTGTGAAGGAAAATAAGGACATCATTCTGTCTTCAGTATATTATTACTACATCCTTACTCAGTCAACCTTGACAGTTTCAAATTTTTTGAATCGCTGACTCAGTCAGAAATTGATAGTTCATCTCATGGGGACAAATGGCATTATTAAATTAATTGCGATTTTGACTTTGGAACACTGTAATTGTATGAAGAAATATAAGAACAACATTCTGTCTCCAGTATATTATTACTACATCCTTACTCAGTCAACCTTGACAGTTTCAAATTTTTTGAATCGCTGGTTCAGTCAGAATTTGATAGTTCATCTCATGGGGACAAATAGCATTATTAAATAAATTGCGATTTTGAGTTTGGAACACTGTAATTGTGTGAAGAAATCTAAGAACATCATTCTGTCTTCAGTATATTATTACTACATCCTCACTCAGTCAACCTTGACAGTTTCAAATTTTTTGAATCGCTGGTTCAGTCAGAAATTGATAGTTCATCTCATGCGGACAAATAGCATTATTGAATTAATTGCGATTTTGAGTTTGGAACACTGTAATTGTGTGAAGAAATATAAGGACATCATTCTGTCTTCAGTATATTATTACTACATCCTTACTCAGTCAGCCTTGACAGTTTCAAATTTTTTGAATCGCTGGTTCAGTCAGAAATTGATAGTTCATCTCATGGGGACAAATAGCATTATTAAATTAATTGCGATTTTGAGTTTGGAACACTGTAACTGTGTGAAGAAATATGAGAACATCATTCTGTCTTCAGTATATTATTACTACATCCTTACACAGTCAACCTTGACGGTTTCAAATTTTTTGAATCGCTGGTTCAGTCAGAAATTGATAGTTCATCTCATGGGGACAAATAGCAATATTAAATTATTGCGATTTTGACTGTGGAACACTATAATTGTGTGAAGAAATATAAGAACATCATTCTGTCTTCAGTATATTATTACTAGATCCTTACTCAGTCAACCTTGACAGTTTCAAATTTTTTGAATCGCTGGTTCAGTCAGAATTTGATAGTTCATCTCATGGGGACAAATAGCATTATTAAATTAATTGCGATTTTGAGTTTGGAACACTGTAATTGTGTGAAGAAATATAAGAACATCATTCTGTCTTCAGTATATCATTACTACATCCTTACTCAGTCAACCTTGACAGTTTCAAATTTTTTGAAAATCTGGTTCTGTCAGAAATTGATAGTTCATCTCATAAGGACAAATAGCATTATTAAATTAATTGCGATTTTGACTTTGGAACACTGTAATTGTGTGAACAAATATAAGAACATCATTCTGTCTCCAGTATATTATTACTACATCCTTACTCAGTCAACCTTGACAGTTTCAAATTTTATGAATCGCTGGTTCAGTCAGAAATTGATAGTTCATCTCGTGGGAACAAATAGCAATATTAAATTATTGCAATTTTGACTGTGGAACACTGTAATTGTGTGAAGAAATATAAGAACATCATTCTGTCTTCAGTATATTATTACTACATCCTTACTCAGTCAACCTTGACAGTTTCAAATTTTTTGAATCGCTGGTTCAGTCAGAAATTGATAGTTCATCTCATGGGGACAAATAGCAATATTAAATTATTGCGATTTTGACTGTGGAACACTATAATTGTGTGAAGAAATATAAGAACATCATTCTGTCTTCAGTATATTATTACTAGATCCTTACTCAGTCAACCTTGACATTTTCAAATTTTTTGAATCGCTGGTTCAGTCAGAAATTGATAGTTTATCTGATGGGGGAGAATAGCATTATTAAATTAATTGCGATTTTGAGTTTCGAACACTGTAATTGTGTGAAGAAATATAAGAACATCATTCTGTCTTCAGTATATTATTATTACATCCTTACTCAGTCAACCTTGACAGTTTCAAATTTTTTAAATCGCTGGTTCAGTCAGAAATTGATATTTCATCTCATGGGGACAAATAGCATTATTAAATTAATTGCGATTTTGACTTTGGAACACTGTAATTGTGTGAAGAAATATAAGAACATCATTCTGTCTTTAGTATATTATTACT